>CM060309.1:82260168-82285168 GCA_030674185.1 Monoplex corrugatus
GGGAGAGAGACATACAGACAGAAAGACAGAGACAGAATGCAGATGCGATATGCATTAGTCAATTAGGCTATAGTCCTTTCTCTAGGGCAGTGAAGAAAAGCAAGGTCAGCTATGTGAATATGTGAATAAAACCACTGTCAACATTGATAATAATGGCAAAGAAACAAGGGCTAAGTTTATCACGATGTTTCGTCTTTTGAAAAATTTATACAAGTGGATAAGAGTAAAGCTAATCTAAAAACACATGAGTTCCGACAGAAATTTAAAAGAATATTGTAGTTGTCTAAGTTTGGAAAGAACAGGACAACATAAAACAGTATTAACCTAGTCTTGGTTCTGAATTAAACACAGTGGGGGGAGAGAGAGAGAGAGAGAGAGAGAGAGAGAGAGAGAGAGAGAGAGAGAGAGAGAGAGAGAGAGAGAGAGAGCGAGAGAGAGAGAGAGAGAGAGAGAGAATGAGAGAAAGGGGGAACAGACAGGCAGACAGAGAGACAGAGACAGAGAGAGAGACAGAGACAGTGAGAGAGAGGGGGGAGAAAGAGAAAGAAAGACAGAGAGAGGGAGAGGCGAGATGAATAAGAAAAATTATCAAATTTCTACTATATTCCTGTTTTGTTATTAGAAACATGACGTTCACTACGGACCTCTAACAAAAAGTGTCCAACTCGTTCATCGGGCCACCCCGTCTTGGCTGGTTCAGTGCAGAACGCCACGACCTAAGGGAGAAAAACAAACAGGACGACCGTGTTGTTCTTAGACCATTCTCCGCATCCATTATGTTGTTCTAGACTGTGATCCGCACCCAGCCAGACGTCTGGGCATGGAGTCTAGACATGCAGCTCCACCTGCACTAAGCTGTGTTGTCTACTATGTGTTGTTTGTGCCTCACGCCGACGTGAAACACGACTCTTTAGCTACAGCGAGACAAAAACAGCTGTGGCAAAGCTGTGGCTTGTCCTGATAAGCAAATTAAGACGACCCCCCCTCCCACCCCAATCTGAACCAGTTTAAAAAAAAAAGGAGATTGGTAATACCACGGTTGTCTGTGACGTACAATAACATCCACAGTATTGTCCCTGGACATGAGACCCTCTCCCCGCCCCTCCCCCTTCACCGACCCCTGCACCGCCCCCTTTCCCTTCATTTCTTTTCTGGCACGCACAAGATTTGGTAAATCTTGCAGGAAGTAGACCCAAATTTCGGTCACACACAAGCCCCAGACACACAGACACAGACACACATAAACACACAGACACAGACACACACAGACACACACACACACACACACACACACACACACACACACACACACACACACACACACACACACACACACACACTCATTCACGATGGTCAAGCCACATTTCCGACGGTATTTTTTGCTCCAAGATAATCAGTGTGCCACCCTGGCAAACTGATTTCAAAAGTAAACTTTTATGTTCTCTACAATTGATGACGTATTTGTTCATTGACCACTCGGAAACTTTGTTACTCTGTTGAACTTACTTTTTTTTTTTATCCCCTGTCCATCTTCTCTGGGTTTTTCATTTTCTGTCGCACAACTTTACACAAAACCCACTGGGCCAATATGGCCTCTTAAATTGGCCTCAACCATTCTGATTTGCGGATTTTTTTTTACTGACCACCGCAACATACATGTGTTCTAAAACCTACTGAGCGAGAATCTTAAACAGCTCCAACAAAATTTCATGGCTCGTTTAGTTCGGGGGTTGTTCTAGAAGAATTCATTTCACTCAGGCAATTGTGTATACACCTCACTCAAATCTACCAGCAATTATCTATTAGTTTAGCAAGATCTTGAAATAGGTAGGATGTTGTGGGACCTGCAGAGCGCTAAGCAGACACCGCCAGAATGATTGAAACAGTAAGAGGGACGGTGAACAAGTCAGGTTTTACGCTGCGGGCTGAAACTCTGGCGACATCAGACCTGGAGTCCAGGGCAAGGGTGACTTTTGTATTTTGTGTACATCAAGCCAGACCCCTTGCGCAATTTTTCCTCTGCGACATTTTTGGTCCTTTGCGGTGTTCTTGAAGAAAAAATGGTATGTTCTACTGTGGCTTTCCAGATGATACATGAGCTAGCAAAAACAGCCCAAGAAGACCAACCAGACAACAGCGTCGGCTAAAGCGAAAAGAACACCATGAGATCACTCCCTAATCCATGGAGAGAAAGGAACGACTACTACCATCTGTCCAGACAACAGCAAGTGGTCCTACTAAGACTCCACACCGACCACAACCAGTTCAACTGCTATATGAACCGTTAGTTCACACTGATGCCTTCACCAACCTGCCCCCTGTGGTCAAGAGGACCAGACAGCTGAGCGTACATTGCTATGATGTCGCCTCAGTCACGTGAACGACAGGAGACATGATCGACTGCAAGTCCTCTTGATCACCGGGTTCCATAGCAACCAGCTGGAACTGGGAAAAATGGTCACATTCATTGCTAGATGTGAACTGACTCTGATCACCATGTTCCATGACAGCCAGCTGGAACTGGGGAAAATGGTCACATTCATTGCTAGATGTGAACTGACTCTGATCACCATGTTCCATGACAACCAGCTGGAACTGGGGGAAATGGTCACATTCATTGCTAGATGTGAACTGACTCTGATCACCATGTTCCATGACAACCAGTTGGAACTGGGGGAAATGGTCACATTCATTGCTAGATGTGAACTGACTCTGATCACCATGTTCCATGACAACCAGCTGGAACTGGGGGAAATGGTCACATTCATTGCTAGATGTGAACTGACTCTGATCACCATGTTCCATGACAACCAGTTGGAACTGGGGGAAATGGTCACATTCATTGCTAGATGTGAACTGACTCTGATCACCATGTTCCATGACAACCAGCTGGAACTGGGGGAAATGGTCACATTCATTGCTAGATGTGAACTGACTCTGATCACCATGTTCCATGACAACCAGTTGGAACTGGGGGAAATGGTCACATTCATTGCTAGATGTGAACTGACTCTGATCACCATGTTCCATGACAACCAGCTGGAACTGGGGGAAATGGTCACATTCATTGCTGGATGTGGACTGACCGTGTAGACGGTGAACGAAAGAACTTCACGGCTTTCTGACCAGGCACCGACGGAGTAGTTGCACCTAAAGGGGTCGGTAAGTGTGACCCAACATCGGTGACCGTTCTGTTATCGGTAGAGCGACACGTGAATGACCAGTCCGTGCACCACTGGTGTTCTGTTGGCCCCTATTGTTAAAATGACCGCCCCTTCTAGAATTTTTGTCTCTCATAGAAAAAAAACAACAACCCCAAAAGAACACCTTGTCTAAAAAACGCACAGTGGGTGATCTTTACTAGGGACGTTATGACCGACGTATTGAACGACAGACAAATCAGTCAATTCAAACCCCGTTTCCCACTGAGGCGCAAACAATATTCACACAGACACACACACAGACACACACACAGACACACACAGACATACACAGACACACACACACACACAGACACACACACAGACATACACAGACACACAGACACACACACAGACACACACAGACACACCACAGACACACACACACACACACACACACACAACAAAACAAAACAAAAAAGTCAGTAAGTGTTGTTCACTAGATCAGTCCTTATCTAACCGAGTACAATCCCAGCCAGCAACAGAAAACAAACAAACAAACAAACAAACAAACAACAAACAAACAAAGAACCTGGCCTGTTCGCTGGCCATCTTAATTTAAGGTTTCCAACATGTTAGTTGTATCAGTTTAGTGTTTCATGTCCCTCTCCTCCTCCCTCCATTTTCAAGAACCTGCCACCGCATAGAGTTTTGCGCAGGCTTAGAGTCTTCCAGACAGATGCTGACGGATTTGGGTGGAGTGCATATGGAACTGACCGAGTGTAATGAATCCCCCTTAAACAAACTCTAAACCGCTTGGAAAAGAAAGCAAAATGATGTAACCCAGTCAAGGTGAAATTTATTGAGGATGGAGATAATAACTTCCTTATATATAAAAACAAACAAACTAAAAAGAGCTGCTACTCCTGGTGCTACAACAACAAGAAGTACAAAATCTGTTGGTTAAAAGGGAAGTGGCGAAAGGCAACATGACTAGACATGAAAAGACGATGTACATCTGCAGGAAGGGGAAAGGCGCACAGCGTAACAACATTTCTTTCTGTTCACACTTCTTCCTTTCCTTATTCTTCCTTTGTAAGTTTTAAGGGCTTTGTTGAGTTTACTGTTTTGTTGACATCTGTTTCATCAGAGAAAGACAGATCGTTTACATTACCCGAGATTCTGATGTTAATTTTCATACTTTTAAATGCCTTTTCCAAACTCACCTCGCCTGTAAGCTTCCGCACTGATCTCAGCTTGCAACATTCATTCATAACAAAAAAATATAAAAAGTCATTCTATTTTACCCTTTCCTTTCAGCTGGGCGTAAACACAGACTGTGATGTTGGAAACTGCAGTGTTAATGATTTAGGTGATAATACAAATCAAACATTTTGTAATTTCCTCTACATACCTTGAGTGGACACGGTACATTTTTTTTAAATTAACAAAACGAACACATCTATATATTAAAAATACCCCAAACCCTTTTCTTATTACACTAAACTAGACTTCACCGTTCACTTCGATGTACTGTATCACCACCACTGCGAGCTACATTAATACATGCTCTGACTCGATTCAAGACCATGGTCAGTATGCTGCACAACGCATACGGTCTGCTTATTCTGATAGGGCCGTGGACTTAAGATCTGACACCATGACTTCAATTCCAGCTCGCAATATTGGAAAACATCTTAATGTATCCATCGTTTTGGAGGTGTCTGCTATTGTTTCATACGTCCCTCTCTCCCTCCTCCTCGCTATTTCAAGGTCTTGACAGCAGATAGACTTTTGTGCAGGCTCAGGGAGTCTGCCAGATAATTCATGGCATTTTTGCATACAGCGCATGTGGAACTGCCCGAGTGCGACGACGAATCCATTGTGAACAAACTCCAAACAGCTGGAGCAACGCATTCACTGTTGTAGATAAGGGCTTTCAGTACACACACACAAACAACGAAACTGATCCAGAAAATAGAATTGTGGGGCAATAATGAAGACGATGAGCAAACCAAACCTGACATACGTCCTTTGCATTTCGCTCTGTACAAGTTACTGCGTTTTCTTAAAAGCCTGCTGTTCTGATTTTCAGTAAACAATCAGAAATACAGCCCTAAGTTGGCCGTCCTCCTTGGTCGATTAAGCTTAAACTAATATAACACAAGTGAATTACGAGTGTAAGAAGTAACTTCAAGGATAAGAACCACAACTGCAAATGCACAAGACCATATTTGAAGCAGTCAAACTCCTTAACAAAGCCCACCCCAACCCACCCCCTTAAACAAAGCCATTGTATTCCATGCAATATTCGTTTTGTTATTGCAATTAGCATTCTGAATCAACCACGCAAATGGAAGGCGCATTCGACACAAACACCTTAAGCTTAGAACTGATGGCCAGCTAACGACAAACAGACCCTAGGTCCTGGAATTGTAACGATAGAACGAGGCATGGAACTGATACAATAACTGGAAATTAACAAATCACTTCGCAAGCGTATAGTGGAATTACACTTGTAATTTTCCATCACATGGCACATGCACTGTAACGCACATGGAATCATCCGCACTCTGTGACACTGCCTTAAGCAAAGTGAAACCGAAAGCTCGACAGTGAAGTATTCATACAATTATTGACGCTTTGATGTCTACAGGCTCCCTTGTTGGTCTTTTCAATGTTCTGGCACCGAACTGCTATGGAAAACTTTTCGTTTTAAAAAGTGGACGCTATGTATAGTGTCTTATCTTACATTTCACGGCATTTTACTGTGTTGACTGTTCTTGAAAAAAAGTTATTCACAAAGAACGACACATTGGAAACAAATCACCTACAACCAATACAAAAATTAGAATCATGACTGCGAGCAGTAAGCAAACCTTTTTTTTTTGTTTTTGAAACAATCCTTCGTGTTTAGATTACCGCCACTACTAAAATATAGTTTACTGAGTAGGCCTACTTTGTGGAATTTTTACTATATCTTGGGTTTTACATCAGACGCTGCTCAGTCCACTGGTGGCGTTAGTGTGTAGAAAACAGACGGTACTCACAGAGGGTAGAACCATTCTCTAGAATCCAGATGACGTCAATGTGGTGGTGGTGGCCAAGTCCACGTGGAGCGCTGACAAAGTCGCCGGCTGGCTCGGGGTGTCGGGCTTTTATGGACAGGAGGACACCCAGGTTTCTATACCCCTTCCATTCCCCGATTCTCTTAAACAGTCACCTCCTCCCTACCCACGCCCGTCCTCCTACGCGGAGTGCTGTGCCGTGAGATGACAAAGCACACCAATTCCGCAGCTTCAGTGTATCACAAATGGACGATATATGCGTGTTCCCGCGCTTTTAACTCCTTTTAACTCCATTAGGACACGACTCTGTTGTTGGCTCTTTGTGGTGGTGTCTGTGTCGAGACACTTTACTGTTGGTCATCTTGCCGGCTGTATTGCTGGCTTGCTTGCTTTCTTGCTTTATGGCTTGAATAGTTGCTTTCTATGTCTGGCTTGTCACTAAATTGTATGGTGTGTCCAAGCAGTACTGCTGTTCTAAGCAGTTGCGTGACTACGACTGCAAATGAAACCTTTTAAAACATAGTTTAGATCTCAAGTCTTCGCGCGTCAGAACACACACACACAAACACACACACACACACACACACACACACACACACACACATACACACACATACACACACACACATACACACACACACATACACACACATACACACACACACACACACACAACACACACACACACACACACACACACACACACACACACACACCAGGCAGAGAGAGAGAGGGGGGGGTAAGAGATGTTTCTTTCCACAACTCAAAAGATTTAATTTCAATGCCAGAAAGCCCACTAGGATTAAGTTACAGTAACAATGGCGAACGATTACGACGTCTGTTTAAAATTTAGATTACATATATCAAACAACATCCAAAGTTTTGGACTCTGTCAATTTATGGATCACATAATCGTATTCATCCATACATCTAGATAATACTTATCAGTGTCTATTTACTTTAAAAAAGAAATTACCGTCTCCATAATAATACACATGACATAAAGCTGTGATTCAAAACTGTGTTAGGTGCAGTCCCCTATTTTCAAGTTAAGCTAAAACCATCCACATGTAGGCAGGGAAAGTGTGTGTGTGGGGGGGGGGGGAGTAGACAGTAGGGAGGGGTGGCGGATGAATGGACTTCCGATGGATTAGGGGACGGGGATGGGGGAGGACAGGGAACCAATGGCGTTTCAAAAGCTTTATGGCCAGCAAACAAACCCCGGGTTCCAGAGTTCCAGACAGCCAGTGGGATGTTGCGGGGTGTGGCTTAAAACCCAAAGCACACGACTTTACCAAGAGCGGAAACAACATTTAGGACACGGAGGACGTGGCCACGTGGCACACATCATCACGCTTCAAAGGGGAGGAAGGGGAGAACCAAACGGGGTGGGACAGAAAAATGACGGGTGGAGAGGGGGACTCGCCGTTCGATACTCACCCGTTGAGTAGGCACAATCGTTATTAATCTTTCATGCCTTTGGAGCTCCACGGAGAGCAGGCAGCAGAAGGTGTAAAAGAGTGTAGCGAAGGGAGGGACAAAGCAAGAAATGTCGCGGCTCAACGTGTCGCACTGTTTGATGACGCCGCCACTAGGGATTACGACGGCCAGAGCGGAGGGGGGAAGGAGATGGGGCAGGGGTGGGGGGGGGGGAGTGTAGGCTGAGGAAGATGAGGATGATGGAACAAGAACAAGAGACAGGACTCCCAACTGTCACTTTTTGTCTGTCCCCATAAACACTTTTTTTATTACCATGGGGGAACAAAACAAGTAATCTCTTTCACACCTTTGGTCACAGTCCGCATGTGCTACGTTTAGCGGCTCGCCATTTGGTCCTCAACCCTCCAGAGACTTGCAATGGAATTTACCCGTTTATTGCTAATTTATGTACTCGTTCAACGAGCTTTTTTTTCTTTTCTTTTCTTTTTTTTAACGCCTGGTATAAAAACGCTCTTGCGGAGATTTCAGTCAAATAAAGGCTTGAATAATGTTTCCGACCTTCATTTTTTTACATCGTGAAACGCAACGCTACAAGCCGGAGCAATTCTCAAAAAGTAAATCAAAAACAAAAGATGGCGTAATAGTAACCGTAAAATTCGTTTGAATCTATGTAACTTGTGTATTTATGTTTTAATAACCGATCTCTCCTCAAACAGTTTTTACGTTTTTGGAGTTTGAAGTCTGTTTGCAATATGTCCGAGGTGGATTTCTCGCATTCGGACAGTTCAATATGCGCTCCACCAAAAATCTAAAAGCAATCATCTAGCAAACTCCTTGGTCTTGTGCAAAATCCTGTGTTGGTAAGATCTTGAAATGGCGAGAGAAATGGGGCCTATGAGACTCTTGACACCAGCACAATGACTACGCCCGAAGATGCAGCGTACAAGCTGACTATCATCTTTTGACTCCCACAATATTCACCGACTTCAAAAATTTAAACCTTTCATTTCCTCACCCTATCTACCAGCTTCCTGCAGGAAGCTGGTGGATAGGGTGAGGGAATCAAAGGGTTAAGTATGTGTGTGTGTTTGACAAATGCCTGTTGACAGAGACGTTTTGTTCTCTCTCTCTCTCTCTCTCTCTCCACACACACACACACACACACACATACACACACACACACACACACACACACACACACACACACACACACACACACACACACACACACACACACAGCCTCTCTGTTATCGGTATAAAATATTCACTCTTTCTTTGAGCAGGGAAACTGAAAATCCCAAACCGATGATTCAGTGTGTAAACAGCATTCTAAAACTGTCAATGGCACATTACTATTTGTCTCTTTTATTCCGAACTCAATGGAACTTGTGTTTTGACAAACGGCATTATTTTCCGTACAAATATTCCATTTTGGAAAAAAAATGGTAATCTGGTTGCTTAAATTTCATTTTCTTTTGCTTTGTTTCTCTTCGCCACCCCCCCCCCACCCCCCGCTCTTCTCTCCCAAGTTTAAATCTACAAATTAGTCGACTAAAACACTTTTGTCTTTTAGGTTGTCTCTGCAAATATTGAAAACCATGATAATGCTTCTGTCTGCCTGCTGTACATCCATCTATCTATCAGCCATTCATCAATCCATCCATCTAGCATCCATTCACAATCCGTCTAGTCATCATTCTATCATCCATTCATTCATTTGTGTCTGTCTGCATCGTGGACAACAGCAAACAGATATATATGACACAAATAACTACACAATTAGTTAATTTATCCACATGTTTATTATTTCTACTGACGTGATTCTTACTTCATTTTAAGGTTTCTTCCGTTTTCGTGTTCATGTATTCATTTTAAGATCAATGCTTTCTATCATCACAGACAACTGTGTAAATGTGTACAAGTATAGCTGTCGTTCTGCTTTTCGATTATTTCTTCCATTTTGATATTTAGCACAGATGGCTGTGACAACGAAGGTGTTTTCAATTATAATTATCAACTCACAATCTACTCATGTTTTGTTCAGATGTTTGGTGGGGGAATCATAAGCAGCCTGTCAACCAGAAGATGAGAAGTCGTAAGGAACAAGAACATGTTTCATGCATAAGGCTGTTAGACAGACAGTAACATGAACATGTTTCATGCATAAAGTTGTTAGAGAGTTCATTGCATTCAAACAATTCCATATGTACTCCATTCAAATCTGTCTGCAAACTATTTGGCAGACTCCCTGGTACTGCACAAATCCCTGTGTGTATTTATATGCCAACTCCCAGTTTGCGCTCAGCTTCAGATACTCTTTCCCTGCAGGTTCCTAAATTTAAACTATCAACTGTTTGGCCAGCGCTCTTTCGCTGTTTCAGGGCCGTCAGCCTGAAACAGACTTCCATTTTCCATTCGCCTAACACCTACGCTTTCTGCTTTTAAATCCAGTTTAAAAACCCACCTCTTTTCCCGCCAATGACTTCGACAACTACCTTTTTTGTATATTGTAAGGCAGTCTGCGTTGATCGCATGCACACATCTGGTGCGCTTATAATTAAATCGTCAAAATTTGGCGCCATATGAATATTATTATGATTGTTATATTATTATTATTATTATATTGTTATTATTAATGTATCATCACCATTGTTGCTGTTGTTCTTCTTCTTATTAATATTGTTGTTGTTATCATTATTATTGTTTTAATTTTTGAAATGGGGAGGGAGACGGACTATGAAACACTAAACATAGGAATGATAGAAACATTAAAATGGGCAGCGAACAGGCCAGTTTTCAATGCTGCAGGCTGGGATTAAACTCGAGATATCAGATCCTGAGCCACGGATCTACCAAAAATACCCGCCAACTCGCAAAAACCGTAGTCCACCGAGGATTGAACTCATAACCCTTGCATTAAAAGCATGGCGCTCTAATAGCTAAGCTAATGGCTGGCACACACACAACACACACACACACACACACACACACACACACACACACACACACACACACACACACACACACACTCTCTCTCTCTCTCTCTCTTTCGGTATTCCAATTGTCATCTCTGACAATTCTCTTGTTGAAAGTCTATAAACGCTAGGATTTAGTCAGACTATCAGGACTCAGTCAGACTATATTCTCTGTACATTTGAAGGCGTGTATACCATTGTTTTATTTATTTTTATTTACTTATTTCTGTTCTGAATCTAACTCTTATCTCTATTAGAAGGACGTTTCCCCTTAGTTTTAACTACATCTTTTTTCTACCTTTCATTAGTGGTCTAAGTAATTAATGTTTTCTTTCTGGCCATTTTTCTTGTACACAGAAAACCAAAGTATTTGTGATTATCAAACAAAATTAATAACCATTAATTTAAAATAAGAGATTAGCCAACAATGAAAATGCGCCAACAATCACAAATCAAATTTTTACAGTGGAATTGTAGATCTATTTCCACCAATTCCGCATACCTGGAACATTTCCTCGCATCAAATCAGTGTGAAGTTCTGATTCTACAGTCGCTTAATGTTATGCCAACCAAACTTCCCAACTTTCAAAATTATTATTACCCTCCAATATATGACTTTGGGAGTCCCGGGAAGAAGGTAGCCACTGTTATATACATACTTAAAGAGTTACAGTATCACATATTTACTTCCCCAGTTTTAACATCAACTGAAGACTTACACGCTTGTGCCGCCACAGTACAATTCAGTAATTCATTAATCCTGAATGTTTTATCAGTCTACCTGCCAACAGGTCCAAATGACCAAAATACAGAAAGGCTGCGTACGATACCGGATCTGCAGCACGGTAAATGGCTAATTGGTGGAGACTTTAATTCCCACTCCCCATTCTGGGAAAAGGACTGTTGCACTGTTACAAGCAATCGTTTGGTGGAAAATATAGTTGACAGCTCGCCTTACCTTTTAAATGATGGAAGTGTCACTAGAATTCCTGATATCTCGAAACACCGGGCAAAAGCCATCGATCTATCTTTGATATCACCAGAATTAGTACCATGCTGTACCTGGGACACTCACAGAGATACTTTGGGAAGTGATCACTTACCTATCATAATAACAATAACTAATGAAAACATCAGGATGAAAGACAGCACTCCTGATATTATACCAAAATATAATTATACGCGTGCTGATTGGTCCTTGTTTCAGACTGCTCTTGCTAAACAAAAATATAATCATTATGAAGGTGAAAATGTAGATGTTATGTTTTCTAAATTCCAGGAGTTAGTTCTAGCTGCTGCAGACCTCTCAATCCCGAAACTCAAATATTTTAAGTCCAATAATCATTTGGGTAATGTTTGATGGACAGAGGCATGCGAAAAAGCAGTTCAGTATTAAAAAGAGAAATTCAAAGTCTACATCAAGAGCAGAAACCCTGAAGATCATAAGGAAATGAAAAATGCTAACATCCAGATGTAATAAAATCATCGCTGAAGCAAAGAAAGATTATTGGGCATCATACCTGCACCAAAGAAATTTCAGATTTTAAGGATTTCCATAAAGTCTGGACAAAAATGAATCAAATGAAAAATGGAGCCAGCTTACCTAGGTGTCCAATAATGATTGATACATGTCACAAATTTCCTTCCGACATGGACAAAGTTGAAACTTTTGTGGAATTTTTTGCTGAAAATAGTAAAGTAGATGGTTTGTCTCCTACCTGCAAACACTACAGAGAAAAGGCAGCTAACAACCCTATCTACACTGATCCAATACCTCAGAATGATCGCTGATTTAATGCTCCAATCACCTTAGAAGAGCTAAAAAAAACTCAATCTTGTCTCTACACAACAAAATGCTCTCTATAATTTTCCATTGCTTTTATTCTTTCTCCCCATTTTAGCCGTGTGCGTGTGCGTGTGCGTGCGTGCGTGCGTGTGTGTGTGTGTGTGTGTGTGTGTGTGTGTGTGTGTGTGTGTGTGTGTGTGTGTGTGTGTGTGTGCGCGTGCGTGCGTGTGTGTCTGTTTTAGCGCTTAGATTTGATTTTATCAAGATTTTGCGCTATACAAATAAAAGTATTGTATTGTATTGTATTGTAAAAGGAGTTCGGTAGGTGTTGATGCAGTTTCAACTGAAATGATTAAGCATCTTCCAGAAAACTATGTTATTTTCTTACACAAAATTTTTCAGACATGCTGGGTGAGTGGAACTGTACCACAGGTATGGCAAAAGTCTATTGTTATACCCATATTAAAAGCAGGAAAGCCTAAAAACAACGAAAACAGTTACAGACCTATTGCTCTGACGTCCCATACGAGCAAACTAATGGAAAGATTGGTATTAAACGGACTTATACATTACTGTGATAAAAATAACGTTATTCCGGTAAACCAGGCAGGTTTCAGAAAAGGAAGATCCACAGTTGAGCACCTGGTTAAACTTACAACTGAGATAAAACAACAGTTTGCCCGCAGAAAAAGTCTTTTGGCAACTTTTTTTTTTTATATGAAAAAAGCGTATGATCAAGTTTGGCATACACGTTTATTGTACAAGCTGAGATCTATTGGTTTATCTGGCAATATGTATAATTATATTAAGTCCTATTTAGCCAATAGAACAATTCAGGCAAGAGTGGGAACAAGTTATTCTACTTCGCGACGTCTTGATATGGGAATTCCTCAAGGTTCAGTGATAGCACCTCTTTTATTTAATATCCTTATACAGGATCTTCCTAATGCACTCTCAGATCGTGTTGTTTTGGTAAAGTACGCTGATTATATATGTATTTGGATGAATATTACTTTAAAAAAGACAACTCCACAGAGAGCACAGAATTACATCAGGAAGTTGTATCAGTCTGATCTTGATAATCTTGGAAACTACATGTTAGAAAATGGTCTGTCGTTGTCAGCGGAAAAAAACTAACATGATGCTATTTAATCCTGGTTGTACTTTAAGTCACTTGCCTACTTTCAGACTGCATGGTGAAGTGCTACATTACAAGCAGGTTGTAAAATTTCTGGGAGTCTTTATAACATCGAAATTAACCTGGAATGTCCATTTTGATTATATTTTAACAAAAGCAAGGAAAGCCTTAAATTTTCTAAAGATAATAAGCAGATTACCCTGGGGAATGGATACAAACATACTACTTCATCTGTCAACAGCATTTGTAAGATCTAAATTATCCTATGCGCAAGAAGTGTTCTTCAGTGCACCAAAATATTTACTAAAGAAGATTCAAAGCTTAGACTGCAAAAGTCTTAAAATTGCACTAGGTGTACCAGCCCATGCTTCTAATCTGGAAACGTACAAATTTGCTGGAATTCTGCCTCTGAACAACTATCGTGAGTTAGCGACAGCAAAGTTTGCCGTTAGAATTTTTTCACAAACGGACAATTTTGTGAGTAAGGAAATGAAAATCAGGTCAGATGTTGACTTTCCAAAACGAGCAAAGAACATTTCATCACAAATGACTGTGCAACTTACGTATCTGACCTGGTCAAACAGTCTAACATAAATCTGGATGAAATAGCTGAAACACCATCCACAACGCCTATCCCTACACGGGAAATGCTAAAAGCCACTTTTGATATTGATTATACAGATGCTAAGAAATATGAAAACGTCAACATTTCGATATGCAGAGCAAGAGAACACGTCGATGAAAAATACCGTACCCACCTTCATATTTTTACCGATGGATCAGTCTTAGAAAATAAATGTGCTGGAGCAGCATTTTATGTTCCAAAATATAAAATAAAAAAGTCATTTTTCATTGGGGCAAATATATCTATCTTTACAGCGGAATTAGTCGCTATTATACAAGCGTTGCATTATCTAGTAAACCTTACACATGTATTTTTCAAAGTAGTTCTCTTTGTTGATTCAAAATCTGTATTATATGTCTTACAGTCTTTTGATACAGATACAAGACCTGATATAATTACTGAGGCAAATCATCTTTATACATCGTTTAAGGATAAAAGGTACAGATCTCAGTTTATGCTGGGTGCCTTCTCACGTTGGTCTTCACGGCAACGAAGTAGTTGACAGAGCAGCTAAGCAAGGTGCACACAACTCTGATAATACTACAGAATTACGTATTAATACTTCCGTAAAAGAAGCTTGCAACTTGCTAGAATCAGCCTCATGGAATCGTTTTCATGAACATTGCCATGAAAAGTTTCTGTCACAAGAAATGATAAAACTTTCATTTCCAAATGCATGTAAAAAATTGCAGTATTCTTCCATATATCATTTGAGATCGGTTGTTGCTGTTCATTTTCGTATTCAGCTAAAAGCATTGAAAACAAAATACAGGGTGTTTCAAAATGAATACGCCAAAATCATCACGTGATGTGTCAAAAACGAAAAAAATTACAAACCTCTAGCATGAACACATGTGTTGTATATACATTCAAGTTTCATTTCATGTTTTATAAGTGCTCAATGTGGCCACCACCGGCAGCGCGGACAACATCAAGCCGATATGAGAATTCCTCCCAAACGCGCCTCAGCATGTCACGGTCCACCGTGTTGATTGCAGCTGTTATTCGATCTTTCAAGTCATCGATACTTGCTGGAAGTGGTGGAACATAAACTTGGTCTTTAACATACCCCCATTAGAAAAAGTCACACACAGTGAGGTCCGGGGATCTGGCAGGCCAAGCACAGAGAGCAAGGTCTTTAGCACCTCTCCTCCCAATCCATCGCTGAGGCACGTTTTCATTCAGATAAGCTCTAACCCCGAGATGCCAATGGGGTGGTGCTCCATCTTGCTGAAAAATGAAGTCATTCGAATCTGCTTGCAGTAAAATGAATAGCCAGTTTTGGAGCATTTCGAGATAGGTTTGTCCTGTAACGGTGTTTCCTTCAAAGAAAAAGGGACCATAGACCTTGTCTTGAGACACAGCACAGAAGATGTTCACTTTAGGGGAATCTCTTTCATGCTCAACAGTTTCATGTGGGTGATCTGTTCCCCAAATGCGCACATTGTGACGATTGACTGTGCCGCTCAAATGGAAAGTCGCTTCGTCACTAAAAACTAAACGTGAAAAGAGAGTTTCATCACCTTCCTCCATCTCCAGCATTGACTCACAGAATGTCCTCCGCATCACCTTGTCATCATTAGTAAGTGCTTGGACGAGGCTTAGTTTGTATGGTTTCATGTGTAATCGTCTCTTTAACACACGCCAGACAGTGGTATGAGGGATGGCAAGCTGAAGACTTGCTCGACGTACGGACTTACGTGGGCTGCTCTCAAATGCATCATGAATCCTCTCCACTTGCTCCTCTGTAACACGTGGTCTTCCAGGACTCTTTCCTTTGCACAGACACCCACTCTCTTTAAACTGTCTAACCCACCGTCGAATGCTCTCACGATGGGGCGGATCAATGCCGAATTCTGTTCTGAAAGCACGTTGCACCGTGACAATGGCGTTTGTTTTCGCGAACTCAAGCACGCAAAACGCCTTCTGCTGAGGAGTCGCCATTTTGATTGATCTTCCCACAATTCAGCTGCACCGGAAGTTACACTAACGACAGCGGTGAAACTGGCACCCAATCAAACTTTGATAACTACTCTATCAAATAACCACTGATTCAGTCCACTACAATGCTATAGACCTGAAAAAACTGCGTAATGATTTTGGCGTATTCTTTTGAAACACCCTGTACTGTAAAAATGTCAAGTGTATTTGCGGCGAACAATTCACACTGTTTCACTGTCTATTTTACTGCAAAATGCTACGTTCTTTTTTTTTTACCAAAAATGTTTACACAAGAAAATTATTCTGAATCTCATTTTAAAGAAGTAACTTCCGATCAATTTTTGTCAGTTAAAATTTCAGAATCGTTGGTTCACAGCCCTGTTAATGCATTACTTTAAGTTTATGAAGTTTGTACTTTAGAGTTAAATTTTCCATACACGTTGTTGATGTTAATTGTTAGTGTTAAGTTCTTGTTCCATTTTTCTATTTTCCCACCTACTTATGTCTATAACTCTGTCTCCTCTCTATCCCAAATCCAACCCGCCCATCTCTCATCCTCTTTTTTTTTTTCGTCTATTATCACTCATAGTGAAAAGACGTTAAATCAAAGAACGAACACACACACACACACACACACACACACACACACACACACACACACACACACTGACACACACAAACATGCAGACAGACAGACAGACAGACACACATACACAGAGACACACACACACGTACAGACACACACAACATGCAGACAGACAGACACACATACACAGAGACACACACACACGTACAGACACACACAACATGCAGACAGACAGACAGACAGACACACATACACAGAGACACACACACACGTACAGACACACACAGAGTCACACACACAGAACTCACATAATGGACTGTCCACCACAAGAATAAACTGACAGATACAAGCCTACTACATGTAAGCGACGGTCAATAGCAACAAGGAAGACAGCACTAGTGTCTATTCCAACTTGAATACAAACAAACAAACAAACAAAAACAAACAGAACAAAACAAAACAAACCAATAAAAAACAACAACAACAAACCCAAAACAAACAAACGAACGAACCCTCTGTCAGTGTATTTGAGTGAGTATAACAATCTACAAAGAAAATCAGTCATCGTTAGAAAAGTACTAGTGTTATCTCCATCGGCAGCAAATTGCCTGGCGTTAACGTTTTCCCGTTAGTGAAAGGTTCTCTGTGATTTTCGGATGGTGGTGACCTGTCTTCTGCTTTTCGCAAATGGTGTTTCGTGATAATTTTTCCGCTTCAAATCTCTAGGGCTCCGGGACAGTAAAACCTTGGTGCCATGGTAAAATAGCCCTGCATTGTACAATCATGAATATTCCACGATTGTTCACTTGCAGTCCCCCCAGTGGAGGAAAAAAAGTGCATTGTCTTGTCTTCACTTGTATTATATGTATGATATTACATTATGTCAATGAAACGCATTTAGGATGAGGTATATTCAGAGCATGCACCGGCAACGCTAATAATCCCTTCCGGACTCTCCGCCAACGAACTTATCTTTTTTTCAAGTCAAACTTTTTGATAAAAAGTATGCAGCCCTCGCTCGTGTCACTTATATATTCCTCTTCCTCAACGGATAAAGTAAAATACAACATTATTAATAAAACCCAGAACATTCGAAATAGAACAGTTGAGCACAGCAAATCCCATCAAGTAGAGAAGGCTTGCCCTTACGAAATCCTACACGTACATACTATTACCAGTTAGGTCACACGACTACAACTTGAAACAAAGCGTGAAACAAGAAGCGTAAATAGAAAAACAGCAAATAGAAACGACAATCACATTATGTGAAAACAATCCTACAGACACGAAAGGCGCTAGACACGAGAAAATCTAACGTGGGGGCGGCAAGTCTAAAATAAGTTGCCAGCCTATGTCCACGGTGGTCGCGGACAACACAGTTCTGAATAACGCTGCTGTCCAGTCAACATTGCTTCCATACAATTTTCTGACAACTTTTTATACAAAAATGAAGATATCTGAGCGAGAATTACGATCAAATCCTAAACACTGAAGTGAAAACAAACATTCCTCCGAAAACAACAAGATAACAAAAGTAAATTAAAACAAAAACGTAACCAACCAAACAATAAAATGAAATAGACCATTCTGTAATCTCTCTTTTTATACAAAAATGAATAAAAACATGACAAATATTCTTCATTTCTAACACACACATTTCTCACGGCAAATCTCCCTCAGACGAGAAACTTAAACAGCACATGTACATAACAGAACAGAACACAGAACAAAACAAAACAAAAACAAAATGAAACAAAGTATGATACTATCACTCACACATCATTTCACTTTATCGTATTTATGTCTATGAAAAGAAATAATAAAGGAGCGGGAAAGAAACGCAAAAGACAGGATTTTTTAATGTGTGAGAACATCACTGTTTTGATTTAGTCTCCATATCGGTCATTGTGACCCAAATATGGATCACGAGGCTCAGAGTGTTTAAATGAAGTTTATGCTGTTTATACAGAAATTTGTAATAATGAATTCATGCAATACATTCCAGTAAAATCAAGCATGCGATTTTTTTCTTCATACAAATGCCAGAACAAAAGTAGTGTCTGGGCGCCTCATTCAGCACTGAGTTATGTCTCGCTGTATGTAAGAGCATTACAAATTCATCTTCATTGTAAAATACATTAAATGTTTTAAACTAGTAAGCATGTTTTATACAATCCCGTAGCGATTGGTTGGGGAATCCAAACAAACTTTTCAATATGTAACTATGGACTTGCAGATGATCACTTAATGTACACTTAAAACGTTTAATACCATAAGGGAAATTCCATCGATTGCAGATGCAAAATCGTTAAACATCAGCAGATATACATTAATAAAGAAATTCAAGTTTAATGTTACAAACAATATTATTCCGTACTAAAAATTGAAATCTAAATACTACTTTTTATGGATTTTACAATTACTCTTATCCAAATGTTACTTTGCAGTCTAATTATACCAGTTTCTTTGATATGATGTAAAAAATGCTGCATATTAAGAAGCCAGCTCTAAATCAAATTTCTTTTACAGCCATGATAATATTTGTCAGTTAAAAAAAAACGTGGCCACATTACTACACTACTGTGTACCTGGCATCAATAGTCAACTTATTTCATCGTGTATGTTGCTTATACTATAGTCCAGCTGATCACTAAAGCCTTATCAGGTTAACACCACTTTCAAAACAACGGCAAGTCTAACTAAAAAGTCAGCTGTTAAAAACCAAACACATGGTTAGACTTTCGAGTCTAAAGGGCATTTCCAACATGATTGCAATGTCTGAAGATGGGTCACTTCTTTAATTTTACAGGGCCCTAGGTTGTGACTTGTATGTGGAACACCATAAAGTACCTTGCACACGCCCCCCCCCCCCCTCCCACCAACCTCCACTTGTATTGCCGCAAATCGTTCTAAAAGTGGGAGTTGGGCATTTATTGGATATGTTACCATATATCTGGTTTTTGTGCCAAAGTGGATGGTGGGTGTGTAATAGGACACGGGCGAACACAAACCTGTGTTTTGTTTCTTCTTTACTTGTTTCTCCTAATGCATCGTTTGGTGCATTCGAAAAACACACATTCTCTCTGTATCTGTCTGTCTGTCTGTTTTTGTGCTTTGTTACTCTATGTATAGGTAGATGTTTGCATTGCTGTCTTTTCTATGAGAAAAAAGGACAAAACACGTTTTCTCTGTCTCAGAAGTTGTAATCTAAATTGGTGGTTAACTTGAACACTAGACAACGTAACCTGAACATTATTTGTAGTCCGTAGAACAATGTAATTTGGACATGATTTGAGCTCCCCTCCCTCTCTCTCCTCTCTCTCTCTTTCACACACACACACACACACACACACACACACACACACACACACACACACACACACACACACGCCTGCACGTTGACTGATGGCCGTGCTAACTGATTTAAACGCCACATATAAGCTTTTCTTTTTAAATTGAAAAAAAATTCTTAGGTTTGATTTCATCGGATCCACCAGTCACGGTCATTATCTTTTCACAATTCGCAACTGGCAATGAAAGCTGGACAATTTAAAAGATTGAACTGGAACATCTCCACTTACACTGAGATACACATGAACAACAATAGTAACTGGCTTCTGAACACTGACAAAGAGGCTTCTCTGCAGTCTGTTCATATGCCTAGTTGTTAGCCCTGATAGGGTTCTAGTAGTCGGCTGGGCTATAAGCAATATGAACTAGTTGTCATCGATTTTATAAAGGTTGAGGTCGACATCTCCATCCTCGTCTTCTTCAGACAAGCCATGCATGTCGCCATCGTATCTGTGGTCATTATCCCCTGGTACTGCCTCTGGATTATCATGACTGTCTTTGGACACAGTATGATCTATTGTAAAGTGAACCATAAGAGGACTTTAAAACAAGTAAAATGCACCGTGATTCATCTTCAGTGTCACAGTACCGACAAACGAAATCTAACGGAAAGCACGGCGAAATTATCTCCCCGGCCAGGGGAGATAATTTCGCCGTGCTTTCCCGTTAGATTTTCGTTGTCTGAATGAATGAGTGTTTGTCAACACAGTTTATTCCCCTTCCCTCTGTTCCCACGCAGAGTAGCAATCACATTTAGTCGAACTGCCGATCTTAGTGAAATTTGTTGGTTCATTCTGTCTCTCCCTTATTCAAAATAATAAACGGTCAGTACAGCTGGAACTGCTTTGTCATGAAAACAAAAATATTACATCTGGAAAAAGCTCAAAGGACACGAAGACCGATAATAGTTATAAAGTGTCTAAGGGTGACCTCAGATGTTCTCTGTAAGATAACGTAGTAAAAGCGCTCGTCGGATTCTAGACTTCAGTATTGTGCGTAATAATGACGCCGCGTGCGTGCATGTATGCGTGCATATTTGCACGTGTGTTTGTGTGTGTGTGTGCGCGCGCGCGCGCGCGCGTGCGAATGCGTGCATGTGTGTGTGTTCATTACATGCAATTTTTAAATAATTAAGATACGACATATTATCTGCTTGCACAAAGCAAGAACCTTTGTGAGGAAAAATGGCTCTTCCGTGTCACAACCGGGGTCAGCCCTGCAATGAGCAGCACACAGAACCGTGATGTGTAAAGTAAAACGAACGACCACCTGCTTTGTCAACGCCGTGTCATTCTGAAACAGACGATACACTAGGCCGTCTATAACTTAAATGGAATACCGGCTGATTCATAACGTTTACAAGTTTATCCTCTGTCCTTTGCAAAAATCGGAAAGTGAGGAATTGCCTCTCTGCGTTCTGCCGAGACGTTGATGGTCAACCTCCTCCATACTGGCACTGGAAGGGGCCGAGAGATCTTGGCATCTTTTGCTCCTGTGTAGTAGTGACCTAATAATGAGTGATAATTCCTGGAAATTCGATGATGTAATTTTTTTGTAAATACAAGTGTAACAACAACAGTAGTTTGTAAAGGCCTTATCTAAATCTATTTCAGTCCTAACCTGTATCAGCGCCGTTTAAAGCCACCGAGTTATGTCTGTATGAAAAGCATCAGAAATCATTGTCATTGTATTTTCATTTTTGTAACGAATAGATACAAGATACAAGATAGTTTATTTGTCCCGAAGGAAATTACGTTGCCAATCACATTACAAATTAGACATAAAATTATACATTATAAATTATAAAGGCATTAAAAACAAACAATTAATATTATCACATACATTATAATATCACATACTCTCGCATATCACAGCGCGCTGCTCTCACATAGACCAAGTGCCAATTATCACAATAAACATTAAAATAGTAAAAATAGAGTGCAGGTTAAGCATAAAGATTTCAAATAAAATTACGAGTATAAGCGTTGTTAAAAGATAATATGGCTTTGGGTATGAAACTATCTTTGTATCTCGTTGTCCGTGTCGTATCCGTGTATATTGGTACAGGTGTAATAGGCTTAATGTTATTTGGGGCAATGTAACCTAACTTTTCAACATGTAGCTATAGATGTGCTCAGGTCCAGTTTCTTTGGAACACAGAAAACACTGAAAACACATAATACGTTGAGAAATTCCCCTGACAGTGAATGCCATATCTTTAAACACCAGCCAATGCGTACGGAGAATGAATATCAGGTATAAATGTTACAAACAATTGCACTCTGTACCTGATATCAAAATTCATTACTAACAGTACAAACAATTATACTCTGTACCTGATATTAGATTTTAAATGCTTGTTATTCCAGCTGGTCAGGGAATGGGAGCAACACCCTCAAGGTGCACCGTCGAAAAAAATTATACTCCGCTGTGTTTTCTCAGTCTTCCCAACTGTGTCCAGAACTCGCTCAAATCTGGACTGGAGTGTAGAAGCTGAAAGTCCCCGCCGAATTGGACTACTGGGGTTGCAACCCACAATCTTCCAGCTGTCAATCCCTTGGGCCAGTTACTTACTACGTCACCGTGGCTCGTGAATGCAATAAATTTCGTTATTTTTGGTTTTATTTATTTTTTCACCAAGACTAATTTGACTGGACTAGTAGTAGTAGTAGACCAATGCAATCTATAGCCAACGGAATATAACGTCAATAATTTTACTTAATGATTACGTCATTTACTCTTCACACGACACACCGCTCAGAGAGCACGTCATTTGATGATCTTCATCAATGAATTTGTTTTCTTGTCATTCAAAGTCTGTAGTTGAAGATTATTTTGAACAAGAAGTAAATTCACTAAAGTTTCGAACAAGTGGTTTTCTTTTAATACAAAAAGTTAGTCATTTTTAACTAGAGCGAGAGAGAGACAGAGACAGACAGAGACAGACAGAGAGAGAGAGAGAATACGAATACGAATGTTTACTGTTTTAGGCTGTCAGCTCATTCAGAGAGAGGGAGGGAGGGAGAGAGAGAGAGAGAGAGAGAGAGAGAGAGAGAGAGAGAGAGGAGGGGGGACGCCAGAGGGGAAGGGAATGAGAGCGAGCAGAACAATAATGACCAATGATATGGCCCGGCCATCCTTTTTTATTTGTTTGTTTTCCCTTCCGCTGTCTTTCATTTTTATCTTTATTGTGTTGACATTGATTTCTACCGCTCTTTAGTGCTGAAACATGATCTACCCTGTAACCTGTAGATGGTCGTTTAACCCCGATCTCTCACCTACTACAATATGAACTATCCTGTAACCTGCAGATGGTCGTTTAACCCCGATCTCTCACCTACTATAATATGAACTACCCTGTAACCTGTAGATGGTCGTTTAACCCCGATCTCTCACCTACTATCATATGAACTACCCTGTAACCTGTAGATGGTCGTTTAACCCGATCTCTCACCTACTACAATATGAACTATCCTGTAACCTGCAGATGGTCGTTTAACCCCGATCTCTCACCTACTATAATATGAACTACCCTGTAACCTGTAGATGGTCGTTTAACCCCGATCTCTCACCTACTATCATATGAACTACCCTGTAACCTGTAGATGGTCGTTTAACCCCGATCTCTCACCTACTACAATATGAACTACCCTGTAACCTGTAGATGGTCGTTTAACCCCGATCTCTCACCTACTATCATATGAACTATCCTGTAACCTGTAGATGGTCGTTTAACCCCGATCTCTCACCTACTATCATATGAACTACCCTGTAACCTGTAGATGGTCGTTTAACTCCGATCTCTCACCTACTAATATGAACTACCCTGTAACCTGTAGATGGTCGTTTAACCCCGATCTCTCACCTACTATAATATGAACTACCCTGTAACCTGTAGATGGTCGTTTAACCCGATCTCTCACCTACTATAATATGAACTACCCTGTAACCTGTAGATGGTCGTTTAACCCCGATCTCTCACCTACTATAATATGAACTACCCTGAAACCTGTAGATGGTCGTTTAACCCCGATCTCTCACCTACTACAATATGAACTAATGGCATACCGTCACCTGTGTCACAATGAGACAAATCCAATGTTCACAGGAAAAATGTTATAAAATCTAATGACAAGTGCAGGGTTTTTCTTTAGCATTCTGGCATAAGTTTACCGCCAGTAGCTTACTTGCATTCATGGCGAGACCATCTTAGTGTAGAGAAATTATTTATTTCTACCTCCACATCCGATGAATTCGGGCATGCGTAGCAGGGTCGAGTGTTTTAACACTGTAAAGTTGAGAATGATCAGTACCGGTGTTGATATACCCCAATTATGAATGCCACTGTTAACTATATCATATTAATATTTAAAGCCAAACAAGTCATTGTAAATATTTAAAGCCAAGCCGACTGCGCAGAGCCATATCAAGGCTATAACCATCTCAAAACATTTACCACCTTGATGACAAGAAAACACACACACACACACACACACACACACACACACACACACACACACACACACACACACACACACACACACACACACACACACATACACACACACACCTCAAAAGAAAATCAAGTACACACGTCAATGCAATGCATTCGTGTACACAATGTAAAGATGTGCCCCTGGCGTTGACCGTTCCGCCGAATTTGTCACTTAGGGGTTAAAAAAACCTGAATACAAATATATAATCAAAACAAAGTACACGCCGAATTTGTCACTTGGGGGTTAAAAAAACCTGAATACAAATATATAATCAAAACAAAGTACACGCCGAATTTGTCACTTGGGGGTTAAAAAAACCTGAATACAAATATATAATCAAAACAAAGTACACGCCGAATTTGTCACTTGGGGGTTAAAAAAACCTGAATACAAATATATAATCAAAACAAAGTACACCAAAACATGTATAAAATCGCTTAATTTACCTAAAATT
>CM060309.1:82287668-82297668 GCA_030674185.1 Monoplex corrugatus
AATGTAATTTGAATAAAACAAAATACAATATTAACAAACACAAAAATAGCAGTGCCCACTCTCCATCTTGTTCTATTGATCGTGGCCATACACATATGACAGGGGATGGAATAGTGTAGAGGTGAAATATGTCGCTCACCATCAAACGTGGTTGCCAAATGCCTGACCTTGTCGTTAAAAACGATGGAGAAATCTCACCTGCAAGGTCTACTAGTTGGCGCCTCTTCACGGGGCTTTCACATCCCCTGTCCCGTTATACTATTGATTGTGGCCATGCACGTATGAGGAAGAACAGTCCTCCGACCCGTGAGCCATCGATCAGCCAGCGGCAAGAAAGATGGCTTAAATGGGCGATCTTACGGCCTGCATGTCAATCCCCTATCTGCCATCAGTCAACAGACATGATCTGCCCTGCCAACATCCTGTCGAAACCCCAGACAAACCCTGGACTCATGGAGAACATAGGCCTATGTGACCCGTTCTGACAAAATCACCCGTAAGTCGCACAGGCCAAATTAAGTTAGAAGCAGGAAAGGTGATCAGGAGTCAGACGGTGAAAACTGGCATTTTTGCAGTTGGAGGTGCATAGATGTCTGTTCTATATTTCCCATTCACATGTATTGAAAAGAATAAATTTCAATATAACAGAAGACGAAATTAGGTCTGACTTTGGTATTTTCGATGCCTGCAGCCGTATCATCTTGACAGTTAAAATATATACTATCAAAAGACACCGGAGTTGATTAATGCATGAAAACTGTAAGCCACATCATATTTATTTAAGTAAAAAGTGTTAGTAATTTCGTTGATATTTACACGTGTTGCTGAACGTGATCAGTCATGTGATCAAAATCTTTGAAGCTTGTTTTCTCAAAAAGGTCAAAATCCTGCATATACAGGCTTTAAAACACCACATCTCCATCAATTTTCACAGCAGAGAAATAGAATTTGATATGTATAATAATACTGCACTGTTGAGTCTGTACATTTTTTCTGGTAAGCAAAACTAAGATTCCGCAAAATGAAACTTTTGGGTGACTTTGTCAGAAAGAGTCACCTGTGTCTCACATCTCCATCCTCGCACTTATCGATGTACCATGGAACGTTGCACCTCCAGTAGATGTAAGCAGTTTTATGTTATACCGACAGCTGATGAGGAAGCTGGACTCGGTGTAATGCTGACTGTCAGTAATGAAAACCATTAGCTACAGACCTACTTCCTGACAGAAAAGATGAAGAAGAAAAAGGCGAGGACGATGAGGAAGAGAGGATGAAAAAGTAAACCAGCGACGTTTACTGGGCTCTAAAGCATTGTGCTTTAACTCAAGTTTCCTTTTTTTTCAGGCGTGTCGTAAACTTTAACATGTCAAAAACAAAACAAAACACACAAAACAACCCCCCACCCCGCCCCCCCAAAACAACAACAACAACAACAACAACCCCCACCACACACACACACACATATTTGTTTGATAATTTAAAAAGCACACTTTTATTTTACATATTATATTTCATTGGCTTGTTGATATGTTGGTTTTATTAATGTATAGAAAAGGCGCTTCTATTTCACCATTGCTGATTACTAATCGGTTATCAGGTCAAAAGGTGCCTTTCTCTCGCAGTCATTCTGAATAAAACAAACATTCTGTATTATTGATACGGGGTTCCAGTCGACATGAAGTTGTCCTTGATACAATTCTAAGCCTTCTTGACCAATATCCCCAAAAAGAAAATGTCTAAAGAAGAGGAGGAAAAAAGCAGAAGATGACGATGATGAAGAAAAGACGGGAAAACTCAATATTCTGACAGGCTTTAAGCACTGTACCTGAAGTTGAGCACTGTGCTTAACTTTCCACAGTGAACACATCAAATAATTCATAGAGCACCAAATATTTCTTATAAATAACAATTCCTAAATTCCCTAGATTTTACTCGTTTTAAGCATAAACATATACATAACAACAACTAAAATAATCTTGCTGGCATAGCCACTTCTGCTGCGATACTTATTCCAAGACTAAGCTTATCTGCTTTTCGTCAGGATCAAATTATCTGTCACAGCAAGAGTATTCCAGCTGCTTGGTTTCCTTTTTAAGTACATAAATATATCATCCACGAATGAAATGTGTTTGTCCCCTAATATTTTTGTGTTAACGAAGTAGTGCTGTATTCTTTGTATTTGTAGCATTCCATCCCCGTCTCCTCTTTTTTTATTATTATTTTTTATTATTTTTTTATTTTTGAGGAGGGGGGGGGGGGGGATTTACCAAGTGAAATTCAGGCAGCTCTCCCCAAGGAAAACGCGTTGCCGCAAAGCAGCGTCCCATCCCCCCCCCCTCCCATTTTAGTTAGTGTGTGTAAGCGCTTCTTTACCAGCGATGGTGGATTTTCCTACAGAATGTTGCCAGGGACAACTCCTTTGTTGCCATGGGATCTTTAACATGCACTTGAGTGCGTGCTCCAAACGGGACCTCAATTTATCATGTTCATCGCCTATTCCGACAGACGAGCGACTACGTCCTCTTTCAAGATCCAGTGGTGTGGAAAGACAAATCCCTGTCCGATCCGTACTTCGAACCCGGGTTTCTCACGTCCTAACAGCTGCTTGGACCACTAGGCCACAAGTCCACTGTCTGTGAAAAATAAGTGTACTTTTGTGAGTTATGTAAATGTGGACATTTCACTTGGACTTTTCGCTGTTTGTTAATAATACTAGAGGATGATGGTGGTGATACTAATACTAATGATAATAGAAATCACGATGACGACGATAATAACCAAAATGATAATAATTAGAAGAATAATGATAATAATATTAATTCAATGTCAATACTACTACTACTACTACTACTAATGATGATGATTCTGATGATGATATTGATGATGATAATGACGAAGATGATAGTAATGATGAGAATGAAAATGATAATAATGATGATAATGAAAATAATAATGATAACAAGGTAACAACAACAACAAAAACGACGGCGGCGACGACGGCGAGATTGATGATATACTATTACTACTACTGTTACTACTATTACTACAACTACTACTACCACCACTACTACTAACAACAACAACAATAGCGATAATAGAACTTATCGAGTCCCTTTCCTTGATAAAAGTGTTTTCAGTGCCTCATAATGAATGCACCATATTAGAAGTTGATGATTATTGCTAGGACATGCATGTATATCACCTAGACGCCATAATTATAATCACACCTTATATACGTGTGTATGTATATGTATATACATTTATATATATATACACACAGACACACAACACACACAACCAACACACACACACACACACACACACACACACACACACACACACACACACACACAACACACACACAACAACACACAACACACACACACACACACACACACACACACACACACACACACACACACACACACACACACACACACACACACACACACACACACACACACACAAACGTGCACACGCGCGCTACAGCAATAACCTATGTTTTAACAGCAACACGATTAAAAAGAAGAAAAAAAAACACTAAAACAATATAAAAAAAAAAAAAAAATTAAATAAAAAAAACACTACATGGTCAACCTAAAGATGAAATGTTTCTTCAAAAGGTGCGTTTTCGACGATTTTTGGAACCTAAGAGGGGACGCTATGGAGCGAATTGCAAGCCACTAGCCCGGGAAAATGAATTGTTTCAGCGTATGATTTTCTCCTAATTCTGGGAAGGGACAAAGGATGAAGTTGTTACTTCCTGAGCGAAGTGGGTCTGATGGCTGCTGTACGTAGATACTGACAAGTGCTTGGGGACAGGACACGCTGCTATCAATACTTAATTACGTCGACTATATCTCCTGACGTAATGTAATTGTAGTGTTTTGGATATTTATTCTGAACTACTGCGTTTCTAGCGCATCGTGTACCTTGCATTGCTGCAAAAACTGAAATGGTTGACAGATATGAAAGCGAATCGTAAGACGTAGGCTACATAACTGCATACAATCCGAAAAGTAATACGAACAATAATGCTACAAATATAAATATAAGAAATAAGGTCTGAATGTGTCGGTTTTTCTTTCATGATTGCTTTACTTGTTTATTGATTTAGTATTTTTCCCTTCATAATACGGGGTTTTCTGAATTTTCAGCGATTGAAATCCAGTGTAGTCCAGCTGAGTTAGAATGTGAAATACGCTAAAACGTGATTTAAACCCGAAGTATAATCATTTCCTGCTTCCAAATTAGATTATTGCTGTAACTGTGAAATTTTATTATCAACATGCCTTATATCCAGAAAACGATATATGGGTTTTGAGATAGTGCTTTTTCTTATTATTTGTTTCTGTTTCTTTTATGTATCTATAAAAAACAAAACAAAAACAAAACAAAGAAACAAAAAAGAATAAAAATTTTAAGGAAAACCTCCAAACTCATAAACTTTTTTCGACAAGAAAAATATTCAATTTTACAAAGAGCAGTACTATACTACTGTTCAAAATGAAACGAAATATTAAGGTTCTCCCATCACGATCAAGTCGCTTCCATCACGATCAGGTCGCCTGGCGTGAAGAGGTGATTTCAATACTAACTACACGATGTACCCTGAGTGCACAGATTTGTAAGAAAAAAAGCTTGAGTACGTTGATTTTAAAGAACAGTGACTCGAGTACACTGATTTTAAAGAAGAGTAACTTCAGTACATTGATTTAAAAAACAACTCGAGTATATTAATTTGAAGGAAAAGTAACTTTCACACATCGATTTTTTAAAGCAACTGGATTCCATTGATTTGAATGAAAAGTAACTTGAGCACATTGATTTTAAAAGAAGAATAAACTGATTACATTGATATTAAATTAGAGCACCCTGAGTACATTAACTTTTAAGAAAAAACGACTTGAATACCTTGATTAAAAAAGCAAACAGGAGTACACTGATCTTTAAGAAAAGAAGCTCGAGGACACTGCTTTCAAAAGATAGTAACTTGACGACACTGATTTGAAAGAAATACAACTTGAGTGCACGAGTTTTCGATCAAAGAAACTTCAGTACATTGATTTTTATGTACAGTAACTTTATTAAGAAAGGCAACTTGGGCCATACACTGACTTTAAAGAAACGTAACTTCAGTACATTGATTTTTATGTACAGTAACTTTATTAAGAAAGGCAACTTGGGCACTTACACTGACTTTAAAGAAACGTAACTTCAGTACATTGATTTTTATGTACAGTAACTTTATTAAAGAGAGTTTTAAGAAAGGCAACTTGGGCACATACACTGACTTTATAGAAACGTAACTTCAGTACATTGATTTCTAAGAACAGTAATTTGAGTACATTCATTTTCAACAACAAAAAATATTGCATGGATGTTGGACGTTGAAGAATTATAAACCAACAGTTGGCTGAATGGGTAAGGTTGTATAATTTCCTTGTGAAAATTCTGTTCGATTAGAAATACAACAATTGATATTTATACTTGTTTCTAATCTACGTTCAGTAATGAACTGCTTACATTTCAACCAACAAAATGCTATTATAAAAAGCACATACTAAAATACACAGTTCTCCAACAAATCAATGTATTCTTAGAATTTTGAACACATTTTATCGTACTGTAGAATTAAAACAATTGACCAGTTGTAGAATTCAAAAAACCTTTACCTATACAAATTTGCCCAAATAAAATTTACCCTGCTTGTTAAATAGGTTCAAGCTTATTTCACAAACGATCATGCTATTATGTAAACGACAATGGGGTTAAAAGATAGCAAAGAATTAACTGGATTTGTCTGAGATCAAAAGAAAACTGTGCCCGTAAATCTTACTTATATAGCATATATGTTACATCTGGTCTTTTTTTTTTCTTAATAATTATAAGCAGTCATGATGAATATCTCAATCACAGTCGAGATGCAGCCATAAAAAGTAAATAATATCTAAGAGAAAAAATGCCAATAGAACGGTCTTGTCATATTTCAATCTAGACCTACATTTCAAAATAAAACGGTTCCGTTCCCATGATGTAAATTTACACCTATCATTTATATATGACATGTGCATTAGTACAACAACTGAACAGTGTGTGTTATCTGCAAGAGTTTGTATTTCAATTTTTTTTCAATAGACACAAGCTTTGCATCAAGTTTACATACTTTGAAAGAAAGCTTTATGTAATGATATGACTACATGGACACTTGAGAGAAGATTCAGTTAATGTCAATATACATACGTCGTGTATTACAATAATTTGACTATCGAACCAACCATCTGCCACTCCCTTTTTTCTTGATGGTCTCCATAATCAAATTTCCTGTCGAAGAAGTTCCTATCTCTGACACAAATACTCGAGTGTTCTGGAAGCTGATAACCGTTACCAGGTCCCAAACTTTCAAAAATACCGTCTGCTCCATAAGCATTCGAGCAAACAGCTTAGTCAGCGCAATAAATACTGTGAATATAACTACTGGTCGGATGCAGGTCAAACACACAGAAAGTTTACAGGAAAGGATCACTTACCAGAAAACTGCGTATTTGCAGAGTGCTGTGAAGTCAAGTAAAGTGAGGATCAGAGGAAGGTGCAGAGGGGTTGTCTGGTACAACACAGCATGAAATCACACCTCTTGTGAGAACCGACTGATATTATATACAACATGATCAATTTTTAACCTCACGTTCCATGAATAAAGCCAGCCTGTCAGTCAAAATCTTCGCAAATCAGCACTATCAGAATATGACCATGCAGAAAACAGACAAACAAAATGAGGGAATCTTCAAAGCAGCCAATCAAAGAGCCCAATGAGAAACAGCCAGCACCTCCAGTGGGTGAGGAGGATAATTTTACAGTTTACAGGATTGGCTGCTTGTGCCTGTATATTATGGGAAGGTGGGGGATACAAGAAAAAGTGGAAAACGATGGAGGAAGAAAGAAAATAATAAGAAGAGGAGGAAGAAAGTGAGAAAGAAGCTTGGTGGTCGGCCGAGAAATCGCCAGGGAAAAGCTTTCAAAAAGTAAGTATGTAGATTGACCACTTGAAAAGATGGAGACATTTTTCCTGTGGTGAGTCGAAACTTTTACGCATTTGCAAAACAGGTTTGCTGAGCTGGAAATATAAACCACAATCTCGTTTGAATATCCGCTCCTGAATTATGTTTGAGATGATTCCAACGAACATAACACTAAAGAACGCATATCATCTGATACAGACCTGAATAAAATGCACAGCTGACGTGGAATCTGTAGTCTTTTAAAGAAAATGTCATGCCTACTACTAATTAGAAATTGATAATGTGGTTTCGATATTCTAACCTAAAATACCACTGTAAACAAATGGTATACTTAATAATTTCATCACCAGTGATGAGCTGTTTACGTTTTCGCCCTTCAGTGAGCACTTTCACTTATGGGCATGTTTTCAATCATGGAAGAGGGCAGTGTCCTCTGAGGTCGACAGAAGCAGAGTTGGATGGTAAACATTAAAGAACGGATGGCTCTTAGCATGCCTGACCTGCTTGATGCCGCACCCCCAGAGCGAGAGAGAGGGGGGAGAGAGAGGGGGAGAGAGGGAGAGAGAGGTAGAGAGAGAGAGAGGTAGAGAGAGAGAGAGAAAGGAAGAGAGGAGTGAGAGTGAGAGAAAGAGACAGAGGAGAGAGAGAGAGAGAGACAGGAACAGACAGACAGACAGAAGAGAGAGAGAAGAGAAAGAGAGAGAGAGAGAGACAGAGAGAGAGACAGAGACAGAGAGGGTGTATGTGTGTTATCCTATCTGCTGCGTCATCCTGTGAGTGTCTCCAAGGATTATAGGCTGTTGTGGAACAGGATGATGAGAATGTTATTTATGTTTTTGTTTTTGTGTTTTCAATTACGGACGAAGACCTTCTCCGAGGTCGAGCGAGGCACAGCTGGATGGCAAACACCAAAGGATGGAATGACCGGAATCTGCTAATCAGCAGATCCTTTCGACAACTTATCACAAGGCACCTGTGGCGTTAGTGCATATGGAATTCGTTCCGAGCGCGGAGATGTCATCTAGAGAAAGTGAAACTGAAAACCGAAACTTGTATATAATCTGTGAAACTGCTCTTGTTTGGGTGTCTACTGCAGTTGTCAGTGGTGTACTCTGTTTAGTTTATGCTGCCGATTATCATTCATCATCATCATCATCATCATCATTTGGCCCTGCCTGCATGACGCTGGCGATCATGGCTCTCCATACGCATCTATAACTTGTTGCCGCAAGCACATCTTCCACCCTCTCTGTCCTCAGCCACCCTGCAAGTCCGTCCAATATTTTCTCCCTGGGTCTACCTGGTGCTCTCTTTCCCTTCAGCTTTCTTGATGTGACCATGTGCTCTAATTCCCCTTTTTCTCATAAAATGGCCTATAAATGCTGCCTGTCTTTTCCTAATTTTCCTTAGCAATGATCTGCTTGTGTCTGCCTCCATCAAGACTATCTCGTTTGTTTTCTTTGCTGTCCATGGAACTCTCAACATTCTTCCTAGAAAACCACATCTCGGCTGCCTCAATCTTGTTCTGGCTTTGCTTGTTGACTGTCCACGCCTCACAACCGTATAACAGTATTGGTTCTATATAACATTCAAGAACTCTCTTCCTGATGTTAACTGATAGGCATTTGTTGTCAAGAATGCTTTTCATCTTCTTGAATGCTGTTTTGGCTTGGCCGATTCTTGTTGCCGATCATCACATAAAAACGAGAGGTTAGAGGAAAACAACAATATAAAAGGTAAGACTTCAGGCTTTTTCTCGGAATACTCTGCTATTTTGGCACTGGATACAGTTATTACAGACAATGGCAAAATGAAAGCAGAATCTACAAATCCTTAAAGCAGCACATATTCGTTGTTATCGTTAGTATTATCATTATTATTTTGCCGTGGATTTATGCAACTATGGCAGCAAGGAAACCGTACGTTCTGCTGCAGTAATAATAACGCCACAGAACAAGCCCCTCAAAAATGTGACCGTGTGACCAGACGGTGTCTCTTGTTGTTTCCTCTGCATAGTAAGAAATACGATAACCACCAGTGCGTCTGTGATTGATTTTCTACCTCTTCAACATTTAACTGTCAGGAAGCAGCTCTTTTTTTCCGAAATACCCGGTAAATGAGAGAAAAAAAAAGTCTTTTCTTACTATCGTTGGTTCATCCATAGTACACCGCAGCAAAGAAACGCACTGGTCCCCCACCATCCCCCCCCCCGTCCCCTTTTGCTGTGCAAGTTCCTTTCTCTTCAAATAAGAAACACGATGCTGTTTCTTAGAATAAAGCTGTCCAGATATCCCATCAGGATACAGTGTTCATTTTTTTCTCCTAAGTACAACAATGTCACACGACACGCATCAACCATAGCTTACAGAATATGGCCATTGCGAACAAACTGTTCAGCAGAGGCACTTGTCTGAATTCAAAATGTCACAACACAACTATGACATACAATACCAGGAAAACGGGAACGAACGTGCGAAGAAATAAATCATCAATGAACTATGGTACTTTGCCTATTTGGCAACATCCGTGTATGTAAAATATGAGCCACAGAGATGGGGAAGAATGAAGCTGGTCTTCTCCTTGGTCAGATTCAAAGATTCACTTCCACAACAAAGCCATTTGAAGAGGTGATGAACTCTTGGACAGTTTGCACTTTGCACATGTTCTGAGACAACCGTCATATTTAAGTGGGGAAAGGCACGTGAAATGAAAGAAATATTGTTGATATGGGTTAACTATTTTGCAAAACCGAAACTGAAATATAGAAATATAGAGACGACTGACCTCATCGTGCGTATTTATGATGTAGAATGGAATTCAAAAGATCTGATGCTTCGTTTGCTTTAAAAAAGATAAGAATGTAGCTGGTCGTTTTCTGAGTGTACTGTTTTTTTCTCGTTTTTTTTTCATCGTATACTCAGATTTCTGAACTCTCACGAGAAAGGATTGTCTCCTCTTATCTTCCTCCCCATACCCCAAAC
>CM060309.1:82305168-82322668 GCA_030674185.1 Monoplex corrugatus
TTTGGACGTGGAGCAAGCAAGAATTTTGGCATTGTAATAGGCTGATTTAGCGGCGTCTACAAGGCTATTAACAATTTTGTTGGCAGTTTGAAAGATTTGCCTATGCACAGTTAGACTGGACTTGAGCCATTGTCTCTCAGCTTGACGTCTGTCACGCTTGGCATCTTGCAGTTGTGAAGCTATGGAGGAGAACCAAGGTGTAGGCGGTCGTTTGGAGACTTGGCGTGTTGTTGATGGAGCATGTTGATCCAGTAGCCCAAGAAGGAGGTTGTTCAGTTCATCAGCAGTACTAGGAGGGGAGGCAGTAAGGAGAGAGTGAAGATCAGCATCGAACACAGACAAGTCAACAGCAGATAGGTGTCTGGCTTGCACAGCAGTTTTCTGAGGAGGAGGACGGGAAAGCAGGAGATCAGAGATGAGGCAGACATGGTCAGAAGGGAGGGTGTGATCAGTGGTGATGGACTTCACGATGGCCTGATCAGCCCTGTGGATAATACCGTCTAGGGTATGCCCCCGTGTGTGTGTAGGCACGTTGACTGTCTGAACCAGTATTCCCCATGGACTTTGTTCGCCCAGTCTCCCTTAGATGTTCAAGGTAAGAGCTACGTTTAGCTGTTATTATGGGTTAAAATGAGTTTGTCACAGACCCGAGGGAAATATACACTTGGCTAACAGAGACCTTACGAAACCAGGGATGCTTTCTGGCGTAACCATTTTCACAAATCCTACTGTGCGTTTCCGTCAGCACTGCAGTCAGACAACATAGGTCATTAGCTTTGGCGTGCTGTGCCATTCACTGTCTGTGCGAGAAAGCGAGAGATTCGGTGGTGGGAGGGAGGGAGGGAGGGAGGGAGAGAGAGAGAGAGAGAGAGAGAGAGAGAGAGCAAAAGTGTATGCGTGTGTGTGTGTGATTTTTGTTTAGTTTTATATTTTGTAGGTAAATGTGCTGCACGTATATGTATCAAATATTCGTGCCGTGTGTGTGTGTGTGTGTGTGTGTGTGTGTGTGTGTGTGTGTGTGTGTGTGTGTGTGTGTGTGTGTGTGTGTGTGTGTGTGTGTGTGTGTGTGTGTGTGTGTGTGTGTTGGTGTGGTGAGTGTTGCACACACATGCTCATGCGCTGTATTTTTGCGCATGTGTACGTGCGCGCTCTGTGTTTGTGCGTTCTCTGCGTCTTTGGTAATCTAAATGTCTGTTTCTGTCTCACCCCCGTCCCTCACTCTGTTTGAGTGTGTGTGTCGTGTATGTATGCATGTGTGTGTGTGTGTGAATGTGTGTGTGTGTGTGTGTGTGTGTGTGTGTGTGTGTGTGTGTGTGTGTGTGTGTGTATGTGTGTGTGTGCGCGTGTGTGTGTCCCGTGACAAAAAAAAATATACACACATAGATGTGTATATGTATGTGCGTGCGTGCGTGCGTGCGTGCGTGTGTGTGTGTGTGTAAGTGAGTGTGTGTGACGTGAACTGAGTTATCTCAGTATGACTACTGACTTGATTCGCAGGGCATCGTTAATTACGTCACGTGTGCAGGATACTATGACATGAAGAAACGATGGTATACAGTAGGCAATCACAACAATAGTGCTTGGATGTTGCGCGTGTAATGGCGCTACGCGCGCCCAAGATAATACGATTCATGAGCCATAACACTGGAACCAAAGTGATGCCTAATTGGTACCTCTGTCTCTGTCTGACGATCTATCTGTGGAAGTACCACAAAAAAGAAAACAACAATAACAACAACAACAAAAACCTCTAACACACCAACACATCAACGTACACACTGATGAATATGTGCGCGCATGCTCTCTCTCTCTCTCTCCTCCCCTCTCTCTCTCTCTCTCTCTCCCTCTCTCTCACCACATGTACACACACACGCCCACGAACACAAGTACGCACACACAAATACACACACTGTCAAATACACAGACACATACGCACAGACACAGACACAAAGAAAGAGATGGAGACAGAGAGACAGAGAGAGAGAGAGAGAGAGACATAGACAAACAGACAGACAGACAGACAGACAGACAGGCAGACAGTGGGGGTCTCAAAATATAGGCCTACTGAAGATACAAGCGTTCATCTTGAAAAACAAAAGGACAGACTTCAAACATACTGACAGAAGGGGGGGGGGGGAGGAGGAATGAGGAGAGGGGAACCGGAAGATTAGCGGCAACGTATTCTTATTGGCTTGGCGATCTCTTGTGTAACTGTGACCTTGAAATGGCACTTGCACTTGTAGAAAGAGATATGTTTTTCGTCTCAACATTAGTTAATCTGACAGCAAATTCTCGATAAATTGAACATAACATATCAAACAATGCCGCCCATTAGAAAGACAAACAACGAAAAGAAATCCATATACGTTAACATGCTGGGCCCACTGTAAATGAGGCATTGGAACATGTCTATGAAATCTTACGCATTTTTGTCCACATATTACCTCTGAAATGCGTTATTTGACAAAGGTTGTCCACAAGACCAAACGTGAGATGATCAGAAACATCAAGATCAGAGAAGTGAGAGCAATACCGTCACATTCATCAGTAGATAATGAAGTGGTCTGATCAGCTGACCAATAAGCAACCCCACAAGCTGGTTCAACAAGCATACCACAAAACGGGATATGGATTTAAAGCGAGAGGTAGACTAAGGAATACAGGAACATATGAAAAGAGAAAAGGAACGCATGTTTTTTCTATGAAACAAGACAGGTGTAAAATTTCGGTGAACTGGCCTTTGTCAAACGCACACAAAAAACAACAAAGAAACATGTCCACACTGAATTATAGACAAAACCAGCAGATCACTTAACTTTTTGTAGTGTTTCGTTGAGCGTTGAAGAGCGCTGGGCTCTCCAGTTCAGTGCTCACGAAATATCAGGGAAATTAGCTGATCTGTTGTTTTTGTCCTAATTCTAGTGAAATTGCATCAGTATTAACTGTTGTCCTATGTGTTTGTTTGACAAAGGCCAGTTGGCCAAAACATTGAGACTATCTTGTTTCGTTAGTCAAATACAGATTCTCATTTTGTTTTCCATGTATTTCTGGTTACATTCAAAAACACACTGACACACAAACAGATAGACAACCACACAGACACACAGACACAGACACCCAGACACAGACATAAACACAGACACCCACAGACAAGACACACACAGACACAGACAACACACACACACACACACACACACACCATACACACACACACACACACACACACACACACACACACACACACACACACACACACACACACACACACACACACACACACACACACACAATGGCAGGATGACGTGAATCAGTCTTTCCCTTTGCACTTTAAAAAGCAAGTTGTAACTCACCCAAGGAAGCCCTGTACTGGATGACCCATGTGGAATGTGGAACATGTGGAGCGCAGACATCATCATCAAAAACAGTCTCTCCAACTTCCAATATCAAACCCCCGGCTGTAAAGCGGCCGTCACAGTTTCTATGGAAATAAAACACACGCACACACTCGATATGTTTTTCCTTCGTTTCTCCCTTTTCTTCCTTTTTGTTTTTGTTGTTGTTTCTTTCTTCCTTTCTTTTCTCTCTTTCCGTTCTTCTTTCTTGCAAATAGACTGTATACCGCAAGATGTCGTCAATATTAACCCCAGGAACGTGCAAGTGTTTCACTTGGCTTCCTGTGAAAGTGAAAGACTTGAAGGTTAATGACCCGCGTTTACTGAAAATAGTCTTTTCGTAGAACCACTGGAGTCGCTCTAAAAGATGTGTCTAGTATTAACTGAATTTCGACTTCACAAAATCAGTTATTGTTTTCTCTGAGGTCACGCAGACTGCCTTACTGCGTCATTTGATCTGATGATAGTTTGTTTGAAGTAATACTTTGTTCGTCAGCTTTCATGTGCGTACGTTTAAAGTGAAAAGAAAGTGTTTTTTCCCATTTAACTTTGTGTAATAATATTAGAAGAAACAATAAAAACAAAAGTCAAATATCGTTGCTAGCTTTACATGGAACCTGGGCATGGAAACGCTCAATATAATTTTTGGTTTGTTTTTATTTTTAAATAAATGGTAATGCAGTTTCTTTATTCAATTCCTGGTAACAAGGCAGTACTTTTTAAACGACCAGCGCTGATTAAATTCACAACTTTTTGTTAAAGAACTGACATTGATGTAGAGTTCCAGAGGACTTTGAATGATTCTAAGATGCTTGGATTGGTGATAATATATAGTCTGTAACCTATCCCCAATGACTCACGGGTTTGTGAAAGTGCGTAAGAGAGAAACATAAGCATCTTTTTTCCTCTCTCCTCTGACGTCTCTCCCACCTCACCCCTCCTGCCGTCCCCAAGTCGCTTTAAGCCTTGAGTGCAGAGGGATCGTCCTCATGGAAATCTGGAAACACTTCTTCCTTGCAGGCGTCTGTACACACTGGGGAGACTTGACACCGGAAATGACGAGAGCACTATGTCGCGGTGTCTGCATTTGGGACATACCAAGAGCCCTGTCTGCAGCACTTGATAACTCAGACAGGAGGGGGCAGAATATCAGCATGGAGAAGCACAGAGAACACGCAGAAAAAAAAGAGGGGCCAATGCGCGGTGAACGTAGCAAACAAACACTGATTTGCCATGTATCATTGACAAGTGTTTGCGTTAACGAGAATCGCAGGTCCGCTAACACGTCACAGCGTGTGTTCAAGTTGTTGACTGACGGAGCTGACACGTTACCAACAAGCCTAACTAACATCGATGAGCGATGTTGTTGTTTATATCGGAAGAGCCGGTCCTTGATAAATGAACGCGTTTGGTTCATGACAAATGAAATATTTGTGACCTGCGAGACCGGCCTCGTGCTCAACTCTTCAACTTAGAGCACTGAGGAGCTGTCTTCATCTCGGTTACGGTTAATAACAACGCTCCCTTGGGTCGTTTCATTTACAGCTTTGCTGAACTGGTGTGCACTAACGTGACTAGCAAGTTGAAGAGCATGCTGGTAATCGTAGGTGCTTACCGTGATCTAATGAAGCGTTGTGCTGTGATAGCATTGGGCAGGCTGGTTAGACCTGGATCATGGCTAAGAAACCACTGCTGTCTGTGAACTGCTTTTTCTTTTTTCTTTTTCCTGTTTCTTTTCAAGCATTCTAGTTTTTCCCTCTCTCTTTACAATGCTCAATGCATTTTATTATATAGATCTAACATCGAACACATTTTCAACACCAAGACACATGATGATGATGAATCCAGAAAAAGCCCAGTGGCACGATTGATTCTAATGTACATTGTATATGATAAAATTGTTATGCTAGACTTTATGGATTGACGTGATGGAGTTTGTGTTTGTAAATGTTTATATAACATATGTACACAATAAAAATGTACATGAAAAAACAAATGTTCATCTATTGTACTGCTTAATATACTAGCCAGGTTGTCGTTCCTTTCTAAGTGTGTGTGCATGTATGTGTGTGTGAGTGTATGTGTGTGTTTATGTGTGCGTGTATGCGTGTGAGCATTTAGAGACAGAGGATGTACTGGGGTAGTTGGGGTGATGGAGACGATAAATCGTGTTATTCCTGGACAGTTTTCTATGATGTGGCTGTGTGGGGTGTTGGTGTGGTCAGTTCGTACGGGGCAGAGGAGGGGTAGGGGTGAACGTGTTTGTATTCATTTCCACGTTGTTGTTGTTGTTTTTTTCATTTTCATTTTTATTATGGCTGACGGTGATATACATTTCATTGCAGCATGGTCTATATTCTTTCAATAACAGACTGACACAAAGATATAAAACCCATACGCCAGGTAGGACTGACACAAAGATAGATACAAAACCCATACGCCAGGTATGGCCTCAAGACTTCAGCGCGTTGGGTTTATGTGCAGGCTCATGGCTTAACGCCGTGCTCATGTTAGATCTTCTCTGTGACTAATTGCTTCAGCCGTACATTTGGAATTTTTTCTCAGTGTGCGGACATCATCTTGACAAACTGAAACTTCATCTTCAGTTTGTTGGTTGTGTACAGTTTTCTGGTTGCACATCATACTGACAGACAGGTAAGGTCTTTGAAAACACGTCACTTTTGTGAGTGGAAAAACTGGCACTGCATATGATATGCTGTAGGCGCTGGGCCTTCTTTGTAGTTGATTCGCTGGTGTTGTGGAATCAGGAGTGACACTTGACATTTTCCTGAAGTTTTAGGCAGTACTAAAACTGGCTGACGAAGTACAGAAGCGAGCTGTCTCTGGCTGAAGTGAAATCAGAGCTCGTGAAAACAAGTCTGTCCACTTCAGTGGCTGAGGTCAGTTACGAGGAACGATATTTTCTTTAACGTTCCTTTTTCTTTTTCTTTTTTTTTTAATCATCGACGTTCCTTTCTTTGGAACCTCTGTCCACGTTGTTCTGCCCACATTGTACAGCGGGGTATGTTGTTGCACAATCCGCATACTCAGTATTCGGTGTGCACCCATGTTCGGTGTTTTAATGTTCCAAAGGCCAGCCATGACATGGTTTACAAGACCTTTAAGGTAATCAGATTATTTGATATTCTGAATACGTATAAACGCGAAGTGGGCCTAAGCACTAGCAGGTCTACACACATTTTAACCTGGATGATCACAAAAATCTCCACCCTTTACCCACTACATGTAGGTGGAAGTACCTAGACAGATTGTACTCAGGACCTACTAACTGGAAGTCAGAAGTCTACCCACCTGATTACCGCACTCGTCAAATTAGATGGGTAGACAGAACGGCGCTGACAGAGGGGATAGCCGGAATGTAGGTGAAAGGGAGTGAGAGGAAGCAGCGGGAAGGTTTTTGGACGTGTTGCGATAGAGACTGAAGTTATGATTTTGAGGATGGTGAAAAGTGGGAGAAGGAGTGGTCTGTGAGGCGTGTCTTAGCAGCTAGGTGGAGGGCTCGATTGTACTTTGTGCGCGTGTAGCTGGTTTGCGATTTTGGCGTGTGGGTTACCATACATATCTGGAGCTGTCCTTGTTCTGTGTCTGATTGACAGCGGACTGCGCTGGGTTAACCCCCTTAGCACGATACAAACTTAAAAGTGTACTGTAAGACAATGGCGTACATTTACGGAAGCCAACTTGTCAACAGGTACAAACTGTTTTTAATATTTGCTGCTCTCGTGTAAACATTTCCTAGAAATTTTCTGAGAAAATTATACATAGAATCTTGAACTGCACAATAAAAGTAAAATAATCGCCTCTTTGCAGGAGAAAGTGAACTTACAGAACAAAAAACACATCCACGTAGGTGCGATGAAAAGTACAATGTAAACAAACCAAGCTGAACGACAACTGAGTGCTAAATACTCTTCATCATGTGCTCGAACCTCTGTTGTTCATTTCGAACAAAAAACAAAAAAGATATTTACGTCATAATCATCCCTAGAGTTACTGTCATCAAGAGTCCCAACTTGTCAAATTCACGGTCTGTCCCAGTCTCACTCATTTTTGCACAAAAACTTGTAGAAATCAATCGAAGAACAACAAATTGGCGACCGTGTGAAAGGAAGAAGGCAGGGGCAATGCAAAAGAACCGTTCTGATTGGTCAATTTGTATTTGCTTTATAGATCAGGCAGTTTTCAGCGCGAGTTACAAATGAGGTCATGATCGGGGTTCATCGTGTTTGAACTGTAAAGCTACGATTGTTGCTCATGTGCTAAGCGGGTTAAAGGCTTGGATAAGTCACTCTTTCTCTCTCTCTCTCCTCTCTGTGTGTGGTGTTGTGTGTGTGTGTGTGTGTGTGTGTGTGTGTGTGAGTAGCGAGTTTGTGTGTGTGTGTGTGTGTGTTTATGACTATGCACTGGATGTGCCTGTGATTTGTTCTTTTTGGTGGAACCAAGGAACAGGTTTCAGCATACTGCCGATAACAGGAATGTTGTTCAGTCAGGACGATAAGAGCATTCATGCGATGACTGAGGTCTTACAGTAGTTAAATAACTATATATAATTTCAGTGTTTGGATTGTTTCAGTGACACGTGGGTGTAAGACAAGCAAAACTATTCAGGAAAAACGCAGTTTGATGCTCTCATGTTAAACAGCATCTGCAAACGACAATTGTGGTGTTAGTGCATATGAAAAAAAATCATCCAAGCGCCGTTGGGATTACCGACTTGACCAAAATTAAAGTAACCATTCAGAGTGTGCCCAGTACCTTACCATACCTTTCTATTCTTTCATCCCGTCCTCCTCCCCCCATTTTCCCCTCCTGTAATTTGGTCCTCCTGTTCTTCATATCTTTTCTCCCCTTTCTCTTTCTTCCTTCTCCTTAAATAGAGGTTTAAAAAATCGTGCCTGCCAACGTTTTCTTTAAAAGCGGGGAGTATGTTTTATATTGTATGTACAGTTGACAAACCATTCATGAGTTTGTGATATGACTTTTGTTTACAACGCGTTTCTTTTTAATTTTGATTGTTTTGGTGTTTATAAGTGGAAGTTTATCATCCTTTTGGACAAACACATTGCTACATCCCTGATAGGTCTTTGTGCGTGTGCATGAGCTCGTTTCAAACGCTTGAATGACCTTGGCCAGTTTGTCAAGTGTGTACTGTTTGCAGTTCACGCATGAAAGTAGCCAAGTACTTAAGGCATATACATGACAAGTATATGAATTACTGAGATACTGAGAGGTTTACCGACCAAACGCCATTTCACTGCTGAACATGGAAATTATTTCCTGTGCGATCATTACGATTATGTGTGACTGGAATGCATACCCGTGCAAATAAGACCACTGAAATAACTTATTTGCACGATCTAGATCTAGATCTAGTTATTTGCAGAATGAGGAGGAGCATGATCAAATTATATCCCAGCGCTTCATGGTAAAGGGGACGGTAACGAGGAAGGAAAGGGTTAATCTCCACCCGGGTCATCACTCGAACAGAACAAAGAAAGACCACACAATCTAAAAAAGTTTTTACAATGCTGTGATGAAGCACGAAAAAGGGACTGCCAATAATGCAGGCCAAAAAAGACGATTTGTAACACAAGCTGGATAAAAAGACAGATTTTTGTGCAGACAAGGAGTCAATCATTTCTTGGAAAGTTTGCAAAGGTCGTGTAGTAAATTATACAGGGTTATCTTAAAAAATACTTTGTATGCAGAGTTGTATTAGTTTTAGTACGTTGTACGCCGTTGTAAACTGAACGTGTGAGAAAATATTCAGAAATCAGAGTTGGTGTAAAGATATTTTCTTCGTTAACATGTAGTTAAACCAAATGACGAGCAACTTTCTACCCATTCCCCTGTTGTTGTTGTTGCTGTTGTCGTCGTCTTTAGTTTGTACATAGCTGTAACACACAGAATGAAATTATCCGTTGCTGATGGTCACTGTAACCAACAACAAGATGTTGAAACCATTCTGTAATCTCCCTTTTCATACAAAAACTAATAGGACTAAAACAAATATTCTATGATCCCAATTTTCCCAATGAGCCCACAGCGCGCTCAAATGTAGATAGGAACCGCAATGAAAGAAAGTACCTGTTATTTCATAATGTCTGTTCACAATTGTGAATTTAGACCAAACAGAAACTGAATGAAGCTGAAAAGTCCTGAACGATTTGAACAGATAAAGTTCGAAACTGCTACCTTCCAGTCAGTCCTTGGGGCTAACCGCTTCGCTACGGTAACAGGTGGGACAATGGCATTTGTTTGGGACATTGTGACTTTGACCAAAGACTACACACTGATGAGCTACGTCCCTGACACGTACGGAATAAAAGCCAGATCGATGTCTTATCCATAAACAAACGGGAAATCCTTCATTCCTCTGATTTGGCATGTGCTGTCCTTGCTTGCAACTAAGATTGTTTTTTCTCTCTCTCTCTCTCTCTCTCTCTCTCTCTCTCTCTCTCTCTCTCTCTCTCTCTCTCTCTCTCTCTCTCTCTCAAGGACAGAAGTTGATCCTCAGGATCAGAAGCAGCCTGCCCCAGGTGCTACTAGACAAGACCACCTGATCTAGGTTGGATTATCAACTGCTGTCTACACCGTTTCTGGTAGCTCTGAAACGGTATGATTTATTGCCAACGACTGATCACCGAAGACAAAAGAGAAGGAGGATAAGCGGAAGAAGAGGAGAAGCGTCTGTGTGTGTGTTGTTGTTTGTTTGTTTTGATATTATAGACGTTTTCTGTCACATCTATGCATCATGTGCTATGTGAAGGTGGCAAAGATTCAGAGATATTTTCGTTATGATTTCGAGGGTTGTGTCATCTGAGAGTCATCGTTTATTAACAACGACATCGTTTTTATGTGAAAATGCCCGTCGTTTTTCAGAGTTCGTACCTTGGCAAAATACGTATGAACTTGAATAATCATGGCCTATCAAGTTCTGCATTAAAGCAATCGTTATTGTCAGCGATGCGTATGCCATTTATCCTGTTTGTGGTGGTTCGTCCCATACTGTGCATTAAACATGTGTTGCTGCGCAGTCTGCATACTTCTTTTTTCAGTGGATAATGAATATCAGTTCAAGAGAGACAACAACAAAAAAAACCAAAACAAAAAAACACAAAATCCCCCCCCCCCCTCCCATGTGTTTTAAATATAAAGGTAATGCAGTGGGAAAGAAAGAACGAGGCGATTGGGGAAAGAAGAAACAAGGCAACTGGGTAGAAAGGGGTCACAAACAAAGAGAATAACAGGAGAGAGGAATTGAGCACAGAATTTCCTGAAGGTGGGGATAGCATTTACAGTGGAAGAGCCCCTGGCATCTGCACTTGGGTGGCCCATCAGTAAAAGGTTAGAGCTACAGGAACTGTGTCACTACTTACTGCACTACACTTGGTCAACCCTGATGACTGCTCTACCCCCGTGGGGATGCCGGGGGCTCTTTCAATATAAATAGTATCCCTACCTTCTGGAAAACTTGTGCTAGAAATTTCCTCTTTTCTGTCACTCTCTTTGTTTCTGCCTTGTTCCTTTGCTTTCTGTCATTTCTGCCTTGCTGGTCCATTCACTTGTATACGTTCGATAAAGTCTTATGTACTTTCTCTTAGGATTGATAATTGGGTACATATTCGCCATTTCTGGGAAGAAGAGGACTAGAGCCCTTAGAGCGATGGCAGAGGCAGCAGAAAGGAGCTCAAGCTGGATCTGGGCAAGGAGGAACGAAAAAAGTGAACTTCATAAGGATTAAATTCCCTACAGATGATGTGTGCCCCGTTAGCACATTGGTAAAACCGCGTACCGCAGTTCTGAAGCGCAGAATCGCCCAGGTTCGATCCCCGGCGTGGGAAAAAAAAAAAAAAAAAATAGACAACAGCAGAAGGGCATCCAGGAGTCATGACCTGGATGTGGCCCGGCCCCCGAGAGTGTAAGGAATTCAGGGCCGAAACACTTGTCTAAAGGGGGTTACTTCTCTGAAGACCTTCTGTTGTCTAGCTCTCCCTAGAGTTTCTTTCTACCTGCACATGGTCAGTCCATTGACTTCCGGGAATAGTTCGGAGGACATTCGGGAAAGACCGAAGGACACTGGGAAAGACTAGATCTGCGGGCTTTGTGGGTTGGCTTCCCACCTTGCCTTTGATAACATGCCACGAGTTTTTCAAATGAAAGATGCTCCCAGGATTCACCGAAAGGGGGAGAGAATGATGAATCCATCGGCACTGACTCCATCACGACTGGAAACGCACAACGGACCATGATTAATGACCAGTTGGAATTTCCGTGTGCGTGTGGAAGGAGATTCACCACCAAACGCGGCATGAAGATCCACAGGACAAAAATGGGCTGTTTGAAGACACATACGAACCAGCAGCAGCGCACTGCGATAGCAGGTGAGACGTTGGATGACCAAGGCCAGGAATTAAACCATAGTGCCAAGGACATTCACGCTGACGGTTCTGATGCGGATTTTGCACAAGCTCTTAACGCCAAACGTGGAAAACTCAATTTGCCGCCTGCCGGTGCAAAAGAACAATGGGAGAAATTAGATGAGGAACTTGTCCTTAAGCTGAATGCGCTAATAGGGAACAGTACGCTGGAACACAAACTTGACACATACGGAGACATCATATACTCTATCTGCAGGGACACTTATGGAGTGAAGCAGCCAAAGACAAAAACGCCTCCCCAGAAATCCAGAAGACAGCAACAGATGGAGAGCATCCGGAGGGAGAAAAGGAAGCTTAAAAAGCGAATGAAAACTGCCTCAGAATTCGAGAAGCAAGGGCTCCTGGAACTCTGGAAAGATCTGAAGGCCAAACACAATGCTCTCAGCAAAGTGGAATCAGCAAGGCGAAGAAAGAGCAAAAAGAAGAAGACTCAAGATCGTTTCTTCAAAGATCCCTTTGACTTTTCAAGAAAGCTGTTTGAACAACCCAAATCAGGGACTCTCACAGTGGGCAAGGAAACCCTAGAGCAGCATCTCAGGGAAACATATTCCGATTCTCAGCGCGAGGCACCACTTGAAATCCAGAATCTGGTTTGGCCTGCAGCGCCAGAAGGAAAATTCAATAACAAACCACCAACACTGGATGAAGTGAAGAACGTAGTAAAGAAAGCCAGAGCCAAGTCAGCACCTGGACCAAACGGAATACCATACCTGCTCTACAAGAAATGCCCAAAAGTGCTCGAGTGGCTCCACAAGATGATTCGATCAGCATGGAGGAACCAGAAGATCAGCGACCAATGGATGAGAGCTGAAGGAGTGTACATTCCGAAGGAGCAGAACTCCAGCAGCATCAATCAGTTCAGGCCAATATCACTTCTGAACGTCGAGGGGAAAATCTTCTTCTCTGTTATGGCAGCAAGATTGACAAAATACCTGACTGAAAACAAGTATCTGGATATGTCAGTCCAAAGGGAGGCATACCAGGAATGCCTGGATGCTTGGAACATGCCACGTTGATTTGGGATGCCATCCAAAAAGCAAGAACAGAGAAGAGAGACATTGACGTAGTTTGGCTTGATCTGGCGAATGCATATGGATCAGTTCCACACGATATGATCCAGCTGGCTCTTGAAATGTATCACATCCCAGAAAACATCCGAACAATGCTGAGGAAGTATTTCCAAGGGTTCTCAATGCGGTTCTCTACCAAAGAATACACCACGGACTGGATAGACCTAGAGGTGGGCATTGCAATGGGCTGTGCAATCTCTCCCATACTGTTCGTGTTGGCAATGGAAGTCATCTTGAAAGCTGCAATGAAGAGTTCAGGTCCAGTGAATCTGGGAGATGGATACCAGATGCCTCCTCTGAAAGCTTTCATGGATGACACAACAGTCTTGTCCACGGATGAGGAAGAGACACACCGAATCTTAAAGCAGCTGGATGAGCTGGTGGCCTCTTCAAGAATGAGGTTCAAACCTAAGAAATCCCGAAGTCTCTCACTGCGAAAAGGAAAAGTGGCAGATTCAGTCAAATTCATGGTAGCCAACCAAGCCATCCCCACTGTCACAGAAGAGCCAGTAAAAAGTCTCGGAAGATGGTATGATGACTCCCTGAAAGACACACAAAGGGGATGTGAAACCAAGCAAACAGCAGAAGAAGGCCTGAAGAAAATAGATAACTGCGGACTGCCAGGCAAATACAAAGTCTGGTGTCTACAGTTCATGCTGATACCAAAGCTGCTGTGGCCACTGCTAATCTATGACATTTGCACCAGCACAGTCGAAGCAATGGAAGCCAAAATCAACAAATACACAAGAAAATGGCTCGGTGTCCCACCTGGTCTCACTGATGTTGCATTCTACTGTCGTCAAGCAATGCTGAAGCTTCCTCTCAAATCCATAGTGGAGGAATACAAAGTTGGAAAAGCAAGACTGTTGAGCATGCTGGAGGAATCGGAAGACAATATCGTGAGATCAGTTCATCCAAAGCTGCCAGAAAGTGGAAAGTCCAAGAGGCTGTAAACAATGCCAAGAGAAACCTCAGCATCAAAGAAATAATTGGACACACGCAAACCAACAGACAGGGACTGGGAGCAACAAAAATGCAGTGGTGGTCCAAAGCCAAAGGGAAGGAAAAAAGAGACATGATCATACAGGAGTTGAAGGAAGAAGAAGATGTCAAAAGGTGCAGAAGGCAGTCCAGCAAGGTCAACAGGGGCAATGGACAACATGGGACAGTGCACTCCAAAGAAGTCTCAGCTGGAACGATATGTGGCACATGGCTCCTCTAAGGATAAGCTTCCTCCTCAGATCTGTATATGACCTGCTCCCCTCGAATGCAAACTTAGTGAAATGGGGAAAGCAGACGACCCAGCATGTCCGCTCTGTCAGAAGAAACAAACAGTGGAACATGTCCTAAGCTCTTGCAAAGTAGCGCTAGCCCAAGGAAGGTATACATGGAGGCACAACCAAGTTCTGAAAGTGATCACAGATGTGGTTAGCGAAAAAACCATGACCCCAAACGCACCAATTGCTATGACAACGTTCTACAAAGCAGGAGGGAAACAGGTCTGGCCCGAAAGTGCTATGACAACCAGCACATTGCCAAAGGGTCTTCTGGATGGAGCAGTCGACTGGGAGTGTACAGCAGACCTCCCAGAGTGGAGAAATTACCCAGATGTCATCAGCAAGACAGGCATGAGACCAGACATCGCTCTCCACTCTGACTCCTCGAAACAAGTGATTCTGATAGAACTCACTGTGCCATACGAAAGCAGAATGGAAGAAGCACATATCTACAAGACCGAAAAATACGCCGGTCTTGCCAGCACCCTGAAGAAAGCAGGTCTGCGGGTCAAAATCTTCGCCATAGAGGTCGGGGCAAGAGGGTTTGTGGGCACCTCCGCTTATGATCTCATGAACAACTCGCCATTTCTGGGAAGAAGAGGACTAGAGCCCTTAAAGCGATGGCAGAGGCAGCAGAAAGGAGCTCAAGCTGGATCTGGGCAAGGAGGAACGAAAAAAGTGAACTTCATAAGGATTAAATTCCCTACAGATGATGTGTGCCCCGTTAGCACATTGGTAAAACCGCGTACCGCAGTTCTGAAGCGCAGAATCGCCCAGGTTCGATCCCCGGCGTGGGAAAAAAAAAAAAATAGACAACAGCAGAAGGGCATCCAGGAGTCATGACCTGGATGTGGCCCGGCCCCCCGAGAGTGTAAGGAATTCAGGGCCGAAACACTTGTCTAAAGGGGGTTACTTCTCTGAAGACCTTCTGTTGTCTAGCTCTCCCTAGAGTTTCTTTCTACCATTTTTGGCTCTAGGGAAATGAGATATGCAAAAAGAATTTTAGATAATTTGGGCCTGTTTCATTTTTAAATTTGTTTTCGTGTCCTTAGTTATGTTTCAGTTTGTATTCAGGTATGCTTTTTAAATCCTCGGTGCGATAAATTGGACACTGGACGGAGTGGTCGACGCCAGGGATGCATTGATATTTGTGCTTAATTTTCTTTTCCTTTTTTTTTTCCTTCGTGTTGAAGTATTGTGTATGTTTTGAAATGGTTATAGCCCTGATATGGCTCTATGCGCTCGGCTGGGCTTTAAACAAAAATAACAGTAACAGAAATAACAGTGATGACTGCAAGAAGACAAGTCCTGTCGTCTGACCCATTCATGCTGCCAGTCTCTTGGTTCGTCTGCCTCTCACCCCTGGCACAATGCCGTCCAGAACAGTTTTCGCAAGGCAAGACGATTTTATAAGACGTGCATGTACCAGTTTATCTTCCGCGTGGAGGACAGTCAACAAGCAAATCCAGAACAAGATTGAGGTAACCGAAATGTGGTTTCTAAGGAGAATTATGAGAGTTGCCTGGACAGCAAAGAAAACAAACGAGACAGTCTTGATGGAGGCAGACGCAAGAAGATCATTGATAAAGAAGATTAGGAAAAGACAAGCAAAATTCATAGGCCATTTTATGAGAAAAGGGAAATTAGAGCACTTGGTCACAACCGGAAAGCTGGAGGGAAAAAGAACACCAGGTAGACCCAGGGACAAAATATTGGACGGACTTGCAGTGTGGCTGAGAACAAAGAGGGTGGAAGATGTACCTGAAGCGACAAGGGACAGATGCATATGGAGGACCATGATCGCCAACGCCATGCGGCAGGGCGCATGATGATGATAATGGGGGTGAAAAGGTCTACGCAGAGGCCAAGCACTTCTAATTTTTCGCAGACTTCTTTAGTGGTGATGTCACCTTTGTAGGAGATGTGGAGAATCTTGAAGTAATTTGTCATCTCTGGGCACTGGAGTCTTCTCTGCAGATCACGGTGACAGTGCTGGTCTCATACAGAAATACATACAATACAAGAAAATTGTCCACGATCAAATGAGCCGAGTATATCAACATTCGTTTAAAACAGTTTCAGAGTAGTTTCCCAGTCAGATGTCCACTAAATCCTACGTTCCACTAGGCTTAAATCAGGAAGTTAAAGTTACAACGTTCATCACAGCATATTTATTATACTGTCTTTTTCTTAAACGTACCAATTATTCTCAAATGCTAGACTAGTAATCATTTCGTTTTGTCCACGCTGTGCAGGCGGTGCGTTGCTGCACAGTCTACATACTCTTTTTTCGGTGGGTTTGATTACTGGGTGTTTTCATTTTTAATATGCGACCAGACGCTGACATGACATACAGGATCTTTAACGTGCAGAGTCCTACTTGATGGTCCAGGTGCGTATGTACAGGAATGGTGTTTAGGCACAAGCAGATCTACACACATCTTGATCTGGGAGATGGGAAAGATCTCCACCCTTTATCCACCAGACGGGGTGTTCCCAGTTAGGAGCGAACACAGGACCTTCCGATTACAAGTATGACGTCTTACCCACTTGACTACCGAGCCCGTTCGTCATGTTTTCTATAAGAATGAACCACAAGCATGAGTAATACATTTATGTTTTTGTGTATGTCATCCAATGACTGTTTTCTCTAACCGGCTAAAGATTGACCAAGAAGAGGAACAGTATTACAAAAACAACAAAAAAAAGAAACGAAACGAAACGAATCGAAACAAACCAAACCAAACCAAACCAAACCAAACCAAACAATACAACAACAACAACAACAACAACAAAAACCAACCACCACAAAAGCAAAGTAAAATCGAAGGGAAAATAGGCAAAGGTTTGGGTTCCGTTTAGGATTAAGGATATATTTAAATGAGGTTTCATGTTTCAGGTTGTGTCCAGTTTAGTGTTGAATGATGCATAGCCCTGAGAGGACCAGAGGACCAAGAAAGCCACGTGGCCTAATGACATTTAATTCATTTCTAGCAGTATCAAACTGATAATGCGAATACGCGAGAGCTACATTATTCGTGCCGTTTTCTATTGATTATTATTGCTGCTCATTTCAGTGTTTTCTCCAACAGAACGTAATATTGGTGGTTTGATGCAATCATTTCAAAAATAGAATTTCAACGCAGCTTGACGATCTTGTTTGAAGCAAAAGGGAAAGGGAAAATAGGCTGCATTCACAATAACACAGGAACTGTTTGACCATCTGGACTGAAGTGGAGCAACATCAGAGCGCAGCAGGAGAGGCGGTTTTCATTTACAACACTAGATAACTAAATACT
>CM060309.1:82327668-82345168 GCA_030674185.1 Monoplex corrugatus
CAGGGCCGAAACACTTGTCTAAAGGGGGTTACTTCTCTGAAGACCTTCTGTTGTCTAGCTCTCCCTAGAGTTTCTTTCTACCTGCACATGGTCAGTCCATTGACTTCCGGGAATAGTTCGGAGGACATTCGGGAAAGACCGAAGGACACTGGGAAAGACTAGATCTGCGGGCTTTGTGGGTTGGCTTCCCACCTTGCCTTTGATAACATGCCACGAGTTTTCCAAATGAAAGATGCTCCCAGGATTCACCGAAAGGGGGAGAGAATGATGAATCCATCGGCACTGACTCCATCACGACTGGAAACGCACAACGGACCATGATTAATGACCAGTTGGAATTTCCGTGTGCGTGTGGAAGGAGATTCACCACCAAACGCGGCATGAAGATCCACAGGACAAAAATGGGCTGTTTGAAGACACATACGAACCAGCAGCAGCGCACTGCGATAGCAGGTGAGACGTTGGATGACCAAGGCCAGGAATTAAACCATAGTGCCAAGGACATCCACGCTGACGGTTCTGATGCGGATTTTGCACAAGCTCTTAACGCCAAACGTGGAAAACTCAATTTGCCGCCTGCCGGTGCAAAAGAACAATGGGAGAAATTAGATGAGGAACTTGTCCTTAAGCTGAATGCGCTAATAGGGAACAGTACGCTGGAACACAAACTTGACACATACGGAGACATCATATACTCTATCTGCAGGGACACTTATGGAGTGAAGCAGCCAAAGACAAAAACGCCTCCCCAGAAATCCAGATGACAGCAACAGATGGAGAGCATCCGGAGGGAGAAAAGGAAGCTTAAAAAGCGAATGAAAACTGCCTCAGAATTCGAGAAGCAAGGGCTCCTGGAACTCTGGAAAGATCTGAAGGCCAAACACAATGCTCTCAGCAAAGTGGAATCAGCAAGGCGAAGAAAGAGCAAAAAGAAGAAGACTCAAGATCGTTTCTTCAAAGATCCCTTTGACTTTGCAAGAAAGCTGTTTGAACAACCCAAATCAGGGACTCTCACAGTGGGCAAGGAAACCCTAGAGCAGCATCTCAGGGAAACATATTCCGATTCTCAGCGCGAGGCACCACTTGAAATCCAAAATCTGGTTTGGCCTGCAGCGCCAGAAGGAAAATTCAATAACAAACCACCAACACTGGATGAAGTGAAGAACGTAGTAAAGAAAGCCAGAGCCAAGTCAGCACCTGGACCAAACGGAATACCATACCTGCTCTACAAGAAATGCCCAAAAGTGCTCGAGTGGCTCCACAAGATGATTCGATCAGCATGGAGGAACCAGAAGATCAGCGACCAATGGATGAGAGCTGAAGGAGTGTACATTCCGAAGGAGCAGAACTCCAGCAGCATCAATCAGTTCAGGCCAATATCACTTCTGAACGTCGAGGGGAAAATCTTCTTCTCTGTTATGGCAGCAAGATTGACAAAATACCTGACTGAAAACAAGTATCTGGATATGTCAGTCCAAAAGGGAGGCATACCAGGAATGCCTGGATGCTTGGAACATGCCACGTTGATTTGGGATGCCATCCAAAAAGCAAGAACAGAGAAGAGAGACATTGACGTAGTTTGGCTTGATCTGGCGAATGCATATGGATCAGTTCCACACGATATGATCCAGCTGGCTCTTGAAATGTATCACATCCCAGAAAACATCCGAACAATGCTGAGGAAGTATTTCCAAGGGTTCTCAATGCGGTTCTCTACCAAAGAATACACCACGGACTGGATAGACCTAGAGGTGGGCATTGCAATGGGCTGTGCAATCTCTCCCATACTGTTCGTGTTGGCAATGGAAGTCATCTTGAAAGCTGCAATGAAGAGTTCAGGTCCAGTGAATCTGGGAGATGGATACCAGATGCCTCCTCTGAAAGCTTTCATGGATGACACAACAGTCTTGTCCACGGATGAGGAAGAGACACACCAAATCATAAAGCAGCTGGATGAGCTGGTGGCCTCTTCAAGAATGAGGTTCAAACCTAAGAAATCCCGAAGTCTCTCACTGCGAAAAGGAAAAGTGGCAGATTCAGTCAAATTCATGGTAGCCAACCAAGCCATCCCCACTGTCACAGAAGAGCCAGTAAAAAGTCTCGGAAGATGGTATGATGACTCCCTGAAAGACACACAAAGGGGACGTGAAACCAAGCAAACAGCAGAAGAAGGCCTGAAGAAAATAGATAACTGCGGACTGCCAGGCAAATACAAAGTCTGGTGTCTACAGTTCATGCTGATACCAAAGCTGCTGTGGCCACTGCTAATCTATGACATTTGCACCAGCACAGTCGAAGCAATGGAAGCCAAAATCAACAAATACACAAGAAAATGGCTCGGTGTCCCACCTGGTCTCACTGATGTTGCATTCCAAAGCTGAGAACTGGCAGAAAGTGGAAAGTCCAAGAGGCTGTAAACAATGCCAAGAGAAACCTCAGCATCAAAGAAATAATTGGACACACGCAAACCAACAGACAGGGACTGGGAGCAACAAAAATGCAGTGGTGGTCCAAAGCCAAAGGGAAGGAAAAAAGAGACATGATCATACAGGAGTTGAAGGAAGAAGAAGATGTCAAAAGAGTGCAGAAGGCAGTCCAGCAAGGTCAACAGGGGCAATGGACAACATGGGACAGTGCACTCCAAAGAAGTCTCAGCTGGAACGATATGTGGCACATGGCTCCTCTAAGGATAAGCTTCCTCCTCAGATCTGTATATGACCTGCTCCCCTCGAATGCAAACTTAGTGAAATGGGGGAAAGCAGACGACCCAGCATGTCCGCTCTGTCAGAAGAAACAAACAGTGGAACATGTCCTAAGCTCTTGCAAAGTAGCGCTAGCCCAAGGAAGGTATACATGGAGGCACAACCAAGTTCTGAAAGTGATCACAGATGTGGTTAGCGAAAAAACCATGACCCCAAACGCACCAATTGCTATGACAACGTTCTACAAAGCAGGAGGGAAACAGGTCTGGCCCGAAAGGGCTATGACAACCAGCACATTGCCAAAGGGTCTTCTGGATGGAGCAGTCGACTGGGAGTGTACAGCAGACCTCCCAGAGTGGAGAAATTACCCAGATGTCATCAGCAAGACAGGCATGAGACCAGACATCGCTCTCCACTCTGACTCCTCGAAACAAGTGATTCTGATAGAACTCACTGTGCCATACGAAAGCAGAATGGAAGAAGCACATATCTACAAGACCGAAAAATACGCCGGTCTTGCCAGCACCCTGAAGAAAGCAGGTCTGCGGGTCAAAATCTTCGCCATAGAGGTCGGGGCAAGAGGGTTTGTGGGCACCTCCGCTTATGATCTCATGAAACAACTCGCCATTTCTGGGAAGAAGAGGACTAGAGCCCTTAAAGCGATGGCAGAGGCAGCAGAAAGGAGCTCAAGCTGGATCTGGGCAAGGAGGAACCAAAAAAGTGAACTTCATAAGGATTAAATTCCCTACAGATGATGTGTGCCCCGTTAGCACATTGGTAAAACCGCGTACCGCAGTTCTGAAGCGCAGAATCGCCCAGGTTCGATCCCCGGCGTGGGAAAAAAAAAAAAAAAAAAAAAAAAAATAGACAACAGCAGAAGGGCATCCAGGAGTCATGACCTGGATGTGGCCCGGCCCCCCGAGAGTGTAAGGAATTCAGGGCCGAAACACTTGTCTAAAGGGGGTTACTTCTCTGAAGACCTTCTGTTGTCTAGCTCTCCCTAGAGTTTCTTTCTACCCTACCGACTGATTCATTGTCAGCTGTACATGTATGAATGCCTTAGAGAGAGACAGAGAAAGAGAGAGAGAGAGACAGAGACAGAGAGATAGGCAGCCAGCCAGAGAGAGAGAGAGGGAGAGAGAGAGAGAGAGAGAGAGTAAGAATGACAGGCCAGTGTACGCATAGTTTGTATGTGTCTGTTGTCCAAAACACGTGCGTGCACGCTTGTTTATGTGTTTACGTGTATTTGCATATTATTTGAAAATGTTGTATTAACGGATGCACATACGAGTACGAGTATTATGACAGACATTTACGCACACGCACACAGACAGACACACACACACACTCACGCACGCACGCACGTGCGCGCGCGCGTGCACACACACACACACACACACACACACACACACACATCCCTTGATGAAAAGTTGAACAGAAAACGAAACCACGGATATTCCACAAGACCACTGCTGTGAAAGTAGACTTGCAACGAGTCGGGCCCTCCACTCAGCAGAGGATGGGTGGTAGGCTTTTGTTGCTGTTGCACACTCTACAAACCAGGACCAGAGCCTCGCCTCTCGCCTCGCCCCTCGTTCAATGCACAGTCACCTAGTCGCTCTCACAATCATCAAACAGTCTGTCAACCTCGACATTCAGATGAGCCATACTGAGCATTGCAGAACGATGCTCTGGAATAGGAAAGGTTATCTCGCCCTTCATATTTGGCGGGAAGTTACAACGATAATTGAAAGGGTTCAGTATGTTGCTTGTCCACAGAGAGATCTTGAATCCGTCATGCGCCAGAATTATCCAGAAACATGTCTGTAAACAAAATAGTACAACCATGTCCACGAACAAAGTAGAAAAACCATGTCTTTAAATAAAATAGCCAAAACTTTCTCCTCAAATGAAATAGCTGAAACAATGTTCATAAACAAAATTGCAAGACTCGAAGCGTGTCTGTAAACACTGAGAATTGAAAACATGTGCATAGTCAGTCGAAATAGCTGATTACATATTCACAAAGAAAATAATCAAAAACATGTCTGACAGTGGAAAACTTTCCAGAAACAAGAGCGTCGAAACCATACCTATAAATAAAACAGCAGAAAAAAAGTCTCCCATTTTCAAACACACACATGCACACACACACACACACCACACACACACACACACACACACACACACACACTACACACGCACACACACACACACATACACACACACACACACACACACTGACACACCACACACACACACACACACACACACACACACACACACACACATATATATATATGTATATATATATGTATATATTTTTGTTATTCAGCTGTGTTGGAATGATCAGAACATTACGATAGGCAGCTAAGAAGCCAATTTCATGTCGCAGAATCGGACAGAACTCAAGACACGTATTTATGGTCCACAGCTGAGTCAAAAGAGCCAGCCAGCCTGAAAACACACACACACACACACACACACACACACACACACACACACACACACACACACACACACACACACACCACAAACACAACAAAACAAAAACAAAATATAGACATTGATAAAGGTACCTAAATTGATAAAGGAACATCTTCCCCACCTTTTGTGTGTGTGCGTGTGTGTGCGTGTGTGCGTGTGTGTGTGTGTGAGTGTGTGTGTGTGTGTGTGTCTAAAATCGCTTCAGTGAATATACATAATCTAATGACCACCACACACACACACACACCACACACTCACACACACACTTCTTCTTCTTCTGTTGTGTGGCCACAATCAACACTTTGATTATTTTGCCACAGGGTAGAACAGGGGGTTCACGAACTGGCTGCCTGACTTTACAAAAAAAAAAAAGAAAAAAAAAGAAAAAGCTCCTCACATTCACACACTCCCTGCCCACTAACTGGATCAAAGGGGACGAGAAGTGACAGGCAGGCATCCTAATGATGGCCCCCGGCAAACCCCCGCCGCAGCGGCCCTCCTACCAGCACACCCCCTACCCACTACATACCTGACCAAGCACTCTCACATTCATACAGGGCAGTGTATGTTTGTGTTTGTTTGGGTTTACTCTTGAAGTTTCGCAGTAGCGAGACTGTCAAGAGTGTCAGCATTGAGGTGGGAGGTGACTGTTTTTGAAACTGTCGGGGGAATCTGCCTCTACAATATGTGCTGGGAGTTCATCCCACTCACGGATGGCTCGGGGGAAGAATGAGAAGAGTCTGTATTGCTGTTTGTGGTCTGCAAGACGTTTAAACTGCTGGCCATGTGATCTTCTGTCTCTTACTATGGGTTTTTCCAGGACACTTTTGTTGACCTGCACCAGGTTATTGTGGATTTTGTACAACATGGTGACCCTTGACGCTTGGCGTCGCTTCTGAAGAGATGGCCACTTGAGTTCTTCGAGCATTTCTGTGACACTCGCACGACGATGGTAACGGTTCAGGACGAATCTGGCTGCCCTTCGCTGGATGTTTTCCATTTTCTTGATACAGCCTATCTTGTGGGGGTCCCATACTGAGCTGGAGTACTCTAGCAAAGGTCTAACGAAGATTAGGTACGCCTTTTCTCTCAGCTCGTTGGAAGCAACTTTCAGATTACGTCTCAAGAATCCGAGGGTTTTGCTTGCTTTCTTTGTGATAGTGTCAATGTGTTCTGCCCACTCTAGATCTGTCCTCAAAATACCCCCCAGGTACGACACTGATTGTACTGTTGCTAGAGTATGTCCATGCATCTGGTATTTGTCGCTGATGGTGCTTTTGCAGCGAGTGACCCTTAGCGTAGCACATTTGCCTGGGTTGAAGGCCATCTCCCATTTCTGTTCCCAGACCTGGAGACGTTCTAGATCTTCTTGTAGGTGGGCATGATCTTCTTTGGATGTTATTGTGCGGTAAATGGCGGTGTCGTCTGCAAACATTCTTGTTTTTGAGGACAGTTTCTCGGGAAGGTAATTAATAAAAAACCAGGAAGAGACATGGTCTAAGGACCGACCCCTGCGGAACTCCTGACTTGACGTCGATAAAGTCAGACTGGGCCCCCTCAACGACAACTGCTTGGCGTCTATTGGCGAGGAAGTTAGAGATCCATTTGTTGATCTTGCCTCGTACACCATAGCTGTGAAGTTTATGCAACAAAAGTGAATGGTTCACCTTGTCGAAGGCCTTGGCGAAGTCCAGCACAAGGATGTCTGTTCGCCGTCCGGAAGCCATGTCGGAGGTCAGCTCTTCGACTAGCTCTATGAGTTGTGTTTCGCAGGACCTTTACTGTCTGAAGCCATGCTGCTGGGGACACAGGATTTTATTTTGTTCCAGGTGCGTCATGATGGCATGCACGATGATGTGCTCAAACACTTTGCAGGCAATGCAGGTCAGCGAGACTGGGCGGTAGTTTGCGGGGTCATAGTGTTCGCCTTTTTTAAAAATAGGTGACACCAGGGCGTTTTTCCAGTCTGTGGGGACGCATCCAGAGTCGAGAGAGGCTCTATAGATGGTGGTGAGGACAGGGGCGATCTCAGAAGATAGCTCCTTCAAGAGCCTGGCACTGATGTTGTCGGGGCCATTCGCTTTCGCTGGGTCCAGCTTTATCAGCAACCGCCCTACGCCTTCTTCCGTAATGTTCACAGAGTCCAGCACAGGGTAGTCTCCAACAGCCATCTCGCACTTCTCTTGAAATTCTTCCTGAGAGTAGGTCTTCCCCTCGCTAAATGCAGACTGGAACTGGTTATTGAGTGTGTCTGTCTTTTCCCTGGGCTCCACTACCAGTTGACCGTTCACCTTCAGAGGGGCGACGCCAACATTGGCCGATTTCTGGTTCTTAATGTAGCTCCACACACACACATACACACACACAGCGAAACAAAACAAAATAAAAAAAAAACATATTGATGAAGGTAAGGGATCATGTTGTTGTTGAAGTTTTCGTACCACAGTCAAACATCTTGTACACAGTTTGTCAGTGGATGAGCACACGCCATTTGCATTTTGCACACTTAGCCGTGCACAATCATCAATGTTTATCAGAGCAAGGGAAACGACTCCACTGACAAAAGAAAGCGTCAACAAGACTTGCAAGTTTCGGTTCGAGAAAGGACTGACCGCGATCACACAATCAATGTTTGCAGCTATGGGAAATTCGCTGGCGAAAGCGGCAGTACTTGATTTTGGAATCCAGTGGAGTTGCTGGGTTGTTGCATCGGCACTAAAAACAGAGAAATTCTATGATTTGGCAGGTATGACCATGTCAGTGTAATCTAGTGCACGCGAACTTGGAATGGATGTTGTGTAACAACTAAACAAGACATTTGGGAGTTAGCAGGATCTGCCCAAGACAGATTCATCGTATACGGACAGTTCCATATGCGATCCACTGAGATTTTTCCATAATTAATTATCTGACAGACTTCTTGAGCGTGTGCAAAACACTATACGACTGGCATTGAATGGTTGTGGAGGGGGGGGGGGGGGGGGGAGAGTCTGTTTCATGAAAGACTCTTTCCATTTATGTGGTGCATGACACTTTGTTATTGCTTGCCATGTGTTTGTTGTCAACGCTTGGGTATCAAATAGTCATGAGCACTGTATTGTTTCTATGCTGATGGCTGGCAGTTGCACTGCTCTGCGTTCATAAAAGACATCTCAATCACAATTATTGAATTGAAGGCAGCATTGAAAACAGACCTGCCTGAGTGAAAGTGAGTAAGCTGAAAGAATGAAAAGAAAAAGCAAACAAACAAACAAACAAATAACAACAAAACAAAAACAAACAAAACAAGACTAGTGTGCATAGGTACACAAACCTCACAAAAGTAAACTTGAAGACCTTGGCTATTTCAAATTATACAGTATCAAATCTGCAAGGAATCTTGGTGTGTTCTTTGGTGCATGCCTATCCATGGAAACTTAAGTTAACTGCCTCACCTGTGAAAAAATTTGTTCATCTTCACCTTCAGACAAGCTGTGCGTGATATTTATTCCATCCAGATTAAATTACTGCAATTTTTTTTTAATTTTAGCCAGACTTTCTTTGACAAGCTATCCAAATTTAACCAAATCAGTACTACAGAGTAGCAAATGGTAGGGCCTATAATTCAAAAACACTCATGCAGAAACTACATTGGCTTCCAGTTAAAACACAAACTGACCATAAAGTTGCCACACTCTGCTTAATATAAAGGTATAGTTTAAATGCCATGGCAGCATATGTATATTATGTATATCAGAACTTCCCTAGCCCCTATAAACTATGTGGAGCACTCAGGTCTTAAGGAGCTCAATACTGCCTAATTTCTGAGAGAAATCCTCTGTTTTGGGCCCATCAACATGAAGGAACTCCCTCTATTTTGTTGTTGTTGTCTTTATGACAGAGCAAATGTTCACTTTATTTTGAAAGAAACTTCAAAACATATCTCAGAAACATCTGTAAAACAGCTGAGATATGCCTATGACTTTATAAGTCATGTTATAACTAATCTACACGAGTGTGAGTCTCTCTCTCTCTCTCTCTCTCTCTCTCTCTCTCTCTCTCTTCCCTCTCTCTGTGTGATTATAGTTTATGTTCATCTTGCAAGAACGGGTTTTATGATGATGATGAGTGTGTATGTGAAAGAGTAGGAGAAAGACTTGTATACACTATACATGTGTGTATGTGTGTGTGAGTGTGTGTGTGTGTGTGTGTGTGTGTGTGTGTGTGTGTGTGTGTGTGTGTGTGTGTGTGTACGTACATGTGTGCATATGAAAGAGAGAGAAAAAGGCTTCTATTCATGTGTGTAGTTCTGGTACTTATTTAGGATTTTATTTTGTCATCTGTTATTATTCTTGATGAAATATATACATGTACTCATGTTTCCTACTGCTGTAACCATATGAAATGTATATAATGATCCATAATAAGTAAAGTGCAATGAGCTTGCTTTTGACATGGTGCATTTGCACTATACAAATGAATCATAATTTTTAATAATGAAATGACTCAAGACCTAAACCTTTAATTAAGGTTGACAGGTACTCTCAAGTTGAAAGTTAATAAGGATCTTTCTCTTTCCTTTTTTGTTTTTGAATCCTTTTTATTGTTGTCTAATTTTCATATCTGCCTGAAACTAGTGAAAGATATAAGTGTTCATTCTGTCATGCTCCTAAAAGATGTTTTTTAAAATTAAATGATTAAATTCTGCCTGAAGAGCTGGTTTTGTTTGTTGCATCAGAGATGGCATCAGAGATTAACTTAGATAGCTAGGCTTTCTGTGTGTAACCTTTTTGTGGGGATGAAATTCTTTGATTATATTGATTATAACATTATATTGATTATAACATAGATATTGATTATAATGTAGATATTGATTATAACGTAGATATTTACTATACAAAATTGTACTGCAGGGTGTATCAAATTTAACAAAGTGTTTCACTTTAAAAGTGTGAAAGTGATTCTGATAACAGCTGGGAACAGTCCTCCATCAAGAGTAACTAATGGTCATTTGTGCTAATTTGTAGGTTCTAGCACATTCTTTGCCCTTGCACTGCAGTCACTGAGATGGGGTGGAACTTACCATACTCGACAGAAGATCCAGACAGGACTTGTCATGATATGGGCAGCCAGGTAAATTATCAGGTTATTTGTGTTTAACTCTTTTACTCCCACACCCTGTCCATCAGTATCCTGCATTGTCAAGAATGCAAGCAAAGCAAAAACTGAACCCTTTGACTCCCTCGCCCTACCACCAGCTTCCTGCAAGAAGCTGGTGGATAGGGAGAGGGAGTTAAAGGGTTAAGTTTTTGTAGTTGGTGGATAGGGTGCAGGAGTCAAAGGGTTAACTGAATCTTCCTGTTTGTTTTTTTGAGCAAGTTTTTCTTTTTTACACGACAGAACATTCACTGTATTCAGCATGAGCGAAATGTAATTATGTTCGTGTTGTACGCTCGTTCTGTGTTCATGTGCGTATGTGTGTGTGAGTTGGTGTTTGTGTAAAGATACTAGTATACATAGTACACTTAATTTTTATTTGTTTATTTTGAAGGAAAAAAGCTTACTGCTCATTATGCCATTGGCCTTTAGGGCAGCAAAGATCTGCTACTCATCTGAAGGAAATACAGGACTTTTGTTTTTATTTTTGACTGATATGAACATTTGACATTGTGGTTATCATGGTTTGTTTTGTCATAAGTCCAGTCCCACCCCTCAGTGTAATTGTTGGCTTGTGTGTCTGTGCATAGTGTTTTATGCAGGCTCGGCAGTCTGCCAGATAACTGCGGCACATTTGGGTGGAATGCAGATGGAATTGTTGAGTTCAGTGAACAAATTCAGATCTCAGTCCTCTTGGTTCACTTTGAGCCAATGAATCATGTAGGAAAGAAACATTAAAATAATATTGCAATGCTGTAAAACAGATATTGTTAAGCTCTGAAATTTGTGTGATGATTCTTTGTCACCCCAAGCATGCTTGATTTTGATTTTGGTTCCAATAGTCTTGTTAAAGTTTCTAACAGATATTGATTCATTAAATTTGTTGCCTAGAATTATAAGAGTGTTAATCATTATTCATATACCTGTTTGAATAGAATTATACAGTCTGTCACACAAATTTGTAAGATTTTATCAAAGATTAATTTTGTCATCTATTTCTTATAATGTTATTAGGTAACAGATTAATTCTGTCATCTATTTCTTATAATGTTATTGAGTAAGAGATTAATTTTGTCATCTGTTTCTTACAATATTATTGAATAAAAATATTGATGCACTGGTATATTGACAATGAATTTTTTGTATAGTTATATTCTTATTTGTAGGGGCCTTTTTCTGGATTTTATGATAGCGTTCAGCTCAGAAAGATATTACAGTGTTCAGGTTGAACACTCATGGCCAGTTTTTAAGATTATACTAAAGCAGAGCAAATGTGAAAGTGCTGAGGGTTGATGGTAAGAGAATAGCTGGACAGTCATGCTGATGTGTTCTTGTTTTTGTTTTTCTTTGCAGGCTAGGTTCATATTTATTCAGCCGCGTTCTCCACGACGGGGCAGACAGACGTTTTAACAATGTGAGAGATAGGCCAGGCATTTTCTTTGTCTATTGGACACTGCAAGGTATTAGACAGTGCTGAACTTTCATTCACAAGTAGAAGACATACATTATCTTGAAATGTACAAAAGTTTTTTTATTGTTATTGTTGTTTAAAGCCAGTCGACTGTGTAGAGCTATATCAGGGCTATAACTACTTCATATCACACAAAACTTTAACAAGAAAAAAAAAAAGAAAAGAAAATTAAGAACACATGTCAATGCATTTGTGCACATAATCTAAGGACATGCCCCCGGCATTAACCACCCCGTCCAATTTATCACACAGGGGATTTACACCAAAACATATATAAGAAAGGGTCTAAATTACGTAAGATTACTTCTGCATATCTCACCTCCCTAGAGCCAGAAATGCACTTAATACATGTACCTAATTATCAATCCTAAGAAAAAGTATGCAAGACTTTATCGAACACATACAGATGAAGGGACCAGCAAGCAGAAAATTATAGGAAGAAAGACAGAAAGCAAAGGAATAAGGTAGAAACAAAGAGAGTGACAGAGTAAATTTCTAGCACAGAATTTCCAGAAGGTGGGGATACAATTTATACTGAAAAAGCCCCCAGCATCCCCACAGGGGAGTACAAAAGGTTAAAAAAAAAGATAAAAGAAGTTGCGTAACAATAAGATGGGTCAAAATTGTACGGAAATGAGGTGATTAAAACCTCACTATTTTTGGGTCAGGTTTTTGAGGATGGATCCCACACCTTTCAGTGCAGCCTTTCAGATGATATCACAGCATGTCTGTCTTTCTGTCTGCAGCATACATGATAATTCTCATAAACTGATATGCATGTACATGTGGCAAACATGCTTTTATGCACACACAAACATTTGCATACATGCATGCCGGTGCACACATGCTCTTACATGCACATGCACATGCATATGCAGATACACACATACGTACACAGATTTATTAGCAGTTTACATTATCTCGAAACAGTGGTCTTACTGAAATATTTCCTTAAACTTTATCAGTACAAGGGAACACATTCTTCAGTCGTTGAATGTGTGGAATGTAATTTTGTACCATTTTTAGTGCTAACAGTATGAATCACTGTTTTTATCTACTTTGCATATGTACAGCTCAATCATTTTAAAAGTCTGTATAAATCAGAAATCTATAAATTGTTTTCTGTGTGTTGTATACAAGTGTGTGTCTACAGTTGGTACTAGAAAACAAAACAGTTCTATAGAATAGAGTGTATTTATCAGAGTATCATAGATTTAATAGGAATTATTTTTTGATGAAACTGTTTGACTGAATAAGATGTATTTATCAGAGAGTATCATAGTTTTAATAGAAATTAATTTGTTTTATTTACTAAGTTGCTTAAACACAGTCTTACATCTTAGACACAGTCTTACATCGTGATAAGTGTTCAGGTTCATCGTTGTCATTCAAGTTAATGTTTGCTTTTCCAGGAGTGTGGGTGTTTTCGACTTTGCTGCCTACTCTGTTGCTGAACAACAAGAAAGAAGACAGTCCTTTGTCAGCACGTGACTATGTTGGTTGGGGACTCTGGGGTTTGGGGTTTATGTTTGAAACAGTTGCTGACTACCAGAAATCACGCTTCAAAGCCAATCCTGAGAACTCTGTGAGTAGACAACATGTGCAATCAATGAAAATTGTGAATTTTAAAAGTCTGTAATATTGTTAACTGAAAATATTTGCTTGCACTCTGCGGTGATGAATGTAAGCAAAAGTAGTTGGGTGCATGCTTAGTAATCTCTTGTATTCTCAAACAATAAGAAGATAAATTGATGTTTTAGTACTTTCTGTTATATGGTTCTGATGACATGTTTATTGGACTCCACTCTGTGTGTGTGTATGTTTGCGTGTGTGTGTGTGTGTGTGTGTGTGTGTGTGTGTGTGTGTGTGTGTGTGTGTGTGTGTGTGTGTGTGTGTGTGTGTGTGTGTGTGTGTGTGTGTGTTTGTCCCAGATGCTGCATGATGGAGAAGATCCAAAATGATCATGGCATAAACTTATACTTAAACCCTCCTGGTCCATTGCCAGAATAAAATAAAGAAATTAATGTTACAACAAAAGCAATTGTTATAACCTCAAAAGAAAAATCCATCACATATACAACACTACATACAAGATACACTCCTAAGGTTACTGTTTAACAAGAATTCTTGTGCATGACAGTATGTGGGAATACAGAAATAATTCATGGGGTACATCCATATTAGTAGAGAAAATATCTATAAGTATCGAAGATGTTTGAAGAAGTCCATCATTGCAGCAATAAATGTATAAAATCTGCTGTGAAATATTTTCATTTAAAGGATGATTACAGATGTTTTAAACAAAATACCCCGTATATCTCCTACTGGTTCCTGAATCAGCATGTAGAAATATAATATTGGAGTCACGAATTTGTGTTGGTCTCATAAGCCACAAAAAGATGACATTAGGAAACCAAAAACAAATGAACACATCAGACCAGAACTATGTGTCAGTGAAAACAACATCAATAATAAAGGAAGAGGGTGGTGGGTGGTGTGTTGGTGCAGGGGCAGCAGCTTAATTTTGCACAAAATTTTGGTCATGGACACAAAGGAACAGAGAAAGTTGATGAGTACATGTATGTTTGAATAGGTATGGCCAGGTGTTGAGTTTGAGATGCACAGAGAGGAAAATGTCACAGGGTGTAAAAATCTTCCAGGTTTGACATATACCTCATTTTTAGTTACTGTGTCTCAGTCTTAAGTGCTGTCGAAATGTCTGCTTGAGATTGTAATATTTTCTGGTTATGTGCAGGGCAAATTCATCAACCATGGACTTTGGAGTATCAGTCGCCATCCAAACTACTTCGGTGAGATTCTGATGTGGAGTGGACTCTATGTTTCTGCGTCATCCGTCCTGTCTGGGTGGGAACATGTCAGTGTGATCTCCCCTCTCTTCCTTTCTCAACTCCTCATTAATGTCAGTGGTATCCCCATGTTGGAAAAATATGGCCAGAAAAAGTGGGGAGGTGATCCAGCATACCAGGAATATGTTCGTAAAACTGCTAAACTCATACCGTTTGTTTGGTAATATAGTTGCCTCATGATTGTCTTTGATAAACTGAACAGTGCGTGTTCAAAGATAGTTACATACATTAAACATATAAAATTACCTTTGTTTTCTTGTTTTACTGTTCTTCTACTCAGGGAAAAAAAATTATTACAGGGCTTTTTTTTTTTCAAATAGCTCATTTTGTTGGTGTATGCTGTTGTTGTAGTACACTTTGATTGCATGTGCTTAGACATCATCTTATGGTTTTTACATGCTTATCATTAAAGATTCCTCCTTTTTTTGGCGGGAGAGGCAGGGCATGCAGAAACTATATTACATTGATTGTGTTTTGTATGATTTTGCTGTTTTATTATATTTTCATTTTAATTATAACTGGAAATACACTTTGATATTATCTTTTTGTGTGTGGCATTGATAGATCTTAATCTCCCTGTTGATTGCATTATGGAGAATGTTACAAATCATGCAACTGTTAGTTCTGTTTCATGAAAATATGGAGGATTACAAAATTTTAACTGTTAACATAGATTTGTATACAGTCTTATATGTTGTTCAAAATAATAATGTCAAATAAATTAGGAAATGATGATGGCGTTCTTTAAATTTCTTAAATATCATACATGTGTATATGTCTTGTGTGTATATGTGTTTTATAGAAAGGAGAGGGGGAGAGAAGAGAGGGAAGAGAGAGAGGGAGAGAGAGAGAAGGAGAGAAAGGTATGATGATGATGATGATGATAATGAAGACATTTCTGTAAAATGCTTTGTTAATGAGGCCATGAGAGTAACAGCTAAGTACAAATGCTTTTAGATTCAGTCTTCTTGGCCACATGGGCATATGAGTCACTATTACATTCCTTACCATACATTGTTTGAACTAAATAGATAAAAGGAAAAGTTGCCACCAATCAGCTGAAATTGCATGTGCATCTCTCTTCTCTCTCTCTCTCTTTCTGTCTCTCTCTCTCTCTCTTTCTGTCTCTCTCTTTTCTGCTTGTTAAAAATCTGGTCGGCCACGTCAGTGGCTGGTTTATGGAAACATGAAAACACCAAGCATGCAAGTAATGGAAAGTGTAGAAAAAATGCTCTCAGCAAATATAGTAGAGCACACTTATAACGAACACGCTTGAAACGAATTGATGGGAATAACGAACGCATTTCTGTGCCCCGCTTATTTGTCTCTTTATTTCAATTAAATTTTCACGCATTTAGCGAACAAGCGTTAACGAACTGACGGCTGTAACGAACTCATGTTTTTGCCCACCAAGGTCTTATTTTTCTTTGTTCACGACTGAAGTAACGAACTAGCCCACGTGGGCCTGAAAACACGTGGCCGGCCCCTGGCCACATTCGCCTGGTCACGGACGGTGGTCACTATCGCACAATGCCTCGCTTGCCCGCGCCTATTCATGACGGCGATCTAAAAATAGATTATCGATCGATGGCATTTGGACCAGGAAATTGTGGACCAAGTCAAAGCTGCTGGTTCCAGTTCTGTGCCTCCTGAAGAAGAGGACGAGGCACCTGCAGAGCAGCTCAAGGCTGTGAGCTCTGCAGAAGCCAAACAGTGTTTGAAAACTCTTAGGGACTTTTGTATTGTGAATGGCGGAGAAACCTTTTTTGACACTTTAGGGGACATGGAGAAATTCATTCTTGAATCGAGCGAAAAGGGAAAAAAACAAACTGACATTACATCATTTTTTTCACCCGTGGGCAAGAAATTAGGACTCTAGATGAATGTATAATGGCTTTGGGGACGTGGATAAACAGTGGGAAGGGGGGGGGGGGGGGGTTGTGTGAGGGATAAAATGTGTGTGTAAAGGTTTGACTGAAATAAAGAACTACTGATATAAAGAACTATTTTTTTTTGCCTGGGGTTGTTCTTTATATCAGTGTTCTACTGTAACTTGTACCACTGGAAAATAAAGAATGATGATCATCATCGTCATCATCATCATTGTCATTATCGTCATTGTCGTTGTCATCATCATCATCATCGTCGTCATCATCATCATCATCATCATCATCATCATCATCATCATCATCATCATCAATTCTCTTACACACAAACTCCTGTGGCGTGGGAAGGCAGTGAAGTTTAAGGAGGTGAGTAAACACCATCCTGATTCTCACTCAGTCCATTCAGGCCACGTATTTGACAAACATTTTATTGGAACCAAAAGGCTGTGAAATCCAGTTCAGAACACTGGTTGCTGTGCATTACTAGGTTGTGCCTGACAGCCTAAACTCCTCATTTCAACATTTTTTTGTACACAGAATCTAGATGTTTAAAAATCTATTGAAAATTCAGATATTGTTGCCAAATTTGTGTCCTAACACAAATACATTTTCATGAAATATCAGATACAGACATGTGCCTGTCCTTACGCTCATGAATGTAGTCCACAAGCAGGCATACACACCAATGCCCACTCAATTAGTCAAACTGTCTGACCCATGTTTGACAGCTAATTCCATGAATGATTCATGGGACACAAACAAGAAAAACACAGAGAACAAAATAAAGCAAAAACAAACCAAAAGATCACCCCCTTCTAACATAAGAAACACAACCACGAGCAACAACACCCTCCCCTCCCCCACAAATACAAATTGAAACAATCAACCGAAATAACACACACACACAGACACACACACACACACACACACCACACACACACACACACACAC
>CM060309.1:82352668-82355168 GCA_030674185.1 Monoplex corrugatus
ATACTCTATTTTTAGTGAACATGCATGCTGGGTGTTTTCATTTTTCCATAAGCCAGCCACGTATTTACAGTATCTTTAACATACATATTTAATATTCTGCATTGTATTCAAATGGAAGGAGTTTAACCACTGGCAGGTGTGCACACAACATTAAATTTGCACAAGGTGTATCAGATAAAATTTTGCCTCTGAATGAATTTCGTGAGTTTGCAGCTAACTTTGCCATTACTTCAAACTGGGTAACTTTACAATCAAGGAAATTAACGTCAGGTTTGATGTTGATTTTTGTAAAAAAAGCAAATTACATTTCATTACAAATAACAGTTGCAACTTACACATATGACTTCTCTGAAAAGTCTAACGTACATATAAATGACATGACTGCGAAACCACTTTTCATGCTGGTCGCCAACATGGGAAATTATTTTTTTAAATCTCATTTTATTATTACTTATATTTAAAAAAAATTGTCCCATCAGGCAGAGGGGTCAGGATGGATGAACCCAGGATTACCAGTTGGAAGTCTGACATTTATCCTTTTGACTACCATGTCTGTCAGATGTTTTTTTATTTGAATGTTGGTGACTACAGACTCTTTATCATAGCTTTATAAATCATGTTATAAAGCTCTTATAAAAGCAATCTTTGGTATATCAGCAGCGCAGACATTGGAAATTCAGCCATTTTTCACACACACACTTAAGCACACACTCTTGCATGTGCACACATGTACACATATGATGCACACATATACATGCACACACATCCACACTGTATTCAGTGAAATGAATGAGATTTTGTTTGGGGTTTGACCATCATTATCATGATTATGTTTTTGTTTGATGGTGCTGTAGTCTGCTGATAAAGTTTGTCAGAGTGAATGTTATTAGAGAAAGAAGTAGAGAGAGAGAGAGAGAGAGAGAGAGAGAGAGAGAGAGAGAGAGAGAGAGAGAGTGTATGGTGTGTGTGTGTGTGTGTGTGTGTGTGTGTGTGTGTGTGTGTGTGTGTGTAAAACTAATGTTTAACTGTAAACTTGTCTGATTTTGTTGCAAAATTGCATCTCACTGGATGAATGCTCTATTCATGTTACATTTCAGAGGCACTTTCAGATTTACTGGTTACATTTTTCGCATTCTGCCTGCATCTTTGTAGACTACTATGCAGTCCAGCCTGTATTGTTTTAAGTGTACTTTTCAGGTGAAAGAAATCCAGCAAAGACAGAAAAATTGGATGCGACAAAGAGGTGAACATTTGAAGACTGGACCCGAACCAACCACCAACAACGCACTTGCCAGTGGAGAGCAGCATTGTTTATCAGGTTGATTTGTATTTTCATTTTTTTATTTGATTTTTTATGTGAAAATTAGTATACTCTTTACCAGATATATTGCATGGTGATAATATAGCATTAGGGAAGCTCACTCCATCTGTATAAATCTGTTGATGTACTTGTATATATGGTAAAACAATGACCTTTGACATTGTATAATATACCGCAAGACAATAAATCAATTAACAAACTTTCATCCTTTATTTTTTCCAATGGTATAGATATTAGCACATAGGCCAACTTCCATATCTGCCATTGTTAATCTGCTTATATTAAAACAAAACTTACATCCTTTATTTCTTCCAATGGTATAGATATTAGCACATAGGGCCCCATTTCCAGATCTGCCATTGGTCATCTGCTTATATTAAAACAACTCTGATGGGTGTGGTAATCAAGTGGATAAACAGACTTTCAGCTGAAAGGACCTGGGTTTGACCTACCAAGACATCTCCACCTGGTACTTAAAATTTTTTTTCTCATCTTCCAGGTTAACATGTGTACAGACATGCCATTGCCTAAATCCCTTTTTTGTGTGTAGTGTGCAGAATGTCAAATATGCATGTTAAAGATCTTGTGGCCAGCTATCTTTTTACTTTATTCTGTGCTGTTCCAGAAACAGCAATAATTGTAATTTTGTATGCATGTAAAATAATAGTGAAAGCCAGGATGAAACTATTTTCAATATAATTTATTCTTTTACAGAGGCCAAGAATACAAATTATAGGAGGCACTCCATTGAACATACAGCTGATGGTGCTGATATTCTCCGAGTTCACCATGACACTTCAGAGAATTTGGCATCCCAAGTGTCTGACAAGCTGAACGTTCATGTCAAGCATGGCTTCGGTGCCTGGCTGCAGTCACGTAAACATACGGATGACATGGAAGACTTTAATCATTCTAGTACACCAAACTATGGAGAGGAGTATTCAGCAGGAAAACACCATGGTTCTAGCAGTCTGCAAAAAGACAAATCTACTCTCTCAGCTTCCAGTGGTGTTTCATCATTTCGAAACTCAAGTAGGAGTTACCCTCTTTCTCCAGCAGAATTTGACTCTCTGGCAGACAGTATAGCAGCCAGAGTAAAGAAGGATCTATGCCTCGGTCATAACAGTAAAAACAAGCATAATGAAGGAGTGGAGACAGTGGAAGACGCTTTCAAACGAG
>CM060309.1:82360168-82405168 GCA_030674185.1 Monoplex corrugatus
AATTTATGACAACATATTCAAAAAAGAATTTAAGCATACATTAATAATGAAACATGATTCAAAAAAAATTTAAGGCATAATCAAATTTAATGACAACATATAAAAAAAGATTTAAAGATCATACATATTAGCAATATGATTAAAAAAAAGAATTTTAAGCATATACATATTAATGACACATGATCAAAAAAAATTTTAGGCTAAATAAATTAATGACAACTGTTAGAAATAGATTTTAAGGCAAGTTATATTCTGTAGATTAATAAACATCTGATAGATTACTCTCAGAACTGTAAATCCAAGAATGTCAACAGATTTACTCTCTGATTTTGTATAATTAGAAAATGATGATTGAAAATAATACGAAAAAAGTTAAAAGTTGGATGGACATGGGAGTTAATTGTATGGCATGGAGTTTATTGTGTTGCACAGATTTTCATTAAAAATTTTCATGTTTATGATGGATGCAAAATATTAGTTAAGAGATACATACAGGAAACAAAAATGAACATACCAAATGGATTTACACAAGATGCTCCTACAACACTGAAAGAAACTGACTTTGTACCTAAAGGAACACAGTCATACTATGATATTTTAACAACAGATGATGCATTTTCAAATTCCTGTTCTAAATGGTAAAAGAAACTGGGGACAGATATTCCAGTGAAAACAGTATTCATGAAAATTCATGAAGTAAAACAAATTAAACTGACATATTTCAAGTGCACACATGCACAGAATTCCATTACTAATGGTATTCTGAAAGAAATGTGACTTGTAAATAAAAACAAAACAAAACAAAAAAACTCCCCACAACAACAACAAAAATCATATAGAAGAATACAATGCAAAAGTGATGTGAAACTTGCATGTTTTTAGAGAAAAATGCCTGCAATATCTACTAGTGGTTTCAGATGAAGTTTAATATAATCACGTACTGATTCACGATAAATAATATGAACATTTTCTCAGTTTTTTAAAAAAGTTTTAAAAAGTATGAATGTGTGGAAAAGATTGGCAAATTGTTTTTGCTGTGTGGAAGAAATTGATAGCATGTCTGTGGTTAAGTGAAAGAAATGAATAAAGTGTCTCTGATGTTGCAGAGATTCATAAATTTTCAGGTACATGTTTAACATGGGGGTACAACTTCCACTTTTTGATCTGACTGTAAAAGTTTGGATGTGGCTCATAAATTTGTGTGTGTGCACCCTTGGTGCACCCAGCTGTGAATAAGTACCTAGCCTTGGAAAAGGAAAGGCAACCAAGGAGAAATGTGGAGCCTGTCCTCAAAAGACTGCTCAGAGAGTAGTAAGGTCTCTACCACCTCTCTCCCCCACATCTTTAGGATTATGAAATGACTTTTATATTTCATAAAGTGGAAGTCTTCTTACCACAAAGGAACAGCATTTTTTAAATTGTTTAAATTGAAAAAAAAAAATCATTATGTTTTCTGCTTTGTGTGTTCCAGGTACAGTTTCTCGCAGAAGGGCAGGAGGATGCATACCTACAGAGACAGTCACAGTACAGATGATAAGCTCTCCTTACTGTAGCAGCACATTGAATAGATAGTGGACAGTCCTACTAACTGATGACAGCTTCTTCTGATATATCATGGTTATAGCCTGTAATTTCATAGATGCCACTTCCTGCCACGTACCATCCAGGAGTGGAATGAAATCTTGACAGAGGCTGCTCTGTCATCAGAAACTCTTGACTTGTATAGGGCAAGAGTTTGCAGCCTCCTACAATAATTTTTTCTCTTTTTTTTTTTTTGTGTCTGCCCCCATTAGTGTCAGAATAATCAACTGGTTGATTGTGGGCACTGAACGGATGAAGATGATGAAGAAAAAAGTTAATAAATGAAATAGTCACTTTTCCCATTAACTGAAAATCTGGTTGGATAAGCAGCTTGTCCGTGGGAGTGTTCTAGACTCAAGCCATCCTCAAGACTGTATTACATACTTGTTGTGATGTGGACATCAAGATTGTTCTGTAATTTTAATATGCTGCAAGTGACTGGATACTGACCTCACTGTTCTTGGTTGGTCCACTTGTACTAGGACACTGGCCAGTCGTTCCCTCATTGCTTTATGGTTTTTAATCCATTTTGGACTTGGGTGCTGCTTACATTTTTACTGGTTGGAGCCAGGCTCAAAACTCAAACCTTGTGGCCAATTTTTGTAGGAAAGACCTCATTCATGGGTTAATAACTGACATGGGAAAAAGCCAAACATAAGATGGTAAAACCATGTCAAAATATCTATATTTTTGCACTTTCACATTTAAACCTTTACTGTTATTATTGCTGTCTTTAAAATACACCATTGTCATTTAAAGTGTTAAGAGATTACTTGATATCCCATATAATGAACAAAAATAGACAGAAGGCACTGTAAGATAATGGAAACTTTTGTAGCTGATCATTTTATTTTCAGTGACTGTGACTTCTCAACTTTGCATCTGGACTTTTGATATGAAATTAACAAAGATCCATCCACAAACTACCACGAAATATTTTCTGGACTCGACATTCAGGCAATCACCCTGAGCTTGTATAATCTGAACCAAACTGTTTTCTTTTTTTAAATGGAAAATAATGCTACTGATGATGCTAAGGATACTCCATTTTCCAAATGTAGAAGTTATCAGCTGAAAGACATTTTCTAAACTTGCCGTTCTTTGCATGCTGGGTGTTTTCACGTTTCGATAAGCCAGCTTCTGATATGACTCACAGGATCTTAAATATGTCTATTTGATATCTGCATGTGTAAACACACAAAGAGGGTAGGCACTGGACGATGTGCGCACATACTGACCTGAGAGATCAGAAAAATCTCCACCCTTTACCCACTAGGCAGAGATGTCTGGGCAGATTGGATCCAGGTCGAGAAAAAATGAGGTAAGGCTGTAACTTAATGTAAGGAAGGCAAATTTCACACAGAAAATTCTGTTGAAACAAATGGTAATGCACAGTAGCTACAGCAAAGTTGTGACAAACAGCAGAAGACTATGACTAAAAAAATTATGTTCTGTCTGATTGGTTTGTGCTAAAAATCTGATCCTGCGTGCCATAGCTAGCTCTTGATATAACTGTGCTTGGTGTACACTATTTTTCCGCCAGTATTATTTTCACTTTCCAGAAACATCATGAGATCTATATTTTATAATTCCATGGAGACTGGGCTCCCAATTAATTCTTCAAATTGCATGTGAGAAGTATTGATATCTTATACATTCTCTAGGCGCTCCTCCCACTCCCGAAAGAGAATCCCCCACTGTTCTGGGGATGAGAAAAAAAAAAAGGATGTAATAACTAAAAACAACAACAACAAAAAGAACAAAAAAAACCTTGACATTGACAAGTTGATTAACACTTTTAAAAGAAAAAATGGTAGACATATTTGTTCAGATGTTAATATGAATAGTTTGTTCAGATGTTAATATGAATAGTTTGTTCAGATGTTAATATGAATAGTTTTTATTGTTACTGAAACAATGACCATGTCTTCCAAAAATGATTTTTGTGTTGTTTGTATTTCGTGTGTATGTGTGTGTATGTTAGAAGAAAAGGTGTAGGGGGGATACTTGCTTATAACAATATTGAGAAAGAAGGAATGAAATTGCACTGGAGGAGAAGAGGGGATTATATGAACATTTTATGTGCCCTATAATTAGCAATCTGTACACCTTCAACAAGATGAGAGAAATTTGTTTATGATCTGCTTGCTTAACTAAGATTTGAGTCTCAGAATTGTTGACACTTTGTACCTAATTTTCTGTTCATAGTCATTACTAAAATCGCATCAGTACATCCTGACAGGATCTCTGACCCACATTTCCTGTCACATAGTGACCTGTCCTTACCTTGACAATGCATACAACATGCACAGTTTGCACTGCTGTAATTGACCTTCATCCATGGGCACATGTGGTAGTAGTTAATGTTATGAATCCAGACATATTAGGACACATTTCAAGTCACGAAACAGCAGGAATAACACAAGTCTGTTCTTGACAAAACCAGCCTGTATCTGGCATTACAGTGAATACATGTATAAGTATAACACAAAAAGAAGACAATGAACTGGATCTTTTTTGTTCCTAGTAATTTGATCTGTGTGGCCTTTCTCTTTTAAGTATGTAAAATAGAAAAGAGAAACCACTCACAAACACACATGCTTTTACATGTGCATGTGTGTGTGTGTGTGTGTGTGTGTGTGTGTGTGTGTGTGCGTGTGTGTGTGTGTGTGTGTGTGTGTGTGTGTTGTGTGTGTGTAAGAGAGAGAGAGAGAGAGAGAGAGAGAGAGAGAGAGAGAGAGAGAGAGATGTGCATCACATTTTTTTTTTGCATTTGTAAATATTTTCTTTAATTTTGATACCATTAAAAATTTTGTTTATCTTACTTTCAACTTTTTTGAAATGTGTTACTCTTTTTATCCTCATGCAGGTGAGAAAGCAAAAGGCTGGGGATGTGTGATTTTTTAACTTTTATGTCTAACAGTCTTTGCTCAAGTACATGTTGATCATAAAATTCATCTGATGGTACATGTGCCTGTGCATGGAGGCCAGCTGTTAGCAGTGTAGACTGTACATGCTGCATGTGCACTGTTGAGGTGAGGGCAGGTGAACATGTGGGCAGGGAAAGTAAGCCAGAAGCCATGTCAGGAAGGGAACAATGACTCATGTCAAAAATTATGAGACTGAAATCTTAGTTAGCTATGCATATCACTAACATTTTTCACTCATTACATTTATAATTATAACCGAAAGTGTATGGAGAGCTACTTACAGTGCAAAAATGATGGGCATAAGAAATGTTTCTATAATAGGAACGTCAATGCAATGGTATCAGAAAACACCGTCCCATGATCAAACACCCCCCCCCCCCCCCCATCCATAACTACAATTACTTTTCCAGCAATATTAGCTTTTTATGACAATAACAACATGTAACAAATACAATTTTGTGCACATTTCATTCACATCGCATCAAAATCCTAACTCCATCAACCCAGACCCAAGGGAGCTAAGTTGTTTCCGCAAATGTCTGTTCCAAATAAGCCTGGAATTCAGAAAAGACTCAAGAACAGGGTCTCAAACAATTAATAGATAAGATCTGATTTGTATCTCAGGCTCTTCAGTATAATCAACAGTTACAAAGCATGTTTTTTAAAACTCTTACAAACATGTTGATTATTTTTTACATTAATTTTGGAAAAATGGGGGAGGGGAGGGAGAGGAAACAACAATAACAAACTCAAGCATACAAGCTTAAAACACTAGTGGGTAGAAAGAAACTCTAGGGAGAGCTAGACAACAGAAGGTCTTCAGAGAAGTAACCCCCTTTAGACAAGTGTTTTGGCCCTGAATTCCTTACACTCTCGGGGGGCCGGGCCACATCCAGGTCATGACTCCTGGATGCCCTTCTGCTGTTGTCTATTTTTTTTTTTTTTTTTTTTTTTCCCACGCCGGGGAGCGAACCTGGGCGATTCTGCGCTTCAGAACTGCGGTACGCGGTTTTACCAATGTGCTAACGGGGCACACATCATCTGTAGGGAATTTAATCCTTATGAAGTTCACTTTTGGTTCCTCCTTGCCCAGATCCAGCTTGAGCTCCTTTCTGCTGCCTCTGCCATCGCTTTAAGGGCTCTAGTCCTCTTCTTCCCAGAAATGGCGAGTTGTTTCATGAGATCATAAGCGGAGGTGCCCACAAACCCTCTTGCCCCGACCTCTATGGCGAAGATTTTGACCCGCAGACCTGCTTTCTTCGGGGTGCTGGCAAGACCGGCGTATTTTTCGGTCTTGTAGATATGTGCTTCTTCCATTCTGCTTTCGTATGGCACAGTGAGTTCTATCAGAATCACTTGTTTCGAGGAGTCAGAGTGGAGAGCGATGTCTGGTCTCATGCCTGTCTTGCTGATGACATCTGGGTAATTTCTCCACTCTGGGAGGTCTGCTGTACACTCCCAGTCGACTGCTCCATCCAGAAGACCCTTTGGCAATGTGCTGGTTGTCATAGCACTTTCGGGCCAGACCTGTTTCCCTCCTGCTTTGTAGAACGTTGTCATAGCAATTGGTGCGTTTGGGGTCATGGTTTTTTCGCTAACCACGTCTGTGATCACTTTCAGAACTTGGTTGTGCCTCCATGTATACCTTCCTTGGGCTAGCGCTACTTTGCAAGAGCTTAGGACATGTTCCACTGTTTGTTTCTTCTGACAGAGCGGACATGCTGGGTCGTCTGATTTCCCCCATTTCACTAAGTTTGCATTCGAGGGGAGCAGGTCATATACAGATCTGAGGAGGAAGCTTATCCTTAGAGGAGCCATGTGCCATATATCGTTCCAGCTGAGACTTCTTTGGAGTGCACTGTCCCATGTTGTCCATTGCCCCTGTTGACCTTGCTGGACTGCCTTCTGCACTCTTTTGACATCTTCTCTCTAGTGATATATGTAGCTGTACTTCATGGTTTTACTTTAATGTTCATTGTCTTACTTGGTTTGAAGACTATTATTCAATTCTGTAACTTATCTAGAGTCCAGATTCAACACATCTTATAAGTACACAGATAAAAATATAAAACAAAAAACAAAACAAAACAAACAAAAACCCCCCAAACAAACAAACAAACAAACAAAAAACAGCAGTACTGTTTGACTTTAAACACTGACATATTAATGCTGGACAGAACACATTCATCAGCCCACCTCTTAACCCTTTGACTCCCGCACCCTATCAACCAGCTGCAAAAACTTAACCCTTTGACTCCCTCACCCTGTCTACCAACTTCCTGCAGGAAGCTGGTGGATAGGCTGAGGGAGTCAAAGGGTTAAGTTTTTGCTTTGCTGGCATGGTTGGCAAAGTGGTATGTCGGTGGACAGGGTGCGGAAGTCATAGGGTTAAAGGCTTCTATGACATCAGACAGCCACTGGTCTTTGAACAAAATACAATTAACAACAGCAACGACACAACCAAAAATAAGGAAAGCTGACCACACACACACACACACACACACACACACACACACACGCACACACACACACATTCACACACACACATAGACACACATAGACACTCACTTCAAAGTAATAACACCGCCACAAAAATCTATCATGGGTTATATCAAGTCAAATGCATGCTGGCAAAACATGAAACATATCATGTATCAGAGATCAGATCATAGTTCTGACAAGTGAACACTGACCTGTGTTAATACATGTCAAAAACATAATGTGAAGGGGCAACATTTGACCAAGTTGTAGAATTAATCAAAGAGAAGGGAGACCACTAACTATAAAACTTTTATAGCAACCAACGTCCTGGAGCACAATGCTGCATGTTTTTTCCCACACTTTGGTTCCTTTATTTTGATCATGGTTTTAGTCATCAAAACATTGTAAATACAAGCTGACCCTAAATCCAGTAAATAGTTAGATTGTTCCTTAAGATAACTCGTACTATCTTATTGTTTGTAGATTATCAGGAATTGTTTCCCTTACACCGTTAATCATTGCCGACTCGGTTCATGTGTGTGTGTGTGTGTGTGTGTGTGTGTACCTTTTAGTTAATGCCTACTGATAATCAGTGCATGCATGTGTGTGTGTGTGTTGTGTGTGTGTGTGTGTGTGTGTGTGTGGTGTTGTGTGTGTTGTTCGGGCGTGCGCGTTTGTGTGTGTGTGTGTGTGGCGCGCGCGCACGTGTGTGTGTGTGTGTGTGTGTTCATTTAATTCCTATTGATAATCACAGGTCATTTTATGAGGAAGGGGGATTTGGAGCACCTGGTGACAAAGGGAAAGCTGGAGGGAAAGAGAGCATCAGGTAGACCGAGGGAGAGAATGCTGGACGGACTTGCAGAGTGGCTGGGGATGAGGAGGGTAGGGGAGATGCTAGGGGCAACGAGAGATAGAGATGGTTGGAAGTCCATGGTCGCCAACGCCATGCGGCAGGGCACCTGATGATGATGATGATGAATCAGTGCCGTAGTTAACCTCGTTTTTTCAATGTCTGCTCACAGCAGGCCTCTGTGGTATCAAAGGAATTATTATTTACAAGAAAACGCGAATAAACAAACCATTACAACACACAAAAACAATATGATATTGAACAATACAATTACTACCACTATTAACTATATTACTGCCGATCCATCTGCTCCACTGTTACCTGCTGCCGGATGATTAAACATATTAAAATACACACACACACACACACACACACACACACACACACTCTCTCTCTCACACACACACACACACACAAACACACATATATATATATATATATATTACACACACACACACACACACACACACACAAAACACAACACAACACAACACACACTAACACACACACTCACGCACGCACACACAACAACAACAACAACAGCAGCAGCAGCAGTAGCAACAACAAATGAATTGTGATGAAGAACATCGAACACTGCACTGTATACTCGGACATCGAGCTTCATGTCATGAATCTCTTGTGTACGTGCAGTGTGTGTATTAGTGACCTAGAAAACTGCTACATCTAGATATCTCTCATGAAACTCAGGTTAGCCTGTCATTTCTTGATGATGATTGAGCAACAGGGGGACCTATTATTGTTTGAATTTTCTTAGTCAGTTGGTAAACTTCGCCCAAAAATGCTTGCATAAATTTGTTCTCGTTACTGGGTGATATTGACAATGTCCAACTGAGCAAAGATGGTTTCTGTTTGAATAGTTACTTGTATATTCCCTACCAGTTCATCTGGGCTCGAGCTATACGTGGTATGTATTAATAAAAAGGTAAAGACTGTCCCATGTTTTGAGGTCTTTGGGTTGTGAGGTTGAAGACTGAGAATTCACTTCACTCACAGAGACAGCATTATCAGTGAAAGCAATAGCATATCCTCTTCGTAGCTGCTTAAGCCATATGTTTAAAACCCATAGGAAACAAATGGGAAATTATTTCAGTGATTTCCCCGGTGGCGTGGCCCCAGATGCCAGGGGCTCTTTCAATATAAATAGTATCCCCACCTTCTGGAAATTCTGTGCTAGAAATTCCGTATTTCTACCTTGCTAATTTGCTTTCTGTTGTCTCTTCTTATCATTTCTGCCTTGCTGGCCCATTTGCCTGTATGTTTTCTATAAAACCTTCCATATTTTGTGCTTACAATTGATAACTACACACGTGTATGAAGTGCATTTTGGGGTCTTAGGAAATGGGATGTGCAGAAGCAGTTTTATGTAATTTGAACCAATTTATGTATATTTAGTGTAATTAGACCCTGGTGATAAATTTGACGAGTGTTCAACGCGAGGGGCATATCTTTAGATTTGTGTGCAAATGCATTTGTTTGTTTGGGTTTTTGTTTTTGTTTTTTGTTTTTTTGTTTTTTAAGGTTTAATAGTCATTACTAAATCACATCAGTACATCCTGACAGGATCTCTGACCCACATTTCCTGTCACATAGTGACCTGTCCTTACCTTGACACTGCATACAACATGCACAGTTTGCACCGCTATAATTGACCTTCATCCACAGGCACATGTGGCAGTAGTTAATGTTATGAATGTAGACATATCGGGGCATGTTTCAAGATACAAAACAGCAGTAATAACACATAAGTCTGTTTTTGACAAAACCAGACCGTATCTGGCATTACAGTTTCAGTTTCAATTTCTCAAGATGACGTCTCTATGCTCAGAATGAATTCCATATGCACTAACGTCACAGGTGCCATGTGATGGAGAAGATCCAGAATGATCAGGACACAAGCCTTAAGTCTTACAGTGATTACACATATAAATATCACAAAAAGAAGACAATGTATTAGATTTTTTATGTTTCCAGTAATTTAGTCTGTGTGTAATTTGGTCTTGTAAGTATGTAAAATAGAAAAGAGAAACCACACACACACACAAATGCACATACACATACATGTGTGTGTGTGTGGGAGAGAGAGGGAGAGAGAGAGAGAGAGAGAGAGAGAGAGAGAGAGAGAGAGAGAGAGAGAGAGAGAGAGAGAGAGAAATTTATGTGTATCACATTTTTTTTCACATTTGTAAAGATTTTCTTTAATTTTGATACCATTAAAATTTTTGTTCATCTTACTTTCAACCTTTTTGAAATGTGTTGTTCTTTTTATACTCATGAAGTTGAGAAAGCAAAAAGGCTGGAGATGTGCGATTATTTAACTTTATTATATCTTCACTGTCTTTACATGTGCCTGTGCACGAAGGCCAGCAATTCGCAGTGTAGGTTATGCATGCTGCATGTGCACTGTTGAGGTGAGGGCAGTAAACATGTTATCCAGGGCAGGGAAGGTTAGCCAGAAGCCATGTCAGGAAGGGAACAAAGACCCATGTCAAAAATTATGAGACTCCAATCTTGGTTAGCGGTACATATCACTAACATTTTTCACTCATTACATATATAATTATAACTGAAAGTGTATGGAGAGCTATTTACAATACAAAAATGATGGGCACATAAAATGTTACTATAATACAAAAAAATGAACTAACTGATGAGAACACACTAGTCAGACAATAACTGCCTAAACTGGGTGATTAACACAAAGTCACTCTGGGTATGTATGTATATATGCATCTGTGTGTGTGTATGTGTGCGATCAAAAGCATGCATGAAAATGTGTTGTGTGGTTGCTGAAATAAGTCTTAAAGGAACAGTTGCCTAGAAAATATGAAGTCTGAGGTTTGACCACAGGATGGGAAAGAGTTTTCTCTCTTCCACTGGACTTTTGAGTGGTGTCTGGGTGGTTCAGTTCAGTTCATATTGCTTAAAGCCCAGCCCAGCAGAGTACTAAAACCATATCAGAACTAACACTATATTAAATCTGGATGGTAGTATGACTTTGTGTAAGAATTTGTGGGTACCAAGGAACTGTCTTGATGAAATGTACAAAATCCACTTCAATGGGAAAGCAAATATTAGAAAAACAGAAAGTGATGCTTCATTGTGATAACATGCATTTCTTCGGGACAGTTGCTCAAATTTCACACAGAAAGTCCATGTGACAAGATATACAAGGAATAGATTACAATACAATGAACCTTACATACCAGGCAAATTTCAATGCAATTATATCAGAATAACACCGTCCCATGATCAAACACACCTCCACCCATGACTACAATTACTTTTCCAGCAATATTAACTTGCATGACAAAAACAACAGGCAACAAATACAATTTTGTGCACATTTTATTCACATCATATCAATATCCTAATCCTGTCAACCCTAACCCAAGGCAGCTTAGTTGTCTATTGGCGTGAGCGCTTCAGCAAAAACAGGATTTTCTGCAAATGTCTATTCCATATAAGCCAGGAATTCAGATGAGACTCAAGCTGGAAATTTCTGATGACCCAGGAACAGGGTCTCAAACAGTTCATAGATCAGATCTGATTTGTATCTTGAGCTCTTCAATATAATCAACAGTCACAAACGTTTTTTAAAATGCTTACATCTATGTTGATTATTTGTGAAATTATTTTTGAAAAATGGGGGGAGGGGAGGGCAAGGGACAACAAACTGAAACATACAAGCTTAAGACACTGTACATGTAGCTGTGCTTCAAGGTTTAATGTTCATTGTCTTTCTTGCTTTGAAGACTACTGCTCAATTCTGTAACTCCTCTGAGTCCAAATGTAACACATCCTACAAATACACAGATGAAAGAAAAAGCACTACTTTTGACTTTTATCACTGACAAATTAATGCTGGAGAGAACACATTCATCAGCCCTCCTTTTAAAGGCTTCTATGACATCAGACAGCCACTGGTCATTGAACAACAAATTACAGTCAACAACAGCAACAACAAAAAAAAAATAAAAGAAGCTGAAAACACACACACACACACACACACACACACACACACACACACACACACACATACACACACACCACACATACAACACACACGCACTACACCACACAGTCATAACACCACCACAAAAATCTATCATGGGTTATATCAAGTCCAATGCATACTGGCAAAACATGAAACATATGTATCAGAGATCAGATTGTAGTTCTGACAAGTGAACACTGACCTGTGTTAATACACGTCAAAAACATACGTGAAGGGGCAACAAGTTGTCTATACAATTAATCAAAGAAAAGGGTGACCACTAAGCTATAAAACTGTTCTAGTAACTAAAGTCCTGGAGCACAGTGCTGCATGTTTTTTCCCACACTTTGGTTCCTACCTGTACATTCTCATCCCTTTATTTTGATCATGGTTTTGTCATCAAAACATTGTAAATACAAGCTGATCCTAAATCCAGTAAATGGTTAGACTGTTCCTTAAGATTACATGGTTTTCTGGTGTGTTGCATTCTGTGAATGTTATGCAGTGTGTGTATCCTGGTTGTTCACGGGGAAATTCATGCTGGACCACCATGATGTCATGGCCTGAAGATGATCTAATGATATATGGCTCCTTACTGATAATTCGCGGCAGGGCACCTGATGATGATGATGATGACTGATAATTCATTATTACATTTATGTTTCTTATATAAGCATTACTTAAAAAAATACTTTCACTGCTGTTGCTCATACAATTTCTGAATATCAACATCATTGTAGACATCATTCAAGACCTCCAGCATTTTTTCCTGGATCATTTCAACTTGGTCCTGGGGGCAGTAGTCATCCACACTTGACCTGCAATATACAAAGTGATAGATTAGCTTTGGATCTTCTATGGACAAATATACAGAGAGACAACCGCAAAATGCATGCAAAGGATGCATCTTAAACATTACATCATACTCAGTAATACTCCAACTACAAAACAAATTTGAAAAATGTGCAAAACATACATATCATAACATGATACTGTAGTGACTTCCTAATACTTTCTCTAGAATTATGTGTAAACAGACATAAATAATAGATTAAAATCAATAACAGCTTGGCAGAGAGAGTACAATTTCATCTTTTCTGAGATATTTCAGCACTGTCTGTGGGTTGGTATTTACTTTGCAACACGCTGTCACAAAAACAACAACAACAACAAAAAACCAATGACAAACAACCAATAAAAACCAAACAAACAAAAAACACCACCCCACAAACTGATCAAATGCTTGGAGTACACTAAAATCAACTACACTGGAATAAGCATAAGATGCTGAGAGTCACAAACATTATTTGCTGAACAAAGCAAAAACTAGCCAACTCATTCACCCACTCACCAAGCACTAGCACCACAAAAAAGATCTATACTCATGAGGTGCTAGATAAAGACTGTGCACATGTATGTAACCTCCATTTTTATCCAATGAAATTAAATCAGTTTGAAAAATGGGCCTAGCCAAGCATGGCTAAACCATGAGTTGAGAATTTATTTTTCCCAAATGAAATCAGATTTTCATGGCAATGGCACCTTGTTTTTTGTTTGTTTTTTGTTTGTTTGTTGTTTTTTTTTTTTGGGGGGGGGGGGGGGGGGGGGTTGAGAGAACTGGTACTGCAGAATCACAAAATATTCCTTTAGTCCAAATAGTGAGAATCTCCTATGTCCACAAAGAAGCTGGTGCTCACTCTACATTTCTATTAAGGCATACATTTCAATTTGAAATTTAACACGATAACAACAAAATAACAAGATAACAAGATTTTATATTAGCTCAGTGCACAGACACAAGGAAAATGTTTTGGCTATGCATACAATCACACTCACGCCTCACAAAAAATTACAATATTCAACATCATAAAAGACAAATTCATCGGTCATCCACGGAATCGAAGAAACACACGCACACAACACACACACACTCTCATGCCAAGGCGCCCAAATCCAAGCTGCCTTAGCTGGCCACTAATTGTTGGTTCTGCCCTGCCAGCTAATTAACAGCGCGCATCTGTCCTTCCACTTCCACTCTCCACACCACCCTCACCCATCCTGTGGCGAGCCACAGGCACACTTTGAAGTATAGGCTTACAGATTGACCTAGATTTGATAGGCCTACTCTGTGCCAGTATCAGTCACTTCTTACACTCAGTCCCTCCGAAAGATCGCAGTAGTTACAAAGCACTGCTGTAGAGTGATGGATTCTGGTCAAACCTGCCTGGCTAAAAATAGTACTCGCAAGCACCACACCCACACACGCACACACATACACCCCACACACCCACACCCACGCATATGGGACTTAAACAACATAAGGTAAAAATTATTCTCTTACATTCGCTCCCCTCCTCACGTGCGCAAGACTAAAAAATCAAACACAGGCGAAGAAGCTCTGATACATAACAAAATATTTAGTAAGAGTACATTCTACACAAGTTAAAAAAAAAAATCACTATAATCCAAGCCTGGGGAATTAAAACAGTTTATCAATTAACAGTGATCACGAACAGATACAAGACACATAAAGATCCTTCTAGAAACTATCACCAAATTTCCTTAAGCCCTCCTTCAAGTACGCAGACTGAGGATTAGAGTTCAAAGGCAAGATAAATAGCTCTTATAAATGTGGTTAAGAATAAGTTCATCACAGGATAACAGAAAAAAATTGTAACTACCGGTCAAGACACGAATGTCATGATTCAAATCATTAACACACCAGTAAAAAAGCAAGAGGATGTAATGATGTAAGGATGTAAGTCTAGCAGATACACACAGCAAAAAGAGGTCTACAGGGAAACAGGGTGACGGGCAGCCCTTACATAAAAACTGTCTTTGAAGCGAGACGTTCTGGCTCTGATGGAACGAAAGCGCTTTCCTGAAGGAAGTGGAGATGAACAGACTGTTCGCTGGGTGATCTTTATCAGCTATGATAGATTTAACCTTTTCTCAGTTCTTTCTTCGTAGATGGATTCGATGGAAGGAAGAGTAATGCTGATGATCTTAGAGGCAGTGCTGACAATTCTGTTTAAGCCATCTTTCTCAGTTGTTGTACAGGTACCATACCAGACTGTGATAGAGAAAGTTAAAACACTTTATATCACTGCTCTGTAAAACTGAATCAAGATAGACTGGCTAACCCCAAACTTTTTAAGCTGACGAAGGAAATAGAGACGCTGCTGTGATTTTTAATGATTAGTTTTGTGTTTTCCTCCTACATTAACAAATTCGAAATTGTTGTTCCCAAAAGTTTAAACGTGTCTACTACTTCTACCGTGTCTCCCTTGATCACTAGGGGAGATAGTGGTATCTTTTTTCTTCTATTGTCTATAATCATTTCCTTTGTTTTCAGAACATTTAACTCTAAGTTGTTGTTGTTGCACCAACGAACTAATTTGTCTATCTCACTTAAATAGTGAGACCCATCGCTATTTTTGATGAGCCCTTCAACTGTTGTGTCGTCAGAGAACTTAAAAAACATCACAGAGTCATGAGTAGAGATACAATCATTTGTAAACAAAGTGAATAAGATCGGTGACAGGACACAATCTTGAGGCGCGCCTGTGTTCAATGTCAGGGGACTAGAGCTCAGACCACCGAGTTTGACAACTTGTTTTCTATTTAGGAGGAAATCTAAAACCTATTTACACATCTGATGACTGATTTTGAGTTCTAGGAGTTTGATATAGAGTTTTGCTGGGACAATTGTGTTAAAGGCAGACTAAAATCTACAAAAAGAATGCGTGCGTATGTTTTGGGGGATTCCAAATGCTGCAAGATGTTGTGCATTAATAGGGAGACAGCATCGTCCACTGATCTGTTTGCGCGATACACAAACTGCAAAGGGTCGAATAGATGGTCAGTGACGGATTTCAGGAATCGCAGAACAATTCTTTCAAACACCTTCATGGCCACAGAGGTGAGGATTTCATAGGATATTCATAGGATATTCATTATATTTGATCTGTTCTATAATGCTCCACTCAAATCTGCCATGAAAGTTTGGAAGACACCTTAAATTTGCATGAAACATTGCATAGGGAAGTGTAAGTTCTGACTTGAAATGGATGACAGACAGGACATAGATTAGATTCTATGTACTACGGTGACACTGACCTCCAGAATGATTGGCATACTAACACAGACATCAAATAGATTGATTTTATGGGGCAGATTGAAACTTAATTTGAACTATCCATAGCCCTATTAACTGTCCCAGCACAAACTTTCACCTTGAAACTGTGATAATTGTTGGAGATGGCAATGATCTGAGAAGCTGAGCAGTCGAGTTCATCAGCTGCTGTATCTGTTGAGGAGAGCTCACATGATGTGGCAAGGCTGAACCATCAAAGGTACAACCAGCCCTGTAGAGCATTTCAAAGTCCACTGCAGGCTCCTCTGAGCTGGTTGGTTTTGGCAGAAGTTGGATGAGCTTGTCCAGCATCATTTGCCTACAGAAAATGAATTGATCAATGAACAAACACACAAATGAATTAATCAATCAAGCATCATTATATATAAAAGAAGGAAAATGTGTACTGCTTTCCAGAGCTTTCAGAAGCAATTTTCAAAATTTCATAACGGTGATGGATGATAGCTTATAAACCACTAACAGTTCTCCTAATTTTATCTAACCAATTTGACCACTGCCATATTTGACCGGAGCTAAAGTATGGAGAAGTGCCTGCCTTTCACATAATCTATTTGCATCACCAATAAACTGCTTATGAAATGAAGACTTAAGTTTTTCATGTCAAATGAATGCAGCTTGATAAAGGAAAAAACTGTCGTGTACTCAAACTATGAAATGAACTAGTACTAGTAGGTTACAATTTACATACACCTTTCCTCCTTCCACATACAAACATACTAATATTCAAATTTCAGGATCCATATTTGTTAATAAGGGTAAGAGAAGGCAAGAAGCAGGTGTATTAAATTAAACAGAAAGTATCAGATTTATTATGATATTAAAGTACGAGTCAAAATCTCAGCAAGACTGGCTATGAAACTGTGAGTTCACTGAGCCAATTACAAATTCAACTCACATAACAAGAAAATCTTAAAAGACCTCATTAACATGGACATGAATATGAACACACAGAACATAATAGGGCTTAAGCAGTGATGACGGAGGTTTTTAAATGACAGCATGATGCTGAGAGATTTAGAAGATAAGACTGAGAGTAGTTTGCAGAAACTGGTGACAGAAATTACCTGTGTGGATCTTGGACTTTGGGCACACAGTCAGGTTGATGGTGAAGCTGCTGAAACACTGCAAACAGTTCATCCAGCTGTGTCTGTCGGGCCTGACTGAATTCCAGTGAAGTCTGAATCAGTGAAATAAATTACGATATCATAAAACGGGTGCCAATGGGAGGGTCTGATGCGTGTGTGTGTGTTTTTTTAATTAAATGAATTTTTCTGCATTCCTCCTTTTTTCTTGGACGAATATCTGCACACTGTTTTGCCCATTCTGTGCAGGTGGTATGCTTTTGTATAGTCTGCATACTCCAACTTCAATGGGCATGCGTGTCAGGTACTTTCACGTATTTATAACTCAGCAGACATTGACATCTTTAACATGTATACTTGACTTTCCATGAAGTGTGTTTAGGCAAAGACAGGTCTGCAACCATCTTGAGCTAGATCAGAAAAATCCCCACCCTTTATCCACCAGGCGGGAGGTACCCAGGCAGGACTGAACCAAACCTTCCAGTTGGAAGTCTTGATGCCTTACCTACATGATTGTCATGCCCAATAGTGTGATTCTGACCTGTCTGGTAAACGCCTGGTAGGCAAAGTGTAAAGCTGACTTGTCTGGTAAACGCCTGGTAGGCAAAGTGTGAAGAAGTTTCCAATTCCCAGGTCAACAAACATGCAGACCCACCAGTGCATGAACCCGCTTCATTTGTGCACGCATGCAGAAAATCAAAAATACACACTTAAGATCCCATAAGACATGTCCGTAGCTGGTGGCTTATGGAAAGGTGAAAAAAAAGACTAGCATGCATACCTCTGAAAGTATAAATGCGTACATGGTCGGGTGAAAAAAAACAAAACATCCATAATTATATATATATATGTTAACATAGTATGAGTTGCAGCCTATTAACACAGAAGCAGAATAAAACCATTTAGGAATAGTAGCTCTGAGATAAGAAATTTTTAAAAAAGACCATGATCAAAATTTTTTGTGTTGATACTTTTATATCTGAACACATTTATAATTTTGAACAAGTTTTGCAGACCACTCACTCACCTTTTCTGATTTCTCCGTAGGCAGCTTGAACTCGAACAACTGCTGTAGCAACATTGTCTGTTCAGCTGAGTAATCATTTTGAAATGGATCTTTCGTTGAGAAAAAGTCAAGATCTATGTCAAGAATGTATGGCTGTCCGTCAAGTTTCTGCTGTAATTCCAGCAACCAGCTCTTGTCAAGAAGCAGCTGGTTCCCATCAGGTATTGGCTTTGTCGTTTGAATGTTGTTTGCATCAGCTGAGCAGTCTGCTTTGTTTATTTGACTGTATACTGTGTCTTCGCTGTCAGCAGTTTTCTTCATTTTTGCTTTTGGGGGACTCAGAATCAGACTTCTATGTTTTATTGAATGTTGATCTATTTTGACATCTGAGGAAGTTTTGGTTTCACAATGCTCACTATTTTGAAGATTGACAGATGATCCTGAAGTGTGAGGGTTACTGTGCATTTTAGATTGTTTAGCCACATCTTCCTTTTGACAGATATCATCAGTACATTGAGAAACAGTCTTGTCACCACAGTTTCTAACATTATGGTTTTCTGATTTACTGGGTGTAATGGTGATCACATGTAAAACTGCTTGCTTTGTGTCAGTCAGTTGAGATTCTGGAGCGTACAATGCCTCTGTGAGGAAATAAGGATCATCCAGTGTAGTCCTGGAAATAAACAAAATCCTTAAATATAACATAGTTTCTTTTCATTGATTAAACACATGTACTTTAAAAACATGGTAAGCACATCAACACCTTGTGCCACTATATATTCTTGCTTTTTTTCTATTCATTAATGAAAGAGTTTTGCCAGAGAAGTCTGCTTCAGTTAATCATAAGGTAAGGTGAGGAGTGTGTGAGTGTGTGTGTGTGTGCATGTGTGTTTGCGTGTGTATGTGTGTGCGTGCCGCTGTATGCATAAGTGCATGCATGCATGCATGTGTGTGTGCACAGACACATGCGTATTTATCTATCAACAGTTTATGTTTACGTAACTACACATAACCTGACAATATAGGAATCAACTATCTATAATTATAATTGAATTGACTAGACTATTCTCTATGGACTGTTATGAAATTTGGTTCAAGAGCTGGCCTAATGGAAGACACAAATAAGTATGGAACACTTTATTTTCACAACAACCAAAAATATGAACATGTTTCAATATCAAATTTTTTCTTTACTGAAATATTTTGATCAAACTAGTATGTGACTTAACAATTTATGAATGTAAAATGCAAGAGATCAATCTTACTTTGTTCACTGTAACAACTGTGCAGAAATGAAGACATTATGGAGGAAAATGTGAGAGAATGTAAGATTAGCTAATCTATATAAATAGATAACTGGATCACTCACTGTAGCTTCTGAAATAAAGACATGAAAAACCAATTCATAATTTGGCCTGACTCTGTTAGTATTAGTGACTGATTCATTTTGTACCTGATTTCCCCAGTAACTTTGTGTTTGCCTACAGAAAAGCATCGCTCAGAACTGTCACTGATCTGATCTGCCCACGGTGGCTTGAACCAGTAAATCTCACTGATGTGGCCAGCATAAACCAGTGGTAGAATCCAGTTTTCTATGCTCAGCTCACTAAAATCAAACAAACAAAAACAAATAATCAAATATGTCATTGCTTACTTGTGGTACTAAATACAAGAGAGAAAAAGAGATGAAGGAAGAGTGAGAGAAAGAGAGAGAGATAGAGACAGAGAGACAGACAGACAGACAGACAGACAAACAGAGAAACAGAATCAGAGACACACAGAGACAGAATCAGACTACTTCAGAAACACAGAGAATGAGAATGAGAATGTAAAGACTAAAGAAAGAGAAAGAATAATAATGGTAAATGATACATTTTCCTAGAAACTGAGACACAGAGTCAGAGACATGAAGACAGAGACAATCAGAGACAAGTTAAGAAAATGCATTCTATGCACATATACTGCTCAAAACAATTGAAAGGCCACCTGCACTTTTTGTGTCATTTCATTAGACGTCGTATTTATAAAGAATGCAAAATTTCTCATAAATCTTTTCATTGCACTTGGTTGTATGCTTCAATAGTCCACCTGAGTTTACTCACAAATCAGTTCTGTCTCTTTCGTGCACATCGCAGGAGTCAGCTAAAGATAGGCATCAGCCCCACGAAAAATGGGTGCAAATCAAACAAATCCATATGACACAGCAGAATTGAGCAATAGCAAGACTGCAATGCACGTGCAAGCCATGTCGATCGTGAACACAAATCATCAGTTTGGATGCACTGTTGCGTATTTGAGGTCGCGTTCGAGACACATTTCCAACCATGCCCCAAAGACGACGATTAAGCGATGTTGACCGAGGGCGGGCCATGGCGTGGCTACAGGATGGCATAGGGATCCGAGAAGTTGGTCGCCGATTAGCTGTCAGCCATTCAGTCATTCAGACTTTACGAGACCGCCACACTGAAACAGGTAGTGTTGCTGAACGAAGACGACCAGGACGTCCGCGGTCAACTTCAAGACAGCAAGACAGGTTTCTAGTCGTGTTGGCTTTAAGGCAGAGAACAGCCACCGCCAACACACTCAGGGCGCAACTGCGAACAGCTGTCAATGTTAATGTCAGTGACCAGACAATTCGGAACCGGCTGAGAGAAGGAAACCTGCGTTCAAGGCGACCCGCCGTCCGACCTGTCCTGACAGCTGCTCACCGCGCTGCACGCCTGGCATGGGCCCGACGTCATCTGGCATGGACAAGGCAGCAGTGGAGAATGGTGCTGTTCACTGACGAATCCCGCTTTACCAGATCCTTCCATGACGGCCGAATCCGCGTCTGGAGGCGACAGGGAGAGCGGTACCACAATGCCACTGTGATGGAGCGTGATCGCTATGGTGGCGGATCCATCATGGTGTGGGGTGGAATGGGGATGGCCTACAGAACCCCCCTTTACCGTGTGCAAGGCAACCTGAATGGCGTGGGCTACAGGGATAACATTCTGCAGCCTCTCGTACTACCGGCACTGCAGGCCATGGGACCGGGCGCCATTTTCCAGGACGACAATGCAAGACCTCACAGAGCCCGAGTCGTCAACGACTTCCTGCAGCAGCAGCAAGTCATCCACATGGACTGGCCAGCATGTTCACCGGATCTCAATCCCATCGAACACCTGTGGGACGTGCTGGGCCGACGACTTCGAGATAACCACCCCCACCAGCTGACCTCGACCAGCTGTTCCAATTTCTTCAGCAAGAATGGCAGGACATTCCCCAATTGACTCTGAGGACACTGGCTAAGTCCATGAGACAACGATGCCGCGAATGCATTCAGGCCAATGGCGGACACACACGATTTTGACTTTTTTGGGTGAGCTGCAACTTTTCACATTTTTGAAAAATGGGGTCATGTCCATCAACCTCAAACTCTTGTTATTGACATTAATTTGGTCAATGAATTTTGTTGATTATCGGTTGATTAATGAAAAAAGTACAATTTACATTCATTGTTATTAACTGTTTGTGTTTCGACATGGAATTGCGAGATAGTTTCTCAGTGGCCTTTCAATTGTTTTGAGCAGTATATAATGTAAAATGAACACACCACATCAAACCAAGCAAGCAAACCAACAATCAACGCAGAAAAAAATCTATCAATTCGGCAATATAGTTTTTTTGTTTTTTGTTTTAAAGAACTTGATTTATCTTTCAAATGATTTACAATCACACCGAACTAATCAAACGGCTAACCAAACAATACATCAAGCAATCATCACATCAACCAACTTAACCAAGGAACCCATCAAAAGCCAACATGAAATCAGAAAACAATGTGTAAATTCAATCTGTGTGCGAGACACAAAGGCCCTGACCTGTACAGCTGCTCTTTATCAAACACATGGTCAGCCTGCAAGTGAAGCGGCAGGAGAAGATCTGGATGTGAGTCAAAGTGCACCATGGTAATGCCAGTCATAGGGAGGTGACAAGACCCGATGCCACGATGGATGTGGGGAACCACCTGGTTTACAAAGATTTTCTTAAAATGAACATGCATGCAGTCATGTTAAGACTTCTGATAAGCATACTGCATAACACATTGTTCACCAAAGTGCAAAAGAAAAGGTAGTGTTATAGTGTGTTAATAAATTACAAAAGAAATCACTGCTATCATACTGCTATGACAAAATAATGAGTAATACCTCAATTGATTATGCATTTTTTTTTGTACAATGCCAAACGACTTTCCACCAATAACTCCTCTTTTAACACTGGATATTGGAAAATATGCAATGCTGTACAGAACAATATTACATAACTTACAATACAAATCACAATACTTCTTTATTTATCCCTGCAGGAAAATCAATTTCTATTTAATTAATATCTTCACATTTAGAATCTTTTTTCTCACAAACAAAAATTAAGTGCTTTCATTTACAATAGTTTTGTTAGCAATAACATGAAAAGGGAGTGTTTATGAAAAATATAAGTGTGTCATGTGAGGGAGTGGGGTGGGTCCAGAGAAAGGGAAAGGGGACAAGAAACTGAAGAAAGCCAAACATTCTCAAATCACTCTCTAAAGAGACAAAAGAGCTCTGCTAAAAACCACTTTGAATCCAAAAATGTAAAGGTTCTGACAATCTTCACCTTGTTGTAGAGCTCTCCATACTCCCAATCACATTTCTGAAGGCAGGTCCCACTCTTTTCCCCTGTTGCTTTACTTTCCCCAACCCTAATCATGGTTAGATACTTTTGGATTTACAATAGGGCGGACTAGATGCTGTATGCACAAACTGGGGTTTGGGAGAAACAGTAAAGCCTGCACTTATCCAACCAGTCCTCTATCATAATGCATATATACAAAAGAGAACACCAAATTTCCATTACCATTAAACTGTGGGAAAGGATCCTCAAATCATACTTACAGGCAAATGAGGTGTCACAATGGCACTATGGCTGAGGAAACATTAACTCTTCTACTTCGTAATATGTCATTTGAAATCAGAAGCCAATGAGATTTGTCATGGCACAGCCCGTATGGAAGGTGACTAGTTTGTGGACTTTTATTTTCAGGATTCTCAATCTTTTTTTTCTTCTCTCCAGAGAAATAAGTGTCTGAAGATAGTGGATCCTAAGCTGCTTCTCTGCCACTTTTCATATGAGAAGATATACACATGAATGATGACACACAACAACTTGAACAAGAACTATATCAGAAACTAAAGAGTACAATTGATGAAAATGTGGACAGCGAGTCACAGACCTTAGACTAGACAATCAATTTGAAGTTGTAACATTGTGTGTGTGTGTGTGTGTGTGTGTGTGTGTGTGTGTGTGTGTGTGTGTGTGTGTGTACGTGTGTGTGTGTGTGAGAGAGAGAGAGAGACTCAGAGAGACGAGAGAGAGAGCGCTTCATTTTTGAGGGTTTTTTTGAGGGTAACAGATTTCAGCAGAGAAATTACTTCATTGTGGTCTTCTTCAATATAGACTGGGAGACGCTTGTACAGTCGCAAGCTTCGCCCTGATGCTGCTGTCATTCTCAGCTTCTTTGAAGAGAACTTCCCTTAGGAATTGCTCTCGTTAACCTCGTCTGCTCAATTCCAAACACCGGTACCGGAAGTTAACACACAAGTAAAGAGAGTTATCTGCACCGAGATCAACTGTGTGGTTTTGTGAACCAAGCAGTTTTGTACTCCGACATTCCAAATACCGAGACGCGAAGATTGTGTGTGTGTGTGTGTGTGTGTGTGTGTGTGTGTGCGTGTGCGTGTGCGTGTGCGTGCCGCTGCGTGCGTGCGTGCGTGGTGTGTGTGTGGTGCAGGCGTGTTCGTGCGTGTTAGGAAAACCATCCGCACTGAAATTATCATTGTCATTATCACTATCATTTAAATTAAAGCCCAGACGACTGCGCAGAGCCATATCAGGGCTGTAACCATTTCCAATACCTCTTTGAACCTGAAAAAGACTAAAACAAACAAAAACAAAACAAAACAAACAAAACAAAATCCCCCCCCCCCCCCAAAAAAAAAGAAACCAAAAAGAAGCTGGAAACGAAAATTAGGTAACATACCAATGGATTTTCGCACATAATCTAAAGATATGCCCCTCGCGTTGACCACTCGTCAAATTTATCACCAGGGTTTTAATAAATAAACCCGAATATAAATATCCTATATAAACATGACTAATTGCACTAAAACATACATAAATTGATTAAAATTACATAAAACTGCTTCCGCACATCCCATTTCTTAAGAGCCAAAAATGCACTTAATACACGTGTCTAGTTATCAATTCTAAGAAAATAAAGGGAGGCTTTATAGAAAACATACAGGCGAATGGGCCAGCAAGGCAGAAATCATAAGAAGAGATAAACAAAGCAAAGGAGAAAGGTAGAAATAAAGAGAGCGACAGAAAAGAGGAAATTTCTAGCACAGAATTTCCAGAAGGTAGGGATACAATTTAAATTGAAAGAGCCCCCACATGTGGGGCCGCGACACCAGGGACAGCACTGAAATAATTTCCCAGTTGTTTACCTATGGATTTTAAGCATTATTATCAGTACTGGTTTAATAGCCTGCCTGGCATAGAGATATATAGCTTCCAGCATTCTGTCTGTGCAAGTTCATTCTGGCTCAGTAAAAGCCTTGTGTCTGTCGAACCTCCATCCCCACCTCCACCCCCTCATGCTGACCATGTTCATGATCAGGGAAGGTGAATATTTTAATAGCTTGGGTGGCATAGAGCTATACAGCTTCCAGCATTCTGTCTGTGTAAGTTCATTCTGGCTCAAGGAAAGCCTTGTGTCTGTTGAACCTCCATCCCCCTCCACAAATGCTGACCATGTTCATGATCAGGGAAGGTGAATATTTTAAGCAGCTAGGGAAAGGAAATGCTATTGCTTTTACTGATAATGCTCTCTCTGTGAGTGAAGTGAATTCTCAGTCTTCAACATCACAACCAAAGACCTCAAAACATGGGACAGTTTTTAACCTTTTTTGTTTTGTTTTGTTGATACAACCATGTACAGGTCCAGCCCAGATGAACTGGTAAGGAATAGGTCTATACAAGTAACCATTCAAAAATCATTCAGAAATCATCTCTGCTCAGTTGGACGATTGCTTTTTATCAATGCCACCCAGTAACGAGAACAAATTTATGCAGGCATTTCTGAGCGAAGTTTACCAACGGATTAAAAAAAAAATCAAACAATTATAGTCCCCCTGTTGCTCAATAATCATCAAGAAGTTATTGGCTAACCTGAGTTTCACAAGAGACATCAAGATGTAGCAGTCTTCTAGGTCACTAACACACACACTGCACGTACACAACAGATTTATGACGTGAAGCTCGATGTCCGAGCATACAGTGCAGTGTTAGATGTTCTTCATCACTATCCATTTGTTGTTGTTTTTATTGTTGTGTGTATGCGTGAGTACGTGCGTGCGTGCGTGCGTGCGTGCGTGCGTGCGTGCGTGTGTGTGTTTTAATAGGTTTAATCATCTGGCATCAGGTATCAGTGGAGCAGATGGACCGGCAGTAACATAAGCAATTAATGATGGTAGTGATCGTACTGTTCAATATCATTGTTTTTGTTTGTTGAATAGTTTGTTTATTTATGTTTTTCTCGTGAATAACAATTCCTTTGATAACACAGAAGCCTGCAATGAACAGACCTAAAAAACAACAAAAAACGCCCACACAACAACAACAACAAAACAAACAAAAAACAAACAAACAAACGAGATTAATTAACTACGGCACCGAATATGCACACACACTGTGAACCGAGCTTGAAACGATTAACGGTGTAAGGGAAGCAATCCGTGATAATCTACAAACAAGAAGACTTTACGAGTTGCCTCAATTTGTACAGTTCCGCGTTTCTCTCTCTCTCTTTCCCAGCCCCCTTCGAAACATATGTAATTGCACGCGCGCGCGCGCATCGTTATCATCACAGAGTATAACTGCTACTGTGAAAGGCAAAACAGGAGAAATTGTCGTCAGATACTTCAACTGTATGCAAAACGATTAACAAGGTATAATAGTTTTCCTCTTCTTACTGATACATTTGCCTAACTTTGTTTACATGACCAATGTATCAAGTCATCAAGACATGGGACGTTCATACCAACGGAATCCCAATATCTCCCCATATGCACCCTGCATCGATGGCTTGACCGGGGATGCATCACAACCTGAACGTCATGTTACTTAGTATACTTAGATACTAGGAAAGAGAAACATTGTCCCATAACCACGACATCCAATGGGAGTGAGGTGGTAGAGACCTCAGCTTCCTCTGGGGTCAGCATTATGACGGTGGTGTCCATCTCCTCTCTTTGCTGCTTTATCTTCCCTACCTCTGCAGAAAGTCAGGTACTCACTCAAAGCTGCAAAATTTGCGTCAATGGAAACACGTGCGGACAAAATAGAAAGCGCGTGTTCTGTCTTTGCGACAACCAGGCCTATGAATATTTCATACGTACAGACAGTAATAAAATCAGACACCATTACCAAAATATAGTTTGGGGTCACTTCAGTGGTCGTTGTAAGAAAGGTTGTTTGTTTCATTTATTTGTGTTTGTTTCGTACATCCATTGACATATCTTCACCAGCACTTTAAAGAGGAGAACACACACACGAACAGACACAGACAGACAAACAAACAGACAGCAGACAGACAGACAGACAGACAGACCAGAGGCACACGCACACACACATTCGTGTGCACGTGTCCACCCACAGTCATATACCCACGCACAAGCACACACACATGCGCACACGCACGAGCGCATGCACGCACACACGCACGCACACACGGTTTATACATACATAGCTATCCAGTCACTACTTATGAAAAGCAGAGTGATGTTAGATCAAAAGCTTGACGCATGGTCGATTAGTGCATGTTAAATCAGCCCAGCTCACTTTGAGTTCCAGTGTCAGTAGGTGTGGATTATTCCATTTGCACTACGCTACGTTAGAAAGAGACTCGTAACTGCTATGACTCGTATACAATTTTGAACACTGAGAGGGGGTAATGGCACTCGGACAATTCCATATGCGCTCCACCCAAATCTGCTGGTAATTATCTGGCAGAGGCCTCGAGCCTGTACAAATCATACACGTTGGCATCACCTTGAAACACGGAGCGGGGGAGGGAATGGGACTTACGAACCTCTAGGCTACAGCACCAGAATGACTGGAGCATTGAAACAGGCAGCAAACAGGCCACTACTTATGTTGCAGACTGGGACTGATCTCGACAACAGATCTTGAGTCCATAACTCTATCAACAGAGCCAGGCAGTCTGGAAGCAGATTTCATAAACCTGCACATCGTGACTTTTCTCATCAGTTTGACTGGAAAATCGAACTGAACGTCTAGTCCTTCGGAAAGGGACGAAAAACGATTCGGAACCGTGTGCTTTCTGGCTTCTCACGCTAACGATCCCACGGTAGTTGAAAATCGTGAAGAGCAGAGCAGGGCATTGCCCTGCTGCCTTCGTATAAAACATTGGAGACATAGGTTGATTTCCCAGGTCCCACCCCTTGAAGACCAGTTAGCTTTGTTGCCTTTCTGAAGTCTTGCTTAAACCCCCCCAGTGAATATGAATATGAATTTGAAGCAAGGGAGAGGGGATGGGTGCCACCCTCGTGGTGCTGGCCCTGGGAAAAGTTGAGGTCTCTGCTACATCACTCCCGTACGACCCCAGGATTATGGAACTATCTTGGTAGGACCTCAGGACCTGGCCAGCAAATGTGTTTATGTGCAGATTTAAGGGTTGCGCCGTAATCATTCTGGATCTTCTCCATTACATGGCACCTGTGACGTTAGTGCATATGGAATTCATTCCGAGCGCGGAGACGTCATCTTGAGCAACCAAAACTGAAACTGAAAGCATACTCGTGAGGTCATGACATTCTACCCAACTTACGGGCTCTAAGTTTTATTGTGTCTCCTTTTTTGATCCCGGTGATTTATCTTCCCGCTAGTGGACTCTGTATGTATGAGAGTTTGAGAACCGCAAGCAGGTGCCGCCAAATCCACCATTTCTAGCTGATCCATGCTTAAATCCACTGGACAGATTTAAACGGCCTCTACAGCATGTGTTGAGACAGAGCCTTTCATTGGTGGTGGTTGGGATCACGTAAGGTGGAGTATTACTTAAACGACAGTGGAAATCATGAAGACAGGTGTCTATGTCGCTTGTATGGCAAAAAAGTTCGAGATCCTATAGGGATTTGTTGATAATTTCGTTATGCTATCAGAAACATGTTTAAAAAAAACAACCTGAGATATAATGAGATATAATGGAAACTTGGGCTTGTCTCTCTCTGTATGTTTCTCTGTCTCTCTCTGACTCTCTCTCTCTCTTTGTGCTTCTCTCTCTGTCTCTGCCTTTCTCTTTGTCTCATTCTCAATGCCTCTCTCTCATCCCTCTCTCTCTCTCCTCCCCCCTCTCTCTCCTGCCCTCTCTCTCACCCTTCTCTTTGGCTAGGTGATCCTATGGATAAGATGGTAGTCACTTCACTGAAAACAAACGACATGGGTTCAGAGACAAGCCGTACTGAAAATCTCCCATGGCCCGTGCCTTTAGAAACGTGTGGAATTACTGGTATCCTGAACATGGACCCATTTCAGTGGTTTCATATTGACTGTATCAACTCATCTTAGAACGTAACCAAGTCCAATAAACAACAGTCCAGTAACCATAAGTAGAGCATTCTCACTTTTCTGGTCAAGATGTTTGCCCCGCTTTAAGATAAAATCCGTTTTGACTTTCCAATGTGCTGGATTGTGGGCTCAACTTGGGGGAAAATCCATCCTCAAATATCCGAAAAATCCATTTATTCTGTTAAAGAAGGAGGAACAGACTAATACATAGATGACAGACGGAAAGACAAGACAGAAAACAGACTGGCAGACAGACATCGTCACCAAGTCAAGTGTAATAAGTGTCTTTTTCAATCTCATTTCCTAACACAGAAAGAAGAAAGAAGAAAGAAAGAAAGAAAGAAAAGAAAAGAAAGAAAGAAAGAAAGAAACAAACAAACAAACAAACAAACAAAAGGAAACTGTATCAAGAAAGATTTCTTGGCTGTTTACAAATGTTCATTTTTAAAATAAAATTTCTGTCATAGGTCAGTTCTACGGAATAATTATGATATATTGGAATCAGCACGGCTAATTCCAGGATCACAGTGGCCACGATTTGGCGTATGTGTGCATGGGTGTATGTTAAATCAGCCAAGTTACTTTGAGTTCAGTTTCTGAAGGGGTGGAACTGATTCCATACTACGCTACGTGAGCCAAGTCACAACACTAGCATAGAGCTATTCACAATAGTCACAGCACGTACTGTAAGCTTACGCATAGACTTTATGTGATGGTGAGGTAATGAAATTCTTCCTGACTCTTTTGTTCCAAGCAATATACTGTCCGTCCTTACATCCTCCTGCCAGTGGACTCATACATATATTTACATGCACGACCCTATCAATGGTCCCTCTGAGTGCAAACCATCAGCCATTTTCTAGGCAAACGACCACCATCACCACCATTACCATTATGTCACTCACAGCTGATAGAAGGGATCCTATTGCCTCGTAAAGTCTCAAGGTTATTGTACGACCCTGTTTAAGCTGAAAAATTCATTTTACATCCTCATGAGCTAAACAAAAGCAGAGGCCTTGCCATGGGGAAGAGGAAGAAGAAGAAGAAGAAGAAGAAGAAGAAGGAGGAGGAGGAGGAGGAGGAGGAGGAGGAAGAGGAGGAGGAAGAGGAGAAGAAGAAGTAAAGAAGAAGAAGAAGAAGAAGAAGAAAAAAAGAAGAAGAAGAAGAAGAAAAAAGAAGAAGAAGAAGAAGAAGAAGAAGAAGGCGACGAAAAAGAAGGAAGAGGAGGAGATGAAGAAGAAGAAAAAGAAGAAGAAGAACAACAACAAGAACAAGAAGAATAAGAACAAGAAAAAGAAAGATGACACCAATCCATCTGTTCAGCTCAGTCCCAGAATCAATATAAACCAACTCGATGTACATAACTTCAGTGTCAGAAGGACCGCCATTACAACTAAATCTCTAGGCATGTCTCTGTCACCATCCTCATAACCTCCTCCCCTCTCTTGTCAGTTACTCTTTGTCTCCTTCTCCATCCCCTTTGGTCATGTATGTCATATTTTCATGGCAATTTATTTTATCAAGAGTGTGTTTTCTCCCGTCCTTTAAATACAGAGCTAATTAAGACTGCTCCCCGCTCACTATGTTTTTCAGTGACGTAATGATCTTACGTCTGCTGCGTCAGTGAAAATGAAAGTAGATAAATCAACAAAACGAGCACACACAAAAAGAATAGAGAATGTAATGAATGACAGCATGAAGTTTGTAACGAAGTTAAGTTCTGGAAATTCACTTATGACCGAAATCGGGAAAATGAAGGCAAACCCAACAAAAATTATCGACATTTACGAACACCTCGTCTGTTCGTATGGAGGTCACCACGCTGTAAAACCTCTCGCTGTCAGGCATGCTGACTGATCTCCCTTTGAACCTTAAAACGAGGCTGACAGGGGCGGTGTTGTGGGAAGACAGCAGGTGCATACCAAACACAGCCTGCCAAATGAACCGCTAATCACAGGCTTTTCCCTGAGCCTTTTGCATTTTCAGACGGCAGACGAACAAACACTCCCGTGCAAGAGAGGGGATGTTGGCCTGTTGGCTCGTTTCCTGTCACTAATTACATTTTAAAACTGTGTCAGTAGCGTTCTGGTTTAAAGTCTTTCTTTCTTTTTCTTCTTCTTCTTTTCTTTTTTTGAAACGCTGCTCCACAGCACCCAGTAGTCTTTCTTCTTTAATTTCTTTTCTTTTTCTTGCGTTGTCTTCCTCTGTGGTTTCTGTTTCGTTTTGCAGTTTCGACAAGACACTTTATTCTGTCGAGTAAAAAGTGTCTTCTGTCAGCTTCTTTTTGCTTTTCTGTTCGTTCATGCCATTGCAAGGGAGGCAAGTCTTCTTTTCCCGTCTTGGGGCTATAACAACATATCTACATTAGCTTTTCTTTTTTGAAAGACAAACTTGCATGCCTCTTCTCCCCCCACCCCCGTCCACATTCCACCTCCACCACCACCATCATGAAAATGTTCCAGTCAAGCAAACAACCAATGGCCAAATAAAAGTAATTCATTTGTCAGCCGAATGTATACATATATATGTAGACTATATGTTTATGTTTATTTATCCATTTATTTATATAAATTTAATTTATTTATCATTCAGTTATTTGTTTATATATTTATCTTAAGCGTTGATTTGCCATGTAAAACTCAGGCTGCTCTCTGCGACGAGAGCGCGTCGCCTCAGTGCAGCGCCGCCCGTTTTGTTCTATGTTTCTGTACGTGTGTGTTTCTGTTTACTCAAGGAAGTGCTTTTTTTAAAATTTTTTTTTATAGAATTTTGCAATTTAAATTCTCTTCATTGTTATCATGGGATCTCAGCGGGCACAGCAGTAGGATGCTACACATGGACCTTGGCTTATCACCAGGGTGCTACACATGGACCTTGGCTTATCACCAGGCTGCTACACATGGACCTTGGCTTATCACCAGCTGCTACATGGACATTAGCTTATCACCAGGCTGCTACACATGGACCTTGGCTTATCACCAGGCTGCTACACATGGACCTTGGCTTATCACCAGGCTGCTACACATGGACCTTGGCTTATCACCAGGCTGTTACACATGGACTTGGTTTATCATCAGGCTGCTACACATGGACCTTGGCTTATCACCAGGCTGCTACACATGGACCTTGGCTTATCACCAGGCTGCTACACTTGGATCTTGGTTTATCATCAGGCTGCTACACATGGACCTTGGCTTATCATCAGGCTGTTACACATGGACCTTGGCTTATCACCAGGCTGTTACACATGGACCTTGGCTTATCACCAGGCTGCTACACATGGACCTTGGTTTATCACCAGGCTGTTACACATGGACCTTGGCTTATCACCTCATCTGAAAGACTAACACCAAGACCACCACTAGTGATCAGGGGAGAACACCCCCGCCCCCCGGTTCGATTCGTGATTTGAACCTGGCCGAGGGTTTCTCGTATCTTCAGCAGGTGCTTTGGCTGAGAAACCACGTACTGCACAAGTGCATTATGTGTCGACATGTCTAAATCTTATGGCAACATTTGTGAAAACATGATCAGTTAAAGGAAATTCTGTATTGTAGGCTGTTATGTCAAACAGGTCACGCACCGAAAGGATCCTGTTAGGCATGAACATATATTTCAAAACGGTGGTCTGAACAGTTCTTTAGTAAAATCCTAATGCAGTATTAGGTCTAAGGTAACGCAAATTTACTCCCAAGAGGCATCGGCTTCATTATCAACCTATGTTTTGGAAGAATACTGACATTACTGTAGAAAGTTTTGACTAAAGAAAAAGTAATATGATCAATATGGTGCTACAGTCCAGACGATTCAGAACAGATGGACCTATTCTGCTTTCTGTTTTCGTTCTCGAAATGCGTGCGTTCATTTTTCATGTTAACACACATGCCAGTATGAATGATTTGAACACTGAAATGAATTCAGAAAGCAATTCAGCATGGCCAGCTGAGGCAATGGACAACAAACGAAGGCCGGGCACATATGGCTAACTAAGCCAAACACGCCATGTAATAGCTCGGGTTTAAATTCATATTGCCTAATTAAAGCCAGCTGACTACTAGAGCCCTATTATGGCCAACACCACGTTAAAGACGACACCCAGGTTTAAGTAAAAGGAAGACAATTAAAAACAAAGCTCACCATTGTCTCTTCAAGTCTAAAGTGCGTGTAAATGTAAATGCCGTCAGTTTACGTACATGGACCAGGATTTGAATTCCAGGGTTTCGTATCGTCTTCCCCCCTCCGTCTCCCACTCTCACCTCACATCAGACAAGGCTTAATGTCGACACCTGCCTCCCTTTCCCTCCAACTGTAATAGCGCTCTGTGTACATAACAAGATCAGTACATGTACTCAGTTTGTATCCAGCCCCCCCCCCCTACTTTCCCTTGTTCGTTTATTCTCTTTATGTGATACAGACCCTCCTCCCTCTCTTACACTGTGTCGGCCTAAGTACACAATGGCGCATCTGGATATTTGTCTGATTGGTGGTTTAATCCAAAATATTATCTCCTACATACAAACTCGTGTCCAACAGAAACACTTCTAGGAACTCATAAGGTTCCAAGCTCTTTGTTGATGAAAGAATATAATCGAAAAACAGTACAGAGTAGTAGAACTGAGAGCTTGAGTTTGAGTTCTCCCAGAAGCCCTCCTCAGGATTTGGTTCCTCTGATCCCAGCCAGGTATTTGTAAGTATACATTTGGTTCTTAGTTAGAAATTGCAGGACTTAAAGGCAAGTCAGATGTTATGTATAAAAGTGAAGCTTCCTTATTTATTTCGTGTTCTTTTGTTCTCTTTGTTACCATATACGTCATTCATGTGAAGCTTCACAAATTAAGTCTATACTTATTTATTTTCTTTGTATATAGTGAGTATCATTCATGTCAGTTGAAGCTTCACAATTAAGTTGGGGTTTATATATTTATTTCATGTCTTTGTGTATCATGTGTATCACTCGTGCCAGTTGAAAATTCACATTTCATTTGAATTCCTTTATTCATTTGTTTAAATAAAATGTTTCTTGAGTATCTAATTTACGAACGCGCGATCCATTTCTAGACAGCCTTTCTAAAGCTACGTACAGTCGTAATATAATTGTGTATTTCTCCTCATATCACTTTCTCTCCTTTCTTCCTGTATTTAAAACAAAATATTATAGCCATAGATTATATCCCCAGTTACTAACAGAACAAAAATTACATCATCAGCTTTTCTTTTCCCGTGACAGAAGTCTCACTTGGAATGATATATGGCATATGGCCCTCTCAGGGTCAGTTTCATCCTCAGACTCCCTGCCTTCTGATGCGAATCCGATAAAATTGGGCGAAATCAGATGGCCCCGTGCGCCTGCATTTCCAGGGCAAACAAACAGTGGAACATGTCCTGAGCTCATATGAAGCAGCGCTAACCCAAGGTGCACACGGAGGCACCTGTCCATTAAGTGCTTAGAGAGATCGCACAAACGATCAGTACGCCACGAGAAACCATGCCACCAGATGCTCCGTTAAGCTGGAGGAAACAAACTGTGGTTTGAAAACGCTCAACAGATCTTTCAGAATAGAAAAAGAAAAGAAAGGTAAAGAAAAGAAATGAAAAGAAAGGAAAGAACAGACAAGAACAGAAAAGGATTGGAAAGAAAAAAAGAACAGAACAGAACAGAACAGAACAGAACAGAACAGAACAGAACAGAACAGAACAGAACAGAACAGAACAGAACAGAAACCACAAAATCACCTCAAAATTATTAGCAAGAGATTTGATACCATACAGTCAGTACTCCACTTCCATTTATCAGAACGTACAGTTTTGTAACTTAAGGCACAACTCTGGCTTCCAAGCCAAAGTCCTCGTCATAGAGACTGGAGCAAGGAATGCGGGGGAGGGGGAGGGGGAGGGGGGTGTAGGCACATCTGCGTCTGACCTCACGAAATCGCTCTCGATTTCTAGGAAGGAGGGGACCAGTAAGCTAAAGGCGTTATCAGAAGCAGATGTTATTATGTTATTGTTGTTTAAAGCCCAGCCGACTGCGTAGAGCCATATCAGGGCTATAACCGTTTCAAAACAAACAAAACTTCAACAGGGGAAAAAAAAAAGAAAGAAAATTAAGTACATAAATCAATGCATTTAGCACACATAATCTAAGGACATGCCCTCGGGGGTGACCACTCCGTCCAATATATCGCACAGGGGATTTAAAAAACATACCTGAATACAAATTTAAGCATACCTAAGAACACCAAAAACATATATACAGATATATAAACGGGCCTAAATTACCTAAAATTGCTTCCGCATATCTCACCTCCCTAGAGCCAAAAATGCACTTACACATGTACCCAATAATCAATCCTAAGAAAAAGTACGTAAGACTTTATCGAACACGTACAGTACAGGTGAATGGACTGGCAAGGCAAAAAATGACGGGAAGAAATAACAGAAAGCAAAGGAGGAAAAAAGAAACAAAGAGAGTAACAGAAAAGAGGAAATTTCTAGCACAGAATTTCCAGAAGGCGGGGATACTATTTATACTGAAAGAGTCCCCGGCATCCCCACAGACGGAATCAGGAGCAGACGAAAAATTCCACCTAGATCTGATCAAAGAAAATCAAAGACAGATTTCAAGGGCTTAAAATTTCCCAATGCACAGCAGATGTCCGATAGCTAAGTGGTAAAGGCATCTGTCACAAAGGTACCTTGGCCTTGAGTCGCTCGACCATCTTGGAGACGCGAGTTCAAATCCACTTGGAAGAAAAAAGTGGCGAAGACAGAAGAGCATCCAGGACTCATGATCTGGATGCAGCCTACCCTCCTTACACACAGAAGGTAAAGGAGGCATTACAGGCATTAGCAACAAATAAGTGGTGATGGGGGTGGGGTGGGGGGGGGAGACATGTCAACTCTGACGCTATGGTGAAAGCAGATGAATCTTAACATACATATTGTCAAAACAGTTATAGATGAATTGGGAGAGAGAGAGAGAGGAGAGAGAGAGAGAGAGAGAGAGAGAGAGAGAGAGAGAGAGAGAGAGAGAGAGAGAGCGCACTGTATATGATCATTCATACCAGACTTGCGCAAGCGATCGACAAAACTGTATTTCTTGAGAACACAAATGGCAATCCAGTTATGCAAACGATTAAATGACGTAAAAACTAAGCGGATAAGAAAAAGGATCTTAGCTATATTCAGTAGGAAAATGACCAGAAAAAAAAGAAAGCGCACGCGCGCACGCACGCACGCACGCACATACGCACGCACGCATCTGACACTCTCTCTTTCTCTCTTTCACACACACATACACACATACACATACACACGCACACACACACACACACACACACACACACACACACACACACACACACACACACACACACACACAGAAAGAGAGAGAGAAAGAGAGAGAGAGAGAAAGAGAGAGAGAGAGAGCCAGAGAGAGAGAGAGAGAGAGAGAGAGAGAGAGAGAGAGAGAGAGAGAGAGAGAGATGCCAGAAGCTGTGGAAATGTCTGATTCGTGTAAAGCTCTTTCCCTTGCAGATATTGCTGCACAAGCCATGGAGATAAACAGACCTGAGTCATTTGGTTTTCCTCACGAAAACACGGGCTTCACATGACCTTCGACAGCAATGTGGCAAGTAAACAGTGCTTGTAAATGCACGTTTTCTTCAGTTCTGAAAAGCCATAAAGAGTTTTTGATTCATTTTAATCTATTCTATGAAATAAATAGCAGGATTTTAAAGTTGAATCGAAATAAAGACAGACTTGGAAAAAGCAAACACAAATGAACAAAGAAGGAAAGAAAACAGACAGAAAGAGGAAAAAGAAATAGTGAGTGATAAACAGAGAGAATTAAAACAAAACAGAAACCAACAACGTAAAAAACAACCAAGCAAACACAAATGATGATGACTTCACAACTACCAGGCTTTTCTTTTTAAATATCTGCTTTTGAATACACATTTGGAAATGTGGGTTAAAAAACAGAAAGGGTAAAGAGGAATGGCAATGAAAGTCAAATATAGACTGGAGTCACGTGAGGAACATGGAACAGCCCCACCAAGAACCATGCACATACCAGGGCAAGGGGCATAATTTCAAGAAACTGAACACGTACTGACTTAAAACCACGCACATACCAGAACTCAATAATGATGATGATGATAATTATAATAATAATAATAATTACAATGATAATAATAATAACAGTGATTAGACGGCTCCAAATCTTGATAAATCAAATCAAAGCGCACTTACGCACCAGGCATACGCATACAATTGACAAAGACCACCATACACTATTTGATACACAGACTGAGGGAAAGAAGTAGTTGTACGAGAAAATTCATTGTTGGGTTGGGAAAAGAAGTGTGTTTTTAAATTGGGTTTAAAAGCAGAAAGGGTAGGTGTTAGGCGAAGGCAGAGCGGAAGTCCATTCCAGGCTGACAGTCCTGAGACAGCAAAAGACCGCTGGCCAACACTTGATAGTTTTAATCTAGGGACCTGAAGGGAGAGTGTCTGAAGCTGAGCGCAAGGTGCGAGCTGGCGTGTAAATGTTGGTGTTGTCTCAGATATGATGGAACAGACTGTGAATAGATTTGTAACACAAGGTATCCAGCTTAGATTCAATTCTTTTTAAGACTCACTTCCCATTATGCCACTGGCATGTAGAACAGCAACAAATATTCTTCATTCCTGTCTATTATAGGCCAAACCTTTGTATGCAACCACATGTATGTTTCAAGGCCTTGGAGTCTCCTTCATTTGTTCGTCGTCAGGTATTATCGGTTATTGATCTCTGATGGTGTCCAGTGAAGGGCAGTCCGCATAATGTTATCCTATTCTCTTTGGATTATGTGCCCAATCCATCGCCATCATCTTTTCATAATAACAGTGTCCATACTCTGGATGAGACGCTACACTCTACGCACATTTGGGATTTATAAAAGTAGATGGACAGGATCAGGCAGACACAAAACCAACACAGAAGAAACAGTAGCCAGGAGAAATCGACAATCAATACTATGAAGGGACAGCCATCATCCTAAAAAAGGGGAACACAAAATATATACTGGAGGGGAAACTTGTCAACAGCAGACATAGCAGGACAAAAAAGCATTATTACCAGAAAGTAGACAATGACTTTAATTGTAGTCAGACTCAGCTGTCTGCGGTATTGGTAGCTGGGTAGCAAGATCGAATATCCTGCCCTCAAGTTGTGAAGAAGTGTGGCTCGCCATGTATAGAGTGTCTACTTATCCAATGCCAGCTTAGAGGGCAGGACATGCTGTCTTCATAAAAGACAACATCCCAAAGATGTTCTGTATGGAGAGCTACAGCAAGGCTGCAGTGACCAGGGAAGCCGCGAAAGTGATACAAGGATATTCTAAAGACCAAGCTCATCAGCTGTTGCACCAACATCACCAACAGGAAGACACTGCGCAGGACTGAGTATGACTGCGTAGGCCACAATCACATTTGAACAGTGTAGAACAGCTGAGCAGAAGCAGAACCCAAGGACTTCGTCCCATGTTGTATGTTTCTATTTGACACTGTTGATTCGTTGTTTTAGAATATTAATTGTCATTGTTCCCCTTCTTCCATTCAAACTCCCAACCCCCTCACCCCCCTTTTCCCCCTTTTCTTTTTATTTCTCTCTCTCTCTCTCTGTATCTAAAATCACTATTGTGAACAGACATTAAATAAAAGATTCCTTCCTTCCTTCCCGTGTCAGCGCTTCCAAGAAGAACATTTGCCCCCAGGATCAGTCTTGCATCCCACATGAAGACCTACACCAGCGATGAGAATCAGTACGCGTACACGTTCGTTGGATCGATGAGAGAGTATCATCATCAGTAATACACAGTAGTAGGTAACCTTGGTCTTTAGACTTCCTCGATCTTTATATCTCCCGAGTTAAAAATTCTTAATTGGTATATGCTGAATGAAACACTAACGGTTAATGAACTGCGGAGCAAAACCACGTTCAAATATTTTTACACTTTGTATCACAATGACTAAACATTAAGTCATGTCGGCTTGAACTCGCCCATTGTAAGCTTTCCTTTAGGCTGGATCGTTGTCTATATAATTCGGTAAAGACAACCTATTTAGAACGTTGCAGACCCCACTACTCAGTTGGTTTGAGCGTCGGATCCACATGCTAACGGTTGTGGGTTCGAATCCCGGGGTGCGCTACATTAAAACTGGCCTTCTCACTGTCCCATCTTAACATCATTGTTGTTCTGGTGGTGTCAGTATAGGATTAGATAAGTCCCCCTTCCCCCACTTCACTGGGATGGTTATCCCCGTCGGCCATATCACCTGGTGTCGACCAGAAAACTGAACCAAATCAGTCAATCAATTTATCTATTAAGAACTGACAAATTTTTGTAAAAGCCATTGATAAATCCGGTAAGTAATGATAACAATGATGACTTTCATAAGGTGCCAAATGTTGATATACACATTAAATCAAAGCGCACACTTTCATTATTCAATAAAGCATTCACTCACAATGACAAAGAAAGAAAGAAGGGCAGAAAACACATGCACGCCGGGAGGGGGAAGGGGGAGGACAGGAGGGTACAGGGACGAAAGAGTGGGCACGTAGAGGGGGACATCACTGCTGGACAAAACTGAATGTCATCAAGTTAGACTTGAAGGAAGACAGTTATGTGACTTTCGAAGAAACAGAAGCTCATTCCAGTTATGAACCAGGCAGAAAACGAGCGACGACCAACTGTGGAAAAAAAAACGCATAAAAACTGACAACTCTGTGCCGACACACTGACTTCACATTCAAACCGACAGACTTTTTCCTGAAAACTGTTCTGCGAATGTTTTTTGCGTTCCGATTTTTTCGCGTGTATGCACGTTGTTTTGCCCACGCTGTGCAGGCGAGATTTTACTGTGCAGTCTACACACCGCGTCTTCGGTGGGCGTGCTTGCTGGGTGTTTTCTTGTTTTCATGAGCCACCAGACACTGTCATGACTTACAGGGTTTTTGATGTGTGTATTTGATGTTTTGCGTGCGTATACACACGAATGAGGTTCAGATACTGACAGGTCGGCACATCCTTTACCCAGGAGGTGTTAGATACCTAGATAGGATCGAACCCAGATCTTGTGATCTTGTAGTGTCCGTCTGTCTCTTTATAGCTCTGTCTGTCTGACTGTCATTTTGGTGTACACGGGAACAAGATTCAGTTTCTCTGACTATATTCAAGTTTCATTTCTGTCTAGGATTTACGATAAATTTTTAGACCAGATTCTGATTTTCTCACTGATTTTATTTCCGGGATTTGTCACGAAATGGAACTCCTTTCTCCGTCTCTGTTGGCTGGACCACTTGACACAACAACAGACTTACAATCTGATGTCTGGTGTTTAGTCCCAGCAGACGACATAAAACGTGGCCGTACCTCACGACCATCTTGATGATGTGCCAGTCAATCTGATGGCGTCAGATTAGTGTTTGGTGAAGGATCTAAGTATATTCCCATTCACCTCGAGACTCCATCCCCACAGAGGGTTTAACGAGGGTTAGAGCAATCTTTTGGCAGATGTGGGTGGTGAAACTGATATGCATAAAACATCCGATGGGGATGAATCTTTTCCGAATACCCTTAAAAAAACATGTCACAAATTTGTTTCGGACGTTTCAAATACCTTTCTCCTTTTTTTTTTTTTTTATAAAAAAATCCGAGTATGATGAACATTTTTTTACACTTCAAATACGAGTAATTTCCCTCTTTTCTAAATAATTTTTGAGTGTGATAAATATGTACAGACTATTCAAAACACCTTCCCTCTTCTCTAATTAAATAAACCCTGAGAGCCAGGAGTTTGTTCTGAACATTCCGAATATTTTCTCATTAAAAAACAAAACCATCCCTGGTATGGTGAATGTTGCCAGAACTTCCCTCTTTTCTAAACACACCAGAATCCAACATCCAACAGGAACGCTGTTAATGTATTCCCTCTGTCCACAGTGACATTACCCGTTCGCACCGGCCATCTGGACACTCCAACACGTCACCCAATCCACTATCACAGTCACAACTTCCCTGGTCCATAGGAACCATCCCTACCATGTCAAGTCCTCATGATGCTACCATCCAGAAGGGACCTCACACTAACGTGGGTGACCCTGGTGATGTTCACTACCGTCTATCCTGATCTAGTATGATATACATAGAGGTAGATCTCCCATCTTCAAATCTGATTGGTCTGAATCTTGTTAAAAACAAAGTGTGCGTGTAACTTCAATACACCAAGCTGTGAATAGATATGTTTTCTTCTGAGTTCATTGAATACAACTCCCTCATGCACTCATATACATACGAGTAAACGTTTATGACATGGTTAAGTTTTTTTTGTACCTGCCTGTAGACAATCACTCTCCATTTTAGAGAGTGCTCATACTGGGTACACTTGTTTTTCCATAAGCCACAGAAAACTGACATGACTTACAGGGTTTTTAACGCGCATTATTTGATGTTCACGGGGGGTGGGGGGTGGGTGGGGGGGGGGGAAGTTTGGACACTAGCAGATCTGTGCGTATGTTGGTCTGGAAGATCGGGAACTATTCTCCACCTTTGCCCACCATGCACTGCCAGGCAGGATGAAACTTTGACCTTCTGATAAGTCCGACGTCCTAATGAGTTGACTGTAACGCCTGTCTGAATGGGCATCTGATCCTGTTGACAGCTAGGAACAGTAAAGAAGCGAGACAGAGAAAGACAGCGAAAGAGAGGGAGAGAAAGAGAGAGGAGGGATGGGAGAGAGGGAGGGAGAGAAAGAGAGACAGAAAGAGAGAGAAGGGAGGAGGGAAAGAAAATGAGAGACAGAGAGAGCGAGAGAAAGAGACAACGTGGAGAAGAGAGAGAGAGAGAGAGAGAGAGAGAGAGAGAGAGAGAGAGATACAGAGACAGAGACAGACAGACAGAAAGAAAGAGAGAGGGCAACAGAAAGATATATACATATATATGTATGTGTGTGGAGAGAGAGAGAGAGAGAGAGAGAGAGAGAGAGAGAGAGAGAGAGAGAGAGAGAGAGAGAGAGAGAATTCTGTTTTTCAAAAGGCCAGATTCAACGAGATCAAATGGAACTGCCAATATTACATCTCTCTTTATCTCTCTCTCCCCTCCCTGTGGGTGTGTGGGTTTGTATATGTTTGTCTGCATCTTTTCGTGCAATCTCATCGTTTGGGCCCAATTTCTGTTGCCTTGAAGGCAAACTGCGCGGCATTACACACACACACACACACACACACACACACACACACACACACACACACACACACACACACACACACACACACACACACACACACACACACAACACCACACACACGCACGCGCGTGCGCACGCACATCGTTTTAAGTGCATTCGAGACGAAAAACATGAAATGCATTTGAAGGACATTCGCGTGATGTAGGAGACAAAGCAAAGCAACGCAATCAATGATGGCGGAAACGCAAACGTCTCAGGAAGCGGCATTAGACTGCCACACTCAGGTTTAAAAGTGTCACAATGTCAAGCAATACTGTCACCTTCCAGTTTTCTAGCGAAATGAGAAACAGAAATAAAAACTCAGGGTAAAACATTGGACGTAATATTGAAAGAAAACTTTTGCTTTCCCCGTTAATTTCGACTTAAAACTAACACAGTATGTTTGAACTTGTGCGGTCTCAATCCTCTTTAAGATGAATATTCCTATCATTTTCTGCCTTGCAGGTCCATTCACCTGTATGTGTTCGATAAAGTCTTACATACCTTCTCTTAGGATTGATAATTGGGTACATGTATTAAGTGCATTTTGGCTCAAAGGAAATGATATATGGGAAAGGAATTTTGGTAATTCGGCCTGTTTTTATGTTTTAGTGTCCTTATCTATATGTAAATTTGTATTCGTGTTTTTTAAATCCCCATGTGCTATAAATTGGATGGAGTGGTCATCACCAGGTGCATCTCCTTAGATAATGTGCACGAATGCATAGATATGTGTACTTAATTTTCTTCTTTTTCCCTGTTGAAATTTCGTATGATTTGAAGCGATTATATCCATGATATGGCTCTGCGCAGTCGGCTGGGCTTGAAACACCGATAACAACAACAAGATGAATATGAAATATGAATATTTGGTTTAAGTATTCCACAATAACATAGAAGACGATGGCCGCGGTAGTCAAGTGGGTTAGATATCAGACTGCCAACCTGGCTACCTCCCACCTGCTGGGTGACGGGTGGAGATTTTTTCCCATCTGTCCGGTCAACATGTGCACAGACCTGCTAGTGCTTAGACCCCCTTTGTATAAACACGCACATAGAAAATCTAATATGTACGTTAGAGATCAAGTAAGTCAAGTCAGCGTCCGGTGGTTTATGGAAACACAATTCATCTAGCACGCAAGCACATCAGAGACTCGGTATGCAGACTGTGCACGAACATACCGCCTACACAATGCATACACGCATCCAAGTAACCATGAAAAAAAAAAGACATCCAAGTAATCATCTTTTACATTTTGGCAATCAGGACAATTACAACGAAAACATCAGTGATTACTGCAATTTCAAAAACGTAGGGATGCCCATTGGAGGAGATTTTTATGTGCCGCACATTTACTCACATACACGCGCCTCGGGCCGATATAAATTGCTCCCCCAACCCCCATCCCAGCGTACCGACCCCTACATTTGATGGAGACCTTGCCAAAGAACGGCTGTTCCTGCAGAAACACCTTATCACACACACTCCTGGTTTGATCAGCTGGCCATGCACATCTCCTGGTATTATCGTGATCACTCTGTGAAAATAAAGAAATTGTGTGTGTGTGTGTGTGTGTGTGTGTGTGTGTGTGTGTGTGTGTGTGTGTGTGTGTGTGTGTGTGTGTGTGTGTGTGTGTTGTGTGTGTGGGGTTACTTCGTTGCCAAGGGTAATCAAGGATGGTCCTAAACGAGGATGGATGGTTTACTCTTACATAAACCGTTTCCTCTCATGAACAAATACAAGTACACGAACATTTCATGTCCTGACAAACAATTTGGAGAGGGACAGAGAGGGAGAGAGAGCGAGAGAGAGAGAGAGAGAGAGAGAGAGAGAGAGAGAGAGAGAGAGAGAGAGAGAGAGAGAGAGAGAGAGAGAGAGAGAGAGAGAGAGAGAAGTAATGCTGACTTTCAAAGTTTTAGTTTCTATTACATTGTAACTTAGGCAGCTGACAGGATTATCTGAACATCCTTTGTCACTCACAAATGAGTAAAGACCCGACTCTGGAAATTACAGATTTGATCGCTTTAACATCCTAGATGAGCTATGGCTAATTCTATTAAAAAGAAATTATGTTCTCAATTTTTTTTCATTTTCACAAGGTCTGGTCTTTTTTCTTTTATCTGTCAATTTGAACCGTCGTGGGTGTCGTGAGAAGGAAGAGTTGACAGTCAGCATCAAGATGGAAATCCTGAAGCGGAGAAATCCCTTGTGACGTCAAGGTCTCTTTCACAACATCATTCTAGGTCTTCCTCGTTATGCTCTTTAGATATCTTTTTGTTATATGCTTGTTGAGCCAGCTGGTCGGGAAGCATTTTGGTCATCATCATCATCATCATCATCATCATCATCATCATCATCATCATCATCATCTCATCATCATCATCATCATCATCATCATGTGCCCTGCCGCATGGCGTTGGCGTCATGGCCCTCTATGCGAATCTATCCCTTGTCGCTGCAAGTACATATCCCACCCTCTCTGTCCTCTGTCATCCTGCAAGTCCGTCCAATACTGTCTTCCTGGTCTACCTGATGCTCTTTCCCTCCAGCTTTCCATGTTGCGACTAGGTGCTGTAATTTGTCTTGCCTTATAAAATGTCCTTTAATTGGTGCTTGTCTTTTCCTAATCTTCTTCAGCAATGTTCTTCTTGTTAGTTCCTTTTTTGAAGACTCTCGTTTGTTTTCTTTGCTGTCCATGGAATCTCAACATTCTTCTTAGAAACCACATTTCAGTTGCCTCAATCTTGTTCTGACTTTGCGTGTTGACTGTCCATGCCTCACATCCTTACAACAGTTTCGGTTTCACATAACACTTACTTTTCCTAGTGTTAATTGATAAGCATTAAATTTGTTGGTAAGAACTCTTTTCATCTTCTTGAATGCTGTTTTGGTTTGGCCGATTCTTCTGGCTATTTCTGATGTGCAACTGCCACCTGATGAGATGACCGTACCCAGATA
>CM060309.1:82410168-82435168 GCA_030674185.1 Monoplex corrugatus
AGAAGAAGAAGAAGAAGAAGAAAGAAGAAGAAAGAAGAAGAAGAAGAATTAGCGTGCACACCAGCACGACAACCAACAATTATCATCATCATTATCATCATCATCATCCATCACATCACACACACACACATACTCTACACTATCTCATCATTCATCATCATCATCATCATCATCATCATCATCATCGTCGTCGTCGTCGTCGTCGTCGTCGTCGTCGCACGTTTATATTAATGATAATGTATCAAGTTCATTTATCCATGCCAGTTGTGTCCATTTGTTTTAAAGGAAACATTCTGCACAGAGTAAGATGACCTGCGAGTGGATCATTAGAGTACTTGCCACCAGAATGATACAAAATATAAGGAGAGATTATGTAAACATATTGATTTACAAATCTATTACACCATACATGTATGTAACTAAATAGACAGGCGTGGTGGTATCGGGTAAGTTGTTGTTGTTGTTAATGTTATTTAAAGCCCAACCGACTGCGTAGAGCCATATCAGGGCTACAACCGCTTCAAAAAACACAAAACTTCAACAGGAAAATAAAAAGAAAAAGAAAATTAAGTACACATATCAATGCATTCGCGCACATAATCTAAGGACATGCCCCTGGCGTTGAGCAGTCGTCCAAATCATCGCACAGGGGATTTAAAAAACACACCTGAATACAAACTTAAGCATACCTAAGGACACCAAACCATATATAAAAACGGGCATAAATTACCTGAAATTGCTTCCGGATAACTCGTCTCCCTAGAGAGAGAGAAAAAAAAAAGCACTGAATGCATGTACCCAATTATCAATCCTAAGAAAAGGTACGTAAGACTTTATACAACACTACAGGTGAATGGACCAGCAAAGCAGAAAATGAACAGAAAGTTAAGGAAGAAGGCAGAAACAAAGAGAGTGACAGAAAAGAGGAAATTTGTAACACAGAATTTCCGGGAGGTGAGGATACTATTTATACTGAAAGAGCCCCCGGCATCCCCACAGAGGGCATGGGGTAAGTAATTCGTTAGATTTCCAGTCGGAAGGTCTGGAGTTCGATCCTGCCGAAGTAATTTCGCCTGGCGGGTAAAATGTGGAGGTTTTTTTTTTTTTTTTTTTTATCTCCCAGGTTATCATAAATACAGACATAACAGTGTTTAAATCCCTTCATGTGTATATGCACTCAAAATATTAAAACATGAACGTTAAAGATCAGTAAGTCATGTCAGTGTCGGGCGGCTTATGGAAACACCCAGTAGGCGCGCTCACAAAAGACGGAAATATGCAGACTGTCGGCAATGCTGGCACTCCACTTCAGAGTCTTGTCCACCTTACAAACGCGTCACTGTGGGTGTTGCTTACCCTTTGACTCTCGCACCCTATTCACCAACTGCCAAAACTTAACCGTTTGACTCCCTCAACCTATCCACCAACTTCCTGCAGGAAGCTGATGGATAGGGTGAGGGAGGCAGAGGGTTAAGTTTTTGCTTTGCTAGCATGCTTGACAGTGCAGGATGCTAGTGGAAGGGTGCAGGAGTCAAAGGGTTAAGTTTTTTTTCCTGACCAACACTGCTGGTGTTTGTATCTCTCGGACCTGTTTGACGCCGGGATAACTCGTGAAAAGAAACGGCGAATGCTGCCCCGTCGAGCATCGTCGGTCGGAAATGGAACTCCACAGCATTTTTGTCGTGTAATGAACAGATTGTTCCAGGTTCTATGGCTCTTCATGAGATCATGTTGACCTCAGCTTCGGTTTCCTCTGCCGCTTCTCCGCCCGAAGCAAATTCACATTGGTATTTTTTGTCTGGGTGGTTCGTTGGGACCGTTGTTGGATGGATGTTCAGACGGTCTCTTTATCAAGGGTGCTTACTTGGTCTCTTTATCAAGGTGCTACTTGGTCTCTTTATCAAGGTGCTTACTTGTCTCTTTATCAGGGTGCTTACTTGGTCTCTTTATCAAGGGTGCTACTTGGTCTCTTATCAAGGGTGCTTACTTGGTCTCTTTATCAAGGCGTTTACTTGGTCTCTTTATCAAGGGTGTTTACTTGGTCTCTTTATCAAGGGCGTTTACTTGGTCTCTTTATCAAGGGCGTTTACTTGGTCTCTTTATCAAGGGCGTTTACTTGGTCTCTTTATCAAGGGCGTTTACTTGGTCTCTTTATCAGGGCGTTTACTTGGTCTCTTTATCAAGGGTGCTTACTTGGTCTCTTTATCAAGGGTGCTTACTTGGTCTCTTTATCAAGGGCGTTTACTTGGTCTCTTTATCAAGGGCGTTTACTTGGTCTCTTTATCAAGGGCGTTTACTTGGTCTCTTTATCAAGGGTGCTTACTTGGTCTCTTTATCAAGGGTGCTTACTTGGTCTCTTTATCAAGGGCGTTTACTTGGTCTCTTTATCAAGGGCGTTTACTTGGTCTCTTTATCAAGGGCGTTTACTTGGTCTCTTTATCAAGGGCGTTTACTTGGTCTCTTTATCAAGGGCGTTTACTTAGTCTCTTTATCAAGGGCGCTCACTTGGTCTCTTTATCAAGGGTGCTTACTTGGTCTCTTTATCAAGAGTGCTTACTTGGTCTCTTTATCAAGGGCGCTCACTTGGTCTCTTTATCAAGGGCGCTCACTTGTCTTTATCAAGGGCGCTCACTTGTCTCTTTATCAAGGGCGCTTACTTTGTCTGGGTCGATCTCTTTCAAACGAAAGCAAATGTTAATATTCTTTGATTTCTTTATGTATTACATTTTATACCATTGATTTGCTGGCGCACGTCTTTTTCAGTGTTTTTAGTTCTAGGCATACATGTAGTTTAGCAACGGCAAGTTTGAGAAAATGGCTTTTAGTTGATATCTTCTGCCGCTAGAAAGTACAGTACATGTACAGTATCACTCTCAATGTCGTTGGCTCCTTGGCTGAACGATTAGTGTCGTTAGTAGGGACCATGTTAGCCACTGCCCTTAGGAAGCTGGACCACAACAGAGAACTTCAGAACTCCTTTATTCAATGCATTCTTACACGTAATGTGTAACACATTTACTTATAAACAGCTAATACATTCATGCTGAAAACCCTGTGCGCCTTGTGGGCACAGGCACCCAAAACATGGACCACACCCTGGTACACCTAAACATCATGGTGGCGATAATCCACGTCTGCTCGAGACTGGTCAACACACAGCATGGAACTGAAAGTGATAACTATGTTTTATGTTCGCTGTGACTGGATCACACATCAAATCATTATCAAGTAGACCCACACTTTTGGCTTGTTAGTAAAAGATAAACCTCTGATCCAAATCTGATGAACATCCAGCCATATACAAACATGAAATCTGAGCTGACACATTTCTTCCTACACATACAGCAGGGCACAGTCTACATTTGGCGGAAGTAACATCTACATTTAGCGGAAGTAACATTTACATTTGGTGGAAGTAAAATCTCCCTTCCCCCCTTTAAAAAAAAGAGATTTAAAAAAAAAATTTACGGATACGCATGTCTCATAACAGTAAACTAATATATAGAAATGCAGACAGATCTACTGGCAACATTTACATATAATCAATGAATCACTTGTTAGACAATGCCGTCTTAGATAACCATGAAACATGTATAAAATATAAACGAAATAAACAATTTTTCAGACAAACAAACCATAGCATACGACTGTCTTGATAAACATGAATGACAATAAAATACACAGCAGCAATGAAAGAAAAGACACAATGTCCATTTTCCGTTGACACAAACATGAAAGTAAACAGATTGTGAAATGTCATTTCGGAACAGAATGCAAGCTAAACACATTTTCTAAAACAATATATTGTTTTCCCGTCTCTTCTTTTCGAATCTCGTTTTAAATCGGTGGGCGTTTGTTCTGAAAAAACCCAATGATGTCTTTTTTCCAATCTCTTCCACAAACCATCATGCATACGCCCACAAATGTGTTTTCTCCTCATTCAACTTACACTCACTCTAATTCACACAGACAGACAGACATACTGATAGGTAAACACACATACTCGCAAGCACATACACACATTTACATGTGTACGTACACCCATACATAAATAATTACATATATACATACATATTGCCAGCCAGCCAACAACCAGACAGACGGAAAAACAGACACATGCGTGCATGCACACACACACACACACACACACACACACACACACACACACACACACACACACACACACACACACACACACACACACACACACACACACACACACACACATACATGCCCGCGTGCGTGTGTGAACACACGCACACAGAACAGCCCAAGGCGTGTACTAAGCATGGGCTTTTTAAACAGAACCACATCAACAGTCTTCTGTTTCCTTTTTCTCCCACTGATTGCTTCAACATTTTCACCCGACGCCCTTTCACTTCTGGCATACAGACAGCAGACACACAGACGCACCTCCACACACACACACACACACACACACACACATACACACACACACACACACACACATGTTATATATATATACATAAATGTATATATGTATATATTATATATGTGTATGTGTGTGTGTGTGGAGAGAGAGAGAGAGAGAGAGAGAGAGAGAGAGAGAGAGAGAGAGAGAGAGAGAGAGAGAAGGGGAAGCAGGTGAGGAGAGAGAGAGAGAGAGAGAGAGAGAGAGAGAGAGAGAGAGAGAGAGAGAGAGAGAGAGAGAGAGAGAGAGAGTGAGTCATCACCTTATTCTTCCGATGTTGCACATATCTTCAGACTTCCGTTCACTTCATAACAGAAGGAAAGCAATACAGAAGTCCGGAAACATTTTGCAGAAAGTGTGTAAAGGTTTTCCACTGCTCTTGTTCAAAAACATATTTATTTCCTTGCTGAAACATGCATATTTTCCCCCTCCGTCCTTTTGTGAAAATGTTATGGATCATAATATTTGTCATTTCTCTGTTGTGTCGTTTTTGTTGTCCTTGATCAGTGTAGGATGTTTTACGGGAGGAGGACCATGGGGGCAATTCTCAGAGGGTATTGACAACAGAGATGATTTAACCCTTTGACTCTCGCACTCTATCCACCAACTGCAAAAACTTGACCCTTTGATTCCCTCACCCTATCCACCAGCTTCTGTAGCAAGTTGGTGGATAGGGTGAGGGAGTCAAAGGTTAAGTTTTTGATTTGCTAGCATTGTTGGCAACACAGGATGCTGGTGGGCATGATGCGGGAGTCAAAGGGTTAAGGCAGATGTGGAGACCAAGGAACAGGCAATAAAGACAAACATGCAGTGAAAAGGTAGGATAATGGAATTTGCACTGAATCCTGTACAAGTGGTCTTTGATTCTATGACCTGTCCTGTCATACTTTGATCGTAGCTCCGGTGGGGATTCTTCTGAACTTCTTACCAGGAGTCCATGTCGACCTCAATTTTTCATACGGGCTGACAAAGAAAAGTCGTACTGGCCATCTCCTGACCTGAGCTTGCGGCTGTTCACTCAATCTCATTCAAGGGATTTAAACGATCATAGTTGTCAGTGGGGGACTGTTGACCTTCCAATGATCGTGGACCACCATAAGCACAACTGAATCCCACCTGTCTGATTTTTCTCTGGACTCGTGTCATGTAGACTGTAATGGGATGAACCTCGGTATTGTACAGGGCAGCCAAATGAACGGCGTGATGATATTACTCCTAAAGTAGTGCACGAGACAGAACCAGATAAACGAGGAACTAAATAGCAGACATAAAGGGCAATAGCTAAACAGTAAGAAGACTGTAAAGTAACAGCAAATGGCACAACACTGAGACAAGATGATAAGTTTAAATATCTGGGAATAGTCATCTCACCAGACGGCAGATGCACATAAGATATATCCAGCAGAACTGGTCAAGCTAAAACAGCACTCAAGAAAATGAAAAGCGTTCTTACCGACAAATGCCTATCAACTGACACCAGAAAGACAGTTTTTCAGTGTTATATAGAACCAGTGCTATTGTACGAATGTGAAGCCTGGACAATCAACAAATAAAAGTCAGAACAAGATTGAGTCAGCTGAAATGTGGTTTCTAAGAAGACTGCTAAGAGTTCCATGAAAAGCAAAGAAAACAAACGGGAAAGTCTTGAAAGACACAAAAGGAACATTAGTAAAGAAGATTAGGAAAAGACAAGCAAGAGAGAGAGAGAGAGAGAGAGAGAGAGAGGAGAGAGAGAGAGAGAGAGAGAGAGAGAGAGAGAGAGAGAGAGGAGACGAGAGAGAGGAGAGAGAGAGAGAGAAAGAGAGAGCAGGGAACTTATTGCTTGGTGTCTAAGTAGGTCGCATCACAATAGACAATACTGAGCTTCACTGGAGTGACCTGCCAACAGTACAATCCCTTCATCATACATGGCTTATGGCCACGATATCATACCTCATGTGGACGCTCTGTAATAGATCAGGTGGAGTAATCCTAAATTGTGCATAAGGGAGCCATAGTAGGTGGCTTGAGGGTACTTTCCCAGTTGGTACAGAATATCATGTAAGGAAACACACACATACAGAGAGAGAGAGAGAGAGAGAGATGAGAGATGAAGGGGGGGGGAGGAGGCAGGGACTGTGACACAGCACAGATACGTGGACAAAGTTCAAATGTTCAAAACATGTTATTACTCAAGGGTATCAGCATTAGGTCTCCACCGGACAAATCTGATATCTAGCCTTTCTACTCTACACATGTAGCGTAAACATAAAGACGTAAAAGTGAAATGTATTATTCAAACCTACAAAACAAACAAACAAACAAACAAACAAACAAACAAACAAACAAACAAATAAACAAACAAACAAACAAACAAACAACAAAAAACCAAACCAAACCCCAACAACAACAATTGTAAAAAAAAAAAGAAGACAAAATGACATACAGACGAAAGGAAAGAAGAAAGCAAAGCAAGCCTTAAAAACAAACAAGGCGGGGTGTGGGGTGGGGGCAGCGGGAGGAAGAGAGGTGATAATGAATGACGAAATGGCTGCCTATATAAATAACACAAATATATGCACAGAAAAAGGCTTGTACATCACCCTACAAATATAATCAGTGTGCAGTCTTCGCGTGCACACGGCTGACAAATGTAGTCACACTGATTCATGGAGTGGAAGTGGTCATACGGGTAGAGAAAAAGAGATGTACGTGGGTAAATGTAGATGGGAGACAGAGAGGGAACACGAACAAGAACAAACACATCTATATTTTGAAGGGTACTGGCATAAGTACATTCATCATCATCAGGTGCCTTGCCACAAGGCTTTGGTGATCATGGCCTTCCATATGTTTCTATCTCTTGTTGCCTCAAGCACCTCTTCCACCCTCTTTGTCTTCAGCCACTTTGCAAGTTCATTCAATATCTTCTCCCTGGGTCTACCTGGTGCTCTCTTTCTCTTCAGCTTTCCCGTTGTGACTAGGTGCTCCAATTCCCTTTCCTCATAAAATGGCCTATAAATGTTGATCTTCTTGTGTCTGCCTCAATCAAGACTGTCTCGTTTGGTTTTCTTTGCTGTCCACGGAACTCTCAACTTTCTTCTCAGAAACCACATCTCGGCAACCTCAATCTTGTTCTGGCTTTGCTTATTGACTGTCCACGCCTCACAACCGTATAACAGTATTGGTTCTATATAACATTCAAGAACTCTCTTCCTGATGTTAATTGATAGGCATTTGTTGGTAAGAACGCTTTTCATCTTCTTGAATGCCGTTTTGGCTTGGCCATAAGTACATTAGTACTTATATGCACCAGTACATTAATACTTATATACACCGAGTCCTCGCCCATGGAGGGTCTATATTAATACAACGACACGAGAGAGAGAGAGAGGAGAGAGAGAGAGAGAGAGAGAGAGAGAGAGAGGAGAGAGAGAGAGAGAGAAAGTGAGAGAGAGAGAGAGAAGGGGGGGCAGACAGACGGAGAGACAGATAGAAGATAGATAGATAGATGGATAGATGATAGAGAGAGAGAGAGGCAGACAGTGAAGAGAGAGAGAGAGAGAGGAGCGCAGACAGACGAGTGATAGAGAGAAAAAGAGAAAGGCAGAAAGAGAGAAAGAGAGAGAGAGAGAGATAGAGAGATGGAGAGGAGGAGGAAATAGAAAGGGAAGAGAGAAAAGGGAGAGAGATGCAGAGAGAGAGAGAGAGGGGAGAGAGAGAGAGAGAGAGAGAGAGAGAGAGAGCAAGAGAGACAAATAGAGAGAGAGACGAAGACAGAGAGAGAGAGAGAGAGACAGAGACAGAGACAGAGAGAGGCAGATAGACAGTGGCAGAGAGAGAGAGAGAGAGAGGGGGGGGTGCGGAGAGATAGACAGACAGATAGATAGATAGATAGGTAGAGAGAGAGAGAGAGAGAGGAGAGAGGAGAGAGAGAGAGAGAGACAGACATACAGACAGACAGAGACAGAGGGAGAGAGAGAACGAGAAGAGAGAGACATAGAGAGACAGAGAGATAGAGAGAGATGGAGAGAGACAGAAAGGGAAGAGAGGAAAGGGAGAGAGATGCAGAGAGAGGAGAGAGAAGAGAGAGAGAGGAGAGAGAGAGAGAGAGAGAGAGAGAGAGAATGAGAGCGAGAGAGCGAGAGAAGAGAGAATAGAGAGAGAGAGAGAGACAGAGAGAGACAGAGACAGAGACAGAGACAGAGACAGAGAAGGCAGAGAGACAGTGGCAAGAGAGAGAGAGAGAGGGGGGGGGGGGTGCGGAGAGATAGACAGACAGATAGATAGATAGATAGGTAGAGAGAGAGAGAGAGACAGACAGACATACAGACAGACAGAGACAGAGGGAGAGAGAGAAACGAGAAGAGAGAGACACAGAGAGACAGAGAGATAGAGAGAGATGGAGAGAGATAGAAAGGGAAGAGAGGAAAGGGAGAGAGATGCAGAGAGAGAGAGAGAGAGAGAGAGAGAAAAGAGAGAGAGAGAGAGAAGAGAGAGAGAGAGAGAGATGAGAGCGAGAGAGCGAGAGAAAGAGACGAATAGAGAGAGAGAGACAGAGAGAGACAGAGAGAGACAGAGACAGAGACAGAGAAAGCGAATGAACCATCCACGCAGCAACTGTCAAAAGGCAAAAGGATACAGCTACACCTTCAAAACAGTTCATGTCACTAGCTGCTAAATCACTGTTCCATGCGTTTACTACCTCTGCCACTGTCTTTTCTCATGCACCATCTCTCCCCTACATTTCCATTTTTTACTCTCCTACGCTCTTTTTCCTACTGTCTCCTTTCACTTTTGACCTGGAAAACAAGTTGATACAGCGCACTTGTTCATGATCAAACGTATAAAAAAAAACAAAGTCGTTAAACTATTCAATTGTTTCTCTTACAGATATGCACACACGACACACACACAAACAAACGCACACGCATTACAAAACTAGCTGCCACCCACACAACCCCCACAGCCCTGATGTGGCTCTAGGCAGTCGGCTGGGCTTTGAACAAAAATAACAATCACAACCCACCCACCCCACACAAACTTCACTGACATAGACCGATATACAGTAACGCCTACTGAAAACGTTCTGTATGGAGACTTGAGAGTGAATGATGTAGACCCCTTACAGGCCAACTTCTCTCATCTGGTCCCATCGCTCATACCATGCCAGTCTGAAGCTGAGGGTTGTCTGCAACAAAGTTTAGGGTTATGGTCTTCACTTCCATCAAAATCACCTTCTCTGGAGTGTGTATCTTTGTATGTATGTATGTATGTATGTATGTATGTATGTATGTATGTATGTATGTATGTATGTATGTATGTATGTATGTATGTATGTATGTATGTATGTATGTATGTATGTATGTATGTATGTATGTATGTATGTATGTATGTATGTATGTATGTACGTACGTACGTACGTACGTACGTACGTATGTATGTACGTACGTACGTACGTACGTACGTACGTACGTACGTACGTACGTATGTATGTATGTATGTATGTATGTATGTACGTACGTACGTACGTACGTATGTATGTATGTATGTATGTATGTATGTATGTTGTATGTATGTACGTACGTACGTACGTACGTACGTACGTATGTATGTATGTATGTATGTACGTACGTACGTACGTACGTACGTACGTACGTATGTATGTATGTATGTATGTATGTATGTATGTATGTATGTATGTATGTACGTACGTACGTACGTATGTATGTATGTATGTATGTATGTATGTATGTATGTATGTATGTATGTATGTATGTATGTATGTATGTATGCATGTATGTATATTATATGTGTGTATGTATGTATGTATGTATGTATGTATGTATGTATGTATGTATGTATGTATGTATGTATGTATGTATGTATGTATGTATGTATGTATATATATATGTGTGTAATATATATAGATAGATATATACACACATCTATATTCTATATCTATATTTATCTATCTCTCTCTCTCTATATATATATATATATACTCTCTCTCTATATATATATATATATATATATTATACACACACACGTGTGTGTGTGTGGCTTTGGTGTGTGTGTGTGTGTGTGTGTGTGTGTGTGTGTGTGTGTGTGTGTGTGTGTGTTTGTGTGTGTGTGTGTGCGCACGTCTGTGTGTGTATATGTTTGTGAACAATAGCAAATTATGCTGATCTCATGACATTTTTCATTACAATGATCTCATTACAGTTTTAATTACGATGACCTCATTACATTTTAAATTTTGTCCTGGTGCATGAATGTAGGTCAACTTCAGTGATGAAAGAATGATATGTTTCTTGTGTTAGATTTGTTTAACTTGCTTAATTTTACTTTTTCTGTCTACTTAATCCGGCAAATACTGCAGGAAGATGAAGCTTAAGGGTTTGCAGTTAACGGGAAGTCTGGTGTAGGTGCATGTTGTACATGTGAGGTCTGTGTGTCCCTCCATCTATCCAGCGTCACCGTAGTCTTCCTTTGGCGCTGAAGCCCGAGTATTTGGTGTAAGCATGAAGGGTTGGCTAGTTGATCAGCAACTTGGTCAGGTGGCTCAAACCACTCGATCCGTGAGTGTGTGATGTAACAGTTTTTTCCCAGCTGTCTCTAAGATCTTTTCGTTTCTACATGTCTTTTTTGTCTTGTCTGCTGCTCTTCAGAGACTCATCTCTGACTCATCTTTCATCTCACTGGTTGTGGTGTTTGCTGAAGTGTTTCGTTTAATGTCCAGGTCCTGGTAAGTCGATGTGAGTACAAAGACTGTATTGGTGAGTCTTGCTTTTTTGTCTATAGGGATGCTTTGGTGTTTCTGAAAGTGTGAAAGTTGTAGTTCACAGTATATACCTTATGGACCCTGGTCTCAGTTTCTCTGTCCATTTTCTTTTCATCATCATCATGTGCCCTGCTGCATGGCGTTGGCGATCATGGCCCTCCATAGAATCTATCCCTCACAGCAAGTAAATCTCCCACCCTCTCTGTCCTCAGCCACTCTGCAAGTCCGTCCATTATTTTCTCCATGGGTCTTACCTGGTGCTCTCTTTCCCTCCAGCTTTCCTGTTGTGACCAGATGCTCTAATTTCTTTCCTTATAAAAAGTCCTGTAAATGTTTAGTATTTTCCTGATCTTCTTTATTAACATTCTTCTTGTGTCTGCCTCCTCCAAGACTGTTTCGTTTGCTTCTTTGCTGTCCATGGAACTCTCAACATTCTTCTTGACTGACCTCACCTCACAACTGTACAACACTATTGGTTCTATATAACACATAAGAACTCTCATTCTGATATTAGTTGATAGGCATTTGTTGGTAAGAACTCTTTTCATCTTCTTGAATGCTGTTTTAGCTTGGCCGGTTCTGCTGGCAATTTTGACGTGCATCTGCCGTCTGGTGAGATGACCGTTCCCAGATATTTGAACTTATCAACCTGTCTCAAAATTGTGCCATTTGCTGTTATTTTCTTTCCATCTTTCATAAATAGATTCTGTACTTCGATGAATTATTTGCCCTTGCCTCTCATATCTGGTTTGTCATGTGTTTGTCCTACTGACATAACGTCTGTCGTGCTGATGCTTATATTTTCATACCATATTTTGACAGCTATTATTTAGATTGTTTGTATATTTTTGCAGCTGTCTTGTCACAGAAGTGTTTTAACAACATAAGTAAATCAATTTCTGCCTACTGAGATATGCACGACAAAATTTTCTTGCCAGTTTTAATTAACAGAAATTACACAGAATTCATGTCCCAAGTTGAAGATAATTAAACAACGGAGCACTTGATTCCTGCAGTGTTTGCACATACAGTCACATCAGTACACACGTACATATCAAAACTCCCACACCTACTCATCAGTACACAGGTACATATCAAAACTCCCACACCTACTCATCAGTACACAGGTACATATCAAAACTCCCACACCTACTCATCAGTACACAGGTACATATCAAAACTCCCACACCTACTCATCAGTACACACGTACATATCAAAACTCCCACATCTACTCATCAGTACACAGGCACATATCAAAACTCCCACACCTACTCATCAGTACACAGGTACATATCAAAACTCCCACACCTACACATCAGTACACACGTACATATCAAAACTCCCACACCTACTCATCAGTACACAGGTACATATCAAAACTCCCACACCTACTCATCAGTACACAGGCACATATCAAAACTCCCACACCTACTCATCAGTACACAGGTACATATCAAAACTCCCACACCTACTCATCAGTACACAGGCACATATCAAAACTCCCACACCTACTCATCAGTACACAGGTACATATCAAAACTCCCACACCTACTTATCAGTACACAGGCACATATCAAAACTCCCACACCTACTCATCAGTACACAGGCACATATCAAAACTCCCACACCTACTCATCAGTACACAGGCACATATCAAAACTCTCACACCTACCCAACACACAAATGACCAACCAACCAAGAATAACACAACAAAACAAACAAACATAACCGATATATAAACAAGACCCATAGCCTCAAAGTGCCGACAATAAACACTCACATCAGTACACACGTACATACCATTACTTTCTTTCTCTACTAAAGTGACTAATAACCGTGAAGCCAATGGGAACTAGAAACACACAAAAGTAGAATCACAACGCGTATTTGATAGAACAAACGAGGAAAAGCAAACATTTTCGGTCAAGCTTATACAAAGATCAACAAAGACTAAATGCACAAAACAGTGAAAAACCAGTAGACTGTTTTCCTAATGTTATGTTGAGCAGGATCATTTTCAGCTGTCAAGGTCAACTGATTTAAAGGATAATTGATTTTTCACACAGAGACATATCGGCCAAGTAAAGCTTTTAAGCTGATGGAACAACTGTCAAGAGAGGCGCCTAGGACTCGTGGTTGTCACACTTAAATACGTAGTTTACGTTGTTAGTGTGCAGACATGGGGGATGGTGCTTGTTCCCTGTAATGGAGCTGATAGGTGAAGATTAGAAACAACAAGACAGGCGGCCACATAAACACTGCAAATACGTCATTCTGCTCAGTTGTCTACATTGTATGTCAGTCTCTGTTTTAGGGGGAATTTTATTTCAGAGAACTGTTGACAGTATTCCACTAAAGGATATCATAAATGTTTAACTGACTGATTGATTCTGGAGGAAAAAGATACAGGGATTCTGAAATAACAAGTTCAAGTATTCAGACACATTTACATTTTGCCCAGTCTTAGACAACAGGACTGTTTACGATGATAGAAGCGAGTTGGATGGACAGGTCAATGACGTCAGATAACAGGCCATTGTGTGTTTAACCTTGCAGGGCAACTTGCATGGAAACAACAAGAGATGGAACAAACCGATCAATGAGAGATGATAAATATACACGGACAGGTTCAACAGCTATTGCGTTCTTGTTTTGTCTAGCTTCCTGTTCTTCATTTCCTCTCGACCTTCAGTTTGATAACGAACTACTCTGCCTGTAGGAACCAATATGGTAAAACTCTTGTATACCCAGCAGGTTTGCCTAATCTCATTCAGGGTTGGTCAAGGTAAAGCTGTGATATATAGGAGTGAGATTAGACCCCAGAATGCTGATCTGAAAACAATGAGGTCGGAACCATGGCCTTTTTCAACAATCTTGTCATTACATGACTACCGTTGCTCTTTGCTTTAACAGCAACAGCAACAACAACTATAATGATAATAGTAATAATAACAATGATGATGATGATGATAATGATGATGGTGGTTATATGGTACCAAATCTTGATGTAAAAATCAGATCAAAGCGCGCACTCTCATCTTTCACGAAAGCATTCATTCACAATCTCTAGGGTACAAAGCACACGTAAATCGGGAAGAGGATGACAGCAGGGAAGAGTGACGAACGATGGGAAATCACTGCTGGACAAAAAGGTGTCTTCAAATAATTCTCCTGAACGGTCATTATCACTCAACACCACCATTATCATGATGTTGTTACTGTGATTACCAACACACACACACACACACACACACACACACACACACACACACACACACACACACACACACACACACACACACACACACACACACACACACACACAGACATAAAAGCACACACAGTCTAACCCATATACACACACAGACACACCTACATATACAGAAACGCACGCACACACAACGCACACCAGACACAATAAACATGTTAGCTGAAACACATCTGATCCTTACTAAACGATGTATCACACAGAAACGTAATGATTCATTTTAAACTTTGTTCAGATACAAAACAACGAAAGCAACCAGCAAACAAACAAATATAACAGATGATAGAGATAAGGAAAATAAAGCAGATGGACGGAAATAAGGAGCAAATTAACTAACACTTCCTGCTGTTATTGTTGTTGTCATTTCGCTGTTCGTTTGTGTATTTTCCCTCTCATCAGACAGATCAGTGTCAACACCACACGCCAGACATGAATGGCACTCCCAGCTCAAAGGGCTAGGAACCCCACTGTTTATAAGCAGAAAGTAAACAACACTTAACGTCCATCTATCTCCTGCTGTTTTCAGACACAGACAGGTGTAGACACTTCGACAAGCAAGAGAAATGTTGGTGGCTGAAGTGATGTCTCGCCAATCTGACCATAACAGCCAGAGGACAGACGTTGCCATAGTGACGATCTTTTCTTTCCTGGAATCTTTTGAACATTTCTTGATTAAAGGTTGTTTTTTTTCGAACAATCTCTTTCCATAACTATATTTGTGTATTTTAGTACGGTTACGAATGATACGATTCATTCTGTATTTTTGTTTGTCCTTCACACTTTTGATATCACTGTTTTTATGTAATTGCCAAACACTATCAAAGTCAGCCTAAACTTTAAAGTCAGTCATTATTGTCTATGTGATACATCGTGTAGTAAGGATGGGGTGTGTTTCAACTAACATGTTTTTTTTTCTTGTGTCTGGTGTGCGTTGTGTGTGCGTGTGTGTCTGTATTTCTGAATATGTAGGTGTGTCTGTATGTGTTGTTTACTTTCTGCCTTTTAACAATAGAGTTCTTAGCCCACTGGTATACTTTGACCTTACAATAACCCAAGATGTTTGTCGCTTACTTTGTCAGGGTCCTTGACTTCACGCAAAGACTACACGACATTGTATCAGATCAGTTTTGTTTTGGGGCCTTTCCTCTACACTATGTGTTTTATTATCAAACAAGTAGGGGAACTCTACCATTTCTTCACTGACTAATCACAACTGTACCATTCTGCTCTCTAGAGAGACATTTCACGCGCTAATAATGATACTTTATACACTACTGAGGACACAGCTATCTGAATGGATGCAAACAAACTGAAAAACAAATGAAGAAAAACAAAAACAAGAAACAACAAAAATCCCAAACAAACAAAATCAAAAACAAAAAACTCAGAATTCTTATTCATGGGTACAACATCAAACCTAAAAAAGAAAAGCTAACCTTAAAGACTATGGTTATTTCAGACTGTACTGTAGTCTTCAACAAATCTTGGTGTGTTTCTTGAAAAATCTGTACATTATAACTCATGTTAACTATCTGTGCAAAATGAACCTCCAACAACCAAAAAAAATAAAAAAAATAAAATCAAGATCCACCTATTTCTGCTGATGCCACAAACAAGCTGTGTGTGTGTGTGTGTGTGTGTGTGTGTGTGTGTGTGTGTGTGTGTGTGTGTGTGTGTGTGTGTGTGTGTGTGTGTGTGTGTTTGTGTGTGTGTGTGTGTGTGTGTGTGTGTGTGTGTGTGTGTGTGTGTGTGTGTTGTGTGTGTGTGTTTGTGTGTGTGTGTGTGTGTGTGTGTGTGTTTGTGTGTGTGTGTGTGTGTTTGTGTGTGTGTTTGTGTGTGTGTGTGTGTGTGTGTGTGTGTGTGTGTGTGTGTGTGTGTGTGTGTGTGTGTGTGTGTGTGTGTGTGTGTGTGTTTGTGTGTGTGTGTGTGTGTTTGTGTGTGTGTGTGCGCCTTTTATTCTATCTAAACAAGATCACGGTAAGTCTCTTAACTGGGGTTTCCAATGACAAGCTGTCCAAACTCAAACGACTTGAAAACTGTGCAGCTCGACTGTCCTACGGCACAGCACACCGTGCAATGGAAAAGCACTCTTGTAAAAACCACACTGGCTTCCAGTCACAGCGGGCATTGACATGACGTTTCCATACTTTGCTTTATGTGTTTGAATTAGAATACTATGCATCTGTCAGAACTTCTCCTACCCTATCAACCTTTCAAAACTCTCAGGTCTCAAAGACTTCTCCCCTGACCGTACATCGGTTCTCTGTGCTTGCAGAAAGAAGTCACTTCCTTTTTAGCCCAATACAAAACTCGTTCTCAGTCTCTCTACAGTAAAGCAGTTGTCTGCTTGTTTAAATGAAAAACACATCAAAACGTGCCTGTTTCAAAAACATCTACAAAACTGCATAATATTATACATTTCGGAGGCCGGCATGTTGTAACTCACCTCTAAACGCACGTGCGAGCACGCGTATATGTGTAAATAATAATCATGATCATAATCATATTGTCATTTATACAAATAATAGTAACAAGAATAGTAATGGTAATAATAACAACAACAACAATAATAATAGATAGACATATAAAAATGAGAACTTCGTGTAAGGGGTACAGGGAGAGGCAGAGGTGGGGAGACAGAGAAGACAGAGAGAGAGAGACAGAGAGACAGCGATAGAGAGAGAGACAGAGACAGAGAGAGAGACAGACATCAGAGACAGAAGCAGAGGCAGAGAAACAGAGAAAAAAGGAGAGAGGACAAGAGAGAGCGAGAGAGAGAGAGAGAGAAGAGAGAGAGAGAGAGGAGAGAGACAGACAGAAGACAGACAGACAGAGGGAGAGATAGAGACAGAAACAGAGGTAGAGAGAGAGAGAGAGAGAGAGAGAGAGAGAGAGAGAGAGAGAGAGGGGGAGAGAGAGAGAGAGATTTAGAAGAGAATAAGATATTTCTTTTGTCAAATTCTCTTCTTCTTCACGTTTTAATGTTCTTTCAGAAAGCGTCTTTCAACAAGCTTCCTAGTGCGATAAAAGGCAAATATGTTTTTATTTCATTGTGTTCTGTTTACATATCTAATGCACCTGTGTATTTTGTCAGTCCCCAGACTGTGAATTCTATCACGATTCCAAAACTCTTAACTGTTTAAAAAGAACAGCTGTTTGTTTATTCCTCTCTTTCATTTTGTCTGGCTCAAGGACGTTAAGCAAATCATTTGGCTGTACCTTTACACAAACAAGCACAGTGCGCGCGCGTGTGTGTTGTGTATTGTGTATGTGTGTTAACAGTCAGTACATTTCACATTTCACTTAACAGGCAGGACATTTCATATTCTTCTTAGCAGTCAGGACACTTTACATTTTACTTAACTGACAGGATACCTTACATTTTACAGGACATCTTACATTTTACTTAACAGTCAGGACACTTAATATTTTACCTAACAATAAGGACACTACATTTTACTTGATAATCAGGACACTTTTCATCTTACTTCATAGTCAAGACACTATATTTTACTTAACAGCCAAGAATTTTACATTTTACTGTCAGGACATGTTGGTTGCACATTTCTGTTTTGTTTTCTCTGACCATTTATTTCTCTATTTTTCAAATTCATTTATCTTTTGTCACAAAGGATTTATCATTCAAAATTCCAGCTGTTCAACTGGGGAGAGCGCATTGTCGCAATGCAGCATCATCCATTTTTCTTTTTATTTATGTATATGCATATTTCTGTTTTCCATGAAAGTGGATCGTTCTGCAGAATTTTGCCGGGAACAACTCCTTTCTTGTCATGGGATCTTTAATGTGCGCTGAATGGGAAATGGAAAAAGTCTCCACTCTTTTTTTTTCCACCAGGCAGGATTTACCCAAGCAGGATCAAATCCAGCCCTCCCAACTGAAAGTCCGATGTTTTACCCACTTGACTATTTCATCTATCACATGCACTATATCACTGACTTGTCATTTGGAGCAGTGTATACCACATTTTTTGTATCATTGTAGTGGTCTTCCCACTGGCAGGTTACATACCTCAGTTCGCTGTACATCTGTGGCATGATGTTACACCTCCAAAGGGGAAAATATTGCCCACAACAGAGTAAACTGACAAGAGCGATGCAGGTTAGGCACAATGACATTTGAACAGAGCAGAACAGTGACTATTCACAAGAAGAGAGACGGGCGGAAACACAACCCAAGGCTGCAGGCCTCCTTCTCATGCAATGCCTGCAGAGAAACATGTGCTTCTAAGGTTAGTCTTGTACCCCACACAAAGAACCATACCAGGCAATGAGGGCCAGTATGCCTACTCATCCATGGGACTAAGGAGGGAATCTATCATCATCATCATTCTAAGTGCTACTGGTCCATCAGATTGAGGAGAGAGTCTGTTATCATCATCATTCTAAGTGCTACTGGTCCATCAGATTGAGAAGAGAGTCTGTTATCATCATCATTCTAAGTGCTACTCGTTCATCAGATTGAGGAGAGAGTCTGTTATCATCATCATTCTAAGTGCTACTCGTTCATCAGATTGAGGAGAGAGTCTGTTATCATCATCATTCTAAGTGCTACTGGTCCATCAGACTGAGGAGAGAGTCTGTTATCATCATCATTCTAAGTGCTACTGGTCCATCAGACTGAGGAGAGAGTCTGTTATCATCATCATTCTAAGTGCTACTGGTCCATCAGATTGAGGAGAGAGTCTGTTATCATCATCATTCTAAGTGCTACTCGTTCATCAGACTGAGGAGAGAGTCTGTTATCATCATCATTCTAAGTGCTACTCGTTCATCAGATTGAGGAGAGAGTCTGTTATCATCATCATTCTAAGTGCTACTCGTTCATCAGACTGAGGAGAGAGTCTGTTATCATCATCATTCTAAGTGCTACTCGTTCATCAGACTGAGGAGAGAGTCTGTTATCATCATCATTCTATCACCCTCACTTGGTGCTGGTTTATTCATATAGTTCGCTAACAAGACTTTGCTGTCACTTTCACACACACACACACACACACACACACACACACACACACACACACACACACACACACACACACACACACACACACCACGTGCACGCACACACACACGCACAACCACCCCCCCAAAAAAAAACAAAAAACCCCCAAACAACAACATCTACAAAAAACCAACAACAACAAAAAACAAGCAAAACACACACACAAACAAGCAAACACCCACACCCACATATTTCCTACGAATCGATTTGAATCGACATCCCGTTTCTTTTAAACGGCTTGGGGACTGAGTTTGAGGAGGCTCTGTGTGTGTGTGTGTGTGTGTGTGTGTGTGTGTGTGTGTGTGTGTGTGCGTGCGTGTGTGTGTGTGTTCGCAGTGCACTGATTGCCTGAAGTCCGTTCTGTATCCCCTTCACACACTACACGGGGACTTTGCGTCTCACCACTTTGCCCAGGGATCTTTGCAGTAAAAATGCGGAGGATGATTCAGATTGGTGTAATTTCATGTACTATGATGTGTGAGCGAATGGTCATCTCGGCAAGATTTGTTCCATGCTCTGTGTAGTCATTTCTCTTCCTGATGGCCTCCTGTGCAGTGTCACTCCCTCGCTGTTCTCTGCCCTTTTCCGGACTTCTTGGTCTCCCGTGTCTCCTCCAGTGTGTTAAGGAGATTGTCCTTGAATATCTACCACATTTCTTCTGTTATCATCAATACTCAGTGATGTCTTCATGTTATCCATTTCTGTGATTGTCTTTCGGATCCTGCACCTTTGTGAGATTTTTCATGTTGGTCTACTCAGCTTCTGGGCGTTGCCTTTTTCTTCTTTAAATTTCATGTTACTACTGGCCATTTGTCATTCCGTCTTGATCCATCCTTTTAATTTTCCTTTTGTTTGCTTGAGCAATTATTTATCTGCTACCAGCTAACAAGGCCTGACATGCCAGTCACTGTGAAGTAGTTGTTAGCACAATGGATTACCACCTGAAAAATCGCCATCAATCCCTCCAAAAAATTGTGGGATTTTTCTGCTCGAACCGGCTTTTACCCAGAGGTGCACATGCTATGGGCTCATTGGGAACGTTGAGACCACGCAGTCAAGTCTCATCCACTTGACGGATGCGTCATTGAGGGTGTTGCTGAATTCTTCTGACCGACGCTGCAGGTGTCTGTTTCTCTCAGGCCAGGTTAATGCCAGGATTATTATGATAATGAGCGTAAAGTACAACCCTGTCATGCAGTCTCAGTCCTAGTTGAAAATCTATAGTATCATGATTATCATCCTCATCGCCATCATCATTGCATTGTAAAAACTGCCAGCTTCTGGGGGGCAATAAGGTAGCGTAGAAAATGGGACCCCCCAAAACACACACACACACACAGACACACACACAGACACAGACACACAGACACACACAGAGACACAGACACACACACACACAGACACACACACAGACACAAACACAGACACACACACACACACACACACACACACACACACACACACACACACACACACACACACACACGCAAGAGCTGACATAACTTACCAAAGTCCTGTTGGCCAGATGATCTGTTTCCACCTACCACGATGGGGATTAGTGACTGGACTTGACGTTGGACTTCAGGTTTGACTTTATAACTGAATGACGATTAAAAATAATGTGGATGCCTGGTATCTTGGTTTGAAAGAAGGTACCAGCAGGCCTGGAACCTCTGACTTCAGTCCTCTAGATTTTCTGAAGTGGTTACCCCACCCCTAGTTCTTGGCCTGAAGTGACCTACTCTATGTGATCGGGGGGCTAGGACTTCTTTAATTGGCCTTAATCCGCCTGACGTCTTTCGTAGGATACACGGGGTATTTTCTAGGTGTGACCTTGCTAAGTATCGCCTCGCCCCGTCCATAGAATCCATCGCTTGTCAGTCCTGAGGTGCTCATTCATCCAGACAAGCTTTATATCTCAGCTAACCTGTAGATCCGCTACATGCCACTGCAAACCGCATGAGTTTAGCCGGGGATGGTCACCCCACCACCAAATTGGAAGTAGTCTCTTCACTGGAAACAAACAAACAAACAAACAAACAAACAAACAAACAAACAAACAAACAAACAAAACCGGCCGTAATCCTTGTGAGATGTAGCCTGACCATGTAACGGCGAACTCAAGAAATGGAAACATGACAAACAAACAAACAAACAAACAAACAAACAAACAAACAAACAAACAAACAAATGGATTTTCGCTTTACATGGGAGATTTTCGTGTGACGAACACGTCACACGATCATCTGGACTGGCCAAGACCGTCTTGCAGGGAACAGTTCAGGGAGGGAGACGAAGAGGCAGACAGAGAAAAAGATGGGAAGACAATATCAGAGAGTGGACTGGCCTTGAATGGAACATCATTCTGCGGAAAGCTGAGGACCGTGAGGAGTGGAGGAAGTTCGTTGCAAAATCTTCAGTGGTGCCCCAATGGTCAACCAGACTACGGGACTGATGATAATGATGATGATGATGATGGGAGATTTTCGAAGTGGCTTGATGATTTTATCACGTATTGTTGCGAGAAAGGGGAGGGGGAAAAGATGAACGGAGAGGGTTGATGGGGTAGAGATGGTGGTTGAGGGGAGGGGGCATATTAAATTACGCGTACCTGACCAAGATGAGTTCTTGTATCAATATCGTATGGACTTAAAGCCACAGCACGACTATATAAAGCGCCGTGTGCCCGAAATATCAGCTTCATTTCTAACCCTTATAACAGCAGACATCACGTCTCTCCAACGTTTTCTCAAGTAGTTCAACGCAGAAGCAATAACACAGCTTCATATCTGGTAGAATGACAGCTATTATTACCACCTCATACTTCGTTAAATATAATGTTTGCATTTATGGAAAATGCCATGATAAATTGATAGAAACATTTCAAATCAGGACAGATTTGAACTATGATGGGTGGAGCTAGTGTCTGGCGCGCGCGTCCCGCCTGGTACCACGGACCCAAAAATAAATATTTAGGCCTGTGGCACTGTTTCTTGGGCCACAATAGGGCTGTTGATATATCACTTTCAGACTGACCAAACTGTAATTGTAGGGTCTACCCAGTTTCTCCATGTGCGTGTGTGAATGCGCATGGGAATCTTCATAGTGCCCTACTCTGCTGTTACACGAGCACAGCGCGCACGCAGGGATGAAAATATGTGAACTCGCTCTTCTCACCCGATCCGTTGGATCGATTGCCAAGCCTTTCAGTTCGTCCAAGATGGATTCATTGGGCTCAGAATACGCATTTAAACACCACCACCGTGTGGTCATCTAGGGAGAGACCAAGGCTGAGGGAGTAAACCCTGACAGAAAATCACCCCCACTGCCTTGTGGGTAGTCCGGGGAGAACGACAAGGGCAAGCGGACAGTCCGTACAAAAACCAATCGAAGGCAACGGGAAACCACTATCGTATACTCCCAAGTTTATCATGGCCAGCCAAAATACGAAAAAGGATGATAACGACGTAAATAGGGGCTCCTGCGGAGCACCTTAATCCGGTAGGGACTGTCATGTTACGCTGTGACACACGACCGTCAGCAAGCTACTGTGATCACATTGAAAAATATCAAAATTACAACGTGGAATGTAAAGACATCGCTGCAAAGGGGAAAACTGGAAAATGTCAAGATGGAGATGTAAAGTAATGAAAAGAAAACAGACCAAGGGCAACATCAAACTAAATCTTCGACTCTTAAAGACAGATGAAGCGACTCGTGAAAAATTTAAAGTGCATGTTCAAAACAATTTCAGTACTCTGGTAGCAATCACAAAAGTCATAAGATCAATGGCTGACTACACTAACCAAACTGACTCCTATGGTTATCAAGGGAATAACACACAATCATCATCATCAGGTGCCCTGCAGCATGGCGTTGGCGATCAGGGACTTCCATCTGTCTCTATCTCTCGTTGCCCCTAGCATCTCCCCCACCCTCCTCGTCCCCAGCCACTCTGCAAGTCCGTCCAGCATTTTCTCCCTGGGTCTACCTGGTGCTCTCTTTCCTCCAGCTTTGCCGTTGTGACCAGGTGCTCCAAATCCGCCTTCCCCATAAAATGGCCAATAAATGTTGCCTGTCTTTTCCTAGTCTCGTTTGTTTTCTTTGCTGTTCATGGAACTCTCAACATTCTTCTTAGAAACCACATCTCGGCTGCCTCAATCTTGTTCTGGCTTTGTTTGTTGACTGTCCACGCCTCACATCCGTACAACAGTATTCGTTCTATATAACATTCAAGAACTCTCTTCCTGATGTTAATTGATAGGCATTTGTTGGTAAGAATGCTTGTCATCTTCTTGAATGCAGTTTTGCTTGGCCGATTCTGCCGGCTATTTCTGATGTGCATCTGCCGTCTGATGAAATGATTGTTCCCAGGTATTTGAATTTATCAACCTGTGTCAAGGTTGTGCCGTTTGCTGTTATTTTGCATGAGGGGATTTCATGTTTTTTACTGATCACCATGACTTCAGTCTTCCTTGTGTTTAGTTCCAGCCCCTTACCTTTGCTTTCTATTTCTAGTATAGTCACAAGGTTTTGTAGGTCCCTTTCCTTTTCTGCAGTTAGCACGGTGTCATCTGCGTATCGAATGTTGTTTATCATTTTTCTTCCAGGGTCTTCTAGGTTTCTCATGGTGTTTTCGCTGTAAAGTGAAAACAGATCCGGTGACAAAACACAACCCTGTCTGACTCCTCTTTAATGTTTTGGAAAGAGCTTACATTGTTTTCTATTCTCATTGCAGCTGTTTCTTCCCAGTACATATTTCTGATTATTCGTAGATCTTTTCCATCAACATTGAGTCTCTCCTGTTGGTAGATCAATTCATCATGTCTTACTCGATCAAAAGCCTTGGTGTAGTCAACAAAGCATAAATACAAATCCATATTCATCTCAATTGACTTCTCTATGATAGTTCTTAGGATGTATATGGCATTAATAGTTCCTTTCCCTTCCACAAATCCACACTGTTCTTCTGCTATTTCTCTTTTGATTCTATTCCTTGTCCTCATCATGATTATTCTTAACAGGATTTTTGTTACATGACTCATCGAACTGATTGTGCGATGGAGTTCGCATTCTATAGCCCCTGCCTTCTTTGGAAGTGCAATGAAAATTGGTTTTGACATATATTTGGGGATTTTTCCGGTGTCGTAAATTTCATTTAGGAGGACACACAATAATGACATCATAACCCAAGTTTTTTTTCATCATAGCCTATGGTTTGTAAGCTATAGGGCCGAATGAAAGAAGAACAACTATGTGGGACGAGACATAGTTACTAATTGCCCGTCTGATGTTGAAGCCACTGCCCCGGGATCAGGTTCTGTAACTCCATTATCGCTGGATGACAGTGGGCTGTAGTCTCCCCTGGTCTCCCGGTGATCACATTGCGGTCACCAACCACATTTTCCCTCTGCCTTTCAATTTCCGTTCATCCAGCCTGACCTAAATGACTGCTTCACAGGGGAACAATGATGGAGGCGGACAATTCCTCCAATGTTATACGATCTCCTGTC
>CM060309.1:82440168-82445531 GCA_030674185.1 Monoplex corrugatus
TGAATGAATCGTAGTAGATCTACAGTGACCAACGTTTCATGTCACAGGACTTTTTCCTCGTCTTCTCTGACAGTTCTCTTGTTGAAAGTGTATAAACGCTAGGAATTAGTCAGTCAGGACTCAGACTATAATCTCTGTACATTTGAAGGCGTGTATACTATTATTTAATTTATTTATAATTTATTTCTGTTCTAGATCAAAGTCTTATCTTGATCAGTAGGACTTCTTTTCTCCATAGTTTTACTCATTTTTTTTTCTACCTTTACTTTGTAGTAAAAGTAATCATTCTCCCCCTCCCCATTTTCCTCGTACACAGAAAACCAAATATACGTGATTTTCAAACAAATCACTGGTAATTGAAAATAAGGGATTAGCCGACAATGAAAATCATTTTTTTACAGTGGAATTGTAGGTCTATTTCCACCAATTCAGCATACCTGGAACATTTCCTCGCCTCAAATCAGTGTGAAGTCTTGATTCTGCAGTCGCTTAATGTTATACCAACCAAACTTCCCAATTTCCAAAATTACTATTATCCACCAGTGTATGCCTATGGGAATCCCGGGAAGAAAGTAGCCACTGCGATATACATACTTAAACAGTTACAATATCACATATTTACTTCCCCAGTTTTAACGTCAACTGAAGACTTACACGCTTGTGCCGCTACTGTACAATTCAGTAATTCTTTTATCCTGAACGTTTTGTCAGTCTACCTGCCAACAGGTCCAAATGACCACAACACAGAATGGCTGCGCACGATTCCGGATCTGCTGCACGGTAAATGGCTAATAGGTGGAGACTTTAATTCCCACTCCCCGTTTTGGGAAAAAGATTGCTGTACTGTGACAAGCAATCGTTTAGTAGAAAATATAGTTGACAGTTCGCTTTACCTTTTGAATGATGGGAGTGTCACTAGAATTCCTGATATTTCCAAACATCGGGCAACAGCCATCGATCTGTCTTTAATCTCACCAGAATTAGTACCCTGCTGTACCTGGGACACTCACAGAGATACTTTAGGAAGTGATCACTTACCTATCCTCATAACACTAACTAACGAAAACATCAGGATGAAAGACAGCATTCCTGATATTATACCAAAATATAATTATACACGCGCTGATTGGTCCTTGTTTCAGACTGTTCTTTCTAATCGAGTTTCACACATTATGAAAGTGGAAATGTAGACGTTATGTTTTCTAAATTCCAGGAGTCAGTTCTAGCTGCTGCAGACCTTTCCATCCCGAAACTCAAAACTTTTAAGTCTAATAACCGTTTGGGTAATGTTTGGTTGACGGAGGCATGTGAACAAGCAGTTCAGTATAAAAAAGAGAAATACAAAATCTACATCAAAAGCAGGAAACCTGAAGATCATATGGAAATGAAAAAAGCTAACACCCAGTGTAATAAAATCATCGCTGAAGCAAAGAAAAATTATTGGGCATCATACTGCACAAAAGAAATTTCAGATTTCAAGGATTTCCATAAAGTCTGGACAAAAATGAATCAAATGAAAAATGGAGTCAACTTACCTAGGTGTCCAATAATGATTGATACAAGTCACAAATTTCTTTCCGACATGGACAAAGCTGAAACTTTTGTGGAACTTTTTGCCCAAAATAGTAAAGTAGATGGTTTGACTCCTACCTGCAAACACTACAGGGAAATGGCAGCTAACAACCCTATCTACACTGATCCAATACCTCAGAATGATCTCTGGTTTAATTCTCCAATCACCTTAGAAGAGTTAAAAAACACTATCTTGTCTCTACGCAACAAAAGGAGTTCGGTAGGTGTCGATGCAGTTTCAACTGAAATGATTAAACATCTTCCAGAAAACTATATTATTTTTTTACACAAAATTTTTCAGAAATGCTGGGTTGGTGGAACTATACCACAATTATGGCAAACGTCTGTTGTTATACCAGTATTAAAAGCAGGAAAGCCTAAAAACAATAAAAACAGTTACAGACCTATTGCTTTAACGTCCCATACGAGCAAACTATTGGAAAAATTGGTATTAAACAGACTTGTACATTACTGTGATACAAATAACGTTATTCCAGTAAATCAGGCTGGTTTTAGAAAAGGGAGATCTACAGTTGAGCACCTGGTTAAACTTACCACTCATATCAAGAAACAGTTTGCCCGCAGAAAAAGTCTTTTAGCTACATTTTTTGATGTGAAAAAAGCTTACGATCAAGTTTGGCATACGCGTTTATTGTACAAGCTGAAATCTATTGGTTTATCTGGCAATATGTATGATTATATTAAGTCTTTTTTAGCCAATAGAACTATTCAGGCAAGAGTGGGAACTAGTTACTCTACTTCACGACATCTTGATATGGGAATTCCACAAGGTTCAGTGATAGCACCACTTTTATTTAATATCCTTATACAGGATCTTCCTAAAGCACTCTCAAATCGAGTTGTTTTGGCACAGTATGCTGATGATATATATATTTGGATGAATATTACTTTAAAAAAGACAACTCCACAGAGAGCACAGAATTACATTAGGAAATTGTATCAATCTGATCTTGATAATCTTGGAAACTATATGTTAGAAAATGGTCTGTCGTTGTCAACGGAAAAAACTAACATGATGCTATTTAATTCTGGTGGTACTTTAAGTAACTTGCCTACTTTCAGATTGCTTGGTGAAGTGTTACATTACAAACAGGTTGTAAAATTTCTGGGAGTCTTTATGACATCGAAATTAAACTGGACTGTCCATTTTGATTATATTTCAACAAAAGCAAGAAAAGCCCTAAATTTTCTAAAGATAATAAGCCGATTACCTTGGGGAATGGATACGAACATCCTAATTCATCTATCCACAGCACTTGTACGATCTAAATTATCCTATGCGCAAGAAATGTTCTTCAGTGCACCAAAATATTTATTAAAGAAGATACAAAGCTTAGACTGCAAAAGTATTAAAATTGCTCTAGGTGTCCCTACTCATGCCTCTAATCTGGAAACGTACAAAGTTGCTGGAATTCTGCCTCTGAACAACTATCGTGAGCTAGCGACAGCAAAATTTGCAGTTAGAACTACTTCACAAACGGACAATTTTATGAGTAAGGAAATTAAAATCAGGTCTGATGTTGACTTTCCAAAGCGAGCAAAAAGCATTTCATCACAAATGACTGTTACAACTTACATATCTGACTTGGTCAAACAGTCTAACATAAATATGGATGAAATAGCTGAGACACCATCAACAACGCCTATCCCTACATGGGAAATGCAAAAAGCCTCTTTTGATATTGATTATACAGACGTTAAGAAATCTGAAAACGTCAACATTTCGATATCCACAGCAAGAGAACACATCGATGAAAAATACCGTACCCACCTTCACATTTTTACCGATGGATCAGTCTTAGAAAATAAATGTGCTGGAGCAGCATTTTATGTTCCAAAATTTAAGATAAAAAAGTCATTTTTCGTTGGGGCAAACTTATCGATCTTTACAGCGGAATTAGTCGCTATTAATCAAGCATTGCATTATCTAGTAAATCTTAAACCCATGTCTTTCAAAGTAGTTCTCTTTGTTGACTCAAAATCTGTATTATATGCCTTACGGTCTTTTAATGCCGACACAAGACCTGATTTAATTACTGAGGCAAATCATCTTATACATCGTTTAAGGGTCAAAGGTACAGATATCAGTTTATGCTGGGTGCCTTCTCATGTTGGTCTTCACGGCAACGAAGTAGTTGACAGAGCAGCTAAGCAAGGCGCCCAGAATGCTAATAATGCTATAGAATTACATGTTCATACCTCCGTAAAAGAAGCTTGCAACTTGCTCGAATCAGCCTCATGGACTAGATTTCATGAACATTCAGATGAACAGTTTGTGTCACAACAAATGATAAAACTTACCGTTCAAAATGTATGTAAAAAATTGCAGTATTCTTCAATGTATCATTTGAGATCGATTGTTGCTGTTTGTTTTCGTATTCAGCTAAACGCATTGAAAACAAAATATTGTAAAAATGTCAAGTGTATTTGCGGCGAACAGTTCACACTGTTTCACTGTTTATTCTACTGCAAAATGCTACGTTCTTTTTTACCGAAAATGTTTACTCAAGAAAAGTATTCTGAAAATCATTTCCAGAAAATTACATCAGATCAAACGTTGTTAGTTAGAATTTCAGAATCATTAGTTCACAGTCCTGTTAATGCATTACTTTAACTTTATTCGGTTTGTATTTTAGTGTTACAATTTCCCTTCACGTTGTTGAAGTTAATTGTTAGTGTTAAGTTCTCGTTCCATTTTACTGTTCCCCCACCTACTAATGTCTTTTTCCTCTGTCTTCCCTCTGCCCAAATCCAACCCGTCCAACTATCGTTCTACATTTTATTTTGTTCAGGTTTTTTTTTTTTTTTTTTTTTAAATTTCCCCTTCCCCCCCCTCCCCCGTCTAATATCATTTATAGTGAAAAGACGTTAAATTAAAGAACGAACGAACCACACACACACACACACACACACACACACACACACACACACACACACACACACACACACACACACACACACACACACACACACACACACACACAACACACACACGTGTGTGTGTGTGTTTGTGTGTGTGCGCATGTGAGTGTGCATGTTGTGCATGTGAGAGGGTGAATAGGTAGGTGCATAGGCATGTGCGTGCGTACGTGATTGTGTGGTTTTTGCACGTGTATGTGAGCGGATGTTCAGTGGTGTTATCTTGTGTGCATGCTCATGTAATGCAGCATGTTGTGTCTGGATTGTGCACGCAAAGGAGTCTCAACGTGAATAACAGTCAAAAGACAAAATGAATTGTGGAGGTGTTCGCGTGATACGAGATAGTGAGGACAGGACTAAAACATGTTACTGGGATATTCTCGCTATTTATTGGATAATCCTTGCATTGGACGTGCATTTACCTGCTGTCAAAAGGGATCAATAGATAGAGCTACACATTGAAGAGGGCTGATGTTGCTGGCTTCAACGTCATTGTTTAGTGCTTCTCGCTTCTTTCCTCTCTCTCTGGCTTCAACTATGGACCCCCTGTCCTTTAACTATACTTTTCTTGCTCCTGCAGCCTTCTTCACTGTCTGACATCTTTCCTTTTCAGACCCGGAAGGAAGCTATTGCAGTATACTTGTCAGGACCAATTTTTTGTCCATAGGAACAAGTTTCATCTTCAAGCCACATTCATCTACACACACACACACACACACACACACACACACACACACACACACACACACACACACACACACACACACACACATGCACAGACACCCGCACACACACACACACACGCACACACACACACACACTCGCACACTCAGACACTCACACACACACAC
>CM060309.1:82445631-82510631 GCA_030674185.1 Monoplex corrugatus
CAAACATCTTGCGATAAAACAAGGCTTCTTTGCTGGTTGGAACGTTGTGTGAGTACAGCGTCTTGGCGTCTTCAAGCTCTTTGTCATTGATCTAAACAAGACACACAGTAAATCATTACTATTCGTTGGTAATGAATTATATAATCTTTCTATCTACTATCTATCTATCTATCTATTATATATATATATATTATATATATATATATATATATATATATATATATATAATATATATATATACATACATATATATATTGTTTTGAGTGTGTGTGTGTATGTGTGTATTCCTATGAATATCGAACACAAACACATTTTTCATTCACACAAAGATTCTTGCAAAACACTTCTTTTTTGCATACAACCATATGTATCACCTCCCATACACACCAGTCACGTGCGGATAACTATTGTCTGTCCTACAACCAACCATGTAACATGTAGACAACGAGTATAATCATCACCAATATCTACGGACGTATTCGTGTATCTGTATTTCTAACAAACACTACAGACAGTTAGAGTATACACTATTTACAGCAGTCGTTTTATTTTACGCACACCAAATATGAATACACAAAACGTGAATTAGTCATCCACAATGATCTCACCTCCTTGTCACAAAACTCCTGCACGACTTCAAACCAGGACTTGGTGACTGAGGCTATTCCATCACTGAAGGCTTCCTTTGGCCTCCACAGGATGTCGTTAGGCAGCAGGTGGCCATCATCAAAGGCAGACCTCAAAAGGTATTTCTCCACTCCCTCCTTGGGCTGCCGGTCCTCAGGCGGCAGGGACAGGTAGTAGCTAGTAAACTGGTGATCCAGGAAAGGTACACGTATCTCCAGACTGCACATAAATGTAATGACATTAAACAATATTCAGAACACTACGTTTCTTTCTTTCTCGTTCATCATCAATAGTGTTACCAGGTTCAGAAAATAACCTACACTGATTTCATAAACAGCAAGCTGAAACTGATATGTTCATGTTCATATTGTTTATAGCTCAACCGACTACAAGAGCCATATCAGGGCTAACACCAAGTCAAAAACGACAACCAGGTTATGATAAAACATTTAAAACCATGCTCACCGTTAAACTTGCAAGTCTAATGCAATTAAAGAAAAACATAATCTTTGAACTGAAAAATTGTATTAAGTGAAATCTGTTCATCTCTTGCAGAAACTGGAAAATTGCATCAGGAGGGTCGTCTCGGAAGAGTTTCTTTAAGGAGTCCGCGTTGTTTAGCGTTGTAGTGCTTTTGTCTCACATCGTACAAGTTCCAGCAATCAAGGTGTCTGATGCTCAGCGGCTCATCACATGGTATACACCACGGTGCTTCATTTTTTAAAAGGTACGGATGAGTATGGGATGTGTGACCTGTACACTGTTTCTTTCTTACGGTTCCTTGAAAAAGATGGGAGAATTTCTTTCAGGTTGGAGCTGATTTGAAAAAGCTTGTCTGCTTATTCCAATCCTTCTGCCTGATATTTCTCACATAATTGTGTACTTGGTCTACACCTGTCGAAGGAATATGGATTTAGACATCTTTTCCCTCGTGGCGTTTTTGGTCAGGCAGTCAGCCTTTTCATTGCCTCCAATACCAACATGGCCAGGAATCCAAGCAAAAACAATCCGATAACCCCCACTTGTAAGGGTAGAAAACAGTTCAAAGAACTACACAAGCTCTAGTTGACTGTTTCGGCCAGCAACTGCCCACAAAGCAGAAAGGTAATCAGAAAAATGAGAAAATCTTTATGTTTGGATTAGGACACCACTTTTAGTGCCAACACGAGAGCAGTCAGTTCAGCAATATACATGTAAACAGAACTGTTCGACGGAATATGTGGTTCAGCTTAGTGTCTCGAAGGTCCTGTACTTTTCTCCCCAATCCATACAGATTTGCCCATGCTCAAGGAGTCTGCCAGATTGTAGATTGGGTGGAGCACATATGCGATAGCTCCCTCTTGGATAACTCTCAGCTCTAACTTTTGCTGATGTCTCCTCCTCAACAAGCACTTTTACAGTTTCTCTCAGAGATTCCAACATCACCAGAATCTCATGATTGGTTTCTTCCATCTGCATCCTCACAGTCCAGTGCTGCTTTCACCAATTCTCCTCTGTCGTTCATGAACTTTTCAGCTTGTTTTGTTTAATTTACAGTGTGTGTTTTGCAGTAATAAAACTATCTCTGGCTTTAGTTTGTGTATTGACAGTAGATGCTACAGAATACGCTATAATTCATCGGAAATGAGACTGAAGAAATGCTCACTGGCATCAACTCAGAAACACTAAAGCAGTCAGTTTTATCAAGTAGGTGACAACACTTTTTTTACTTTCTGACTCGGTCATGAGCTCGCGCACTCCAGTTCAAGTTCATATTGCTGAAACTGGTATGTTCAAGTTCAAATAAAGCTCATAGCCCAGCCGACTACTAGAGCCATATCAGGGCTAACACCTTTTCAAAAACGACAACCAGGTTAAGATAAAAGACAACAGTTGAAAACAATTTTCACTGTTAACTTTGCAAATCTAAAATGCAATTAAACAAAAACATACTGTTGGATGACGGACATTTCTGACGCAGTTCTGCATGAAACGACTTGAACTGGAGGAGTCTTTATGGAAGGAAGCCAGACCAAAACAGACAGACCTTCGGTGTTTTCAAGGTCCATGGTAGGCTGTTTGGAAATTTGGAGAAGCAGGAAACTGCAAAATTTATATCTGCCTTTTCCATATGAGCACGGATACGGATTCCTAGAGGAGTGGATTTCAGATGTTTTTCATTTTCAGTTTGAAACTTGGAGTTGAAGACAGTCGTAAGCTGGGTTTTCCGGTTCAGAGAAAGGTTTTAAACAGACAGAAGTTGTTCTGAATGCACCAAGACAGAGGCACAGCTCCTGTTGGTGAATGGGAACCAGTAATTTAAGGTAGGAGGGTCTCGCAGAGTCATATACTGTGCATCCACAGACCAGTTTAGAGCAAATTAAAGCTCTGTAAAGGTGAACGGTGTTTTTTTGTCGGCACCCCAGTTTTTATGAGCTGCGACTCCAAGAATATTCAGAGCTTTCTGGCATGAGCTTTAAGCTGTTGGATATGACAGAGGAAATTCAGCTTTCGATCAAAGATAAACCCAAAAATTTAGCTTCTTTTACAGCTGGAATGATGGACTTTCCCAGATGGATTTCTGGATCAGTAAAGAATCGTCGAATGTCACGAAAGTGGATACATCATGTTTTGGTTGCGGAAAAAGTAAAGCCGCATGTCTCTGCCTACTGTTGGATTCTATCTACGCACATCTACAGCCGCCGCTGAATGCCTGCATAGATGCTTCCATTTGGTATACTGCACAATTATCCACAAACAGAAACAGTCAGAACCCTGCTGTACTGACTTAACTATATTGTTGAGCTTGATACTGAACAGCGCAGGAGAGAGAATTCTCCCTTGTGGTACACCCAGCACTTGCTCATGGATGTCGGAGAGAGAAGTACCAACTCGCACTTGAAACTGTCGCTTAGCCAAAGATTTTGGAAAGACCGGGGTAGGTGACCCTGAAAACCCAGTTTGTGTAGATTCATAAATAATCCTGATTTCCAGGTGATATCATATGCTTTCTCTGGATCAAAGAGGTAACCACTATTTCCTGTTCAGAAGTGCATCAAGGATCGTCATTTCAAGGCAGATTACTGTATTTGATCGTTGTCTGTCAAGGCAAAGTTCCTTAGCTAAACCTATCAATCCTGCTAGTGTCAGCATCAGCTCCTCCACTGATTGCTTGTTACTCAAAGATTTCATACTAAGTTAATACGTCCTACTACGAGAGTGATTAACGGGTTTGCAAATACTTATCTCTGTGATCACCTCTTAATGTATACCCCTGCTCGACCTCTCCGTTCAGCTTCAGACACTGATTGTCTACAATTTCTTTTATACAAATGTTCCATAATCAATCGCCATTTAATTTCTGCGTCTGATCTATACATTGCAAAAACATTCCCTTGTTCCTACGACAAAAACTTTTCTTCCTTCTCTCTAACTGAAAGAAACATGCCTTTTTATCCTCCATCCACAACCCCATCCCAGCGTCTCCTGTCCTCCGCCCTCCCCTAACGCATATTTTTTACCCGTAAATTTTGTCACTGACAGTGAATGTGTACATGAACAACACTGTACACTTTGTTTTGATTTATGCAATATAAGAAAATAAGATAGTACAGATTATGAGTAAAGTGTCATTAAAAGCACACTTGGCAGGACACTGACCCCCACGCTGATGTTGTCCTGTCTCCTCTGAGCACGTCAAACATATACAAATCATCTAACAGTCTCCGCGACTCTTTGTCTGCCTCCCTTGCTGTAGGAGCGTTATGGAAGTAGATGTAGCCCTGTGCAGTTCGTCAGACCCCTCCCCTGACAGCACCACTGTGGTGTTTGTGTTCTGCTTGATGTAGCGACTGACCAAGTACATACCTGAAAAATGTCACAATTAAGACATGTAATTACACTGTAATCAGATGTAAATAAAAAAAAAAGTAAACATACACACATGGCCGGAAATTATGGTTTAAGACTATAAATGTACAACCTTTGTGAACATTTATCTTTCTGTTTCAGATTAACATGCCTATGCTCCAAGAATAACCCCCAAACCAAAATAACAATAACAACAAAACGATGATAAAGTAGTCAGTCACAAATGAAATGTCAATGCCTGATGGAATATTTGTTCACTTTTCTTACCTACAGAGGCTCTAATATTGTGATGTCATAACTCTCTAGGTGGTAGATGACGTCAGCAATGGCTTCAATCCCCTCTTGGGCAGTGAAGATGACTTCATGATGATCTGTGTTCAGGTATTGTGAGACCTGGTGGATAGTACAACAGAGGTGTGCAAGATTTGAACACAGAATTCATGTTTATCTTAGATATCTTAAATGCTATTGTGTAAACATACTGTCTGGATTCCACTTCTCTTTCAAGTGAAATTCCATGCCTTTCAGTTGTACACTGCAACCATATCACTTATTATCAGTGTAATACATTAAAACCACACAACAGCATGTGACGGACACAAACATCCACGAATTTTTCAAACTGGACTAGCAATAATTTATGTTAGACGTTAGAATAAGAAAAAGTTAATTTTGGAGGAAATGCTACTCGTGGTTTGGTATTATTTTCAACATTCCACTCGCCATGCCGGCATAGATTCAGGTTCATAATGCTTATAGCCCAGCCGACTACCAGAGCTATATCAGGGCTAGCACAACGTCTAAAACGACACCCAGGCTAAAATAAAAAGATAACACTTAAAAACCATGCTCATCGTTTTCCTTGCAAGTCTAAATTCGTTTAAAGAATAACATACTCAGACGTAAAATCATATCAGGTGAAATCTATTGATCTCTTGTGAAAAATGGAAAATTGCATCTGGAGAGACGTCTCGGAAGAGGTTCTTTCTTTTGGGAGTCCACCGTGTAGTGCTTTTGTCTCACATCGTACATGTTCCAGCAATCAGGAAGGTGTCTGATGCTCAGCGGCTCGTCGCATGGTATACACCACAGTGCTTCTATCTTTTTAAAGGTACAAATGAGTGTAGGATGTGTGACCCGTGTGTAACCTATATAACACTGTCTCTTTCTTACAGTCCCCTGAAGCAGATGGAGAATTTCTTCCTAGTTGGGGCGGATCTGGAAAAGTTTACTGTCTGCTTATTCCAATCCTTCTGCATGAGATTTCTCACATAAATGAGTATTTCTGATTTCACATCTATGTAAGGATGAAAGACTTAGACATCTTTTCCCTTGTGGCGTTCTTGGCCAGGCAGCCAGCCTTTTCACTGCCTGCAATACCAACATGGCCAGGAATCCAGGCAAAAACATCCGGTAACCTTCATTTGAAAGAGTTGAAAACAGTTCAAAGAACTTCACAAGCTCTGGTTGACTAATGTTTCGGCCAGAAACTGCCTGCAAAGCAGAAAGGGAGTCCGAAAAAATTAGAAACTCTTAATCCTTCGATCTGGACACCATTTTAGCGCAAAACCAGAGCAGTCAGTTCAACACAATAAATGGAACTGTCAGAAGGAATATGTCTTGAAAATGCTCGATTGGGAACAGCGGAACAGAAGGCAGCAGCAGCAACACCTTCATCAGATTTTGAGCCCTCACTAAAAATTCAGTGGGATGACGGAAATTTCAGACACAGTTCTGCATTAAACGACTTGCACTCCAGTGAATTGGTAGTGTCTTTACGGGAGGAAGCAAGATCAAAACAGACCTTCGGTGTTTTGAAGGTCCATGGTGGGTTGTCTGGAAATTTTGAGAAGTCGTTAACAACTGCTAAATTTATCTGCATTGTCCATATGAGGACGGATACGGATCCTAAAGGAGGAGAGCCTTTTGGATGTTTTTCAAATTCGGTTTGAAATTTGGGATTGAAGACACGGTCGTAGGCTGGGTTTTCCGGTTCAGAGAACAGTTTAAACAGAATTTTATGGTTAATTTCAGTCTACGGATAAACAGGAAGGGTTCCCCTGCCTATGCGTACAAACTGTAGACAGTTTGCTTCCAAAATCATGTATCTGTAAATGCAAAGTTGACAAATGTGTTCCAAATGCACATACTTTCCCAAATTGCTAAATCTGAGATTCTAAATTGAACAGTATAATGCCAAAATAAACTTTGACTTGTCCATTTTTAACGCTCGGTTGAACAAATATATGGCAGTGTTCTCCCCGTAGAATGTTCTCCCCGTAGAATGTTCTCCCCGTAGAAAACGGATTTTCTTCATGACATGTTGTCAAATCTCGTTGTACACAATAAAACCTTTATTATTAGAATATTCTCATATGTTTCGTATGTTACAGGTTGTTTGTATGTGAACAATGCTTGTCATATATTTTATATATATGTAATTTCATTGCTTTCTTTAGCTAGATAAGCACTTGTGGTCGCCACTCCATACAAGTGTGAGCAGTAGTTCTCTGACTGAACTAGGTGACCCTGGGCGTCTCTGTCCAGCGTCTTGTGTACTTCACCGTTGACTAAACAAAGTTCCTCCGCTGATGTGCACATCCGCCATGCTGCTCTCCATGGTTTCCCTGTATCCCCAGCAAGGGTGGCTGATGGGTGCTCAGCCTTACCAAAGGGCCTTCCATGATTTGGTCCGGGACTGCTTATTGAATAGTCACAGCTACCCCATAATAGGGCATTCCCCTATCCGCCACCCGGGGACCCGCTGGGTTGGAGCGTTTGACTTCTCCTGGTGCTTGACAGCCTATCCTAGGACTGACAAGGTTCACCAGACTCGGAAATGCATGGGGCGCACTAAATCAACTGGACAAAATCTGGAAATCCAATCTGCCAGACAACCTGAAAAGGAACTTCTTCCGAGCAGCAGTAGAGTCCGTTCTTACATATGGCTCAATCTCTTGGACCCTAACAACGACATCAGAGAAGAAGATTGATGGAGCATCACACGAATGCTGCGTGCAGCCCTGAACAAATCCTGGAGAGAACATCCGACTAACAAAGAGTTATATGGAAAGATCCCACCAATATGTATGTGTATATAATATATATATATATATATATATATATATATATATATATATATATGTGTGTGTGTGTGTGTGTGTGTGTGTGTATACATACACACACACACACACACACACACACACACACACACACACACACACAGAAAGAGATAAATTGATATCATTTCTGAAACCACATGTTCGTTGGTGTTTGATTATCGTACAGCAAAAAGATTTTTTTTAAATTCATAAAAAATCTTGACATATACTTTGATCTTGAAGTTTATTTTTAAACTTCCAGTGCATAAAATGTCATTATGTATATTGTGTATGCTATATGAAGTTCATATGTCTACAATTTTTCATATGTATATGATTTGTTATTCATTTTTGTTACCACATTGTATGTTTCAAGTCCGTTTGCTGTAAAACAAAAATATAAATAAAAAAAATTAAGTCCTGTCAAGACAATGTTTCTTGGAGAGGGAAACTGATTTCAGAACAAACAAAGTGCCATACTTAATGAGTCTGCATCTTCAGCTCACAAAAGACAGTCATCAATGCATATGCCCCAACGATGACACACCCACATAATGTCAAAGCAACCTTCCATGCAGACCTCAACTGATTCAGTGCCACAGTCAACCACAAAGACAAGCTCAAAATTCTTGGAGACTATAACACTTATACGTGAATGGACTACTTCACTTGGCCAAACGTCCTTGAATGCTATGGCACTGGTAAGTGCAACTCCAATGGACTGATCTTGCTGTCACTGAGTACTCAGCATGAACTCACATCACCAACCCCATCTTCCAGCAGAAGGATAGGTTCAAGAATACGTGAATGCACAACATTCTAAACAGTGGCACATGCTGGATTATTTCATCAAGTGACATAAAGAAAAGTGAAAAATGTGTATGTCACTAGGTGCTTGAGGAGAGCTGATTACTGGTCAGACAACCGATTACTATGCTGCAAGACGTATATCCTGCTTGCAAAGAAAACCAGGAACAATTCTTCCGCAAAGAACCCAAGGGAAATAATGCAGATGCAGATGAAAATCCTACGAGGAATCTATCTGTAACGTTGCAGCTACCCTGAGTTTTGTGAAACGTAAACACAGGAATTGATTTGGTGAAGAAATCAGCACGCTTATTGACAGACCCCATCAAAAGGAACATCACACTAACAAGATCTGTGAGAAAAAGAAGCAGAAATACCAGCAAATAAAGCAGCTTGTGCAGCAGAAACTGCGGTAAATGTATAAAGAATGGTGGAAAATGAAAACTGCAGAACTTCAGACAGCCTTCAACCAACGATAAACAGTAATTCCATGATGGTTTTTGCAGAACGTAAGGTCCAAAGGCTTTCCAGCTGAGCACTCCCTTCTGAATTCTGACACTCCCGTCTGCTGAAAGAAAAAGCAGACATCCTGTTACGCTGGCATGAGTATTGTAACACATTGCTGACCACTTATCAACACCCTGCTGGACAAGGCTTTGACAATATCTGGTGACGTCTTTGCAGCATCCCTCCAGACTTCAGCAGACGACCTTCGATTGCTAAGACTGTCAAAATTCTGAAGCAAACCACGCCTGGGACAAAACCAGAAGCTGATGGTATTCCTGCAGATATCAACAGGACGGGTGGGGGGAGGAGGGTTGCTCCATGAGAAGCTGACACCCTGTACAAGTCTATACTGCAAAAGAAAGAAATACCTTAAAATGTCAAAGATGCTATGATAGGTACAAGAGAAAGAGCAACAAGTTCTCATGCACAAGCTATCATCGGAAGTCCGTCTTGCCCATCGAAGGGCAGATCTTTGACCATCCTTAAATGAGTCTCACCCATGTAGTTGAACCCATCATTCACAAATTTGAAACACAGGAAAACAGAATGAGAACGTGTTTTTAATAAACAAAAGAAGACAGGCGCAAACTTTCGGCCAGTTTGGCCTTCTGTTGTGCGCATACAAAAGACAGCATATTCACAAGATTCAGGACAAAATCAACAACAACAGCACAGCTAACTTCTTTGATGGTTCCTTGGACGCCCACTAAAAATATAAAGTCTAGAGGGACAAAACAAAGAATTATGTAGTACGGAGACCTCTAGGCTCTAAGACAGTAAACTGGTGTCGAAATTTTCCTTCACTACTCTAAGACAGTTTAAAATGTCTGTTAGGGTAAGCTGGTGTCGAAATTTGCCTTCACTGCTCTAAGACAAGTAAAATGTCTGTTATGGTAAGCTGGTGTTGAACTTTGTCTTCACTGCAGTAAGACAGTTAAAATGTCAGTTATGATAAGCTGGTGTCGAAATTTGCCTTCACTGCTCTAAGACAGTTAATGTCAGTTATAGAAGCTCGTGTCGAAATTTGCCTTCACGTGGTTTCTGTCCTGACATGATCTTCCTAGTCGGCTGGGCATGACTGTGTGAATGTTGATGTTATTAATATCTTATTTGAATTATAAAGAATTATGTATTTACTGATGGAGGTTATAAAACACCCAAAGAGAGAACTGCAGGAACACTAACAGCAGAAGGTTCAGTAAGACAAAATAAAGCAACAAACAAGAGCTAAAATCTACCTTTCTTGCGGCCTTCAAGTCAGTACTGCCCTCCATACCAATCGCAAAGGTTTGTACAGGATAGGTAATCCCCATCTCCTTGGACAGTTTCACCAGAAGAGCTGCCACCAAACTGGAATCTAGTCCTCCTGCAATACAGCCATTACTGTCATGTAACAGACACAGGGGGCAGAGGGGGTAGAAGGAAAAAAACAAAAGTCACTCAAATTTATTATTGCCAAAAGAGATACCACACTGTGATCTTATATAAAAATGGAAAACAAAAATGTACCACATAACGCGCAACATAAACTCAACATCGTATGTAAAATAAAGTGATATAAAAGGAAAAGTTGCACATCCCTAACACATTCACACACACACCATCACCACCACCACTACCGCATCACATATTTAATCACCGAACTAAAGTGATGAGTGTCAGAGAACCAATGGCACCCGCCCGGTAGCTTGGTTATTCTGGGGGGTCATAAATAGGGGGCTTTGGATATTGTGTAATAATTTATCCCACACAAAGACTTTCAAATGAAGAAATTCACACAAGAATAACATTTCAACACTTTAGTAACTTATAATTATCAATATTACTAGTTATTGATTAAAATTACTGTACTACATTTATAAACAAACACAGAAAAGGAAAAGTCTTCCAATGCTTTAGTTGCCCAGGCCCTCTCGGGATTGCTGTCTGACTGCAGCTGCTTCCTTCTTCTGAAACTTATCTTCCAAGGAAGGAGATGGTGGCAAAGTCTGTCTTGGTTTTAAGGCATATAACTGTCCTCGACAGCTTACCAATTTTCAGAGTGGAACTGAAATTCGACTGAAAGGAATGAACAATCCACACGCAAAACAGTAGGAATCACACTTCATCCAAGGTCAGTCACTATTCCCCAACAATTATTCATAATCAATTTCGAACCTGCCTTAGGTTTCCACCTACCACGCCCTCCAGCGGCTAAACAGGTGCGCATTCAATAGCAGAACTAAAAATGATTCCACGTGGCCCTCTGATTGCGATTCCCTAACACAGAACACACTGCTCTTAGAGTTGTATCTAGTTTCCTAGGCCTGGCATCTTCGAACATCTGATCGTCCCCTTGTCCAAAATATACATGTTTCTCATAGCTAAGCTCACTATGCATTGTCAGTGGTCTGACCCGACAATCAGTTAACAAGTAATTAAAATAAAACGTTTAGATGCATTCATACACACGTACATGCAGGCAGAGTATGCGAACACACACACACACACACACACACACACACACACACACACACACACACACACACACACACACACACACACACACACACCACATGCATACTGCAGACTGCCACTTGATTAAAACTTTGATTTGGGGGGAAATTTTGTGCAAAAAAAAATTCCAACAAAAACAATAATCACTTTCATTAGAAAAGTAGGAAGGAATCTTTTATTCAATGTCTGTTCACAATAGTGACTTTAGACATTCATATTTTTTATTATGTTTTTATTGTTGTTATTATTACTATTATTATCATTACTATCATTATGAATGTGATGATTTAATGATTATTTGTACAGCACCTCTTCTCACAAGAGTCCTTAGTGTGAGAGTCAAAGATAGATACAAGGAATGCAAATACAAGTCAACAACTATGATGAAGACAAATGAACTGTAAAATATAACAGTAAAGAAACAATAAAAATGAATCATAATCAAATGTGTCGATTGACCAAAACAGCAACAAAACAACCAAAAATACACACATATAAAACAATAAAAAGAAATACAACAACAAAAACTCATCCTACTTACTTAAACATACACAAACTCGCACACACAATCACGCAAATGTGTAATGGTCTAAATAAATGTGTAATCGTCTTTTCGGAAAAACAAAAACACCCTGAACCGGGTGTACATTTAGAACAAGCAGAAACAGAAGCATTTAGGAGTAATCTCAAGCTGTGTCTAGTTAAACATTAAAAGTATATTTGGAGTAAATAAAAGACTCTGATACTGGTCTCAGATTGTTTAAAGCGCAGATGCCTGCGATATCATGCTCGGTAAAGTCGGTACACTCTGAAGCAGTTATCAACACAGAACTTTTTACTGTTTACGGCACTAGGCCAATTAAACTTTTAAAATTTTAGATCTAGCCAATCGTGATTTATGGCTGCGAGGTCTGGACTCTCAGAAATGCTGATTGCAAAAGAAATGAGGCAGCAGAGATGTGGTTTTATCGGAGACTACTACATGTCAAATGGACCGATAGAAGAACTAATGAAAGTGTTTTGGAAGGACTTGATACCACCGGAAAATTGCTAGCAGACATCAACAAGAGAAGACTTAAATACATTGGTCATGTATCACGTAGTAAGAACACAAACCTCGAGGCAAACACTTTTCAAGAGAAAAACAGAGGCAGAAACACAGGAAGAAAGGCAGATCTCCAATCTCATACATCGCGATAATAACCAACATCAGTGACCTAAATATTCAAGACGTTGTCCACAAAAGTCAAAACAGAGCCATTTGGACAAGAATAGCTGTGTCACAGAGTGCAGCAGCCACACTGAACCCGGTGATGACAACAGTCACACTGCACTTGGGCACAAAAGGGCTGGGCTCTGCCCTCCATAATGAAAAGTGCAGGGTGAAAAAGTCTAAAGACATTTGTCAAGTTCTGTAAGAAAGGTGCACCGTGACGTTTCCCAGAAGCAATTCTCGACAGCTTTGTAAAACATAAATCTTATTCTTTGTAATACACACACACACATATATATATTATACATATGTTGTTGTTCGTCCGTCGTGATCGACGATGACCAAGGATCATCACGATTCATGTGTCTGGCTGTGACTGATGAGGCCGATTCGAGCGCGGAAGGCTCGGCCGCAGATGAGACACATGTGTTCTGCTGGATTGTGGACTTCGGAGTTGGCTCGGGATTTACGCAGCTGCCGCGGTAAGCAAGCCAGATTATCCAGACCTGCCACTTCGCCACTCGCAAATCGCCTTAGGACTCCAGTTTTACAGTAGTGATGCCTTGACTTGCGCGTGAATTGGATTATAGTGAGGGAGAGTTGCGCAGATCGTCAACCTCACTCTCTCGTCCCGAACCATCGTGATCCAGTGGCAAGACATGATCAAGACGACTGGCGATGGGTAGGGATGCAGTGGATGGCCAGAGTGTCCTATTGTGCCTCACAATGCCCTGTTGACGCTCCACAGCGCCGTTGCTACAACTGCCTTTCTGCCCGTTGAACCACAGGAGTAGTTTCTTCCGCGCAGTCCGGCAGATGTAGACTTTGAAGAGACATATATATTGAAGAGACATTATACATACATATATATATATATTACACACACACACACACACACACACACACACACACACACACACACACACACACACACACGGAAACGTCACGGTGCACCTTTCTTACAGAACTTGACAAATGTCTTCAGACTTTTTCACCCTGCACTTTTCATTATGGAGGGCAGAGCCCAGCCCTTTTGTTTCCCCTGGCAGGCGCAGATTCGATCCTAGTGCAATGTGACTGTTGTCATCACCGGGTTCAGTGTGGCCGCTGCACTCTGTGACACAGCTATTCTTGTCCAAATGGCTCTGTCTTGACTTTTGTGGACACTAGGTAGACCCAGGGAGAGAATGCTGGACGGACTTACAGAGTGGCTGGGGATGAGGAGAATGGTGGAGATGCTAGGGGCAACGAGAGATAGAGATGGATGGAAGTCCATGGTCGCCAACGCCATGCAGCAGGGCACCTGATGATGATGATGATATATATATATATGTGTGTGTGTGTTTGTGTGTAATATACATGTATATATATATATATATATATGTGTGTGTGTGTATGTGTTATATATATATATATATATATTATATATATGTATATATGTGTGTATATGTATGTGAGAATATATATATATAGATATACATACATACATTACATATATCTATCTACATTATATATATATATATATATATATATATATATATATATATGTATGTATATTGATATATATGTCTGTTTGTGTGTATGTGAACAGGAAGTAAAGGATAACGTCTGGAATGTGGTTACTGCTTTCCACGAGGAGTTCAGGTTCATACTGCTTATAGCCCAGCCGACATTAGAGTCATATTAGGGCTAACACCACGTTTAAAACGACACTCAGGTTAAGATAAAAAGATAACAGTTAAAACATGCTCACCGTTTTCCTTGCAAGTCTAAAATACGTTTAAAGAATGACATATTCAGACGTAAAATCATATCAGGTGAAATCTATTGATCTCTTGCGAAAAATGGAAAAATGCATCTGGACGGACATCTTGGAGGAGGTTCTTTAATCTGCCTTGTAGTGCTTATGTCTCACATCGTACAAGTCCCAGCAATCAAGAAGAGGGTGGCTCAGTGGCTCGAGACATTGTATACACCATGGTGTTACTTCGTTTTTAAAAGGTATGAAGAGGTAGAATTGTGTGACCCATGTGAATCCTACACAATACATGTATGTCTCTTTCTTATGGTTCCCTGAAGCAGAAGGAGAATTTTTGTCTGGGAAGGGCGGAATTCTCTGGGTAGGGCGGATCTGGAAAAGTTTGTTATCTGTCTGCTTATTCTAATCCTCCTGCCAGAGATTTCTCACGTAACTGTGTACTTTGGATTTCACATCTGTGTAAGGAATGAAGGATTTAGACATCTTTTCCCTTGTGGCGTTCTTGGCCTGGCAGCCAGCCTTTTCACTGCCTCCGATACCAACATGGCCAGGAATCCTGGCAAAGACAATCTGGTAAGAGTAGAAAACAGTTCAAAGAACTTCACAAGATCTGGGTGACTAATGTTTCGGCCAGCAATTGCCTGCAGAGCAGACAAGGAATCAGAAAAAATGAGAAAATCTTTATGCTTGGATTGGGACACCATTTTAGCGCCAAAACCAGAGCAATCAGTTCAGCAATATAAACGGAAATGTCCGACGGAATATGTTTTGAAAATAAACAATTGGGAATCGCGGAACAGAAGGCAGCAGCAGCAACACCTTCAGCAGACTTTGAGCCATAAATGAAAATTCTGTGAGATGACGGAAATTTCTGACACAGTTCTGCATACAATGACTTGTACGCCTGTGAACCGGTACAACCTTTCTGGAAGAAAGTAAGATCGAAACATAAACAAACCTTCGGTGTTTTCAAGGTCTATGGTGGGCTGTCTGGAAATTTGGAGATGTCTGAAACAACGGCTAAATCTATATCTGCATTTTTCATATGAGCACAGACACGGATTCCTAAAGAAAGAATGACATTCGGATGTTTTTAAAGTTCGATTTGACATTAAGGTTGATGACACAGTCGTAGACTGGGTTTTCCGGTTCAGAGAAAGTTTTAAACAGAAATTTAAAGTTAATTTCAGTCTACAGTTGGATAGGGAGCATTCCTCTACCTATGCGCATAAACTGTAGACAGGAGCATAATGCTTCCTCTTGCGTATACTGCGAAATCATCCACAAACAGGGAAATAGTCTTGACTATAGTGTTGACCTTAATACTGAACAGCGCAGGAGAGAATTCTCCCTTGTGGTACACCCAGCACTTGCTCATGAATGTCGGAGAGAGAAGTACCAACTCGCGCCTGAAACAGTCGCTTAGCCAAAAATTTTGGAAAGACATCTGTTTTCACTTTACAGCGAAAACATCATGAGAAACCTAGAAGACCCTGGATTAAAGGTTGGAGGGAAAATGATAAACAACATTCGATACGCAGATGACACCGTGCTAATTGCAGAAAGTGAGAGACCTACAAAATCTTGTGAATATACAAAAAATAGAAAGCAAAGGTAAGGGGTTGGAACTAAACAGCAGGAAGACTGAAATCATGGTGATCAGTAAAAAACATGAAATCCCCTCATGCAAAATAACAGCAAATGGCACAACCTTGACACAGGTTGATAAATTCAAATACTTGGGAACGATCATTTCATCAGACGGCAGATGCACATCAGAAATAGCCGGCAGAATCGACCAAGCCAAAACAGCATTCAAGAAGATGACAAGCATTCTTACCAACAAACGCCTGTCAATTAACATCAGGAAGAGAGTTCTTGAATGTTATATAGAACCAGTACTGTTGTACGGATGCGAGGCGTGGACAGTCAACAAACAAAGCCAGAACAAGATTGAGGCAGCCGAGATGTGGTTTCTAAGAAGAATGTTGAGAGTTCCATGGACAGCAAAGAAAACAAATGAGACAGTCTTGATGGAGGCAGGCAACATTTATAGGCTATTTTATGAGGAAGGGGGATTTGGAGCATCTGATCACAATGGGAAAGCTGGAGGGAAGGAGAGCACCGGGTAGACCCAGGGAGAAAATGCTGGACAGACTTGCAGAGTGGCTGGGGACGAGGAGGGTGGGGGAGATGCTAGGGGCAACGAGAGACAGAGACAGATGGAAGTCCATGAACGCCAACGCCATGCGGCAGGGCACCTGATGACGATGATGACATTCATAAGTAAACCACAGTGTCTTAGGCATTTGAGGTTTGACGACGTGTTGTTTTTGTTTTTTTTTGTTTTTTCACAATTCAGGATATCCTGTGTTAGTGTCTGCCGGATCATCACTTTGCAGAACTTTGTCTTGCTCTAATTTGCTCTGGATGGTCTGTGCGAATAAATCCTAGTTAGCCTTATGAAAATTCAAGAATTCCAGTAAAAATTCATGTTCATGTATTTGTTAAGACAAATGGAAAATGGTCACTTCCATGCAGATCATCGAGAACTGTCCACTCAAAGTCCAAGATTAGTGAAGCATCACATATCGATAGATCTAAACAGAAAAGTGTACCATTTGCAGGATGAATTTAAGTGGGAGATTTATCGTTTAGACAGCGTAAGTCTAATTCGGAGAAGACGTTTTCCAGCAGGAGACCACGGGGTGAAGAATCCGCACTATCCCAAAGCGGGAAATGGCCATTCAAATCGTCCAACAACAGAAAAAGTCTTGAAAGCTGCTCAGTCAGATCAACCAGTTCTACTTTTGTAAAGGGAACAGGCGGAGTAGGTACAGAGAACAGGTGGTATGGTTTTCTGTAGAGATATCCTTCCCGCTACTGCTTGCAAAGAAGTGTTCAGATTAACAGGGCTGAAAAAAAATGGACCTGTGTAGGAGCAAAGACACTCCACCCGTTACTCCTCCATCTTTGGGTTGGGCTGGTTTGGAAATAACGTTGAATTCCATTATGGAACTAATTTCCGATCACGCACTAATGTTTCTTGTAGAGCCAACACAACGAGCGGCAGGTCACAACAAACTAGCTGAAGATCCTAGAAATCAGAGATCAGATCTTTTACGTTCCAATGGACAATCTTCGATGCCGATGGAAGCAACATTAAACATATTTAGTCCATGTCCGTCTTATCATCCTCGACCTGCAGTGGAGCTATTTATTTTCTAGTGTTTTGTTGTTGTTGTTTTTTCCCCTAATGGCTGACCTGCCTGCAGGCAGAGAGGGCTTATGCCCTTTAAGCCCTGGTAGAGATTTTATCTCCTCCAGCATGACTTCCTGCCCTCCCCATTTGCTGTGGAGCCGCTCCCGAATGGCTGGGGCGGGAGGATAGGTTTCCCAGGGAGAATGGGTTTACCAGGCCGTCCAGCACTAGGTGGTTTCGACTGCTAAGCAGTCTGTGAAACAGCGAGTTTGACACCCCTGCTGTGGGCTTTCATGTCTTGCAATGTCTCGAAAGCAGTCTTTGTCCATGTAAGTTCAGTTTAGGCATAAATTTTCGTTGCAGGAAGGTTTTTGCCTTCTACCAGTCGTTTTGCCTCATGGAAAGGTATTCTTTTAAGTTCTGACTCTGTGTATAGTGTGTTCCACTTGACATAATTATGGGACAGCTTTCAGAGGATGAAGGGTAACTTTCCCACAGTATAGACATAGTGCTGGTCCGTCACGTGTTCCTTCGTGCAACTCCTTGGCACACATGGCACACTTTTACTGTGTCAATACATCTGTCTTCCATACGTCCATATTTCTGGCATCTGAAACATCGCATCGGCGATGGAACATACTTATAATTACAGTAGTTATACGGCGCCAAATCTTGACAATTCAAATCAATCTGCACTGATGGGCCAGGCACACGCATACAACCAGCAAATACCACCTTACAATGTTTTATACAGAGGCTGAAAAGAGATGGGTTTTTATAAATTGGAGTTAAAAGCAGAAAGGGTAGGTGTTAGGTGAAGGCAGAGCGGAAATCCATATTCTAGGCTGACGGTCCTGAGACAGTAAAAGAACGCTGGCCAGCACTTGATTGTTTAAATCTAGGAGCCCAAAGGGAAAGAGTGTCTGAAGCTGAGCGCAATTGCGAGCTGGCGTGTAAACGTTGGTGTTGTTGCAAAGATATGATGGAGCAGACTAGTGAATAGATTTGTAACACAAGGTATCCAGCTTACATTCAATTCTTTTTAAGACAGGCAACCAGTGAAGAGAGCGAAGGAGAGGACTGACACGACCAAACATTTTTGAGGACAAGACGAGCAGCTGTTTTGTATACGTTGCAGACACAGGAGAGAAGAAGCTGGTTGTCGACTGAGGAGAGCATTACAGTAATCAAGACGAGACAAAATGAGAGATTTCACAAGCTTAGATGCAGCCTCAGTTGAAAGATGTCTTCGAATGTAATTAATGCGTCGAATCTGATAGTAGCACGATTGGCAGGTTTGGGTCAGAAACTTCTGCATAGAAAGGATATTGTCCAAGGTCACACCCAGAATCAGAGAGAGGGATGACGTTAGCTAGCTGAATAGTATTCAGTGTGATAGAGGCAAGTTTATTTTTCGTACCTACAAGCATGGCTTCGGTTTTATCACCGTTTAACTGCAGTTTATTTTGTGTCATCCAGTTCCAGATATCAAATTAGCAACTGAATGCTTCTGACATAAGGTGATATTTTCAGGGGTGGTGCTATTCTGTAGTTGTGAATTATCTGCTTAAAAATGTTTCATGCTTGCTGGTTGATGATGTTGGATGGAGGTGAAGTATAAAGGGTGAACAGGACAGGGCCTAACACAGATCCCCGAGGAAATCCGCAAGAAAGCCGAACAGGCTCAGACTGATTTCCATTGACAACAACTGACTGAAAGCGATCAGACAGATAGGAGGAGAGCCAAGAAAGGGCAGCACCATGAACACTAAAAGTGTGTTCAAGACGAAAGAGAAAGACGGAGTTTCAGTAGTATCAAAGCAAACAGATCGAGGAGCATTAGGAGAGAAATTTTACTAGCATCAGAAGCGAGAAGACCAGCTTGCCAAAGATGGAGCCAAAGGAAGACAACCAGAAAAAAGCCTTAGCTTCAGGGAGAAGAAGACCCTTGTGAAGGCAGCCTTCTGCAGAACAACCTCAAAGGATCCATACCATCTCCTTAGCCGTCTGCAGCAGGTGGCGATCTTCAGGCTCAGAACAGGTCACTGTCGCCTGAATGCCCACCTGTTCAGGAAGATGAAGCTGGCCTCATCACCTATCTGTCCTTGTGGTCTGGAAGAACAGACACCAGAACACATCCTTCAGATCTGCCCCCTCTTCCAAGAGCAGAGGGAACAAGTGTGGCCGACGGCAGCTCCCCTCCGCACCAAGCTCTATGGCTGCCGACAGGACATGGAGGACACGACAACATTCGTCTCCCTGACTGGACTGACCTTGTGAACGTGCGAACGCAGAAGAAGAAGAAGAAGCGAGAAGAAGTTTGCTGACTACGTGAACAAGAAATCCAAAACAAGTGTGACTGCCCGCGTTCAACAGGAACCAGAATGAACACGAAAAAAGAATAAGAACGCGTATTTAATACAAGACGAGACAAGCGCAAATTTTCGGCCAACTGGCCTTTGTCAAGCATAAGATCACAAACAAACACCAGATACAAAAATTACGAGAAAAAGACTGAAACTCCCCTTCTGCTCTGTCTCACACTGGACAGAGCAGCAGGGACGTTTCAGTCTTTTTCTCTTAATTTTTATATCTGGTGTTTGTTTGTTTGTGATCTTACGCTTGACAAAAAATTGTGCCTGTCTTGTCTTGTATTAAACACGCGTTCTTATTCTTTTTTCGTGTTTTTTGTTTTTTTTGTTTTTTGTTTTGTTTTTTGTTTTTGGTTACTATGTGAACAAGAGGTGTTTCTGTACCGTGGTTTGTTCGATATGCGGATTGGTAAGGATGGCGGAGATGATTTGAGGAAATATGATCATTCAGTTGTTTTAGTGCCACTTTTTCAAGGAGCTTTGAGAGAAAGATAGCGACAAATAACAGCAGGAAAGTAGACCAGCTGACACACCGACACACAAAGACAGACCTACCTGACAACAAACATCCAATCCTTCTATCTGACATCAGTCGCTTTCTGACGGCAGCTTCAAACAGTGTCCTTATATTCTTCTTCATGTCTTCGGCTGGAATAAACACATGACAAAGTGGATGGGTTTATCATCATGGCTGGCTTACTTAATGATGATGTTCAGTGTCGGCTGAAGTATGTGTGTATACCACACACTCCTGCAACTATCTCCCCTGTTTCTTTTCTTCCCTCGTTTATCTTAATGTTTTTAAGATGTCAATTTCTTGAAAGAGACAATGCGGCATAAATGAATTCTATCAAAGGATATGCTCCAGCCGTACTCATTGTGATGACCACCTGACGTATATCTACGGTGAGAACCAAAACAACATCACACCTGGACATCAGAAATCCCACAATCTGTACAAAATGCCTACATTTTATTCATGGATTGGTGTGCCTTCTGGCCTGCGCACGCTTAAGTTCCCATGGCAGTTGAAAATCGTGAAAAACAGGGCCTTTGCCTGGCTGCCCTGGTATAAAACATTGGAGAGAGAGGTTGATTTCCCAAGCCCCTCCCCTTGAAGGCCAATTAGCCTTCTTGCCTTTCTAAAGTCTTGGCAAAAAAAAAAAAAAAAAAGATACGTGACGCTGCACTGCCGCGATGCGCTCTCAAAGAGGACAGCAGCCCGAGTTTCACGTGGTGAATCCTCTGTGACGAAAGAAATGAATATGAACATGACATCTGAACATGTGCAAAATAAGTCAATAAAATCTTCGTTAGTTTACACTATCGTCTTTATCAACCATCTCTCTCTCTCTCTCTCCTTCTCTCTCTCTCTCTCTCTCTCTCTCTCTCTCTCTCTCTCTCTCTCTCTCTCACACACACACACACACACACACACACACACACGCACGCACGCACGCACACACACACACACACACACACACACACACACACACACAAGCACGGAGATTATGCAAGCAGACACGCTGGGCAGATGGACCTTCCATCTATCCTCTTTCCACCCTTTACATCTCCCTCTACCCGATTATCGCATAGTAATTAACGCATGACTTATAGTTTGTAATAGGCCTCATACCCCAAATCAACAAAGTATTGAAAGGGACCCTACTGATTGGTGCAGTTTAGATCATTGTTCACTGGCGACTCTGAAGCCAGTATTGATGGTCACTTTTTTGTGATCTGTCTTTGTGACAACTCAAAAGCAGACAGAAAAAGCTACGGTTATTTCGTTAATGATTATTTATGAAAATCAGATTTATTTATTTCCACATCCTTCGGAATAACTGTAACGATCTTCTCTTCAAAACGCTAACTTTTAGAAATTTAAAGTATGCTTTTACATTCTACTGTAACTGATTTCATTGTCGATGACTTAAAAAATATAATCTGTGCCATCCCGGTTTTTTATGGCCACTTGACATGTACCTGTTCCATGGTTATGAACCAGAAATGTCACCATGCACTTTCAGACATGTCTCCACATTTTGTTTTCTTTCAAACTAATGACTCCGTGATTTGTCTCCTTGCAGACCAATGTCTCCAAATTTTGTCATCTTTGACACTACTATCTCCATGTTTTGTCTCCAATCAGACTGTCTCCACGTTTTATCTCCTTTCAGACTCACGGCTATAAGTTGTCTCCTTTCAGACTAATGGCTTCCTGTTTTGTCTCAGACTAATGTCTCCATGTTTTGTTTCCATATTTTGTCTCCTTTCAGACTAATGGCACTATATTTTGTCTCTTTCAGGCAATGTCTCTATGCTTTGTCTCCTTTCACACTGTCTCCATATTTTGTATCTTTTCAGACTAATATCTCCATGTTTTACCTCCTTTCAGATCAACGTCTCCATGTTTTTGCCTCATTTCAGAGTAATTGCTCTACGGTTTGTCTCCTTTCAGACTAATTTTCTGTTTGGTCACCGCTTAGACTAAGGACTCCGTATTTTGACCTCTTTCAGACTTGTATCTACTTGATTTGTTGTACCTCTACAAAGTCTGATAAAATTGGATCAATCAATCAATTAAACAACCATTGAAGAAATAAATCTAATATTTTTTCGATCATTTTAATGCTTATGTTATGTTGATAAAATCCTTGTCTATGATGAATATGCAAACGCATAAGTGTGTACCTCCTTGCTAACCAAAACCTTCCAGTAGCTGTCCCAATACTGTGCATAAACAAAACCATTTGTAAACCGCAAAATGCTGTACAAAATGCTGGCCAGTTATGAGGAATAGGAATAGTCTATAATTTGCTCAAATGCGGCTAAAAGCATTCAGTAGCTCAACATATTTTAGTAATTTTGATAGTACTTACAGTCTGGAGAAGATAGAGTCTTGTACACAGGAGCTTGTCCAGGTCTGTTGAAGGGCGTTGTTTTGCTGAGGACAGCTCGTCCCTGCTGATCCAGGTCATACACTGCCACATGGCCCGGTGGGAAGGGTACCATCCTGGTGTCACCATCACGCAGTGAATGGGACAAGCCGAAAAGACCTGGCAAAATGATGATCTCATGCAGCATCCCCATTAACAGAAACAAATCTTCTGTCTCTTTAAAATGCTACACAATTTGGAACTTCATTTAGACTTCGCCTCCTCTATTTAATGTAATTATTAATGCAAAACCTTTAAAGAAAAATGTGAACTAATCATTTCCCTCTCTCTCTCTCACACACACACACACACACACACACACACACACACACACACACACACACACACACACACACACACACACACACACACATTGATTTTTTTTTAATTCGTCCAAGTCTTTACAGTCCAAAGTTTGGACTTTTCAGACAGCTAAGTACTCAGGTACCCATCTCAGCTATTGGGATTACACACCTTATTAATTTAAATATGCTTGTCTTGAGCTGACTGTTACCATATTATAAGAAAGGGAATGTTAATAAGCCTAAAAGCTATAGAAGCGTTTCAGCGTCCGAGCAGTACATGATATAATCTGTCATCAACAGTGTAACATCTGAATTCCAAGCAAAATTTATTAAGGGGTTAGACCTAGCCAGATTTGACTACCAAGATTGTGATGTTCAGTGTTTCAGTTCTAATTAACCAATCACCATGATATTTGGCAAGAAGATACCTCAGACAGTATTCTTTGGATTGAATATCTTTGTTGGGGTCTGTGAGTAGGAAATTGAGTTTATTTTTAGTCCGCGAAAGTTCGCGATTTTTCGCGAGATTGTATTTTCAGCCTAAATCTTCCCACTACAGGACTGTGGTCACTGTTGCAGTCTGCGCCTAGTAGTGTTTTTGCTGTCAGCAAAGAATTTTTTTAATCTTTTGTTGATCAGAATGTAGTCAATCTAATTTTTGTTATTATCTCCTGGACTCATCAATGTCCATTTTCTGTAACCAGATTTATTTTCACTTTACACTTCACTTAAGAAACCTAGAAGACTGCCCTGGGATGAAGGTTGGAGAAAAATGTTAGACAATCATCTGTACGACTGGCCAAGTTCACAGGCCTGCTGCGGCAGTTGCCAGCCAGAAAGCGTGTATTATTTTCCGTCTCATTCTTTTGTAATCCAGTTCTTTTTTGCTTTTCTATATACTCTAGGGATTTCTTCAGAAGCTTCATTTATCGCGTTTCTCAACTTTGTCCATTGTTCCTCATTGTCACCAACGTCTTCCAGAGCACTGAATTTGTTTTGAACACGTACGTTGATTTTTTTACGAATCACTTCATCTGTCTTTAAGAGTCCAAGATTTAGTTTGATGTTGCATTTGGTCTGTTTCCTTTTCCTTAATTTCAGCCTAAATCTTCCCACTACAGGATTGTGGTCACTGTTGCAGTCTGCGCCTAGTAGTGTTTTTGCTGTCAGCAAAGAATTTTTTAATCTTTTATTGATCAGAATGTAGTCAATCTAATTTTTGTTATTATCTCCTGGACTCATCCATGTCAGGCTGCTCAAACCAGGTGTTTCCCACTATGAACTCATTCATCTGTGCATATTCTACAAGTTTCCCTCCCGTTTCATTTTGTATACCAAGGCAAGGATGTCCGACTATATCCTCCACCATATCCTGTCCCACTTAAGCATTAAAAATTCCCATTATCATTGTAATTTCTTGTGATTTACATTGGGCCTTGGCCATCTGTAATACTTCGTACAAGTTGTCAATTTCGTCATGAGTACTTGCGAATATGGGTGCATACACCTGAATGATGTTGATATCAAATGGCTTGCCACCCAGTTTAACCAGCAAAACTCTGTTGGACACAGCCCAGTATCCCTTAAATGCTTTTGATTTGTCCCTGTCAATTATGATGCCTACTCCTCTTCCATGTGAGTCTCCACCAGGATTATTGTATGCTCTCCTGATGTTATGCCTGCCCCCTTCCGTCTCACTTTCCCTAGTCCTAAAATGCTAATGGCAATCCTTTCAATGTCCATTTTGACATTATCTAATTTTCGTTTTTGCAACAATGTCCTGACATTCCATGTTGCGATTTAATGCAGTAGCTTCCTGATGGTCTGGTGTCACCTGCGCAGCATGACGATCCCTACTGGAAGAAGATGCTCCATAGGAGCCCCCATTTACGTCGTTATCTTCATTTTTCTTCTAACTGGCCATAATTGTTCTGGGGAAAATATGATGGTGGTTTCCCGTTGCCTTCCATTGTTTTTTTGTTTTGTTTTTTAACGGTACCTCCATTAGCCTTTGCCGATCCCACAACAACATGCAGGGTGATTTTTGTCAGGTTTTTTTACCTTAGCCTTATTCTCTCCTGAGATGTCCACAAGGCAGTGGAGCTATTTACCCTTAGCTGGGGGTCTGGTTCGTGGGCACCAGGGCATATCCACATGCTGATGGGCCTTCGCGCCGCACTTCTGGGGGCCAGACCTCCTCTGAGGCCCTCGAGTTTTAGATTGAGTCCATGAGGTGCTCAGTTACCACATGTCGCCACGAGGAGGCATAACGTTGGGCTTGTTGATGGAGGCTGTGTAATGACAGAGAGAGACTTACGCATTCTGCTCTCCTTTTCACATAGCTGCAAGCAGCATTGCTAGCCAGCAGTGCAGGCTAAAAGTGAGAGGTGACAAGCACACAGTCACTAGCCAACACACTAGACGCATCACATCTGCCATATGACAGCCATTTTTGATGAAGGAACGGAGGAAAGCGAAGGGAAAGGCGGAAATATACAGGAAGATAAACAAAGAAATCAGGAATAGGTGCAATGAAGCTAAGGAAGTTTGGCTTAAAACAAAATGAAAAGAAATAGAAGACTGACACAAAACGGATCTTCAGGGTAAGTACAGAAGAACTGAAGAAATTGTCCACAGGAAAAAGACATGCACATCAACTGGTTGCTTAAAGTCGAAAAATGGTATGCTTATCATGGAAAAAGACAAAATATTAGATAGATGGGGAGAGTACATTAAAGACCTTTTTGAAGATGACAGAAATAATGAACACATTATAAGAAAGAACGTTGAAGGACTGTCAAGGCAGTTTTGTTCATCTTTTTATTTTTTCCCTTTTCTTCTTGTTTGGGGACAGGAGTATTTGGTTGGGTCAGTGTGTGTGTGGGGTCTTGGCCATCTGGGTCAAAACTCACCTGTCCAGTTACAGTCTACCTGTGCCTGTGTGTGTGTTTTACGTGATTTTTGTACCTTGGCTGTGAATCGATGTTTCGCCCGACCTGTGTTTATGGCTAAGTTATGGTGTACATGGGTCTGGTGTGTATAAATTTTTGTGTGTTTTGGGTGCTGTTTGTGTGAACAATTTTTCAGTAAACTTGTGTTGATGGGCTAAATCAGGGATTACCTGGTACCCGTGTGTATAGATTTTTGCGTGTGTTTTTTGGCTGTGTTCTGTGAACTTGTGTTGGCTTTTTGAGAATGGAGTTGTCAGTTGGTGTGGGGCCTTCCTCTGCACCAGATGGTTTGCAGTTAGGGGGGTGTGGTCTGGCCAGTTTCTGGTCAGATGAGGTTTTCTTTTTTTTTTAAAGATGTAATAGTTTTGTGTTAGGGTCAGTTGGAGTTGGTTGTCCTTCTGCTTCAGACAGTTTGCAGTTGGGCGGATACGGCCATTTGCTGGTTAGAGTTGTTAGTTTAGTTGGTGTTGTGTTTAGTTGGTCTGCTTCAGACGGTTTGCAGTTGGGAGGATAGGGCCAGTTTCTGGTCGGAGTCACCACTTGTAGTTGGATTTCGTGTCCTAGAAGTGGGTAGAGGTCTCTGTGTTTCGTTGGTCTGCGTAGTTGAATGAAGTTTGTGGAGGTCTATGTGTCTTTGGCATGCGGTCAGGAGTGACTCGACGCCTGTATTTTTCTTCTGCTACAGACGGTATGCGGCAGGTGCAGTAGTTGTGTGAAGTTCATAGAGGTCTATGTGTGACGCCTGTTAATTTTCCCTCTGCTACAGACGGTATGCAGCGGGTGCATTGGTCAGTCACTCCAATTTTGTCAACATTGTTATGTGAGAGTATAGTGTATAGGTGTTGTTGTCAGGCATGTATCCAGCAGTGAATAGTCGTCTACTCTCCTTTGCTGCTGTTGATGTGTGGTTTGGTGGCTAGGCTGGTGTTGGTAGCTGGGTTCGTCAACATATTCATAAATAATGAGTTTTGCTGCCGTGTCCAATCATGTTTGTCTAACTACGGGTCAGTAAGGGAGGTCGTATTCAGAGTTTCGCCAGCGTGAGGGGAGAAGATCACCCGTGTCCTGCGCCAGTCGTCGTTGCTGTCTTTGTGGTCCTGGCTCTATGAGGAGGTGCACGAATCTGAGCTCCGGCAACGTTACAAGCGTCCAAGGCAGGTGCAACCGGAGGGGCTTCTATGGCTGCGTCTTCCGGCAAGATCGGTGGTATTTCCACACCACCAGCCTACGGCCCAGCCGTTCTACTCAGCCCGTTTCCTTGACGCCGCCCTTCGCAGGACTCCACGTCTGCTGCAGTGACTCATTGGTGATTAGTAACCCCAACATCCTATGGACCAAAATCTTTGCATGGACTGAAACTTTGTTGTGAGTGTGTATGTTTGCTATGCTTCTAAATAAATTCCGTTGTTTGAAGATTCGAAATGTATGCAAATATTGGTTTTTGGGGTGCCACGTATAGCAATGCTTCTAAGAGATTTCCGTTGTTTTGAAGATGTGAAATGTATGTAAATGTTGGTTTTTGTGGTGCCACACCCAGTTATGCTATATTTACATATGTGAATTGCGTGAATGATGCGTCATGTTGTCTTGTTTGTCTGTAATATAATTTGTGTAACTGTAATGTGTCCAAGGATTTCCTTATTTAGTCATATTATGTAGTCATAAACGGGTGTGCTAGAGTTGATAGGTCTGTTTCTCTGTCTTTCCCCTCTAGTTCAAGCCTTAGCAAGCTTGATAAGGACCACCCATAATGAAAGATGAAGTTGGAGCAGCACCGAAAAAGAGGAAACCAGGAAAAGCCCCAGGACCAGACAATATTACTACAGAGATGATTGAAGCCCTGGAGGAATTTGGTATTGAAAGTAATAACAGACCTCCTAAATGGGATTAATGACACTGGAAAAATCCCCAAAGATATGTCAAAATCAATTTTCATTGCACTTGCAAAGAAAACTGGGGCTATTGAATGCGAACTCCATCACACAATCAGCTTGATGAGTCATGTAACAAAGATTTTATTAAGAATAATCATGATGAGGACAAGGAATAGAATCATAAGTTAAATAGCAGAAGAACAGTGTGGATTTGTTGGAGGGAAAGGAACTATTAATGCCACATACATCCTAAGAACTAACATAGAGATGTCAATCGAGATGAATATGGATTTATATTTATGCTTTGTTGATTATACCAAGACTTTTGATCGGGTGAGACATGAAGAATTGATCAACCAACTAGAAAGATTCATTATTGATGGAAAAAATCTACGAATAACCAGAAATATGTATTGGGAACAAACAGCTGCAATGAGAATAGAAAACGATGTAAGCTCTTTCCAAAATATCAAAAGAGGAGTCAGACAAGGTTGCGTTTTGTCACCAGATCTGTTTTCATTTTACAGCGAAAACATCACGAGAAATCTGGAAGAATACCCTGGATTAAAGGTTGGAGGAAAACTGATAACATACGCAGATGACACAGTGCTCAATGCAAAAAATGAAAGGGACCTACAAAACCTGAATACGATAGAAATAGAAAGCAAAGGAAGGGGTTGGAGCTAAACAGCAAGAAAACTAAACTCTGGTAATCAGTAAAAAACGTGAAATCCACTCATGCAAAATAACAGCAGACAGCACAACCTTGAGACAGGTTGATGAGTTTAAATATGTGGGAACGATCATTTCACCAGACGGCAGGTGCACATCAGAAATAGCCAACAGAATCGGCCAAGCCAAAACAGCATTCAAGAAGATGAAAAGTATTTTTTCCAACACATGCCTATCAATTAGCATCAGGAAGAGAGCTCTTGAATGTTCTGCAGAACCAATAATGTTATACAGTTGTGAGGCATGGACAGTCAACAAGCAAAGCCAGAACAAGATTGACGCAGCCGAGATATGGTTTCTAAGAAGAATGGTGACAGTTCCATGGATAGCAAAGTAAACAAACGAGACAGTCTTGATGGAGGCAGACACAAGACGATCATTCATGAGGAAGATTAGGAAAAGACAGGCAACATTTATAGGAGATTCTATGAGGAAAGGGGAACTTGAGCACGTGGTAACAACAGGAAAGCTGGAGGGAAAGAGCACCAGGTAGACCGAGGGAGAAAATTTTGGATGGACTTGTAGAGTGGCTGAAAATAGAGAGGGTGGAAGATGTGCTTGCAGCAATAAGGGACAGATGCATAAGGCCATGAGCGCCGACGCAATGTGGCAAGGCACTTGTCTTGATGATGATGATGAGTAGTGTCTTTGATGGAACACAGAATGAGCGTATCATTGCTGCTGTTAAGTGAAGCAAGCTTACCTTTAGCCTCTGAGCAGACGGCCAAAAATCCTGTGTCAGTATGCAGGGTGAAGAGAGGGCGAACACCAAAAGTGTCTCTGCCCAAGATCACCTTTCTGTTGGCCGTGTCCAGGATGCAGAAGGCAAACACACCATCCAGCTGAGCGGCCATGGCCTCAGCCCCTAGCCTGTCGTACAGGTGAATGATGGGCTCTCCATCACAGTCTGTACTCACCTCGAGGTCATGCGTCTTGTCCAGCTGAAAGTGAACACACTTTTTTTTTTTTTTCTTTCTTTTCAAATTTCTTTCATTTCTTTAAGAGAGGAATCTTCAGGGACACCAAATTCTGAGAAAGTCACAAAAGCGAGACTTGGGAATGAGAGGAAAAAAGTGAGGCTTTCACCTACAACAATGAAGCTTTCACCTAGAGCAATCAGTCTTTCACCTAGAGCAATGAAGCTTTAACCTACAGCAATCAGACTTTCACCTAGAGCAATGAAGCTTTAACCTAGAACAATCAGGCTTTTACCTAGAGCAATGAAGCTTTCACCTAGAGCGATCAGGTTTTCACCTAGAGCAATCAGGCTTTCATCTAGAGCAATGAAGCTTTAACCTAAAGCAATCAGGCTTTCACCTAGAGCAAAGAAGCTTTAACCTAAAGCAATCAGGCTTTCATCTAGAGCAATGAAGCTTTAACCTAAAGCAATCAGGCTTTCATCTAGAGCAAAGAAGCTTTAACCTAAAGCAATCAGGCTTTCACCTAGAGCAAAGAAGCTTTAACCTAAAGCAATCAGGCTTTCATCTAGAGCAATGAAGCTTTAACCTAAAGCAATCAGGCTTTCATCTAGAGCAAAGAAGCTTTAACCTAAAGCAATCAGGCTTTCATCTAGAGCAATGAAGCTTTAACCTAGAACAATCAGGCTTTTACCTAGAGCAATGAAGCTTTCACCTAGAGCGATCAGGTTTTCACCTAGAGCAATCAGGCTTTCATCTAGAGCAATGAAGCTTTAACCTAAAGCAATCAGGCTTTCATCTAGAGCAATGAAGCTTTAACCTAAAGCAATCAGGCTTTCATCTAGAGCAAAGAAGCTTTAACCTAAAGCAATCAGGCTTTCACCTAGAGCAAAGAAGCTTTAACCTAGAGCAATCAGGCTTTCACCTAGAACAATAAGCTTTAATCTAGAGCAATCAGGCTTCTGCCTAGAGCAATGAGACTGACCTAGAAGCAATCAGGCTTTCACCTAGAGCAATGAAGCTTTAACCTAGAGCAATCAGGCTTTCACCTAGAGCAATGAAGCTTTAATCTAGAGCAATCAGGCTTTTACCTAGAGCAATGAGACTGACCTAGAGCAATGAAGCTTTAATCTAGAACAATCAGGCTTTTACCTAGAGCAATCAGGCTTCTGCCTAGAGCAATGAGACTGACCTAGAGCAATGAAGCTTTAACCTAGAGCAATGAAGCTTTAACCTAGAGCAATCAGGCTTTCAACTAGAACAATCAGGCTTTCACCTAGAGCAATGAAGCTTTAACCTAGAGTAATCAGGTTTTCACCTAGAGCAATCAGGCTTTCACCTAGAGCAATGAAGCTTTAACCTAGAGTAATCAGGTTTTCACCTAGAGCAATCAGGCTTTCACCTAGAGCAATCAGGCTTTCACCTAGAGCAATGAAGCTTTAACCTAGAGCAATCAGGCTTTCAACTAGAACAATCAGGCTTTCACCTAGAGCAATGAAGCTTTAACCTAGAACAATCAGGCTTTCACCTAGAGCAATGAAGCTTTAACCTAGAACAATCAGGCTTTCAACTAGAACAATCAGGCTTTCACCTAGAGCAATGAAGCTTTAACCTAGAGCAATCAGGCTTTCACCTAGAGCAATGAAGCTTTAACCTAGAGCAATCAGGCTTTCAACTAGAACAATCAGGCTTTCACCTAGAGCAATGAAGCTTTAACCTAGAGCAATCAGGCTTTCACCTAGAGCAATCAGGCTTTCACCTAGAGCAATCAGGCTTTCACCTAGAGCAATGAAGCTTTAACCTAGAGCAATCAGGCTTTCAACTAGAACAATCAGGCTTTCACCTAGAGCAATGAAGCTTTAACCTAGAGCAATCAGGCTTTCACCTAGAGCAATCAGGCTTTCACCTAGAGCAATGAAGCTTTAACCTAGAGCAATCAGGCTTTCAACTAGAACAATCAGGCTTTCACCTAGAGCAATGAAGCTTTAACCTAGAGCAATCAGGCTTTCAACTAGAACAATCAGGCTTTCACCTAGAGCAATGAAGCTTTAACCTAGAGTAATCAGGTTTTCACCTAGAGCAATCAGGCTTTCACCTAGAGCAATCAGGCTTTCACCTAGAGCAATGAAGCTTTCACCTAGAGCAATCAGGCTTTCACCTAGAGCAATGAAGCTTTCACCTAGAGCAATCAGGCTTTCACCTAGAGCAATGAAGCTTTCACCTAGAGCAATGAAACTTTAACCTAGAGCAATGAAGCTTTAACCTAGAGCAATCAGGCTTTCATCTAGAGCAATGAGGCTTTTACCTAGAGCAAGGAGAGCCAAAATAGTCATCGTGGGTGCTTTACAAACTATGCAATAAATGAATTGCCAAAGTTAGAAGAATATTTCTATCCTCCAGCGACACACGTCTGTGATAGTAACTCAAAGATATATGCAGCCGTTTGTATACGTAAAGACGTGGATTATAAAATCATTCCACCTCCTGTGCCAAAGGGCACTGACGGTGTTTATTATGTGGCTGTGAAAGTGAAAAGTAACTCTGTGTCAACTATAAACATCATGTCTGTATATTATCCAAGTGGCCCTGATGGAGAAAACAATGACTGACTACGGACTTTAGACCATAATGAGAAATGGTTGATCATGGGGGATTTTAATGCCCATTCTCCATTCTGGGACAATGACTGCCAGTATGTCTCTAACAATCGTTTTGTTGAAAATGTCATTGACTTTGGATAAGTCTTGTTAAATGACGGTCGAATAACTAGAATTCCAGACAATCCTAAACATAAGGCTTCTGCCATTGACCCAACTTTATTATCACCTGACCTCGTCCTTAATAGCATGTGGGATGTTACATCTGACTCCCTTGGAAGTGGTATATGACCTCGTCCTTAACAGAATGTGGGATGTTACATCCCGACTCGCTTGGAAGTGATCATTTGCCAATTGTCACAGTTATAAATGAACCGTTTGATAACACACCGTACAAGACGACGTTATACCTAGATATATGTACAGCCGTGCAAACTGGATAACATACCGTAAGATTTTAATGGCAAAAGATTGCAGGTTTAACGAAAGTGACAATGTTAATGATATGTATTCACACTTCACGAATGCGCTACACGAGGCAGCAAACAATTCAATTCCAAAAAGGAAATATGTCAACAAAGGTAATTATGTCGGAAATATTATGTGACGAAGCAAAGAATGAAAAAAAGAAAATGTATAAAATCTGTTTAAAAACTAAATCTCCAGAAGATCATTACCATATGAAAGTGGCAAAGATTGATACCAACAAAGTTATAGCCCAAGCCAAAAAGCAGTATTGGTCAGATTTTTGTTCTCTACAAATTTCCGGGCCTAAAGATCTTCCTAAACTTTGGACTAAGGTCAAAGAAATGAAAAATGGTTTTCATTTACCCCAGTTTCCTATTAAGATTAAAGACAAAGAATTTCCTTCATCGTCTGAGAAAGCCGAAGAATTTGTACAGTTATTTTCGAGAGTAAGTAATTCTAGTAGCTTGTCTACACCAATAAGGGAGACAAGACGGAAAATTGAAGAATCAGAAGAATACTCAGATCCTCCCCCCGATAGCCATGTGTACATAAATTCAAAAATTACGTTACAAGAACTTAAAGATGCCCTTCTCTCGTTGAACAACAAAAAAGCGGGTGTAGGACTGGATGGCGTTTCATATACCCTTTTAAGTCATTTACCAGAGAAATGGATTGAATATTTACACATTATACTAAAATGCTGGGAAAGAGGTCGCATACCTGACATTTGGAAGACTTCAATTGTGTTACCTATACCAAAAGCTAATATACCCCTCTCTGATCCAGGTAGTTACAGGCCTATCTCACTAACATCCCATGTTTCAAAACTAATTGAAAAAATTATATTGAATCGACTGACTTACTTTTGTGAGAAAAATAATATACCTATTAACCAATCTGGGTTTCGAAAAGGTAGATCGACGACAGACCATTTAGTCAAATTAACAACTCAAATTAGAAATCAGTTTAAGAGAAAAAATGTTTTAGCTATCTTTTTTGATTTTAAAAAAGCGTACGACCAAGTCTGGCATGCGAGACTTTTGATGAAATTAAAACACATTGGTCTCAAGGTTATCTTTATTATTTTATCAAATCATTCATAAGTGACCGAAGTATAGTAGCTAAAATAGGTAATACATACTCTGAAAAACGACCTATAAATGAAAAACGACCTATAAATATGGGAATTCCACATGGTTCTGTAATATCTCCTTTATTGTTTAATATTTTGATCTATGACCTGCCAACACAAGTCAAACAATATAAACTTAGCTCAGTACGCTGATGATATAGCGATTTGGATGAATGTTTCGTTGAAAAGGAAGATTTCCTTAAGAGAAATAAACTGCATTAAAAGGTCTACCAACGTGAAATTAACAATATTTCCACTTACCTGATGGTTAACGGTCTCGAAATATCCAATGAAAAAACACACATGATGCTTTTTAATAATGGTCTTAGTCCTAAAGAGGTACTGTTGTTTTAAAACTGATAATGAGGAACTGACATACACTTGACTTCTAGTTTACAGTGGAAAGAACATATTGATGCCTTGTTATGTATAAAGCCATGGAAAGCTATAACTTAATAAAAATTGTTAGTAAACAATCATGGGGGCAGGACTCTAAAACGTTATTACATCTTGTAACAGCTTTAGTCAGATCGAAGTTGGCTTATGGCCAAGAGGTATATTTTTCAGCTCCAAAATGCTATTTGAAAAAACTTCAAAGCGTAGACAGTAAAGCTGTTAAATGGGCTCTTGGGGTACCGGTATATACAAAAACTCAAGAAGTATGTAAAATAGCCGGCATCCTTCCATTGGATGATTGGAGGAAGTTATCAGCTGCTAAATATACAGTTAGAGCAAATACTGTAGCTAATTATGCCGATACGGAACTTAAAATTCGGTCTGACATCCATTTCCCCAAAAGAGCAAGAACAATAAAAGCACAAGAAACAATATCCACTTACACACATGAGCTCTTCGAAATTTCCCGCGTAATACCTAACAAAGTTTCACATAGAATGCTATGTTGTCCCCTACCCCCATGGGAATTGTCCAATGCAACTTTTGATATCAACTACAGTGATAATGGCTTGAGAAAAGATACTAATCCACACTTGTTAGCAATTGATGTTCTGTCACATCTACATACAAAATATTTACATTATTTGAAAACATTTACCGATGACTCTGTTCTAGATAATGATGCTGCAGGCGCTGGTTTCCTAATTCCAAACTTTAAAGTAGAAAAGGCTTACTCCTTAGGACCGGGACATTCAATCTTCACTTCTAAATTAGTTGCCATCCTAATGGCACTGAAATATATAGTGGATCTACCCATAACTTTGTATAGTATCTTATTATGTGTAGATTCGAAATCTGCATTAAAATCCCTAAAAAGTTGCGAATATAAGGTAAATAGCAGGTTAATATTTGAGATAAAATTTCTAATTCATTGTTTAATAACAAATAATACACAAGTTACTTTTTGTTGGATTCCATCACACTGTGGTATCATATATCACGATCGGGTCGACAGAATAGCTAAAAGCGCAGCACTGAATAGGGCTGGCAGTATTAAACTTGATTTACCACTATTTGAGCATGAAATGAACGCTACATTAGAAAACAAAGTAAAAGCGCAATGTGACCTTCGCCCATTCATCGTAAATTACCAGGGTTTTACAAGACTAGAGATAACGTTAGCTTACAGATTATCTCTCAATTCACTTTGAACTAAATTCAATAAAACCATCAAATGTATCTGTAGTGATAACATAACAGTTAAACCTTTTGTGTTGTCAGCGAATGCGACCTTATTTCCGTGCATCACTTATAAATTTAAAACAGATACATACTGATTTCACTCTGTATTTCCATTGCTAGTCATTTACTGCACAGTCCTATAGGTCCTTTTCTTTGATTGTTTTATACCTGTAACTCCCACCTACTCCTGTTTGTTTGCTTGTTCGATTTTTTTTATTACTCCTTAAAAGACCTGTTACAAAGCTTTTTTTTTTTTTTTTACTTGTTTGAATTTACCTCATATGTTACAATGCCGTTATGATTCCATAGATTCATTCATCACACAGACGCCTCTGTATCTTATCTTACACATTCATTTATACATTTACCTGCCTTTTTTTTCGTCTAAAAGCACATATGTGAATAGACGTTAAAAGAAATAACGAACGAACAAACTATGCATTTGCAAAGACTTTGAGATTTCCCTTATGAAAATTAATAGTATGTAAAATGAAATAAATCCATCCAAACAAACCCTTTGTGTACAGTCCTATACAGTCAGACTTGTTGGCTTTTTCGTCACCCTGTGTGTGTGTGTGTGTGTGTGTGTGTGTGTGTGTGTGTGTGTGTGTGTGTGTGTGTGTGTGTGTGTGTGTGTGTGTGTGTGTGTGTGTGTGCGTGCGTGCTTGCGTGTTTGTGTGACTGTATCTCTCTCTCTCTCTCTCTCATATGGAATCAACACAGTTTCAGCACACAGGATTCTGCACAGGCTGGAAAATTTGAAATTTGGTGGAGCACATATTGGATTGTCTGAATGCGATGAATCTCTTAGACAACAAACTGTAAACTGTGTGTGTGTGTTTTGTGTGTGTCTATCTCTGTGTGTGTGTGTGTGTGTGTGTGTGTGTGTGTGTGTGTGTGTGTGTGTGTGTGTGTGTGTGTGTGAAGCCTTGCGATATTTCAAATGTATCAAAATGAGTCAGTCTCAATCACCAGCCTATGGTTGTAGATTTCGCCATTGTAGACGAGCCAGATCTGAGGGTGGGTATACAACCTCATCGGCTGCATGCCTCGAATGTCGTCTACAATGGCCAGCCGGTGAAAGCCGAGGCAGCAATTCTGGAAGTGGTTGATGTTCTCTATCCTGAAGGCGTCAGGACCTCTGTGACTGATAGTGTGCACTGCATGGCACTGTACTGACACGTCATTATCACTGCCAAACACTGCCCAGATTCCGCACATCTTGCAAACGCGTGGGCTTCTTTCTCGCTCCTGAAATAGGATATTATTATATCATACATAATTGTGTGTGTGTGTGTGTGTGTGTGTCTGCGTGTGTGTGTGTATGTATATATAATTATATATATATATATATATATATCTCATCATCATCAGGTGCCTTGCCGCATTGCGTTGGCGATCATGGACTTCCATCTGTCTCTATCTCTTGTTGCCCCAAGCATCTCCTCCATCCTCCTCGTCTTCAGCCACTCTGCAAGTCCGTCTAGCATTCCCATTGTGACCAGGTGCTCCAAATCCCCCTTCCTCATAAAATGGCCTATAAATGTTACCTGTCTTTTCCTAATCTTCCCTATGAGTGATCTACTTGTGTCTGCCTCCATCAAGACAGTCTCGTTTGTTTTCTTTGCTGTCAATGGAACTCTCAACATTATTCTTAGAAACCACATCTCAGCTGCCTCAATCTTGCTCTGGCTTTGCTTGTTGACTGTCCACGCCTCACATCCGTACAACAGTATTAGTTCTATATAACATTCAAGGACTCTCTTCCTGATGTTAATTGATAAGCATCTGTTGGTAAGAATGCTTGTCATCTTCTTGAATGCTGTTTTGGCTTAGCCGAGTCTGCCGGCTATTTCCGATGTGCATCAGCCGTCTAATGAAATGATCATTCCCAGGTATTTGAACTTATCAACCTGTCTCAAGGTTGTGCTATTTACTGTTATTTTGCATGAGGGGATTTCGTGTTTTTTACTGATCACCATGACTTCAGTCTTCCTGCTGTTTAGTTCCAACCCCTTACCTTTGCTTTCTATTTCTAGTATATTCACAAGGTTTTGTAGGTCCCTTTCTTTTTCTCCAATTAGCACGGTGTCATCTGCGTATCGAATATTGGTTATTATTTTCCCTCCAACCTTTAATCCAGGGTCTTCTTCTAGGTTTCTCATATTCCTGATTATTCGTAGATCTTTTCCATCAACATTGAGTCTCTCCAGTTGGTTGATCAATTCTTCATGTCGTACCCGATCGAAAGCCTTGGTACAGTCAACAAAGCATAAATACAAATCCTTATTCATCTCATTTGACCTCTCTATCATAGTTCTTAGAATGTATATGGCATTAATAGTTCCCTTCCCTTCCACAAATCCACACTGTTCTTCTGCTATTTCTCTTTTGATTCTATTCCTTGTCCTCATCATGATTATTCTTAACAGGATTTTTGTTACATGACTCATCAAACTGATTGTGCGATAGAGTTCGCATTCTGCCCCTGCCTTCTTTGGAAATGCAATGAAAATTGATTTTGACATATCTTTGGGGATTTTTCCAGTGTCATAAATTTGATTTAGGAGGACTGTTATTTTTTCTATGCCAAATTACTCCAGGGCTTCAATCATCTCTGTAGTAATGTTGTCTGGTCCTGGGGCTTTTCCTGGTTTCATCTTTTTCAGCGCTGCTGTAACGTCATCTTTCATTATGGGTGGTCCTTCAAAGTTCTTTTTTATGTGTTCTTCGTTTCTGTCATCCTCAAAAAGGTCTTTAATGTACTCTCCCCATCTGTCCAGTATTTTGTACTTTTCCATGATAAGCGTGCCATCTTTCGATTTTAAGCAACCAGTTGATGTACATGTATTTTTCCTGTGGACAATTTCTTCAATTCGTCTGTACATACCCTGGCGATCCATTTTGGTTCGGTCTTCTATCTCTTTGCATTTTGTGTTCAGCCAAGCTTCCTTAGCTTCATTGCACCTATACCTGATTTCTTTGTTTATCTTCCTGTATATCTCCTCGTTTCTCTTTGCCCTCCTCCTTTCCTCCATCAAGCCCAAAACTTCATTAGTCATCCAGCTCTTTTTTGCTTTTCTATCTGCCTTAGGGATTTCTTCACAAGCTTCATTTATCGAATTTCTCAACTTTGTCCATTGTTCCTCACTGTCACTAACGTCTTCCAGAGCACTTTACTTATCACTTCATCTGTCTTTAAGAGTCCAAGATTTAGTTTGATGTTGCTTTTGGTCTGTTTCCTTTTTCTCAATTTCAGCCAAAACCTTCCCACTACCGGATTGTGGTCACTGTTGCAGTCTGCGCCTGATAGTGTTTTTGTGACAGTAAAGAATTTCTAAACCTTTTGTGATCAGGATGTAGTCAATCTGATTTTTGGTATTATCTCCTGGACTCATCCAAGTCCATTTTCTTCTGTTAGGTGCTCAAACCAGATGTTTCCTACTATGAACCCATTCATCTGTGCCCATTCTACAAGTTTCCCTCCCCTTTCATTTTGTGAACCAAGACCATGAGATCCAACTATATCCTCCACCCTATCCTGTCCCACTTTAGCATTAAAATCTCCCATTATGACTGTAACTTCTTGTGATTTACATTGGACCTTGGCCATCTCTAATACTTCATAGAAGTTGTCGATGTCTTCCTGAGTACTTGCGGATGTTGGTGCATACACCTGTATGATGTTGATATCAAATGGTTTGCCTCCCAATTTGACCAGCAAAACTCTGTCGGACACAGCCCAGTATCCCTTAACTGTTTTTGATTTGTCTTTGTCCATTATGATGCCTACTCCTCTTTCATGTGAATTACCACCAGAGTATATCACTGTGAATTTTCCTGATAGTGTTTTTGCTGACAGTAAAGAATTTCAGGATGTAGTCAATCTGATTTTTGGTATTATCTCCTGGACTCATCCAAGTCCATTTTCTTCTGTTAGGCTGCTCAAACATATATATATATATATATATATATATATATATATATATACACGTAATACGAGTGTACACACACACACACACATATATATATATATATGTGTGTGTGTGTGTGCGCGCGCGCATGCGTGCGTGCACGCGTGCAGTCAGGTCAGATTTAACCCTCTGCTTCTGTAACCATGTAGCTAGATTCGATTTGCCTAAGACACGCCGTATGAAAGTCAAGTTTACAAAGACACAATACCGTATCAGTCACAGGCGAGGTCACCACGGACAGTGTTATCTATCGACCTCCACCAGGAAGATGTAAAACTGTGCTACTGGTGGAAAACTACAGACAGATAAAACTGAAAGAAGTGATAACCTGGCACATTGTCGGCCTCTGCAAACTTAGATGGAAGAACAACGGAGAAGTACAGACAGAAGAAGGGCACGTCCTGTACTGTAGTGAAGAAGAGGAAGAGAAAGCACAAGGAGTGGGATTTTGGGTAAAAAAACATCAGGAACACTGCATTGGTATAATGCCCTGTTTCGAACAGGATCAGACCATCCAAAACTATTTGACATCACGGTAGTGCAAATATAAGCTTCCGCATTATACTCTAACAAGACTCGTTAATCTACACCCAGCTTGAAGCGGCCATCAACAAAGTTGACAGGAAAGACATCCTCATCGCTCAAGATGATTTGTTCAGGTTAATATTGCTTATAGCCCAGCCGACAACTAGAGCCAGATCAGAGCTAACACTACGTCAAAAACGACAACCCGGTTAAGATAAAAGCAGTTAAAAAAAACAATGCTCACTCAGTTAACCTTGTAGTCTAAAATGCAATTAAAGAATAACAGCTGTAAAATCATATCAGGTGAAATATATTGATCTCTTGTAAAAACTGGAAAATTAGATCAGGAGGGACGTCTCAGAAGAGGTTCTTTAAGGAGCCCCCCGTGTAGTGCTATAGTCTCACATCGTACAAGTCCCAGCAATCAAGGAAGGTGTCTGATGCTCAGCGGCTCGTCACATGGTATACACCACGGTGCTTCATTTTTTAAAAGGTATGAATGAGTGTAGGACATGTGAGCCGTCTGTAACCTACATAACACTGTCTCTTACGGTTCCCTGAAGCAGATGGAAGAATTTCTTACAGGCTAGGGCGGATCTGGAAGACTTTGTTACGTGCCTGTTCATATAGTCCTCCTGCCACAGATTCCTCACGTAACTGTGTACTTTCGATTTCACATCTGTGTAAGGAATCAAGGATTTAGACATCTTTTCCCTTGTGGCGTTCTTGGTCAGGCAATCAGCCTTTTCATTGCCTCCAATACTAACATGGCCAGGAATCCAGGCAAAAACAATTCAGTAATCTTCATTTGTATGAGTAGAAAACAGTCCAGAGAACTTCACAAGCTCAGGGTGACTAATATTTCGGCCAGCAATTGCCTGCAAAGGGGAAAGGGAATCCAAAAAAATGAGAAAATCTTTATGCTTGGATTGGGACACAATTTTCAGTGCCAAACCAGAGCAGTCAGTTCAGCAGTATAAACGGAACTTTCAGACAGAATATGCTTTGAAAATGTTCGATTGGGAATCGCAGAACAGAAAGCAGCAGCAGCAACACTTTCATCGACTTGGATCCATCACTGAAGATTCTGTGGGATGACGGAAATTTCTGACAGTTCTGTATAAAACGACTTTACTGGTACAGCCATTACTGAAGGAAGCCAGACCAAAACAAACATTTGGTGTTTTTAAGGTCCATGGTGGGCTGTCTGGAAATTTCGAGAAATTGTTACCTACTGCTAAATTTATATATGCCTTTTCCATATGAGGATGGATACGGATTCCTGAAGGAGGAGCGACTTCCAGATGTTTTTCAAATTCGCTTTGAAATCTGGAGCTGAAGACACAGTCGTAGGGTGGGTTTTCTTGTTCAGAGAAGTTTCAAACAGAAATTCAAGGTTAATTTTAGTCTACGGTTGCTCAGGGAGGGCTCCCATGTCTCTGTGTACAAACTATAGACAAGAGTTGTTCTGAATGCACTAAAATAGTGGCGCAGCCGTTGATGGTGAATGAGATCCAGTACTTTTAGGTAGGAGGGTCTTGCAGAGCTATATTCTGCGCAGCCACAATCCAGTTCAGAGCGAATTAAAGCTCTGTACAGGTTAAGTAGCGTTTTGTTTTCTTGTCGGCAACCCAGTCGTTATGAGCTACAACTCGTAGAATATTGAGAGCTTTCTGGCATGAGGTTTTAAGCTGTTGGATATGACAGGAAATTCAACTTTTGATCAAAGATCAATCCCAGAAATCTAGCTTCTTTTACAGCTGGAATGATGGACTTTGCCAGATGGATTTCTGGATCAGCATAGAATTGTCACAGGTTATGAAAGTGGATAAACGTGTTTTGGTTGCGGAAAAAGTAAAGCCGTTTGTCTCTGCCCACTGTTGGATCCCATCTACGCACAGCTGAAGCCACCGCTGAACGCCTGCATAGAAACTTCCACTTGCGTAAACTGCAAAATCGTCCACAAACAGAGAACAGTCTCAACCCTGCTGTACAGATCTGACTACATTGTAGATCTTGATCCTGAAAAGCGCAGGAGAGAATGCTCCCTTGTGGTACACTCAGCTCTTTGCTCATAGACAGAGCTGTACCAACCCGCACTTGAAACTGTAGCTCGGCCAAGACATTTTGGATAAACAGTGGTAGGTGAACCCGAAAACCCAGTTCGGGTAGATCTATAAGAATTCCTGATTTCTAGGTGGTATATCCTTTCTCCAGATCAAAGAAGATAGCCACTACATGATGTCTGTTCAGAAATGCATTACGGATAGTCCTTTCAGGGCGGATTGAATAGTCTACTGTGGAATGGTGTTTGCAAAAACCGCATTGTTTAGAGGAAAAGTCTCTCCACGACTGTCGTTTACTTGTTTTAAAGAGATACCTCGTCTTTGCTCGGAGTTTTTGATGAGCCTGAACGTTGTCCACTGATGGAGTTTGGAAGACGCGATGTTGAGCTCTCTTGCTGTCTTGTTTTGTTTGTTTATATTCAAAAGTATATCACTGTGTTTTAGGCATGTGCAGTTTCTTTGATGATGTGGGAATTGCTTTTTCGGAACAATTCAGGATGACTTGTGTTAGAGTGTCCACTACTTTGTGGGACTTTCTCTTCCTCTAAATTGCCCTGGATGGTCCTTGCAAGTAAATCCCAGTGAAAATTCAAGCGTTCCGGTCAGGATTCATGTTCGATGTTTGTATATGTTAAGACAGCTGAAAGATGGTCACTTCCATGCAGATCATCGAGAACTCTCCACTCATAGTCCAAGACCAGTGAAGCATCACACACTGATAGATCTAAACAGGAAAGTGTACAATTTGCATGATGAATATAAGTCACAGATCCATCGTTTTAGACAGCATAAATCTAATTCGGAGATGTTTTCCAGCAGGAAACCACGGGCTGAAGTATCCACACTACCCCAAAGCGGGAAATGGCCATTCAAATCGCCCAACAACAGAAAACGTTTTGGAAGTTCCTCAATCAGTTCAACCAGTTCTTCTTTTGTAACAGGAACAGATGGAGGTAAGGACAGAAAGCAAATGGTTAGGGAATTTTCTAGATATCCTTGCTGCTAACCAGTGTTCAGATTAACAGGGCTAAACAAAACGGACCTGTGTAGGAGCAAAGACACTCCACCTGTTACTCTCCCATCTTTGGGTTGTGCTGGTTTCGTAACAATGTTGAAATCCATTAGTGGAAAACTTTTCCATTCACACAGTAACGCTTCTTGTAGAGCCAGTACGACAGGCTGAGGTCACTGCAAAGTAGCTGGGACTCCTCTAAATTGGAGTTGACACCTCTTATGTTCCAATGGACAATACTCTTCATTATTGGTGGAAACAACAGTAGGCAAATTCAATCCATACCTGTTTCATCATCCTCAACCAGCAATGGAGCGTATTTCATTTTCCAGTCGTTTTTTTTTCTGCTTTTTTTTTTCAGGTGGTCAGACCTGACGGCTGACCTGCCTGCAGACAGCGAGGGCTTAGGTCTTTAAGTCGTTCACATGATCCTTCGTGTGCTTCTTTGGTGCACATGGCACTTTTCTGTGTCAGTACATCTGTCTCTGATGTGCCCAAATTTTTGACAGCAAAAACACTGCATCAGTGATGGAACATATATCGACACTTTAACCTTCAGATACCCAATTTTCAAATATTGTGGAATCACCAGACAGCAGAACGTCAGGAACAATGTGTTCGTCGGGACTTTCTCCAAACCCTTCCGTTACATGGCCCGGTACCTCCACAACGCCCTGGCTCTTCAGTTTCGTCCTGATCTCCTCCTCGGGAACTCCCCTCAGCTCAGGGCACTTGATCACATCTCTGCTGCTGTTCAGTACCTTGTGCGGGGAAACTTTGATTCCATGATCTACTACCAGCATGGACGATTTCAGCAGACGTTCAGTCTGTTTGTGGTCCTTGCACTCAACAAGTTAACTGCTATTGCGGCACATCTTGATGATCTTTGGGCTGCCGATGAAGGTCTGAAATCCCTTTTGTATCGTAAATGGACTGAGCGATGACACTGGTTTCTTGTCCTCCATGCCTGCCACAATTAAACATGCTGCCCAAAAGCCTGTCTCCTGCTGAACTTCAGCATCAGAATCCGAATAAGCATCGTATTTGTCTCTTTTCTTTTTGTTTCGTTTCATTTTGATATGAGCGTAGGCTCAAAGGGGCAGAAATTTGTCGGTCGCCCTAGACAGCTGCCATGCTGGGAAAGGGACAATGAATGGCCAATCTCTTGGCGTCCGTCCACCTAGAACTATCCGGCATGAATCCAGTCAGTGTACTTTTGTGACTGATTAACGTACAGCCACTCATCCCCTGGCCAAATAACTCAAGCTCGAGATTACGGGTTGCTTACGGCAACCACTCGTGAATATGAAGATGGAGACGATCAAAACGGAAATAAGGGTGGAATGCCAAGGTAAGGTGTGGAGGACTGTAAGAATTTCTGCAGCCTCTACTGAATTTCTGCAGCTCCTACTGCTAAATTCGCCACTGATAATGGCTTGGTTCTTGCTAACAGTCTTGGTGAACATAAAGCACCCTGGCAATGGACATGGCACTCCACAAACGGTCAGTATCACAGCCAAGTAGAGTATATTCTTGTGAACAACCGAAACGGGTCTGGCATCACTATGGCTAAAACGAAAGGCATTTTCACAGGTGCTGACCTTGGCAGTGACCATGATCTTGCCATGATGAACTTTAAAGAAACGTTGAAGATCAACAAGAGAATTGAAAAAAAAAATTCACACACACACACACACAGCCATCTCAAATTCAATCCTGACAAACTGAATGATCCTGACGTCGACTGACAAATCCAAGAGACCATGGGAAGAAAATTCCTCCCGCTATCCCTGCTTGAAAACGACCCTGAAGCTCTCACAAATAACTTCCACCAAGTGATGATGAAACAGCAACAGAGGTCCTAAATGAGAAACCGATGGAAATCCAAACCGTGGACCACAGGAAATGTGTAAAAATATGTGACAGAACAAGGAGCTTAATGCAGCAACGATAACTGAGACAGGAAACCAGAGGAATGTTCAAGAAACGAAAAAAGCTAAACTCTAAAGGAAGCTGAATGGAACAACAATATGAAAACATTTGATCAACCTTGACAACGACACGAAGAAAGCTTTTAAATCTACACTGTATACAAATAAAAAATAAAAAAACCAAATCAATGCAGAGTAGTCAGCGTCATTCAGGACAAAGCAACTGCCTCATACAAGAAAAAGTCAGTAGCCTATTGAGTATAAACAGGTGACTGTACAACAAACAGACTCACTTTTGCTGACGACTGACTCATCTACATGACGTGAAAATGCATCAGAAAGAAACAAAGCAGCCCAAGAACAGTTAAACTACGTAGATAAGTAGTGTCAAGAAACCGGATCGGCAATCAACCCTACCAAAGCACAGGTATTGTTCTGCACCCTTGACAACAAAGCAGCCAGTGAAGTTGTTGAAACGTGGAAAAGCTGCTAGCAATGACAAATCCCTACAACACTCTTGAAACATAGCGGAGAAGCGGTATTGTTATTGTTATTTTTTTAAAGCCAAGCCGACTGCATAGACTGGAGCCATATCATGGCCAAAACCATTACAATACAAACACAACATTTCAACATGAAAAAACAAAAAGGAAAAGAAAATTAAGTATATGTATATCAATGCATTCGTGCGTTTAATTAATACAAGGAGAAGCAGTAACTGAAATTTGTTTTAAAAAATCTCCAGCACAGGTGACTTTTCCTCGATGGAAACGTGCGAGCGCGTGCGCACACTCAACCATACACACACACTGACACAGTCACACACACACACACACACTATGACTATGCACACAGGCAAGTAATTCAGGTGATTCACTGAAACATGCTCACATTGATGATAGAACTTCTCCCATAACAACTAACTACACAAGATATATGACATTTACCATTGCATGAAAGCATTAGTTTAATTCAAAATAAATAAGGGGGAAAATATGGCACTTACCAGGAAACAAGTATGCCTCCGAGTCTTTTTTCACGTCGGTCTGCACAAACCCGCGGCGGCTCCTGTTATATAGGTAGGACAACGTGGCTGATGAAATCAAGAATTGCTGATGCAATGAGTGCGCATGTGTGATAGAACGCACACCGAACCTTTTCTGGATCACCGCTGTCAGCTGAAAAATTCGCGTCGGCTGACCTTGGATGAGTGCGTGTGTGGCAAATGTGTCAGGAAACTATACAATTGGGTCAGCCTTTACCACAGGCACTTTAAAAAGAAAACTCTGTCTCTGTCTCTGTCTCTCTGTCTCTCTCTATCTCTCTCTCTCTCTCTCTCTCTCTGTGGATTCATGGTATTACTAGTGAGGGGAATGTGAGCTGATGTGGGGAGCAATAAGGGCAGATGGAGCGATACCAATTTTCACTTATTTTTAGAACGTGTTTCACTGCGATAATATGGCACTGCTGGTGGGACTGAGACACCTTTATGCAGTATTCAACCCGAATTGGCGAAAACGCTAAGGAGCCAATGGTCTGGCCTCAATGTTTATCTTCCTTAGTGGGACCATTTCCTTTTCGGACTGTACACAATTTGAACATCTTTGGGCACACACACACACACACACACACACACACACACACACACGCACGCACGCACGCACGCACACACACAACACACGCACACACACACACACACACACACACACACACACACACACAAATTATTGGTGACATCACAGCATATTCCAAATGCTTATCTGAATTCAAGAGATGATATGAAAATTTCCTATTTTTCACAGAAATAGTCGCCGAATCCATTGTAATACCAAATGAGAAACGAATGGAAAAAAAAAAACAACTAAAAGCAAAAACAACTTTAAAAAGGCTAGTTTCTAATTCGTGTTTTCTTTCCAGAACGATTTTTGAGGAGGAAAAAAAGACAGAAAAGAAAAGAAAGAAAGAAAAAAAAAAAGAAGACGAAGAATTGACGGTTTTGAAGAAATGCAGCAAACAATAAGACGAGACACTCCAACAATTTACTGTCGGCTTTTTACATGTTTCCATGAAAGCATAACTCTTTAGACAAGACAGGAAACTTTTCTACATTGACTTGTCATTCACGGAATTACACACTGTCTCAAAACTGACAGTAGAGAGATAAATTTGTAAACATGACAAGTATTCGGAAAGCAAGTTGGTGATCGATCTTTCGCTCTATCTCAAAAATAGATAAATAAATAGATAAATGAATAATCGGTGATCTATCTATTGCTCTATCTCAAAAACAAACAGATAGATAAATGATAATAATAACTATAATAAAAAACGAGTAACAAAAGTTTTTATCGTCCGTTTAATTCATATTCGTTCATATTCGTTTCTTTCGTCAGTCACATTATGTTTACAATGTGATCTGAGCTGCTCTGCCCTTTGAGAGCGTGTCGCCGCAGTGCAGTGTCACCCATTTTCTTTACTAAAACTTTAGAAAAGCAAGGCCAGTTGACGGGGAGGGACCTGGGAAATCTGGTATGCAAAATGTCAAAGAAATAAAAACGTTTCAAAGAAACTTTTGTCCTCTTATTCACAAAAATTAGTGTGGGAAGTCACAGCATTTTCCAGTTTCACTTTCAAGCAAAGAAATGAAAGTTTTTACTATTGACAAAAAAAGTTTCTTGAATCTACGGATGATAATAAGATTGTAGAAACAGCACATACAGAATGTATACTGTCGTTGGTTTGATTTTTCTGCTCCATGACCAACAGGCAAAAAGAACAACCCTAATTTTTTTCTTCTACTTTTACGTTTCTGGATGATTCTTTTGATATTTTTGTTGTCATTTATCTATCGATCTATGTTTTCAGGAGAAAATGAGTACTTTGTACTTTGGTTCATTCCGCTGCACAATCCTTTGTATATAGTTTTTACTCCCGTGGGGATACCGGGGGCTTTTTCAGTATAAATAGTATCCCCACCTTCTGGAAACTCTGTGCTAGAAAGTTCCTCTTTTCTGTCACTCGCTTTGTTTCTTTCTTCCTCCTTTGCTTTCCGTCATTTCTTCCTATCCTGTATATGTTGATAAAATCTTACGTACTTTCTCTTAGGATTGATAAGTACATGTATTAAGAGCATTTTTTGGCTCTAAGGAAATTAAATATGCGAAAACAATGTAAGGTAGTTTAGGCCTGTTTTATATATGTTTTACTTTTAGTGTCCTTAGTTATGTTTACATTTGTATTCAGGGTTTTTTTCCCCAAATACCTTGTGCGATAAATTGGACGGACTGGTCAAAGCCAGTGGCATCTCCTTTGATTATGTGCGCAAATGCATTCATATGTGTACTTAATTTCTTTTTTCCTGTTGAAGTATCGTGTATGTTTTGAAACGATGATAGCCCTGATATGGCTCTATGCAGTCAGCTGTGCTTTAAACAAAAATAACAAATAATAGTATATAGTTTTATAGTCCCGTAATTTGGCCATACAAAATTGTGTTTTAGGGCGGTAATTCAAAGGCTGCCAAACAAGCGGTAGCAGAGGCAATTAGTATGACTTAAATGATCGATTTGTTGATTTGTTTTTGTGAAGAATTGTTTTGGGGTTTTTTCAGTGTTTAGAATCCATTTATTTGTCTATCAATTTCATCTATTTTTCAGCATTTCAGTTTTTCTCAGATGCGTATATATAGATTAGAAGTTATTTTTGCCCTATGTTGCTGCACAGTCTACATTCCCTGCCTTTGATGAGATTGTATGTTAAGTGTTTTTGTGTTTGCATAAACCATTGGACACTGACATGACTTACAGGATCTTGAACGTGCATATTCGATGCTCTGCTTGCGTGTGTACGTGAAAGGTGGAAGGGAATAGTTAAAGCACATTAACAGGTCTGCGCTCATGTTGACTGCGAGATATTTGGCAGGAGTATTCAGGAAGGATCAAATCCACACCTTCCGGTTGGAAGTCCAACGTCTGTGATTTTTACTGATTTGTTTCTCTTTGGAAATCTCCAGCTACAGCCCATTCGGCCTGGTGAAGACCATGGAAACATTGTGAAGAGCGGTTCTGGTGACACCTAGAAACCAACAAACTCCTCATAATCGAATATCAAGAATTCAGACAACTCTATCGTACAGAAGATCAGATCAGGTATCTGTCATGAGAGACGGAATGTGTATTCCAGGAACAGAAGCTGAGCTGGGAAAACAAAAACCAACACAGAACAAAAACAAACAAAAAACATCAATTCGTTGCATGGTGTGATCTGTAGACGGCAAACGCAAGAAGTTTCTTTGTGGTCTACATTTATTTTAATCTCTGCCAAATGTCGGTTTTAATCTCCAAACTTCTCTACTTCAAGTAGCACACAAAACACGCAGCATGTACACTTTGTCCAGTACGGAGTGGGGCGTGACCACGAGTTAGCGCGTCATGGGCCATTGCTTGGTCGGCGAAGTAAAAGGTGGGCAGCATGTTACCACTGCTCTGTTTCATGGTCACTCTATCTCATCCTTGCTTCAAGTCATTGTGTGTCATTGCTCCAATCACTACTGCTGTTGCTGGTGCTGCTGAAACTCAGTTTGCATATCATACACCAGCACATCTATCCATCCCTAACCCCTTCATCTATTATACATATATATTTTACGTACTTACAGCCATCAATCCATCCACCTGTCCATACATACATAGGCTACATACATACATACACACATACATACATACGTACATAAATACATACATACAATAATACATACATACATACATACATACATACATGCATACATACATACATACATACATACATACATATACATACATAATACATACATACATACATACATACATACCAAGAGACAGAGAGACAAACATGCATGCGTCCACGAGAGGAAAACGGCTGTTTACAGACCAGGCATAACATAGAGATAACTCTGGAATGTGTGAACTAATCAACAGGTTTTCTAATCTCCCTTCTTTCAAGAAAGGCAAATTGTTCACATAGACCAGACAGACATGTGTGTGTGTGTGTGTGTGTGTGTGTGTGTGTGTGTGTGTGTGTGTGTGTGTGTGTGTGTGTGTGTGTGTGTGTGTGTGTGTGTGTGTGGTGTGTGTGTGTGTGTGTGTTTTACGTAAGAACCTTATTTCCCTGACGCTCACAAAGTTTTCAGCTGAGATTCGTAATTTATAGATAACACAAATAAGGGGAAGTAAAGGGATGTGGGGCCGCAAGAGGATTCACGGAATACAGATCAAAACGAATGCATTTAAAGGATTGTCTTGTCCTGCCTGGAACGATAGGAGATGTGTGTGTTGTGTGTGTGTGTGTGTGTGTGTGTGTGTGTGTGTGTGTGTGTGTGTGTGTGTGTGTGTGTGTGTGTGTGTGTGTTGTGTGTCTGTTCGTTCGTTCCTTGATTTAACGTCTTTTCACTATAAGTGATATTAGACGGTGTGTCTGTGTGTGTATGTGTGTATGTGAGAGAGAGAGAGAGAGAGTGTGTGTGTGTGTGTGTGTGAGAGAGAGAGTGAGAGAGAGAGTGTGTGTGTGTGTGTGAGAGAGAGAGAGTGAGAGAGAGAGTGTGTGTGTGTGTGTGAGAGAGAGAGAGTGTGTGTGTGTGTGTATGTGACAGAGAGAGTGTGTGTGTGTGTGTATGTGTGTGTGTGAGAGAGAGAGTGTGTGTGTGTGTGAGAGAGAGAGAGAGAATGAGAGAGAGTGTGTGTGTTTGTGAGAGAGAGAGAGAGAGTGAGAGAGAGAGAGAGTGTGTGTGTGTGTATATATATATAAATAGAGTGTGTGTGTGTGTGTGTGTGTGTGTGTGTGTGTGTGTGTGAGGGAGAGAGAGAGTGTGTGTGTGTATGTGTGTATGAGACAGAGAGAGAGAGAGTATGCGTGTATGTATGTGTGTGTGTGTGTGAGAGAGAGAGAGAGAGTGTGTGTGTGTGTGTGTGTGTGTGTGTGTGTGTGTGTGTGTGTGTGTGTGTGTGTGTGTGTGTGTGTGTGTGTGGATGAATGGGAGGCACAGGCCTTGTTATACTGAGTTTTAAAGTCTAAATCTGGCAACTGAATATTGCGATATTTTTTTACAAATGATCGACTTGAAAGAAAAAAAAATAGAGCATACAACAATGTTACAGTGTGTAGCATGGGGATGCACCAACAAAAGTAAAATCACCCAAGAAAAAATTTTCACCAGTAAATGTTTATGTGTATTCATTTTTAAGCCCGTGAATATTGCTTTTTGGCGCTGACTTTGATGCTATTGTAGTTACAAATATATTCGTACTGATTATGTATGACTTAACCGCAGCTCAACATTCGGACATATCAAAAAAACAAAAACAAACAAACAAAATCATAGCCAAGTAAAGGGTATGGTTGACTGTCCAATGTCTTAAGTCCCTTGTGTTATTGAACGTAGTGGTGCTTTGAATGTTTGATCTTATCGTTTTGGGGTTTCCCAAAGATCCAAAGAATGGTGCTTTTTGGATCACCGCCTTGAAAAGACAAGGCTTTCAACCAGGCATCAAGACAAGACTCTATGGAGATCATTTTGTGGATGATCGTTTCATCCGAACTGGAAAGCTGCGTCTACAAGGGAAAAACGAACACACTCACCCACGCATACACACAAAAAAAGCCACGTACAGAGGGATGGAGAAACTTAGTGGCATGGAATTCAGTGTGGGTGTGTGTGTGTGTGCGCGCGCGCGCGCGCGTGCGTGCGTGCAAGCGGGCGGGCGGTCGGTCAGGCGTGCGTGCGGGCGCGCATGTGTGTGCGTGTCTCTGTGTGTGTGTGTGTGTGTGTGTGTGTGTGTGTGTGTGTGTGTGTGTGTGTGTGTGTGTGTGTGTGTGTGTGTGTGTGTGTGTTCGTTCGTTTTTAATTTAACGTCTTTTCACTATAAGTGATATTAGACGGGGGAAGGGGGGAAGGGGAAATTAAAAAAAAAAAGTGAACAAAATAAAATGTAGAACGATAGTTGGACGGGTTGGATTTGGGAAGAGGGAAGACAGAGGAAAAAGACATTAGCAGGTGGGGGAACCGTAAAATGGAACGAGAACTTAACACTAACAATTAACTTCAACAACGTGAACAGAAATTGTAACACTAAAATACAAACCGAATAAAGTTAAAGTAATGCATTAACAGGACTGTGAACTAATGATTCTGAAATTCTAACTAACAACGTTTGATCTGATGTAATTTTCTGGAAATAATTTTCAGAATACTTTTCTTGAGTAAACATTTTCGGTAAAAAAGAACGTAGCATTTTGCAGTAGAATAAACAGTGAAACAGTGTGAACTGTTCGCCGCAAATACACTTGACATTTTTACAATATTTTGTTTTCAATGCGTTTAGCTGAATACGAAAACAAACAGCAACAATCGATCTCAAATGATACATGGAAGAATACTGCAATTTTTTACATACATTTTGAACGGTAAGTTTTATCATTTGTTGTGACACAAACTGTTCATCTGAATGTTCATGAAATCGAGTCCATGAGGCTGATTCGAGCAAGTTGCAAGCTTCTTTTACGGAGGTATGAACATGTAATTCTATAGCATTATCAGCATTCTGGGCGCCTTGCTTAGCTGCTCTGTCAACTACTTCGTTGCCGTGAAGACCAACATGATATCTGTACCTTTGACCCTTAAACGATGTATAAGATGATTTGTGTGTATGTGTATGTGTGTGTGTGTGTGTGTGTGTGTGTGTGTGTGTGTGTGTGTGTGTGTGTGTATGTGTGTGTGTGTGTGTGTGTGTGTGTGTGTGTGTGTGTGTGTGTGTGTGTGTGTGGTGTGTGTGTGTGTGTGTGGTGTATGTTCCTCAAAAGATTCCTGATCTTCTTTTAGTAATAACTGTATCATCTGCAAACTGAGTTATTTTTATGTTCAGTCTCTTTTGTGAAAATGCCTTGGATATTTTCATTTTCTCTTATGGTAATGGCAAGAATTTCTGCGTATAAAATAAATAAATAGGGGATATGGGATCTCCTTGTCTGCATCCTCGGTGAATTTGGAACCAGTCAGATGCTTGTCCATTAACAATTACCGTGGCTTTAATATTCTTGTAAAACGTAACCATCCAGTCACAAATGTTATTTCAAAATCCAGCTTTAAAAACTTTAAACATAAATGTCCAGTCAATCGTGTCAATTGCCTTTTCAAAGTCTTTCCTTATTAAGCCTTCATTCACTCCCGTGGGGATGGCGGGGGCTGTTTCTCTTATCGTAATGGCAAGAATATCTACGCATGAAATAAATGGGGGAATATGGGATCTCCTTGTCAGCATCCTCTGGAAATTCTGTGTCAGAAATTTAATCTTTTCTGTCACTCTGTTTCTTTTTTCATCCTTTGCTTTTTGTCATCTCTTCCTATCATTGTCTTCCTTTCTGGTTCATTTACCTGCATGTGTTCGATAAAGTCTTACTGTATTTTCTCTTAGGATTGATAACTGGGTACATGTATTAAGTACATTTTTTGGTCTAGGAAAATGAGATATGTGGAAGCAATTTTAGGTAACTTAGGTTTGTTTTAATGTATGCTTTAGTGTCCTTAGTTGTGTTTAAATTTGTATAAAGGTATGTTTTTTAAATCCCCTGTGCGATAAATTGGACGGAGTGATCAACACCAGAGGCATCTCCTTGGATTATGCGCGCGAATACATTGATATGTGTACTTAATTTTCTATTTATTTCCTACTGAATATTGTATATGTTTTGAAACGATTATAGCCCTGACATGGGTTTATACAGTCGGCTGCGAATTAAACACAAATAACAATAACAGAAAGTCTTCATTCAAACACTCCTTTATCTTTCCGGAAGTTAAAGAATTCACAAGTGAATCCATCAGTTCCAGGGATTTTGTTATTTTTTCGTGTTTTTAAGAGCTGCAGCAGCTTCTTCTAATGTTATATCCCCTTCTAATGTTTCTCATACTTCGTCTGTCAGTTTTGGTATCTATCAACTACATTTTCTAGTTCACATTCTTCTACAGTCTTCTGCCCGCATGGTATTTTATAAAATTCATTAACTTCACCCAAGATGTGTTTTATGTCAATCAAAACACTTCCATCTTTGTCCTTCAGTTTAATCATTTGTTTACTGATGTAATGATGCTTTTCTGATCCACAAAAATAGCTTGTTATTTTTTTCACCTTCAGATATCCGTCTTGCTTTCGATCTAAGTAATACTCGTTCCGTGTTCTTTTCCCTGATATTCTGGAGGCTATCATTTTTCGCTTTCAGTTCTTTCATGTCATCCTCATTCTTGTCTTCTTTTTTCTCTCATTTGTATATCTCTTATTTAAGCAGTTTTTCCTTTCCATCTGTCCTCTTTTTAGATGTCGCGTACGCAATGGTTTTAGCACGAATTTTCATCAGTAACAAATCTAAAAATAATTATGACGAAACAGTGAAATCTGTTTAAATCATTTAAATGTGTTTGATCAAAATTTCTTTCCTCGTTGTACTCTTTGGCGTACTCTTTGATTATATCTTTTATAACTGTATGTATTTCTGTAATGTATTTAGAATCCTTAAGAGAGAGCAGTTAAATGTCCAAAGTTACTAGCTCGCTGACTTGTGCCATTTTTAAACTTCAGCGTAATTATAGAATGATCTATTCGCATCCAGGTATAATAATCACTGTTAACAACTCAGACACTAAACCTGTACTGATCAGAAAGAAATCTAATCTGCTTTGCTGTTTGGGCCGAGATCTCCTCCATGCAAACTGTTTGATTCCTGGATTGAACTCTCTACATATATCAATTAAGTCTAAATTTAGCATCATGTCATCTACCTTCTCACTGGCTTTAACATTACGTGCATGTTTGTAATTGTCATAAGCGACAGTTGGATTCAGAACAAGGTTCCAGTCTCCTGCTAATATTATACTGGGAATTTTCAATTCGCGTATATGTTCTTGGTAAAACTCTGGATTATCACTATTAGGGTCGTACAGATATATGATCAAAAACTCTTTATCCAAGCAATTAATAGAAACAAAAATGTAGTTTCCTTCCACATTTTTAAAGGCTTTCTCAAACTTGTATTCAAAGTTATTGTTAAACAACACCCCCCCCCCTCCCCCACATGTATTGGTAATGATGTAAAATAACATTGGTAACCCCATTCGGCTTTATGATATTTATGCATCTTTGGATCCAAATGTGTCCTGGAGTAAAAAAATATGTTATGTCCTGTTTGCCTTAAGTAGTGAAATACATCTCTTCCTTTTCTTGCCAAAACTTTGGTAATTCAATGAGCAAATACCTATATCTTGACTCATTTTGGTTCGTCAAAAACTATTGTCTTCTTATAGCAAATATAAGAAATACCGCTTCCCATACACTTGAGTCAATTATGACAGGCGCAACCTGCTTCAAAATTGTCAGATGGATACATCGAATAGCAATATTCAAGTACAGGGGTGCATGAATGAGCATTGCGAACGATTGAGTTATACAAAGCTTGAACAATATCATTAAAGGGATTTGCTTTAACATACACAAGAACAGACACATGAACACAAACACAGGGAAACTGTGGGGATGGGCATTCTGTTGCAAGAAACAACATTGGTTTTCTTTCCTTGAGCGCAGTTAGCACTGCATCACAACATCACACTTTTTCCTTTCCACGTGCCTTGTTTCATTACACATGAAAGCCTCTGTGCATGAGCTGGGAAACATTGACAAAAACAAAGTGTCTCTGGGACACGCCCTACATTTTTGTGTGTGCGTGTATGTGCATGCGTGATAGTGTCAAGCAAGATGAAACAAGGACTGGTGTGTGTGCGCACCCCGAAAGTACGCATGTGTATGTGCCTAGATATGAGCATGCATTCGAGCGTGTGTAGCCTATCAACTTAGATGTGTGTGCACGTTCGTGTGGACAATCTGCATTGAGTTAATTTTGCAAAGACAATCAGAATCATAACTGCCAACATCTAAACTGTGAAAAGTTATGTACATCCCAGTTTCAAACAGTCTATACATTCACAGTCTATATGGAAAAAAAGCATCGATATGAATAATATCGAAAAGAAACAGAAGACCGACACACAACAGATAATCAAAGTATGTACAGAAACATTGAAGAAACCGCCCACAGGAAAAAAGACATGCACATCAGCTGGTTGCTTAAAATTGAAAGGTAGTATGCTTATCATGGAAAAAGACAAAATGTTAGATAGATGGGGAGAGTACATTAAAGACCTTTTTAACGATGAAAGAAACAAAGAATACATTATAAGAAAGAACGTTGAAGGATCACCCATAATGAAATAGCAGAAGAACAGTGTGGATTTGCCGAAGGGAAATGAACTATTAATGCATATAAATCTTAAGAACTATCATAGGGAGATCAATAGAGTTGAATAAGGATTTACTTTTATGCTTTGTTGTTTATATCAAGGCGTTTGATCGGGTAAGACACGAAGAATTCATCAACCAAACAAAACGGCTTCAATACTGATGGAAAAGATCTAAGAATAATCAGAAATATGTATTGGGAACAAACAGCAATGAGAATAGAAAACGATATAAGCTCTTTCCAAAATGTCTAAAGAGGGGTCAGGCAGGGTTGTGCTCTGTCACCAGATTCATTTTCACTTTACAGCGAAACCGTTATGAGAAACCTAGAAGAATGTCCTATGATAAAGGTTGGAGGAAAACTGATAAACAACATTCGTTACGCAGATGACACCGTGCTAATTTCAGAAAATGAAAGGGACCTAGAAAACCTTGTGAATATAATAGAAATATAAAGCAAAAACTAAGGGTTGGAGCCAAATAGCAAGAAGACTTAAGTCGTGGTAATCGTTATAAAACTAAAAATCCCCTCATGGGAAATAACAACGAATGGCACAACTTTGAGACAGGTTTAAATATCTGGGAACAGCCGTCTCACCAGACGGCAGATGCACATCATATATAGCCAGTAGAATCGGCCAAGCCAAAACAGCATTCAAGAAGATGAAAAGCGTTCTTACCAACAAATACCTATCAATTAACATCAGGAAGAGAGTTCTTGAATGTTACGATACTGTTATACGGTTGTGAGGCGTGGACAGTCAACACACAAAGTCAGAACAAGATTGAGACAGCCGAAATGTGGTTTCTAAGAAGAATGTTGAGAGTTTCAGCAAAGAAAACAGACAGCCTTGATGGAGGCAGACACAAGAAGATCATTGATAAAGAAGATTAGGAAAAGACAAACAACATTTATAGGACATTTTGTGAGGAAAGGGAAATTGGAGCACCTGGTCACAACAGAAAAGTTGGAGGGAAAGAGAAGACTAGGTAGACCCAGGGAGAAAATATTTAACGGACTTGCAGGGTGCCTGAGGACAGAGAGGGTGGAAGATGTACTTGCAGCGAAAAGGGATAGATTCGTGTGGAGGGCCATGATCGCCCACGCCATGTGGCAGAGCACATGATGATGATGATGATGATGATGATAATGATGATGATGATGATGATGATGATGATGATGAATAATCAATCATTGAACACATTTCGATTGGCCTAAATCATTATCACAAAATTCCCATGTGTCAACTTACAACATCGATCTTGCAAAATGTCCCACTTGCATTCCTCTAGACATTGTCAGTCAACATTCACAATGAAAAAACATAGTGAGAATACATCATGAATACGCATGCACGCGCCGCTCCGAGCAAAATAAAACATGTTGGAACATTACATTCACATGTTTGTCTTTGCAATATCCATTCTCTCTCTCTCTCTCTCTCTCTCTCTCTCTCTCTCTCCTCTCTCTCTCTCTCTCTTTTCCTCCGTCACAGACTGACGATGTGCTAACATTAGCAACAGTAATAATGCATAACAACAATGGCAGATATCTGCACTAGAACAAGTCACTAGAACTTGATTACTTCAGTAGCCATTATAATTATCAGAAGATGATACCGTCGCAAATACAGGTGTCCAGACAATTTACACTGATTTCACTCAGACTAATACCTATAAAAGACATACATTGATATATACATTATATCCTTGTCTCTCTATACTTGTGTTTATGTACCTATATTTCTGCAGACCTCTGTACCTGTGTTTCTACCATATCTATGTGTCTATATATTTTACCTGTGTGTCTCTGTACCATACCTACGTCTCTATACTATACCTATGTATCTCTATAACATTCCTATGTCTCCATACTGTACCTACATGTCTCCGTACCATACCTATGTCTCTATACCATATCTGTGTGTCTCTGTACTATACCTATATGCTTCTATATCATACCTATGTTTCTCTATCTATACCTGTCTCTGTACCTTTGTTTGTCTGTACTTTAGTGTCTTTGTTTCTACCATACATATGTTCCTATACTATACCTATGTTTTCAATACCTATATGTCTCTATACTATGCCTATTGTCTCTATACTTATGTGACTCTATCATACCTATGTGTCTCTATTACCTATATCATCATCATCATCATCATCAGATGCCCTGCCGCATGGCGTTGGCGACCATGGACTTCCATCCATCTCTATCTCTCGTTGCCCCTAGCATCTCCCCCACCCTCCTCATCCCCAGCCACTCTGTAAGTCTGTCCAGCATTCTCTCCCTGGGTCTACCTGGTGCTCTCTTCCCCTCCAGCTTTTCCGTTGTGACCAGGCTCTCCAAATCCCCCTTATATATGTTTACATTATACGTGTGTGTTTCTGTTCCTATATGGTTACCATACCTATGAGTCTCTATACTTTCGTGTTTCTATACTTATGTGTCTCTACATCTTGGTGTCTCTATACCTATGTGTCTCCAAATCTTCATGTCTTTATACCTCTGTCTCTGTAACTATATATCTCAATACCTGTGTATCTCTAAAACTATGTATAGACCTCCTATGTCCTATCAGCTACTGTGTCCTTGTGCCTATGTTCCCAAATGTAAAGTATCCATATACGTAACCATACGTATGTATGCCTACATTGCTGTGTAACCACACTTGTGTGTCCCAGTAACTATGTGTATCCATACCTGTGCCGCCATAGTATATGTAGTTATATTCATGCCTATGTGTCCCTATATTTTGACTATCAACACCTGTGTCACCATACATTGTTATGTACCTATGTTTATTGTTCCAATAATTAGAATAGGCTACGTCTGTGTCCCCATAGCTTGTGTATTCATGCCTGTGTTGACATCTGTCCATACCTCTCTGAGAGTGAAAGGGAGGGTAAGATTGGGGAGCGGACAGAGAGTTGAGAGAGGAGAAGAAGCTGTATATGATGAGGGAGAAGGGAGAGAGAGGAGAGAGAGAGAGAGAGAGAGAGAGAGAGAGAGAGGAGAGAGAGAGAGAGAGAGAGATTTATGTATCAAAGTGGCCGTTTAAGAAACAAACAGTTGACAGTTTATTTGTACAACTATGTTTGGAAAATCTGCACTCACACACACACACACACACACACACACACACACACACACACACACACACACACACACACACACACACACACACACACACACACACACACACACACACACACACACACACGCACACACACACACATCACAGATATTCAGGTTGGTAAGAAACAATTTCCCTTCTTCATTTCCAGCTGCTGATTTATCTTCATTTATTAATTTGTATACAAAGGCACAACTCTGCCACATGGCAGCCACAGCATCATTGCAAATGTCTACTTTTTATGATTTGAGCACTGTTCTCGGTCCATTTGGTTGAGATATAAAAGAATGCGTGTTTTCATTCATGCTAAATCGTCACGGAAGACAAAGGGTTAAAAAGGAGATCACTCACACATAATCGCGAACATTCACACGGAAAGAGTTTACGTCAAAACAGAGAGAGAGAGAAAGACAGACAGACAGACAGACAGACAGACAGACAGACGGCCAGATAGACAGACAGACACGCAGGCAGGCAGACAGGCAGAAAGGGTGAGAGACAGAGAGACAGACAGAAAGACATATACAGAGAGAGAAAGAGAGAGAGAGAGACAGACAGACAGACAGACGGCCAGACAGACAGACAGACACGCAGGCAGGCAGACAGGTAGACAGGCAGAAAGGGTGAGAGACAGAGAGACAGACAGAAAGACATATAGAGAGAGAAAGAGAGAGAGAGAGAGACAGACAGACAGACAGACAGACAGACAGACAGACAAAAGGACAGAGATTGAGACTGACAGTGTCCGACAATATGAACATTATTTCAAATGAGGATATTCATTCTCAACCTTTATGGCAGAAATCGCCCACTGATCATGCTTACGTTACAGCAACCTGCAAGATCGAATCATATGCACTGCACATTACCTGGAGTTGACTTGAAATAAAATGTAGGCTATAATGTTCGGAGTCGTGTGAGTCATTGCTAAATGGACGCATTCCGTACGCCTACAATCAATACACACATTTGGAAGACGCTGTTCGTCTATTTGTTATCTTGGCTACACCTTTGCTCGAGAAGACATTGTGTTTCTTGTCTTTCTGTTGCTTGAAAAGTCGATAGAAGGGTGCGTATGTCCTTGTAATAGAAGAACTTATTTTCAAATAAGCAGACGTTAGTGTGTATATATGTAATGAATACTTTAAAATGTACAACCTGCAGTATCAATGTACTGTTTATAGAGACAAGATTTTCCGGAAAAAAATGCTTGACAATGACAAGAAACTTGCATTACAAAAATAGATTTCCATGTGAGGTTACTATCTTACATAAACTTTATGTCTTTCAAAACGTAACCGTTTGATTATGGAGATCTGTCCTGTATAAAGTTAGTGCCCCTCATAAAAGTAAGTGTCGTATACATGTATAGAAAAACATGAAGCACCTAGAAAAGACCAGTGTTATATCATTTGAGCAAACAGTCCGTACAGTTTCATGTAACACTGTATGCTGCTGCTGCTGTTCCTGTGGATGTCAGTGGAATACTCACTGACTCGGGCCTTCAGTGATCATACTACAGATCGATTTTCACAATTGCCCGGCGCAGCCCACAATAATCAGTACAACAAAAACTATGGATTTTACTATGGATTGTAATCATGTATTTCTTTTGAGAAAGTGATAATAGGATAAGATGCTCATTGCTTTTAACATCACTTAAAAATTAAAACAATACTTACATTTCCCTTGTCAGAGTCATAAATGTCTGTTGCTAAGTTCTCCATTTTTCTTGTATCATCAGATTGTGACTCGACTTCTGGCATTGTGTTTCAGTTCTTACATAGAAATGTCCTTTTTTTTTTTTTTTTTTTTTTTTTTTCGTTTGGCTTACGTGTGCGAATGTACGAATGCATTAAGTTTTTCTCTTATCTAAAATCACATGTTGTTGTTGAATACATAGCTATATTCAAAACTTACTAGCAGGGACTAAAATGTGAAAAATTTAATTTAATTTGATACTGCGTCAGAAATCGTTCACCTTTTGTATCGTACACTCTAGCAATGTTATCATAATTGTTACCATGTTTTGGTACACGCATCTTTGCCCTCTGTACCGTTATCAGTACTGATGGTTCTTTAGATATTTCAAGGTACAGCAGGTCTATCAGTCTCATTAGGAATGGTAAGCATAGATCTAGCAGGTGCTTACTATTCCTTCCAGTGCTGACTTCCTTACTCTGTTTACTGCATTCCATGGTCTGTAGTCCTGGCGGTCGCTTTGTAGTTTTTATCATTGATGGGACTATTACTCTTGCTGCAGTAGTAGTCAGATGAACAAGTGACATTTGTAGAAGAATGGTTCTTTTCTTTAATTCTGCTGAGCACTGTGAATGTTGTTAGTAGTCTTGTCGAATACACAAGATATACAGTTACTTCTGTTACATGTATATTCTTGGTCCTGTCACTATAAAGGTGCTATTGCTAGTCTATATTTCACATTGCTATTTAGACCAATGATAATTTTCAATCTCTTTCTCCTTTGTTTCTCTGTTTATTTGTTCATGTTGTGGCTGGGATAAGTGAAACAATTTCTGATACTGATCCTCTTGTTGGTTTTTTGTTATTGTTGTTGTTGTTGTTGATGATGATGTTTCAAATACTGCTGCTGCTGTGGTTCGTAATGTTAACTTATCTCATCAGTACTACGTCTGGTGCAGTAACTGTTATATTGCTGTTGGTACAGGGAACAGAGATACCATTTCTGCCATTGCCCGTATAGTTACTAGTGCTACAGAGACATTTCTTCTGACGCTGTCGGCGTTAGCACTCCTGTGACTGGGGTGATCACCAGATATGGCATAGCTATTGTTTCTTTGATTACCCCCTTCATTGACAATGTTTTGGGCGCTGTTGCTGTTCTTCGTGTCTCTGCAGTAATCACTAACACCATGTTCTGCATGATTACTCGTGTTGTTACAGAATTCACTGACACTACTTCCGGTGTTACTGTTATTGTTACAGAAATCGTGGACACAATTTCTGCCACTTCCATTACCACAAGAATCACTGACACTATTTCTGCCTCTGTTGACAAGCTTTTTATTGCTGCAGACAACACCAACACAGTTTCTGGCACCGTTGTTATTATTCGTATCACTCCACAGATCACTGACACTACCCCTGTCAGAAACACAACCTGGAGTATTGTTAATGCTGTCCTTTTTCTCCAGAGCCGTCAGGTGGTCAATGTGCTTCATCAGCGCCTTGTTGGTTGTGCGCTGGTTGTCTAACCGTAGGCGTGAGACGTGAACTAGCTGCATCATGGTGACCACGTCTGAGAGAAGAACATTGCGACGCACGCACAAAGCTCCTAGCATTTTCTGCCTGCTCTCTGAGCGCTGTCGAAGCCTCTCCGCTGTGAAGAATACAGAAACGATGAATAACTTACAAAGTCGCCACTTATGACTAGATTAACTCATTTCTACAAGTCATATGGGGGAAAGACTATATTTCCTTTTCCCTGCTTCTAAAGACAACGTTACACGCGCATCACAAATCAAGGTATGAAAAGAACAAAACAAGAAACTGAGAGAACAGTTTTGGAAGTCTGTGCCTGTGCCAATGACATGTGGAAAACTCGCTCAGTGACAGAACAGAAAGAATGACAATGATCAACTCATGTGATCTATTCACATCAGCTCAGTCTCCCTTCTTTCAGTTACAATTTGATTCTCTTTAAAAAAAAAAAAAATGATTGGACTCCATGTTTTACCACTGAGCTGCTCTGATATAGACCAAGCAGAAAAGATAAAGTTTCTTTTGATCTGCGTTTCATACTCAGCAGATCATGTTGCTCATGATGATATAATTGAAGATGATATACTTAATATACATATGGTTGATATATATTATATATATACATGATATAATTGATAATGTGGAATTAATTAACACTATCAGCTCTAATGTCTGTATCCAGGATCTGCTGAACGAGATGGTTGCACTCTAACAGCCGCCATAGAGGATCTCACATTCGAAACTTTACACTGGGGTGACATTGTTCCTGTTAGTGGTAATCGAAATGGGTCCTGATACAGCTTCATTAGCACAGAGTAACCTTTGACCACTGCGCGTGGCAAGTGAACTATAACCGGTCAGCCTTTGAGCTAGTAGAGACCTTTAGATTACACGTCACATATCCAGTACGGGTCAGATACGTTACGTACCGACTACGTATCGCAGTTTCTCACGCGATTTTATCGATACGTATCGCTTCGATAGGGACGTGTCTACGTATGGGAGTCCGCTTATACGTACGCCCATACCTAGTTTGGGACTGCATATCTCAAGTTTCAAGGTATGTAATATTCTGGTTGTGTTTCGAAACCTTGTTATGTATGTCTTGTGTCACTGAGTTTTAAATAATTCATATACGAGTCGACCAAACGCACCAAGTGTCAGCAAGCAAAAGCCTGCTGCTGGGAAACACGTATCACCCAGCTGCTCTAATTAAAATGTTGAACGAGACTTCAGCTCGGAGGCCCCATTCGACTGCAATTTTTGCTATGAAACGCTAGGTTGTGGACGCGAAACTTTATAAATGTGAGTGACGTAATTTTGTTTTTTTGTTTTTGATTAGTTATTGATATTTTTTCGAACAAAAAATGTATAATGGATGCAGCGTTTAAGGAGATAGATCTAGCCTTGCAGTTCACTGTCTGGTTTCTCATCAAGGTCAAGCTACCCTGGTAATAGAAGCTGCTGGGGAACAAGATTGGATTGTGTTTGCACAGGCAGCATAATAGTGGTGATGATGATTATATTCTATTATGTTATTTATTTATTTATTTATTTGTTATTATTATGATTACTATTATTATCATTATTATTGTTATCATTATCAGTGTCATCATCATCATCATAATGAATAAATATATAAAGGAATATAAAGACAAATGAAATAAGTTTCTTCCTGGTTTTCAGATCTAAGTGTTCCCCATGCCAAATCAAGAAATCACACAGCCCAGCTGCTCGGAGGTCTACAACCATGGAGTACCGGCAAGATTAAACACAAACAGAAGAAGAAAGCAAAAAGACTGATTGTGACATTGAAAAAAATTAATGTGAAGAGAGAAAATATAGAAGTCAAGAATCTGCAGGATGCAAACAATCGCCTGAATGTTAGGAAAACATTTTATCTTTCATTGTAGTTACACTCATTTCTAATGTTGTTGTAAAAGCAGATTTATACTCAACCGGTGCTAAACAGAAGAATGTTAGAAAAAGCACTTATTTATGTTCATTGTACTTACACTTATCCCTAATGCTATTGTAAAAACAGATAGCTTTAACAGAACCAAGTAGAAAAATGTTAGAAAAAAAAAGTTCTCTTTCATATTTCTTGCTCTTCTTGCACATGTCACCACAGTAGAGATCACCAGATGGAAGAGACAAGCCTGAATTCTTGTACTTCAGGTCTGCCAATGATTATTTGATTTGGAACCAATAGGATGGTAGTATTTGAAACCACAAATCCCCCCCCCCCCCCCCCTGCTGTGGTGGTTGTGATGAATTGCATCAGCATTTCATTAGCATATCAATTAGAATT
>CM060309.1:82515631-82753131 GCA_030674185.1 Monoplex corrugatus
AATAATAATAATAATAATAATAATAACAATGATGATGATGATGATGATGATGATGATAATGATGATGATTACGATGATAGTGGCACCATGTATTTTCGGTTGTAATGGTGATAGGTGTGTGATTGTAGATCAAGATATCGTCACATAGGTGTGTGATTGTAGATCAAGATATCGTCACATGACTAGTGATGCTGTATCAACCGACTATTTTTCACGGTTGTGGGTAAGTGCTTTGTTACAGCAAAGCTGTCTACTCAGTGTTCAGTAACGTTGACAGCCCATTTTTTCTCCTATATTCGCAGCTTTTTCTTCCCTTGTATTGTTCGCCGGAGTCTGATTTTTTTCTCTCTCTGTATTTCTTTTGTATTATCCTTTGCTGCTTCTTGACTTGTGGACTGAGCTTTTCCACTGAGCTCATCAGGGCCTGCCAGTTGGGTGTTTCTTCTCCTTAGTGAAGTCAGCAGATCTTCGTAGTGATTCACATGATGGGTGATGGTTTTGCTGATTTTAGTAGTATGACTAGCGTAGGAGGTGTTGAAGATTTTATGGCTAGTGTGGGTGGTACTGAGGATCTTATGACTAGTGCAGGAGATGTTCAGGAGGATGTTATGACTAATATGGGAGATGCTAAGGATTTTATGACGTGTTGGAAATCTGAGGATTTTACGCCACTGTAGGAGACGCTGAGGATTATATGTCCAGTGTGGGAGATACTGAGGATTGTATGGCTACTGTTGGCGATACTGAGGATTGTGTGGCTTGTGTGGGCGACGCTGAGGATTGTGTGGCTAGTGTGGGCGACGCTGAGGATTGTGTGGCTAGTGTGGGCGACGCTGAGGATTGTGTGGCTTGTGTGGGCGACGCTGAGGATTGTGTGGCTAGTGTGGGAGATACTGAGGATTGTATGGCTACTGTTGGCGATACTGAGGATTGTGTGGCTTGTGTGGGCGACGCTGAGGATTGTGTGGCTTGTGTGGGCGACGCTGAGGATTGTGTGGCTAGTGTGGGAAATGCTGAAGATTTTATGGCTAGTGTGGGAGATGCTAAAGATTTTATGGCTAGTGTGGGAGATGCTAAAGATTTTATGGCTAGTGTGGGAGATGCTAAAGATTTTATGGCTAGTGTGGGAGATGCTAAAGATTTTATGTCTAGTGGAGATGTCGATGATGTTATGTGTAGTGTCAGAGATCTGAGGAATTTATGGCTTGGATAGAAGATGCTGAGAATTGTATAGCTAGTGTAGGAAATCTGAGGCTTTTACGTCCAGTGTGTGAGATGCTGAAAATTTTATGGCTAGTGTCTGAGATCTGCGGATTTTATGGCTAGTGTGAGAGATGCTCAGGATTTTGTGGCTAGTGTGGGAGATCTTGAGAATTGTATGGGTGGTGTGGGAGCTGTGAGGGAGTTTATTGCTAATGTGGGAGATGCTGAGGTTTTATGACTAGTGTAGGAGCTGTGAAGGATTTTATGGCTAGTGTGGGAGATGCTGAGGATTGTGTGGCTAGTGTGGGAAATGCTGAGGATTGTATGGCTAATGTGGGAGCTGTGAAGGATTGTGTGGCTAGTGTGGGAGATGCTAAAGATTGTGTGGCTAGTGTGGGAGATGCTGAGGATTGTGTGGCTAGTGTGGAAGATGCTGAGGATTGTATAGCTACTGTTGGCGATGCTGAGGATTGTGTGGCTAGTGTGGGCGATGCTGAGGATTGTGTGGCTAGTGTGGGAGATGCTGAGGATTGTGTGGCTACTATAAGAGATGCTGAGGATTGTATGGCTAGTGTGGGAGATGCTGAAGATTTTATGGCTAGTGTGGGAGATGCTTAGGATTTTATGTCTGGTGGAGGAGATGTCGATGATGTTATGTGTAGTGTCAGAGATCTGAGGAATTTATGGCTTGGATAGAAGATGCTGAGAATTGTATGGCTAGTGTAGAAAATCTGAGGATTTTACGTCCAGTGTGTGAGATGCTGAAAATTTTATGGCTTGTGTGGGAGATGCTGAAGATTTTATGGCTTGTGTGGGAGATACTGGGAATTTTATGGCTAGTGTGGGAGAAGGTGAGGATTTTATTGTTCATATGGGAGACTTTGAGTATTGTTTTCTGGAACCAGGAAATTACAGGATTGGTCTTTCTAGCTCAGCTGTCAATGTCTAGAACTGGCCAACATGCAGTAGTAGACTCAATAGTTTTAGTCTGGATCTAAGAGTAATGTTTGTGGTCTGTCCAAATGGGCCAACGTTTTGCCAGTATTGCTGTGGCTTGGGCGGCCTTCAGTAGACTTTTGTCAATTTGTTTTGAACCTTCTACGATGGCTCTGTGTTCTACGGACAGTAACCCCAACCATTTTCGTGATTTTTTTCCTTTTATTTGTTCTACCATTATAATGAAAGCTTTTTTCTTTAAAATCAGCAAATTTCAAGTTTTTGAAGCATCTGTGAGCTTTCCAGTGTAGTTAAAGGTGTACCGTCCTCTAACTTTCTCCAGCTGAATTTGCAAGCAAGTCTGATCTCATGCAGGAGCCATGTCAGTCTTAAAGTTAATCAGCGTTCTGACGAGTAAGGCTGTGCGCCGTTCTGGTCTATCATCTTTGTCCTGTCGAGTTGGGACATTCTTATTGCTTTCGGCTGCAGTGTTGGATGCCTAGGCATATTCGGGGCAAGCTCTGTTTAGATTTTATTTTAATGAAGGAGAGCAATGTTGCTCCTGGAAAGGGCTGTGCTGTCGCTGGTGAACGGATACGAAAAACGTTTCTGCCTCAAATGGACGATCATCATCTCACAGCCGTCTACACGCAGAAACAAAGCTAATTAATTTCATTGCCTCTTTAAAAGTGTGATTTGTTTGCCTGTTTTCTCCACAGCTGAAGTGGTTGACACATATTTCCTTTTACATGTCTGCCTTAATGTAAATCACAAGAAACTGCAATAATGATGGGAGATTTTAATGCTAAAGAGGGACAGGATAAGGTCGAAGACATAGTTGGACTATATGGCCTTGGTATCCAAATCAAAGGGAAGGGAAACTTGTAGAAAGGGCACAGATAAATGAGTTCATAGTAGGAAACACCTGGTTTGAGCAGCCTAATAGAAGAAAATGGACATGGATGAGTCCAGTGGATGATACCAAAAATCAGATTGACTAGATCCTGATTAATAAAAGATTTAGAAATTCTTGCTGACAGCAAAAACACTACCAGGCGCTGACTGCAACAGTGACCTCAATCCTGTAGTGGGAAGATTTAGGTTGAAATTACGGAAAAGGAAACAGACCAAAAGCAACATCAAACTGAATCTTGGACTCTTAAAGACAGATGAAGCGATACGTAAAAAATGTAAGTACATGTACAAAACAAATTCAGTGCTTTGGAAGACGTTGGTGACAGTGAGGAACAATGGACAAAGTTGAAAAACTCGATAAATGAAGCTTGTGAAGAAATTCCTTGAATAGATAGAAAAGCAAAAACGAACTGGATGACAAAAGAAATTCTAGGCTTGATGGGAGAACGGAGGAAGGCAAAGGAAAAAGAGGAAATATACAGGAAGATAAACAAAGAAATCAGAAATAGGTGCAATGAAGCTAAGGAAGGTTGGCTGAACACAAAATGCAAAGAAGAAGAAGACCGACACAAAACGGATCCTCAGGGTATGTAAAGAAGAATTGAAGAAATTGTCCACAGGAAAAAGACATGCACATCAACTGGTTGCTTAAAATCGAAAGATGGTACGCTTATCATGGAAAAAGACAAAATGTTAGATAGATGGGGAGAGTACATTATAGACCTTTTTGAAGATGACAGAAACGAAGAACACATTAAAAGAAAGAACGTTGAAGGACCACCCATAATGAAAGATGAAGTTAGAGCAGCACTGAAAAAAAAAACCGGAAAAGCCCCAGGACCAGACAGTATTACTACAGAGAGGATTGAAGCCCCGGAAGAATTTCGTTGTGAAAAAATATTATTCCTCCTCAATGAAATTTGTGACACTGGAAAAATCCCCAAAGATACGTCAAATTCAATTGTCATTGCACTTCCAAAGAAAACAGGGGCTATAGAACGCGAACTTCATCGCACAATCAGCTTGATGAGTCATGTAACAAAAATCCTGTTAAGAATAATCATGATGAGGACAAGGAATCAAAAGAGAAATAGCAGAACAGTTTGGATTTGTCGAAGGGAAAGGAACTATTAATGTCATATATATCCTAAGAAACTCTCATAGAGAAGTCAACTGAGTTGAATAAGGATTTATATTTATGCTTTGTTGATTATACCAAGGCTTTTGATCGGGTAAGACCTGAACAATTGATCAACCAACAAGAAAGACTCAACATTAATGGAAAAGATCTACGAATAATAAGAAATATGTATTGGGAATAAACAGCAGCAATGAGAATAGCAAACGGTATAAGCTCTTCCCGAAATATTAAAAGAGGAGTCAGGCAAGGTTGTGTTCTATCTGTTTTTATTTTACAGCGAAAACATCATGAGAAACCTGGAATAATACCCTGGATTAGTGGTTGGAGGAAAAATGATAAACAACATTCGATAAGCAGATGACACTGTGCTAACTGTAGAAAATGAAAGGGACCTACAAAACCTAGTGAATATGATAGAAATAGAATGCGAAAGTAAAGGGTTGGAGCTAAATAGCAAGTCATGGTAATCAGTAAAAAAAACAAAAAACAACAGGGTTGGAGCTAAATAGCAAGTCATGGTAATCAATTAAAAAAAAAAAAAAAAAAAAAAAAAATGAAATCCCCTCATGCAAAATAACAGCAAAGGCACAAGCTTGAGACTGACTGATAAGTTTAAATATGTGGGAACGATCATTTCACCAGACGGCAGATGCACATCAGAAATAGCCAGCAGAATCGGCCTTGGCAAAACAGCATTCAATAAGATGAAAAACATTCTAGCCAACAAATGCCTATCAATTAACATCAGGAAGAGAGTTTTTGAATGTTATGAAGAACCGGTAATGTTATATGATTGTGAAGCGTGGACGGTCAACAAGCAAAGCCAGAACAAGATTGAGGCAGTCGAGATATGGTTTCTAAGAAGAATGTTGAGAGTTCTATGGACAGCAAAGAAAACAAACGAGACAGTCTTGATGGAGGCAGACGCAAGAAGATCATTCATATGGAAGATTAGGGAAAGACAGGCAATATTTATAGGCTATTTTATGAGGAAAGGGGAATTAGAGCACCTGGTCACAACGAGAAAGCTGGAAGGAAAGAGCTCCAGGGAAAAAATATTGGACGGACTTACAGAGTGGCTGAGGACAGAGAGTGTGGAAGATGTGCTTGCAGCAACAAGAGATAGATGCATATGGAGGGCCATGATCGCCAACATCATAGGCAAGGCACTTGATGATGATGATGATGATGATGATGATGATGATGATGATGATGATGATGATGTGTCTGCCTCTGTCACTCGTACTTGTGTGAAGCGCTTAGAGCTGTTTTGAAATGAGCTGCTGGATAAATTGTTATTATTTATTATAATTATTATTGTTGTTGTTGTTGTTATTGTTGTTATCATCAACATCATTGTTATTTCATCATCATTATTATCATCATTATTCTTACTCTTCTTATACTATTATTATTATTATTATTATCATTATTTCTATCATTGTTATTATTATTATTATTATTATCATTGTTTCTATCATTGTTATTATCAATGAATATCATTATTATTATTATTATCATTATCATCATTATTGCTAGAGACTTCCAGCAGCTTGCTCTATCTGTCATTGTCACCTCTTTTTCGTCACTGCACGGTTCTGTCGTAGCTCGTGGTTGAGTGCTTGACTATATGCACAAGGAATTTTTTTTATTGAGACTCATAGTTCCACAGATATATTGAATGCCACATGTAGAACGGCCTCAGACGTTTCAGCTTTGTTGTTCAGTATCCATCTATTATCTTTGGATTCAAAGGCTCGGGGACAGTTGCTCAGGGCAGGGGCACAGTTGCAGGATACTCGGAGCACGTCGATAGACCGAGGTATTCGTGTCAAGCACACTTTTGGCATATTATCAAAGTTTTTCCCTTCTCAAGATAAATTGCCTTGACAGGGCTTACAAGCTCTATCTACCTGGGTTAGTGTAAAGCAGCCTTGGTGGCGCCTATCTCCTATTTAACTCATCCTCTGAGATGATGTACCCAGGATGTTTTTAACTCATCCGCCGAGATGATGTACCCGGGATGTTATACTTGAAACACATACGCAACATACAGCTACGGGATGTTGATATAATAAACATACAACTCTCAATCACACAGCCACACAAACATGCACTTTTACGTACAGCCATACATACATACATACATACATACATACATACATACATACATACATACATACATACATACATAACATACATGCATGCATACATACATACATACATACATACATACATACATACATAACATACAGAGAGAGAGAGAGAGAGAGAGAGAGAGAGAGAGAGAGAGAGAGAGAGAGGAGAGAGAGTGTGTGAGTGATCTCAGTGATAGAAATTAATCGCAAACTGACCTTTTGCACGGTACTTTTTCAGACGTGTGTTCGCGTGCCGGAGATCAAACAGTGATACAGTCTCCAGCAGACATGTCAACCCACCATTAACGTCACTGACGTCATGCCCAAACCCAATTTCAGGCATGTTTTCTCTTTTGGCTAACGGAGTAAGACTTGGCGCCGTCACAGAAACTTGGAAACAGGCAGAATCAGTGACGTGTGCCGCAGGCAGTAACGTTCCACACACACTGTGAGTGGTGACAGGTACCGATGTTTTGGGTGATAGATCACCTTGAGATGGCACACCAACTGTGAAATGTGCCGTATCGTTCATGGCGGTAAATGCATTATTGTTGAATGTCGAAATTTGGACGGATTTTGTTACCACAAACGACCTGAATACGTTGGATTTTTCAGAAACTGTAATCTTCACATCATTATCAAGATTAGCAACAGAGGAACTTGCTTCACAACTTGTAAGTGGCTGTTCAGCATTGGAAGATGCGGATGACGTTTTCGATAGAAAGCCTGAGAGTGGTAACTTGCTGACATCGCCTGTAGAACTACAGTTGTAGGTCTGGTGAACTGTGAATGGGCTGTTTGTTACCTCCATAGTACCAGCTTGACCTAACTTAAGTCGTGAAAGAAAACGACGAAGATGTAGGAAAGGGTTGACCACTGAGATGCAGTAGGCGGGGGATGATCAGAGTACTGGACAGTGCTTGCTGTTTTGTTGCTGTCTTCACATCACCACGATAATCCATTGGTTGAGGTGGCCTGTATCGTGACTGTCAGGTGCTTCTTTCGTTGTTTTTGATGTTGTTGGCACAGAAGAAAACACGCACACACACACACACACACACACACACACATACACACACGTGCACACACACACACACGCACGCACACACACACCTTCATCATCATCATCATCATCATCATCATCATCATCATCATCATCATCATGTGCTTTGCATGGCGTTGGCGATCATGGCCCTCCATATGAATCTTTTGTCGCCGCAAGTACAAGTATATCTCCTGCCCCATCCACTCTACAAAACTGTCTAATAATACTTTCCCCCTCTGTCTACATGGTGCTCTTTAACCTCTTGCTTTCCTGCTGTGACTATGTGCTAATATTGCTCTTGCCTGCCTCATGGAATGTGCTATGAATGTTGCTTGTCTTTTCGTTATCTTCTTCATTACTGTTCTTTTTGTGTTTGCTTCTTTCAAGACTGTCTCTTCTTTGCTGTCCATTGAACGCTTAACATTTTTCTTAGAAACCACACTTCAGTTGTCTCAATCTTGTTCTGGCTTTGCTTGTTGATTGTCAAGGCTTCGCATCCGTACGCACACTCGTGCGTACTCGAAACGGTTAAAAAATATTCGAAAGTAAACACAATTATTTTTGAAATACACGAAATTCTGAATAAAAAATATCTTTGTTATCAACGTGAGAAAAATACACTAGGTAGTGGGTTTTCCTTGTTGAACACTATGAATAAGCAGTGTAAGCTTTGATTATCTCCATTCAGCATTCACGTCAGTTAAGGTCTACTTTTGGCCTGTTAGCAAAGAAAACATAATAAAAACCGAGTTTGGATAGCTCTTCGCCAATTATACTTTTATAGCTCCCATGTAAACGTTGCAAAGTCGCGAATGTGTAAATCTGGAAGGGCAGACCCAGAGGTAAGCCACAAGGACCAAAAAGTGCTTGATATCATCTCTTTTCAGGGAGATTATGAGAAGCACTCTTATCAGGAGCTTGTATTAACATGTAGGTTTTATAACTATAAAACCTACAATATAGACAGCCTAATATTACCTTCGCGATCATTAAAGTTTTGTTGTGAATAGTCAAAGGTCAAGATGGTTCTACTGCATGAAAGTGGACAGAGATTTGATCCTTAGTGTCTGGATGTGAAGCAGGCCATGATCTTCCTTCTTTTACATTCGTCCACGGTCTGCATGGTCAGGCCATATCTGGCGATGAATGTGGCCGGCTTATTTTGTCCAGTCCCTGCCGACTGACATGGAGCCTGGTATCAACAGTTATTTTTCTCAGGATCAGCAAAACATCTGGGAAGTTAACTGATCTGTTGGTGTTGTTTTTGTTATAAATCTAGTGATTTTTTCCTTGTTGCCTTCTGTGTACACTTAACAAAGGCCAGCTCGCCGAAAATTTGCAACTGTCCCTCGTTTTGTTAATTGAATACGCGTTCTGATTTCATGTTCTTGTGTTTCTGTTGCCGATATAATGGAAATAGTTAAGCAATGTACGTAAGTTATTTCATTGCGTGGTTTTTGATAGCATTTGTAGCTACATCGCCATCAAAGAATGAAGTAAATATTTTTTCACGTTAATAGTGCAATGAATAGGACTCACGAATGCCAAAGCGTAAGTGGTCTTGATGCCAAGGTCACATCTCCAAGATTGTTTAATATGTGTTTTATGTTACAGCTCTCGTATTTTTTAAATGTCTTTTAACTCAAATGATAACTTCCCGTTCTTAATTTCCGTTTTTAGTAGATGTCATTGGTCTACAAAATCACCTCTGTCTTCATGATTACATTGAATGAAACAAAAACCGATCAGAATTCCAGGAATCGACTTTCTACACAAATGCTTCAGAATAAAAGTTGTCAAATGTCATCAGACATAATTTTCTACCTCAGTATGTGCAACGCAGAGAATATCATCAAAATACAAAGGTAATGATTGTTTTGTTTGTCTTTTGCCATCTTCATAAGCTCAGTGTAGTGCAAGGTATTGTTATTTTCTTGCTGCTTGACTTTGGGACGTCCCTGTGACAGTGGGTCTTGGATACATGTGGAATCAGGAACATCTCGTTTCGTCTTTTCCCATTGTGCTTTTTCCTGTTTTAATTCAGTCCCATTTTGCCTTAAATGCGCTGACTTTTACATAAACTTATTTTCTCGTAGTCGTAGACACTTACATTAGGTACCGGCAGGCACGTCATTTTGCTGACATCATTGTGAAAAAATGACGATTTTAGTGTTTTTTGTCAAACGTATATTCAGCTGCCACATCGCTACTTCTTTAAACCATTATGAGAAAAATAAAGATTGATTTCTGTTCTTTTAATCGAGTGTATTCTTGTTATTACTGAGCGTGTGTGGTGAATGGACGATGACAAAATACGAGCCATGTGCGTGACCGCTTTCCGCGTGTTGTGCCTCTATTTGGTAGAGGCCGAGTGAAGCCCCAAACTGACACTCGCTTTTTCAACTGAAAGTCCACGTGCGACACTCGCACCGCATATGTAGAGTATCAAAATGTTGGTCAGGCCATGAGGAAATCGAATACCTAACATCAGTCTGATTTGATTAACCATTTGCAAGATATTAATCCTTTTGTACGCACGGTGTTCTAAACGTTCGAATTCTGACGAACACGAATCTTGAAAATATGCCATCTTCAGGTGAAAACATAAAACAATGAATACTCTTTCGTGTGCGCATGGTTACAGTCACATTCATACGCTGTCGCGAATGGACTTTTCTCAATTTGAATGAGTACCGACTTTCATCGTTTGCCGATCTCAAACCAAGATGGCGTCGAGTACTTTCGATTCTGTGCCGTCAGTTTTTGATGAAATTCGAGTACATATCGGTAAGTATGGATGAATTAAATCACATTTTTTTCATCTTATGAGTAAGTTATACACTGCTGTGGGATTAGATGAATAGATTTTAAGCTATTTGATCAGAACTTGCAACAATCATTTTAATCACAAACCAGCACATGTTTTCTCAGAAGAGAGAAAGCCAGGCAACTTACGTTCGTCTTTTCCATAAATATTGACTGTCAGCGATGAATAATTTCCTTTAAAAGTTATAAAAAAAAGTCTTAGAATCTGAATTCTTTTGATGAATGTTTACAGATCAAACATGATTATATAGCTCTATATAAGATCAGTGATGAATAATTTCTTTAAAAAGTTATGCAAAAAATCTTAGAATCTGATTTTTTTTATGAACGTTTACAGATCAAACATGATTATATAGACCTATATAAGATCAGTGATGAATATAATTTTTTTAAAATGTTATACAAAAAGTCTTAGAATCTGATTTTTTTATGAATGTTTGCAGATCAAACATGATTATATAGATCTATATAAGATCAGTGATGAATATAATTTCTTTAAAAAGTTATATAAAAAGTCTTAGAATCTGATTTTTTTTATGAATGTTTGCAGATCAAACATGATTATATAGATCTATATAAGATCAGTGATGAATAATTTCTTTAAAACGTTATATAAAAAGTCTTAGAATCTGATTTTTTTTTTAAATGAATGATTGTTTACAAAGTAAACATGATAATATATGATATCTTAGAATCTGAATTTTTTTTTATGAATGATTGTTTACAAAGTAAACATGGTTATATATATATAAACTAATAAAGACCAACTATTTCTGTAGATTAAGAATGCAGCTGTTGTTGGATGCAGTGTGTTTATTACATGCGTGTGCGCACGTGTGTATTTGTGTATGTGTGTGTGGTGTGTGTGTGTGTGTGTGTGTGTGTGTGTGTGTGTGTGTGTGTGTGTGTGTATGCCTGCACATGCAAACAGTGCTATACTAGACGTGCACTTCAGTATTAGGTACTGTGTATGTGTATGTGCTATGTTTGTTGGTATTTTAATGAATTGTGCCATTCTGACATAGATTGTTTGTGACTTGTATATAATTTGAGAGGCGCGTGTGTGTTTGTGTGTGCATCAGACTGAAGTATAAATCAGAGTAAAGTTTTGTCTCGTTTATTACAGAAAATGATCAGTTCCTCAAACTGAAGTCAGTTTTTTTCTGGCAAGTGGAAAAGGCCGTCGTCTGAATCTCCCACAGGTGACACTGGACAACACTTTGCTTCTGTAGGTTTGTAAACTAAATAAATGTAGTATGATGTTTCCAGAAGGGCAGAGGGTGAGGCAGGGTATTAAATAAAATGAGGAAGTAGGGGAATATAGTGTGGATTGCAAAAAGTAAAATTATGACAAGTGCACATACGTGACTTTGCAAACATCTTCTTTTTTTTCCAAAATGGGACAATGTACCATTATTCAAAATGGGACAGTGTTATCATATCAAGAAGACTGAACAGAAGTATGTGCAGGTAAAGACTATGTTTTACCGTCAGGAGAGAGATCTCGGCTGTTTACGGGTTGATTTTCATCAAATTTTTATCTGTAGTTTCAATAGGTTAAAAACATTCAGCTATCTCATCTCCCCTTTCTGTCCTTCTATTACGTTTACTGAAACATTTATTTATTTAAGCATTGATTGCATATGATGGGTATGATAATCAAGTACCAGGTAGTCAGAGCATCAAAACTTTACGGGAGTATCAACGGTTTGGATCCTGTCTGGGTCTGATGGGTAAATACTGAAAGGTGGAGATATTTCCCATCTCCAAGGTGAACTTAACTGCAGTCCTGTTAGTGCCTGACCATCTTCGTGTGCAGGCATGCAGGAGATCAAATCATGTAGAAGTTATATACATATTACTGATCCCAAAATCCAAGAACGGATATGACTTCCTACTTGGCTGTTACGAGCCATTAATGAAAACACGTGGGAATTGCAGCTCATGAACACAAAAGACTGTCAGTCTTGTATTCAGTCATTTCTTTTCCAATACATGTGAAGACACACATGCAGTACAAATTTGATCTCTGTCCATCTATACACATACAATAAAAGTCACTGAGACTGTCTTCCTCTATGTCACCAGGTGATGCTGCTGATGGAGCAGGGCAACAAGTCAATTGATGAGGCAGCACAGTTTCTCCAGCAACTGTTTCCATCTGCTGAAATTTCCAGACTACGCTATCTCCATCCCTGTCTGTCTCTTTCTTTCTTTCCTTTTCAACCAGCTTCACGGCAACCGAACACGCGTCTACAAAACCGATCAGTTCTCTCTCGCCTGTCTCAAGGTCTGTTTTAAGTATCTCCACTCTCTTGGATGGAACAATCAAATTTCTTCATTGTGGAGGCAATGTCTGAGACGGAGTAATCCATCTGCTGTCTTTAAAAGATTAACTCATCTGTTAGTACCTGGATTAACCTGCAGATGTTAGGATGGTCGATGCCACATTTCTTGTTCAACACCGGGTGAAACTTTTCTACGCTGTTGTTTGTTTTCATAGCTCCTGAATTCATAATCCAAAACAAATGTGATTGCCCGCGTTCAAGCAAACAGGAACCAGAAAAAGAACACGTAAAAAAGAACAAGAACGCGTATTTAATACAAGACAAGACGGGCGCAAATTATCGGCCAACTGGCCTTTGTCAAGCGTAAGATCAAAAACAAAACACCAGATACAAAAATTTGGAGAGAAAGACTGAAACTTCCCTGCTGCTCTGTTCAGTACTTTGGCAGCCCCAAATCAGACATTTTAAATGAAAGAGGTGAAATTGAAAACGGAATGTCACCTTGTAATCGGTGGGAGATATGCTGGTGTGAATGTGTTTGTGTATGAGTGGGGGTAAGGGTGGGATGGGAAGTAGGGAGTAGATGGATGTGCACCCCACTGTAGAAAGACCTGAAAAATGAATAGTACATCTGTGCGCCCCTGTGGCAGATGGACTTGGGTGGCTACTAATTTCGGTCAGAGGAAGTCTGAACATGAATGTGTACGTGTGTGTGTCTGTGTGTGCGTGTGTGTCTGTTGGTGTGTATGCACATGCGTCTGCAACTTGAATGTGAGTACTTGATATACGGTTAATCATTTTAGAATTATTATTTGTAATGTTATGCATACATTCATACATACATACATACATACATACATACATACATTCAGCATTATACAATCGCTCATACGCATGCTAGCAGATCTTATTCAATTCATATTTATGTACATGAAGAACGAAATCTGGTGTTACAGAGATGGTATGTGAAGATTGTTACAGTGTTAATTTTTTTCATTGTTCTCCTTGTTAGAAAAGTCCTCATTTTTGTGTGGAAGCACAACTTACACATATTATTTAACTTTACTTGACCTGACCTTACTTGATTTGTACGATGATTGAGGCCCAGGCCTGTCGAGTGTTCGTCGGTCCTTTTTGTTAACGGTAAATGACTGATGTGGCGTCATATGCGTTTTGACACTAGTCACCCAGCGTAAGTACTAGAATATATTAAACTTAGCATAATAGATTAATACTAATTAATACTGTCACAATAGTGTAACTTACGAATGAGGCTAATTGAAAACGGTACAGCTTTCTTGTTACACACAGGATAGAGTTGCTCATTCTGTCAATCACTCAATGGTTCCCTGGTAATGATACAGACGGGCAATAGTGATAGTATTTCTTCCAATCTATTTGAGCAATTAAATCATAGAGCACACAAAACAGTCAAAAATCGAGACCTATTTCACATTCTTATTGAACTTACTTGGAATCTAGTTGGGGAAAAACACATACACTCAACGACAAGCATAACACTTAACAGAAAAAAAACTGCCTAAGGTATGCGCACTATTTTCGTTATTACCCCGGTATTTAACGTGCAGTGTATATACATATAAACCCTGTATGTGGTAATAATTGTGGACACCAACCTGGAACTGATCATGCTTTCCCACGAACAGATACACAAGAAAGCTTTCATCAAACAAAGGATCAAAGTTCTCGCCAAGACGAAAATCTGACAGCTTATCTTTCGTTGTTAGCTTTTGTCTGATGTTGACAACTTTGCCTAAGTGATGGAAAGGCTCAAATCTGTCAGAGCTTGGCCTATCACAATCCTGTTGCCATATCTATGAATTGCGTCATCTTTGACATCATATCACATGACGTATAACGCGTGTCTTTCGCATAAAGTTCATCATGGAGTGCCAGACTGCTTGAGTTTTGGTAAGAAATGAATGGCAAAGACCATCTTCTCGCAAACGATTACGTAAGTTTTAACGGAGTTTGCAGCGACTTAACTATTGTGAGAAAGAATTGTGCCATAAATTCTCCACGTTATCAAGATGTTTTATAGAATACGCATTTTAGTTCAATCTGAAACAAAGTGACTGGTATCGTTCAACACACACACACACACACACACACACACACACACACACACACACACACACACACACACACACACACACACACACACACACACACACACACACACACACAGAGAGAGAGGAGATCTCACAACACAGCAGATATGAACACTTATTTAATTGATAAGACAGTCCACTTGTTTCCGATGCTTCTTTGACTAATTAATTTTTCCCATAGACTGATAGAGTATTTTAACGAATATTCCCATATTGATATTCTGGTTTGTAGATGTGCTTAAACTAATAAAAGTTCTTATTCAGAAAAAAAAAATTACCGGAAAATGTGAATGGTTCTCTTTTTTTAAGATGACATTAAAGTTTATAACAGCAGCGAAAACAACAAACAGATACAGACAAATCTTTGTTTGACAAAGATACGACAAGAACGTGTATTCCCATGCACAGTGACAGAAATGAAAAGAAACGCATATTAGAAATGAAAAACATATACAATGAAATGGACCACATTGACGCCAGCCCAGTAAAAAAAGATCTGGGTGCTGTGTTTCACTCATATCTTTAATTTGACTCGCCTTGATAGACAATTGTTAATTTAACCGAGCTAGACATTTGATAAAAAGATGATCTGACTGTTTAGATAACACACACACACACACACACACACACACACACACACACACACACACACACACACACACACACACACACACACACACACACACACACACACATACACACACACACACACATGGATGGCAAGCCATTTGATATCAGTATCAGCTCAGTATAGTGCACCAACATCCGCAAGTACTCTAAGAAGAAATTGACAACTTCTATGAAGTGTAAGAGATGGCCAAGGCTCAATGCAAACCACAGGATATTACACTACAGTAATAATGGGAGATTTTAATGCTAAAGTGGGACAGGAGAAGGTGGAGGACATAGTTGGACCTCATGGCCTTGGCACACAAAATGAAAGGGGAGGGAAACTTGTTGAATGGGCACAGATGAAAGGGTTCATAGTAGGAAACACCTAACAGAAGAAAATGGGCATGGGTGATTCCACGAGATATTACAAAAAATCAAATTGATTAAACCTGATAAATAACAAATTTAGACAATCTTTACTGAGAGCAAAAACACTCCCAGGAGTAGACTGCATCAGTGACCACAATCTTGTAATGGGAAGATTTTATCTGAAACTAAAGACAAGAAAACACACCAAAAGTAACATCAAACTAAATCATGGACTCTTAAAGACAGATGAAGCGACCCGTGAAAATTTTAACGTACATATTCAAAACAAATTCAGTGCTGGGGAGGACGTTGGTGACAGTGAAGAATAATGGACAAAGCTGAGAAACATGGTAAATGAAGCTTGTGAAGAAATCCGTAGAGTTGAAAGAAAAGTAAAAAAGAACGGGATGACAAAAGAAATTATAGGCTTGATGGAAGAACGGACGGAAGGCAAAGGGAAATGAGGAAGAATACAAAAAGATAAACAACAACGGACATAAGGCAAAAGGAAAAGAGGAAGAATACAAAAAGATAAACAACAACGGACATAAGGCAAAAGGAAATGAGGAAGAATACAAAAAGATAAACAACAACGGACATAAGGCAAAAGGAAATGAGGAAGAATACAAAAAGATAAACAACAACGGACATAAGGCAAAAGGAAAAGAGGAAGAATACAAAAAGATAAACAACAACGGACATAAGGCAAAAGGAAATGAGGAAGAATACAAAAAGATAAACAACAACGGACATAAGGCAAAAGGAAAAGAGGAAGAATACAAAAAGATAAACAACAACGGACAGAAGGCAAAAGGAAAAGAGGAAGAATACAAAAAGATAAACAACAACGGACAGAAGGCAAAAGGAAAAGAGGAAGAATACAAAAAGATAAACAACAACGGACAGAAGGCAAAAGGAAAAGAGGAAGAATACAAAAAGATAAACAACAACGGACAGAAGGCAAAAGGAAAAGAGGAAGAATACAAAAAGATAAACAACAACGGACAGAAGGCAAAAGGAAAAGAGGAAGAATACAAAAAGATAAACAAAAAAATCAGGAATAGGTGCAATGAAGTTGAGGAAGCTTGGCTGGAAACTAAGTGCAAAGAAATAGAAGACAGACGCAAAACTGATCCTCAAGTATTTCCAGAAACATTGAAGAAATTGCCCACAGGATAAAGACATTCACATCACCTGGTTGCATAAAATCGAAAGATGGTGGGCTTATCATGGAAAAAGACAAAACATTAGATAGATGGGGAGAGTACATTAAAGGACGTTTTAACGATGACAGAAACGAACAACAAATTATAACAAAGAACGTTGAAGGACCACCCATGATGAAAGATGAAGGTAGAGAAGCACTGGAAAAGATGAAGCGGAAAAAACCCCCAGTACCAGACAATATTACTACAGAAATGACTGAGGTCCTAGAAGAATTTGGTATTGAAAAATGACAGTCCTAAATAAAATTTATGACACCAGAAAAATTCCCAAAGACATGTCAGAATCAATTTTCATTGCACTTCCAAAGAAAGTGGAGGCTACAGACTGCGAACTCCTTTGTACAATCAGCTTAATGAGTCATGTAACAAAAATCCTACTAAGAATACGCATGATGGGGACAAGGAACAGAATCAAAAGAGAAATAGCAGTGTGGATTTGTCGAAGGAAAAGGAACTGTTAATGCCATATGCATCCTAAGAACTATGATAGAGAGGCCAATCGAGTTAAATAAGGAGTTACATTTAATATATGCTTTGCTGATGATACCATGGCTTTGGATCGGATAAGACTCGAAGAATTCACTAACCAGCTAGAAAGGTTCAATACTGATGGAAAAGATCTAAGAATAATCAGAAATGTGTTTTGGGAACAAATAGCGGCAATGAGAACAGAACACGATATAAGCTCTTTTCAAAATATCAAAAGAGGGGTCAGGCATGGATGTGTTCTGTCACCAGATTTGTTTTCACTTTACAACGAAACCATCATGAGAAACCTAGAAGAATGCCCTGGGATAGAGGTTGGAAAATGATAACATTCGTTACGCAGATGACACCATGCTTATTGCAGAAAATGAAAAAAGACCTACAAAAAATCCTTATGAATATATATAGAAGTAGAAAGCTAAAACAAAGGGTTGGAGCAAGAATACTGCAGACATGGTAATCAATGAAAAACAAGAAATCCCCTCATGCAAAATAAAAGCAAATAGCACAACTTCGAGACAGGTTGATAAGTTTAGATATCTGGGAACAGCCATCTCACTAGACCGCAGATGCACAGCAGAAATAGCTAGCAGAATCGGCCAATCCAAAATAGCATTCAAGAAGATGAAAAGCGTTCTTACGAACAAATGCCTATCAACATCAGGAAAAGAGTTCCTGAGTGTTATATAGAACCGATACTGTTGCAAAGTCAGGACAACTTTGAGGCAACTGAAATGTGGTTTCTAAGAAGACTGTTGAGAGTTGCTTGAACGACAACATTAATAAACAAGATTTAAAAAAAGACAAGCAACATTTATAGGACATTTTGCGAGGAAAGGGAAATTAGAGCACTTGATCACAAGAAAGCTGGAGGGAAAGAGAAGACCAGGCAGACCCATAGAGAAAATATTGGACGGACTTGCGAGGGCTGAAGACAGAGAGGATGGAATATGTACTTGCGGCGACAAGGGATAGATTCGTGTGAAGGGCCATGATCGCCATCGCCACGCTGCAGGGCACATGATGATGATGAGGTGAATAACAAAACCTGTCAGGCGAGTCAAAATCAAAAAACTACTGGTCTGCTGGACGAGCGACAATTCTGACCCCTGCAGTTATCATTTATTTGTTCGATTTTTCAAACTTTCCGATCTGCCGACTGATTTCGTCTGCAATGATCGAGTCTGCCAACGTTCGCACGAAAACGAAGCTGTTTAGGGAAAGGCAACTCTTGCTTCCCGTAGGTCTGTAAGTGAAATGGAGTCGGTGCGATACAATCGAGTGTTTACAGATCAGGGACGTTTAGCCCAATCTGTCAGTTTTGGTTGAATGGTTAGAAGCTTCAAATTAAGTACGGAAATCAGAGAAAATAATACAGCATGTGTTTTATCGACATCAAACGAGGCGGAGGGGAGAGAACACATATGCTATTGGCAAGGAAACTGGAGAGACTAGAGCAAATTTGATGCATAACCTGATAAGATGATGATGATCATCATCATGTGCCCTGCCGCATGGCGTTGGTGATCATGGCCTGCCGCATGGCGTTGGTGATCATGGCCTGCCGCATGGTGTTGGTGATCATGGCCTTCCGCATGGTGTTGGTGATCATGGCCTTCCGCATGGTGTTGGTGATCATGGCCTTCCGCATGGCGTTGGTGATCATGGCCTGCCGCATGGCGTTGGTGATCATGGCCTGCCGCATGGCGTTGGTGATCATGGCCTGCCGCATGGTGTTGGTGATCATGGCCTGCTACATGGTGTTGGTGATCATGGCCTGCCACATGGCCTGCCACATGGTGTTGGTGATCATGGCCTGCCACATGGTGTTGGTGATCATGGCCTGCCACATGGTGTTATGATCATGGCCTGCCACATGGTGTTGGTGATCATGGCCTGCTGCATGGTGTTGGTGATCATGGCCTGCCGCATGGCGTTGGTGATCATGGCCTGCCGCATGGTGTTGGTGATCATGGCCTGCTACATGGTGTTGGTGATCATGGCCTGCCGCATGGTGTTGGTGATCATGGCCTGCCGCATGGTGTTGGTGATCATGGCCTGCCGCATGGTGTTGGTGATCATGGCCTGCCGCATGGTGTTGGTGATCATGGCCTGCCGCATGGTGTTGGTGATCATGGCCTGCCACATGGCCTGCCACATGGTGTTGGTGATCATGGCCTGCCACATGGCGTTGGTGATCATGGCCTGCCGCATGATGTTGGTGATCATGGCCTGCTACATGGCGTTGGTGATCACGGCCTGCCGCATGGCATTGGCGATCATGATAAAATGATACGCCAAAGAAACAAGTGCAGAACGCATAGATGCTACTTGAAGATTTTTTCTCGCGTTATCTTCACTTGTCTCTCAGGACATAAATTTCAGTTAGGATGAATTAAATATTTTCAAAGGGTTTCCCATTCACACTGAACTGCTGAAGTAAAGAAAATGTGCACGTACACACCACACACACACACACACACACACACACACACACACACACACACACATATATATATATATATATATACAACACATACACGCATGCACGCACGCACGCACGCACGCACACACGCACGCACACACACACACATACTAAAGAGACAATACTTTTGCAACATCAAGAAATAGAAAAAAAAAACACCTAATAAACTTTTTTAAAAATACAACACAACAAAACTAAACACACACACACGTACACATCAACCATTCAACAAAAGCCAACAGATACATAGTTCAGTACCACTACAGACCATGGCTGGTGATCCAATGGAAACAAAAAGATTTTCTTTATTTAAGTGCCTTGCTCTGTTACGATCGTTCCCATTTACCTACAACGCTCAAAGGCAACATCGTGTAGCGTGCTTGCCTAGAAAGACGCCTTGCGTTCTCTCTGCCAAATTATACTTACAGCTTCTGCCTGTCCATAGCTATGCATTGAACATTTGAAAGATCTAACCAATACATGACGCATACAACACACTGCTGAACAATGAGTAGATCTACAATGTGTACTGTAGGCCCACATGTATTCTAAAGCTGGGCCTACAAATTTTGTCGTCATTATGGTCCCAATCATCAGTCTGCTACACGTTGTAGTCCTACAGAGCCTAGAGGGGACCGTTGTTAATCGCACATTGTAAAACAAACGCTGTGTAATAGCCAGTACGTAGCCGGCGGGAACACACAATGACCGCAGGGTGTGTTGCGGTTTTAAGGAGCCCCGGGGGGGTGGACTGTATCTGCCCCACACCGCCCTTTTGTATTTGTGGCGTAATAGCCAGTACGTAGCCGCCCGCGAAATTGCCTGACGGTGACCAGTGTACCAGTTGTGTGTACCGAAGCGCTGTGTTAAAAGCACACACCAAGCGTTGATTGTGTAGATGAGAACAACCTTGTCATCTAAAAGGTTTGAAAGTATGACCATCGTGCTTTGTTCCCAAAGTATAAATTAACAAGGCGCGTCATAGTACAATATTTCTTGCCCCACTCTCACGAGAAGAAACCAACCTCACGGTGTTAGACTGCTGTCACTGTAGTAAGTTCTGGATTTTTATCATTTTATTATTCATTGTCATTTGCAGTAAGCTTAGGGACTTTAGGGTCTCTTAATTCTTTAGATTCTAGCTCGTGCCTATTGAGTACCGCGCTAGATTTGCAGAATTCGCACAGCGAGAAAGAATGTTTTGATCTAAACGATGTGCTATCTTACAAGATCTGTAACACTTTAGTGTGGCGGTTACTATTGTAAGGATGGGACTGAAGTTTGATTGTAGTTGCCATTATAGAATTAGTAACCATATTCTGCCAAAAGCAAAGATGCAAGGCATCGTTGTGCAGAGGAACAGTATTTTATAGGCCTACTTGACAAGGTTGTATACACATACTGACATGATGATGACTGATGAAACACGTTCTCCGCTAATTGATCCATTTGTTGTATCCCTTGTCTGCTCAGCACCACTGATAATCATGTACAGAGTGTTGTTTTGATGACATGGTTAAATACATGTAGTAATATGCTATGCTATTTTGTCGTCACTGGATCTAGAAGTACACCTAATTATATAGAGCTAATGGGTAGTAGATGACTCAAGTGTGTTGTTCTCTCAACACTGTAGACTGCTTTGATAATGTGCTGTTTGTGATGACATAGTTCTCATTGTCAAATACTATGTCGTCACCACTGAATATTAACTGTCTAATACTAGCTACCAAGATGCAATGCATTATTGGGCAGAGGAGCACTATTTTATACTTGACAATGTTGTATGTAAACACTTACGGTAATTGATGAAACATGTGCTCGGCGAATTGATCCAATTGTTGTATCCCTTGTCTGCTCAGCACTGTTGATAATCATTATAGACTGTTGTTTTGATGACATAGCTTAATGGTAACATGCTATGCTATTTTGTCATCACTATCTCTAGCACTAGATATAGAATTACACATAACTACATGGAGCAAATATTTAATGGATGACTCAAGCGTGTTGACTGCTATTCGATAAGGTAGACCTACTGTTTGTGACGACAGTTCCCATAGTCAAATACTATGTTTGTCGTCACCACTGAATATTAACTGTCTAATAGCTGCCCACTCAAATGTTATGTTACAACTAGATATCTAACTGCCCATGGCAGCCGAACAGCTTAATATGACTGTGCATTATTTGGCCAGTACATTATTGGAAGTCTACTGTATGCTAATGCTATTGAACAAGCAGTATGGTAGTTTGCCCTCAACTTATCAAAGGGTTACTCAAAATTTTGTTGTCAATTATTTGTTCCATGATTACAAATGCTAGTGCTTTTGAGTGTAAATATCGACACCACATATTTTGTTATAATGTAGTAGTTCATTCTTGACATTGACATTGTTAGTTCCCAAAATGTGTACTTTGTCACTGTAGTGTATATATATATATGAAACTTGTTTTGTGTCCTACAGGCGCTGTCTTCTTTTTTCTTCTTCGTTCTTCTTCGTGTCTTCTTCAATGTCTTCTTAGTCTTCTTATTATGAAGATGTACTTTGGTGAGAACTCGTACACATGTAAATAAAGTTTGGGAACCACCGTCCTGGCTTTATGTGTGTTCAAGTGGAAGAGTCCTCCATCTGCCTCTGACCTTGCACAACTGTATCCCCTAAACTTTAACCAACTCTGGTTTTGGGTTTTTTTAATCACCTGCCTCCCCCCTCCCCCTTCATCACATTTATAAAACTGCTAATTGTTTTACTAGACTTGCTTTTATTGAACATAGATACCAAGTCTCACCGATGCTAAAATTTCTCACGTGAGTCAAACGCACTTGTAGTTATATTCACATTCGCGCTCTCTCTGTCCTCTCTGTCTCTCTCTGTGTCTCTGTCTCTGTCCCTCTCTCTCTCCCTCTCTCTGTCTCTCTCTCTCTCTCTCTGTCTCTCTCTCCCTCTCTCTCAATGATTTCATACTGTGTCTCTTTCTCTCCCTCACACACATTCATACATTAAAAGAAAGTAAGTGATTAAAATTATGAATAGAGAAAATTGCAGATGATGATGAAGTAATTCGCAAAGCATAACAAATGACTTGTTAGACTAAAATAAACTTTGGCTACGCAAGTAAAAAGATCATGATTATAAACATATATTAAAGTATTTAAACTAAAGAACTGAAACTTACACAGAGAATCCATGTAAACGTTGAGATCAATCTTTTACTAGTTTTAGATCCTCGTTTTATCACTAGATCTCACACTGTTCACCTCCCTTTCACCCTGATGAAAGTCTCCAGAAGACAGTTTGACCGCTTTTGTTGTAACGATGACTTATTCTGCTGAATAATTTTGGTCATCATCATAAAGAGAATTTTACCATTTTTCGGGGCAACATTTGGAACTAGTGAAAATATCTGAAGGCTAGTAGATCTTAAAATCCACTAGCCCAGCTTGCTGGTAAAATGTATGCGTATACATATATATACACACAGATATACATATATATATACATATATATATGTGTGTGTGTGTATGTTTGTGGTGTGAGAGTGTGTGCGTGTGTGTGTGTGTGTGTGCGCGCGCGCGCGCGCTTGGTTAAATTATGCAAAGTGGTAGACATACTTCATCTAAGCAATATAATATATATTGCATATGACATCCAAAATTAGTGGAAAAATCTTTTGTCAAGGTTAAAAATTAGATGAATGATTGCATCTGAATGAATAGTCACAGAAGTTTATTCTTTATTTTCTCAAAAATAGACAAATAAATAGATAAACAAGAGAATAAACGTAATAAAACGATAAAAGAAATATGAATTAAAAAATATAGAATAGGTCTTAGGCTGACCCATGAACCAAAATAGCTAAGAATGACAATACTACCAACAGACAATCTAGAATGATAATAATAATGATGATGATATTAATAATAATGATAAATATCATTACATATACATGTGTGGGGTGGGTGGGTGGGTGGGTGTGTGTGTGTACTGTGTGTGTGTACTGTGCGTGTAAAGTGAAAGCGAAAGCAAATCTGGTTAAATCAAGACTGTCTCTGTCTCTGTCTCATTGTTTCTCTCTCTGTCTCTGCCTGTCTGTCTCTCTCTCTCTCTCAGTTTCTGTCTCTCTGTCTCTGTTTCTCTCTCTCCCTCTTCTCTGTCTGTCTGTCTGTCTCTCTCAATGATTTCATTCTGTGTCTCTTTCTCTCCAACACACACACTCATACATTAAAAGAAAGTAAGTGATTAAAATCATGAAAGGAGAAAAATTGCAGGATGATGATGAAGTAATTTGCAAAGCATAACAAACGACCAGTTGGACTAAAATAAACTTTAGCTACGTGAGCAAAAAGATCATGGTTATAAACATACATTAAACTAAAGAACTGAAGCTGATACAGAATCTATGTAAACGTTGAGATCAGTCATCTGTCCTTCACTAGCTTTAGATCCTCGTTTTATCACTAGATCTCACACTGTTTACCTCCCTTCCACCCTGATGAAAGTCTCCAGAAGACAGTTTGACCACTTTTGTTGTAACGATGACTTGTTCTGCTGAATAATTTTGGTCATCATCTAAAAGAGAATTTTACCATTTTTCGGGGCAACATTTGGAACTAGTGAAAATACCTGCAGGCTAGTAGATCTTAAAATCCACTAGCCCGGCTTGCTGGTAGAAAATATGCATACATACATGTACATATACACATAGATATACATATACATGTGTGTGTGTGCGTGTGTGTATGTGTGTGTGTGTTTGTGTGCGTGGTTAAATTATGCAAAGTGGTAGACAGACCTCATCTAAGCCATGTATATTGCATATGACATCCAAAATTGTCTCTGTCTGTCTCTCTCTCTCTCTCTCTCTCTCACTTTCTCTGTCTCTCTCTGTTTCTCTGTCTGTCTGTCTCTGTCTGTCTGCCTGTCTCTCTCTCCCTCTCTCCTCCCTCTCTCTCTCTCTTTCTCTCTCTTCCTTCTCTTTCTCTCTCTCTCTTCTTCCAAGCGAAGTGTTGACATCTGCTGATGGACGGTCTGATTGCAAAGTTGACTATTTTTGGATCTGTGTGGTGCAAACGTATGCACTTCTGCAGTCGTCACCATGCCGGCCGTACCTCTCCTTTCGGATTGATTGTGGTGGCTTTGTGTCAATATGTAGGCCTATTTGATTTCATGGGTCGATGCATTACAAAAGAGACGGGAATGGTTATTTCCCGATATTAAACCTGAAGAACTTACGAGACGGTGTAGCAGTAGGTTCATCATCTCCATGTTTACTACGGTATATAACTATAACGATGTGGTGATGTGGAACTTAACCCTGGCCCTAGTGGCAAAAGTGATAGTATGCAACACACATGTCTGACGCTGCTGCTTCCGTCCCTTTGCTCTCATGCCCACTGATATCTGATAAATCTACCAATAGTGGCATTATGCAGTTTCTGGCGGACACCAAAACTAAGTTGAAAGAGGATGTAAAAGAAACAAAAGATGTATGTGCCAGTCTACATGACGAAGTGCTGTCTTTGAAAGAGGAAAAGAAAGAGTTTCGGCAAGATATTAAAACTTTGAAGGATGAAATTAAAAGACTGAATGAAGAGGCAGAGTATTTAGAAACAAAACTTGATGACTTGGAAGGTAATTCCAAAAGGCACAATGCCACTGTTGGGATACTCTATAGTATCCCAAGAAAAGACGATGAATCCAAGCAAGATTGTGAGGTTCTGGTACAGGACAGTATTACTGACAGACCAGAACTATCTGAAGACATACAGTTTGACAGGGTCCATAGGATTAATGGAAGATCTGACTCCCCAGTAACTGGGCGTTGTACTTTTTATAAAGATGAAGAAAAACTGCTCAGTGCTAGAGACAAACTGTATGAAAGTAGTGTCCGTATTGGGAAAGAGTTTCCTTTAGAGTCAGGGAAATAAAAAAAACAGTACCTTACTTGAACATGAAGGCTGCCAAAAAAACACACACACAAAAAAACCACAATGATTTATGATCATCTAATCATTGAGGAGAAAGTACATTTTGCATCGCGAAGGCAAGCTTAAAATAAATGATCAAAATAGAAATTGGGCTGGCCCACGATTGCAAATCCAAGGATATCAAAACAAGACACAAATGATCGTCGATATTTGCCAGTTGCTCAAGGGACCCAAAAAAGTTAATCACCACTTTGGGAGACGTTCATGTAAACCAAACTGAAACTCAGGGTCAAACTACTACTTCAATATCAAGGTATCACTATATAGTTCACCAGCCTGGTTGTACACTTAAATTGGTTCTTAAACGAAAAAGATCAAAATTAGTTTTGTTTCATAATAAATATGTTCATTAGAACAGTGATGACTTTGAAAATAAAGGAAATATTAATGGAAATATTTAGTTTTCTGCATCAGGTAAAGGTTCTTTTAGCTGTGTATCTGATGATTCAATGTACGGTAGAGCTAATTAATAAAGGTGATGTGCCTTTGCATAATATTAGTGATATGGGTGAAAATGTTGAAAATAACAAGGAGTATGATTGTAACAGTATGAGTGATGTAAGAATGAATGAAAAACGTATGTCTATTTTTGCATTGGAATATGAGTGATCTGCTTTTAAAAATGAGTGACAAAGATTTTGTTTCACAAGTAGTCATTTGATTTCATGTGCTCTGTGGAAGCTTTTCTTGAAAAGTTTAGTTCGACTGCATTTTGTAATCACACACTGTTTTGTGAACCTGCTACTCAGTTTACAAAACCAGAAAGGGATCGGGTTGAAAGGTATGTTTTATAGAAAATGAATTGTCATCGTATTTCAAGAACTGCAACCTGGACTCAGTGATGTCATTGTGTTTATTATTTGTAACAGCCTATTTTTCTATCAAAAGATTTGTTGTACATTTGTACTTACGTGCCGCCAGAAGATTCACCTTACTATTCGTTCTTTGACATTGAAAACGGCATAAAATGATAAATGCACTTGAAGATGTGATGTAGATAAAATCTTACATTTACCAGATATGTACCTGTTTTTACGAGGGATTTAAATGGCAGAACATCCAACATTTTACAAGACTTGTGTATTACTGAGAAAAGGTATGATTTTCAGACAAAAACTAGCCCAGTTAGTGTTAATAGATGTTCTGCGAATAATGTATTGAACAAACATGATAAGCTACTACTGAATGTGTGTACAAGACTGGGATTATGTATTCTGAATGGTATGTATAATGACAACCAATAGGCCGTTTCACATATTTCTCTGAGACTGGTAATAGTGTAAATGATTATTGTAACATTTCTGTTGATTTCTTTGCATATATCCATTCATCATGTAGACTTTTTGTTCACGAACGTGTTGAATCTGATCATTTCGCCGTACATTTAACTATTAATTCTTCGTGGACAGACGTGTCACAAACAGTCATAATGAAACAAAATTCTGGAGTTTCATACATGGCAAGATGAGTGTTCAGAGTATTGTGGTACTTTAATGAATAGTCAGGAGACATTGTTACTTTTGAATGAAGCAGTTAGTTTAATTGATGAAGGCATTTTAACGAACGCTTTAGGTCTTTTTCTCCTAATTTTTGTATTTGGTGTTTGTTTGTGATCTTACGTCAACGCTTGACAAAGGCCAATTGGCCGAAAATTTGCGCATGTCTTGTCTTGTTGTATCAAATACGCGTTATGAGTCTTTTTTAGTGTGTGTGTGTGTGTGTGTGTGTGTGTGTGTGTGTGTGTGTGTGTGTGTGTGTGTGTGTGTGTGTGTGTGTGTGGTGTGTGTGTGTGTGTTTTCTTTCTAGTTCCTGTTTACTTGAATGCGGGCAGTCACACTTCTTTTGAATGTATTAAAAGAGAAGCTGAAGTATGAAGAGGAAAATAAGTATAAATACAGATAGCACGAAACATAATTGGTTTGATCAGGAATGTCATAATAAGAAATCAATTGTTAGAAAATTATTTAAACTAAGTAAGACGGTATTAATTATTGAAAAGCTCGCAGAGAATATAAGAATCTGATACACAGGAAGAAAAAATATACAAAAATATTTGAATCAACAATTTAATGAACTCAGTAAATGACCAACATACATTTTGGCAAAATATTCACAACGCTGGGCTGAGAAAATCTCAGGCATCCAACAATATTACAGTTCATGAGTGGCACAAACATTTTAAGGAGCGTCTTGAAAGAGATGTTGAAGGAAAAGAAAGTGACGATAATGAACATCAGGTAGGTTCTTTGGACCAGCCAGTATCACGAGAGAAAGTATCATTGGCAGTCAAAGCCCTAGACAGTGAAAAGTCTGCTGGCCCAGTTGGATTGATAGAATTATTGAAAAATTGTGGCGGTGGCGGTGTTATAACTGATTTCTTTGTTAAATGTAATGCACTATTCGATAAAAATATAATTCCAGACAGATGGACAGAATTAGTCATATTCCCATTGTTTAAAAAAGGTGATGTCAATAATCCAATTAACTCCAGCAACATATTACTATGTGATGCAAGCAGTAAATTGTGCAGTACCATTATGAAGTTTTGGTTACAGACATTTCATTATTGATTAAACACTTATATTATTAGCAATCACATGTACATAAAAACGATTTTCATTTAACTGTAAGTTGTATGTAGCATTTGTCGCCCTCCAGATAACTTTCGAATCTGTCTTAAGAAGTCTGCTTTGCTAATACTTTGAAAGAATGGGGTTAAGAGCATTTCCCTACACGTCTTACTTTTGGAATTGCTTGCCAGGATGTAGTCAGTACAGCCAGGAATGTTGTGCTGTCTGTTGTACATAAGCTTTATGTGGTTAAAAACAACTCACTAGAAGTACTTTTGAAACTGATGCACAGGTACAGTACAATATGATGCTGAATTATGGGTTATGGATAAAGTAGCCATACATATTGAAAAAGTATGCTCACTTGGTCTCAAGAACCGTTTGCGTGCGTTTATTTAAACACCAAATGATTTGGTCCATGGAAAGAGAGGACGCTATCCCGTATATGTATACATAAATATATATATATACATACATATATGTGTATATATATATATACATATGTATATATATATGTATATATATATATATGTATATATACATACATACACACACACACACACACACACACACACACACACACACACACACACACACACACACACACACACACACACATATATATATATATATATATATATATATACATATAAACTCATATGTGCGTTGTATCATATACAGGCTAAGAAGTTTATACATGGAAGAAAATAGATTGCCAATTAAAGCGTATAAGATGCTGATGATTAGTATCGAGGGGAAAGACTACTTTGGTATCATGTTTTAGCAATGTATTGCTTCAGAACGGATTTAGATTTGTTTGGTTAGACTGAGGTGTTACAAATGTGAAGGTTGTTTTGCGTGAGGCACGTCAACGACTAATTGACTGTAGGTGACAACATAAGAGTGACCATATGCAGAGTAGTAGCAGATTTTCTATTTATAAACATCCAAATCATCGAGAAATTGTGAAAATGTCTTTTGTGAAATATTGACAGACATCTTGAACATATGACAAACTTCAATGTAATAAAACAGATACTGCAAAACATCGTGATCGACACAAGAATGTTTCAGAGAATGCAATTATGTGTCCTTTATGTAATGATGCAGCAGAAGATGAAATACACATTGGACTCTGTTGTCCTGCTCTCTTAGATATCCATCAAAAGTACACACCACGTACGTTTAATGAAAATGTGTATCTTTTTCGTGTTAATTTACTTGTGTCTAACCAGAATTTTAAAAAAAAGATGAAAAGTCTATTGATGTATGTTTTGAAATTACGAAATAGTATGCTCTGTTGAAGAATGTATCGATAGAATTCAAGTTTGATCTTATTATGCTTGTCTGTGTGCGCTATTAATGTAATGCTCCTTACAATTTACTATGTTGTAGTCATTTTGTAGTGCGTATTCAATGCTGTATTATGTCTCCCTTCAGAAGGAGCTGTGGGTTATCTCAGTAAATGCCATTTTCGATTTTCCGTTTTCCGTTTTCCGTTCTCTCTCTCTCTCTCTCTCTCTCTTTCTCTTTGTGTGTCTCTCTCTCTCTTTCTCTCTGTCTGTCTGTCTGTCTGTCTCTCTCTCTGTCCGTCTCTCTCTCTCTCTCTCTCTCACTCTCACGCACACACGCACACACACACACACACACACACACACACACACACGCATGCACGCACGCACGCACACACAGATACACACGCAGATGCACACACAAATACTCAAAACACAGACATATCACACACACACATCACAATACACAACACAACACAACACGGCACAACACAAAACAAGATAACACGGCACGGCACAGCACAATACGGTATAGCACAACACAACACAACACAACTACTTAAAACTGTTATATTCATACAGGCCTCTTGCGCGGCCAGACAGACGAGGGATGGCGGATACCCAGAAGGCCCTGAGCATATTGTCGTTATCGAACAAAAGCGAGGACGTTGGCGATGCTGGGATGTTGTAGAGAACAATGCCAGTGATGTGGAGAAATGTGATGTGACTTTACACAGCCTCGTGGATGATGTGTCTGAAGGGCTGCAGTTGGGTCAAGAGTCAAACGTTGATGGTGAATACATGTTTCCACTGGGTGAGATATTTTCTGTTTTGGTATTATCTTTGAAGTTGCAATAATGCTCAAGAAGAAATAGTGAAGAAGTGAAGAACAGGGGGATTTCGCTTGTTACAACACTCGCACACATATTCAAAGTTTACTTGATTAATACACATTGTGTTCTTTCTCCTCCTAATACTACCAGGCCTTTCTAGTTTTTAACGGCTATGAAAGGGTGTTGATGATTAGTGTCTGCTGTCCGCTGTGGTTGAACAATCCTGTGTGAGAGTAGCAGTCCTCACCAAATTGTCTACATCAAAAGGTTAAGGTAGTTTGCTTGGATGAAAGTCTCATTTTGGAGACAGCTTTTGTCTGTCAGTTGCATTAGATTTCTAAAATCTTCTGAAAATGTCTGCGATAGCTGAACAGTCCTATTACGGGAGTAGCAGTCCTTACCAAATTGCATCGAAAGGTTAATCAGTTTGAAGTCAAATCTCCTGGAGAAAGATTTCGTTTTCCAGTTGCATTGAGTTCCCAAACTAGGAGTCGTTTGTGCACTTCCCTCTCTAGACGTTTGTGTCTGCAATGTGCTGATGACAAGCGCCCAGAGATGGGGATTGTAGGTGACTTTGTACCGAATGGGATTGAACCATTGGTCTCTTTCCCATCACCAGTTCATCACATAGCAGGGTGTTTGATATGTGACCATTTTCCCTGCGGATTATATAATTATAATTGTTGTTGATGTTGTTATAATTCTTATTTTCTGGAGTTTCATAGATGGCAAGAGTATTCTCGTACTTTACTGAATAGTCAGGAGACATTGTTATTTTTGAATGAAGCAATTAGTTATATCGATGAAGACATTAGTGAAGCTCTCAAAACATTTAATGAATGTATTCAAAGAGAAGCTGAATGTACGAAGAGGAAAATAAGTATAAATACAGATAACACGAAAGATAATTGGTTTGATCAGGAATGTCATAATAAGAAAGCAGATGTTTGAAAATTGTTCAAAGTAAGACGGTATTTATTATTGTAAAGCTCGCAGAGAATATAAGAATCTGATACAGAGGAAGGAAAAAAGTGCAAAAATGTTTTATTCAACAATTGAATGAACTCAGTAAATAACCAACGTACATTTAGGCAAAATATACACAAATTTGGGCATAGAAAATCTCAGGCATCCAATAATATTACAGTTCATGAGTGGCACAAACATTTTAAGGAGCGTCTTGAAAGAGATGTTGAAGGAAAAGAAAGTGACGATAATGAACATCAGGTAGGTTCTTTGGACCAGCCAGTATCACGAGAGAAAGTATCATTGGCAGTCAAAGCCCTAGACAGTGAAAAGTCTGCTGGCCCAGTTGGATTGATAGAATTATTGAAAAATTGTGGCGGTGGCGATGTTATAACTGATTTCTTTGTTAAAATGTAATGCACTCTTCGATAAAAATATAATTCCAGACAGAGACGATGTTGTTGCTGTTATCAGTTTCTAAACTCATGAAGACTCACCTGGCAACACATGAAGATTTCAAGCTGTTAGCCGAGCTGATCACATTCCACCATATTGGATGTCACTGAATTCTGAGGGTCAGGTACTGGGAGGAAATGATGATTGTCAACGCTACTCAGATTCTTCAGCAGTGATTCTTCTCTAGAGTTAAACTCAGATTCAAACTGCCTGTACTACACGCCACAGAAGTTGTCCGTAAATTACATTGAAGCTCAAGACTTTGCCAACAAAAAGAGTTTATACACAAGCGTATGACTTCAGACTACGTTGATCTTTTCTATCACAAGATGTTTGTAGCATATGGAGCTAACTCCGAGTGTGGAGACGTCAGCCTTGAGAAACTGAAAACCACATCCGATCACGTCTGATCTGTGGGATTTGATGAATCTCCAGAACTACTTTGTTTGTTCTGCCTGCGCTGAAAAGGTGACTTTTTTATAACGTTGTGTCCAATGGAAGCGTCTGACGTGTCTCTGGATGTGGCGTTTCCGTATCTTGAATTTGAGCATGGTCTGTTTATCTCCACTTTTTTCCTTCTTATCTTATGTAGCTAGTCTATTCTGATTATCTGATTATCATTTTTTTTTTCGTTTCGTTGTAAATCCTCGGCAAGCATGGCTTGTGGCGTGACATATTGTGAACTACATGTATGTATCTGTCTTTGGAATGTATCTGTCAATTGAAAGGCCGAGTTTTAACCTCTAAATACGACAGGACCCTGAGCGCAGAATCAAGGGTTATCTTTGAAATATATCAGCCAGTTCTGTTGACGTGGAAAGATAGCACGTTTTGCTCGTTAAGTGTTTACGGTAGGCGTCATAGGTCAGATGCAGATTGCTTAGTTTCAGTTTCAGTTTCAGTTTCTTAAGATGACATCTCTAACGCGGGATAAATTCGATATATATACATTGACGTAACAGATGCCATGTGATGGATTAGTTCCTAAATGATTATGCCTGTGCAACGTCATGACGTCCTGTTTAGTGTAGGGGTTCTATGCCTATCCGTGTACCGACCTGTCATTGAAGCAGTTTTTGTTATGGTAAAATGCATATCTTCGTGTATATTGTCCTAACAATAACAATAATAATGACACTACTACTACTACTACTACTAATGATAATAATAATAAGAAGAAGAAGAACAACAACAACAACAAGAAGAACAACAACAACGACAATAAAATAATAATAACAACAACAACAAAATAATAAAAATGAAAATACTAATAATAATAATAATAATAATAATAATAATGACAACCAACAACAACTAAATCTCCAGGGCATGGAGCACACCAAACTGGGACGGGAAGACAGGAGGGCAGTAGGGCGTGTGACCCCTGCACACACACACACACACACACACACACACATACACACACACACACACACACACACACCCCCACACACCACACACACACACACACACACACACACACACACACACACACCACATCACACACACACACATTCACACACCACACACACACATTCACACACACACACACACACACACACACACACACACACACACACACACACACACACGCACACACACACATTCACACACACACACATTCCACACACACACACATTCACACACCACACATGTCACACACACACACACACACACACCACTATACACACACACACACACACACACACACACACACACACACACACACACACACCACACACACACACACACAACGCACACAACACACAAACAAACAACAAAACACAACAACACACACACACACACACACACGCACACGCACACGCACACGCACACGCACACCACCACACACACACACACACACACACACACACACACACACACACCACACACACACGCTGAGATAAGGTACACTCAAGTCTGTTCATCGAATGAACCTTGGCCCAACTTGTCATCTTTTCTGTCACACATTCATATTCTCTTTTTCTTTTTCTGAAGTCTTGAAGTCAAAAAAGCTCAATAAGGAAATCAGTGTGTTGAGGACGACAAAGTGTGCCAGAGAGCAGAAAGGGGTTGTGTGTTGGTATGCCTATAGGGGCCTTGATAGTCTATTCATACTGGGAAACGCAGACTGGAGACGTATGTAGTCGACTGTAATAGATATATCGGTATTGTAGTGACATTCTCCAAAATCATTTGGACTTGCTGTGTATTACATATAATCAGATTTTCAGTAGAGTATGGTGAACTCAAGCTACTAGGCGAGCTGATCGCATTCATGTTATGTTTTTGAAGTGTCGGCATCTTTAGTTAGCTTGTATTCTGGGTATTTTCATATATTCATAAGCCCGCTACTGGCATGATTTTCATGATCTTTAACGTGCATAAACGATATTCCGCATGAGTATGCATACGAAGGGGGTTTAGGCACTAACTTTGGAACATATAGTACAGTTATTTACCCACCTTAATAAACGTTTTTGAAGCACTCTATCACATTTTAACCAAGAACTTTCCACTATACAGAAGAAAGAAAGAAAGGACCAAGTGAAGAGGAAAAAGAGCCACGCATGTCAGACCAATGTGAGGATGTTCCAGAACAAAAAAAACCTTCACTAGATTCGAACTCCAATGCTTCTCCCAGGCGACCCAAGTCTAGGACCACCAAAACGGACGGCAGGTCAGAAGTACTTAGGTAAGTGTACATTTCAATCGTTTCACTTTAGCCACTTGACTGGTTGTCTTGAAAAAAATATTACAACATTCAATTGTGAACAACGATAACACACATCTGTCTTCTTGTCCTTTTCTCAGTTTTTCATCAGAGAGAGAGAGAGAGGGGGGGGGGGGGGGGAGAGGTGGTTGCGATGATAGAAAGTCTATCGACATCGAACTATTTGTTGCACCATGCAGTTTTTTGTGGATTATGAAATGGTTAAGTATGATTGGTTGGTACACCCCAGGGACATGCATGTGGAGAAATGTTAAGAATTTTATGTTGATATGTATGAAATGCATATAGATGTACAAACCTTTACAATGATGATGATGGTGGTATGATGATTATAAATTGCAGTCTATCTTCAACAGTGGGGTGGTGTCATAAACATGTTTTTATCCAGTGTGTCTTAATGGCCGATGTGACACGTCTAGTCTGTTGGCAAGTGACTGTGATTGTCCTCTTGCTTTCAGCTCGCACTGCTTGCTAGCATTGCTGTTTGCAATCCCGCGAAAAGGAGAGCACAGTGCGTAGGTCTCTCTCTGTCAGTACATAGCCTGTCCATTAGCAAGCCCCACGGAGTGCCTCCCTGTGGGACGCAAGGTAACAGCATATCACGAACTCAGGATAAACCCTCAAAGAACTTCGAGGAGGTCTGGTCCCCAGACGTGTAGCACGCAGACCCACTAGCGTGTTGACATGCCCTGGTGCCCACGAACCAGACCCCCAGCTATAGGCAAATAGCACCACTGCCTTATGGGTTGTCTCAGGAAAGACCAAGGCTAATCATATCTTCCCTAGAAAAGTCATGTCCCAAATCACACAAAAAAATAAAGTGAACGACGTAAAATGGGGCTCCACTGGAGCACCTTCGTCCAGTAGGGGAAGCCCTGGTAAGTACGTGACATCAGAGCGTACTCATGCTACTGCTATTAAATAAAGAAATCAGAACGTTAATATGGAATGTTAGAAAAATGCTCCAGAAGGGAAAACAAGAAGATGTCAAGATAGAAATGGAAAGAGTGGACATCAGTATTTCAGGAATAGGAGAGGTGAGATGGAAAGGAGCAGGCATGATGACATCAGCCAAGCATAATATGATATATTCTGGAGGAGTCACACGTGTAAGGGTGATAGGCATCATAATGGATGAAAGAGGGATAGGCATCATAATGGACAATGACAAGTCAAAGGATACTGGACCATATCAGGCAGCATTTTACTAGTAAGATTGGAGGGCAAGCCATTTGATATCAGCGTCGTCCGAATATATGCACCAACATCCGCACGTACTGAGGAAGAAATTGAGAACTTTTCGATAGAATTAGAGACAGCCAAGACTCAATGTAAATCACAGGACGTTAGGATTGTATTGGGAGATTTCTATGTTAAAGTAAGACAGGAAAAAGTAGATGACATAGTTGGACTTAATGCACGGAAATGAAATGGGAGAGAAACCAGGTGAGTGGGCACAAGTAAATGAATTCATAATAGTAAACACTTGGTTTGTGCGACAAAACAGAAGAAAATTAACATGGATGAATCCAGGAGACAACACAAAAAATCAAACTGATATCATCTTCATCATCAGGTGCCTTGCCACATGGCTTTGGCGATTATGGACTTCCATCTGTCTCTATCTCTTGTTGCCTCAAGCATCTCTTCCACCCTCCCTGTCTTCAGCCACTCTGCAAGTCCGTCTAGTATCTTCTCCCTGGGTCTACCCGGTGCTCTCCTTCCCTCCAGCTTTCCCGTTGTGACCAATGTTCCAATTCCCCTTTCCTCACAAAATGGCCTATGAATGTTGCCTGCCTTTTCCTTATCTTCCTCATGAATGATCTACTTGTGTCTGCCTCCATCAAGACTGTCTCGTTTGTTTTCTTTGCTGTCCATGGAACTCTCAACATCCTTCTTAGAAACCACATCTCGGCTGCCTCAATCTTGTTCTGGCTTAGCTTGTTGACTGTCCACGCCTCACAACCGTACAACAGTATTGATTCTATATAACATTCAAGAACTCTCTTCCTGATGTTAATTGATAGGCATTTGTTGGTAAGAATGTTCTCCATCTTCTTGAATGTTGTTTTTGCTTGGCCGATTCTGCTGGTTATTTATGATGTGCATCTGCCATCTGGTGATATGATCGTTCCCAGGTATTTAAACTTATCAACCTGTCTCAAGGTTGTGCCGTTTGCTGTTATTTTGCATGAAGGGATTTCATGTTTTTTATTGATCACCATGACTTCAGTCTTCCTGCTGTTTAGTTCCAACCCCTTACCTTTGTAGGTCCTTTTCACTTTCACTTTCTGCGTATCGAATGTTGTTTATCATTTTTCCTCCAACCTTTAATCCAAGGTCTTCCTCTAGGTTTCTCATGATGTTTTTGCTGTAAAGTAAAAACAGATCTGGTGACGAAACACAACCCTGTCTGACTCCTCTTTTGATGTTTTGGAAAGAGCTTATATCGTTTTTTATTCTCATTGCAGCTGTTTGTTCCCAATACATATTTCTGATTATTCGTAGATCTTTTCCATCAATATTGAGTCTTTCTAGTTCGTTGATCAATTCTTCATGTCTTATCCGATCGGAAGCCTTGGTATAGTCAACAAAGCATGGATATAAATCCTTGTTCACCTCGATTGACCTCTCTATGATAGTTCTTAGGATGTATGTGGCATAATAGTTCCTTTCCCTTCCACAAATCCACACTGTTCATCTGCTATTTCTCTTTTGAGTCTGTTCCTTGTCCTCATCATGATTATTATTAATATGATCTTGGTTACATGACTCATCAAACTGATTGTACGTTGGAGTTAGCATTCTATAGCCCCTGTCTTCTTTGGAAGTGCAATGAAATTTGATTTTGACATATCTTTGGAGATTTTTCCAGTGTCGTAAATTTCATTTAGGAGGACTGTTATTTTTTTCCATACCGAATTCTTCCAGGGTTTCAATCATCTCTGCAGTAATGTTTTTGGTCCTGGGGCTTTTCCTGGTTTCATCTTTTTCAATGCTGCTCTAACTTCATCTTTCATTATGGGTGGTCCTTCAAAGGTCTTTCTTATAATGTGTTCTTCGTTTCTGTCATCCTCAAAAAGGTCTTTAATGTACTCTCTCCACCTGTCTAATATTTTGTCTTTTTCCATGATAAGCGAGCCATCTTTCGATTTTAAGCAACCAGTTGATGTGCATGTATTTTTCCTGTGGACAATTTCTTCAGTTCGTCTGTACATACCCTGAGGATCCATTTTGTGTTGGTCTTCTATTTCTTTGCATTTTGTTTTCAGCCAAGCTTCCTTAGCTTCATTGCACCTTTTCCTGATTTCTTTGTTTATCTTCCTGTATGTCTCCTCGTTTCTTTTTATCTTCTTGTATGTCTCCTCGTTTCTCTTTGCCTTCCTTCGTTCCTCCATCAAGCCTAAAATTTCTATTTCATCCAGTTCTTTTTTGCTTTTCTATCTACTACAGGGATTTCTTCACAAGCTTCATTTATCGAATTTCTCAGCTTTGTCCATTGTTCCTCACTGTTACCAACGTCTTCCAGTGCACTGAATTTGTTTTGAACATGTCCATTAAATTTTTCACGTATCACTTCATCTGTCTTTAAGAGTCCAAGATCTAGTTTGATGATGATTTTGGTCTGTTTCCTTTTCCGTAATTTCAACCTAAATCTTCCCACTACAGGATTGTGGTCACTGTTGCAGTCTGCGCCTGGTAGTGTTTTTGCTTACAGTAAAGAATTTCTAAATCTTTTATTAATCAGTCTGATTTAGTAGTCAATCTGATTTTTGGTATTATCTCCTGGACTCATCCAAGTCCATTTTCTTCTATTATGCTGCTCAAACCAGGTGTTTCCTACTATGAACTCATTCATCTGTGCCCATTCTACAAGTTTCCCTCCCCTTTCATTTTGTGTACCAAGGCCATGAGGTCCAACTTTATCCTCTACCCTATCCTTTCCCACTTTAGCATTAAAATCTCCCATGTTTATGGTAACCTCTTGTGATTTGCATTGGGCCTTGGCCATCTCTAATACTTCGTAGAAGTTGTCGATGTCTTCCTGGATATTTGTGGATGTTGGTGCATACACCTGAATGATGTTGATATCAAATGGTCTACCTCTCAATTTGACCAGCAAGACTCTGTTGGACACAGCCCAGTATCCCTTAACTGCTTTTGATATTCCCTGTCCATTACAATGCCTACTCCTCTTTCATGTGAGTTTCCACCAGAGTCATAGTCATAGGCATCCTTCAGTCTCGGAAGACTATGGAGTTGCGCTCTTGGTGTTTAATCTGGTGCAGCGTCGGGTGTGGCTGGCCAGTCCGACGCGGGAATGACAGTCCCTGTGGCAGAGGGCACAGATGAAGTCTGACGCTGGTCTGTCTGCCTGGGCTGCAGCCTTTCTTCTCATTCTCTTTTCCTCGTGCTGCTGAGCGAGTGTCTCTTCGAACTTGGAGAGACCTTTCTGCACAGTCTGTCTCCAGGCTGACCGTTCGAGGGCTGTTGCTTCCCAGTTGTTCTTGTCATGTTCAAGGCTTTTAGGTCCCTCTTGCACACGTCTTTGAATCGCAGCTGTGGTCTGCCTGTGGGACGTTTTCCCTGCACCAGTTCTCCGTAGAGGAGGTCTTTAGGGATCCGTCCGTCGTCCATGCGCACGGCATGGCCGAGCCATACGTCTCTGTTTCAGCAGCGTGTACATGCTGGTGCATCCAGCTCTTTCCAGGACAGTGTTGTTTGGGACCTTGTCCTGCCAGGTGATGTTTAGAATGCGTCGGAGGCTACGCATGTGAAAAGCATTGAGCTTTTGCTCTTGTCGGGCACGCAAGGTCCAGGACTCGCTGCCATACAGGAGGGTGCTCACGACGCAGGCTCTGTAGATCTGGATCTTTGTGTGCTCAGTCAGCTTGCTGTTGTTCCATGCTTTCTTTGTCAGTCTGGTCATGGTGGTAGCTGCCTTGCCGATGCGCCTGTTGAGCTCTGTGTCAAGTGAGAGGGTGTCTGAGATAGTTGAGCCCAGATAAACGAAGTCATGGACGACATCCAGTTCATGGTCATTGATGCTGATGGCTGGGGGAGAGTCAACATCCTGTCCCATGACCTGTGTTTTCTTCAAGCTAATGGTAAGCCCGAAGTCTTGGCAGGCATCGCTGAAGCGAGTCATGAGCTGCTGTAGGTCCTCGGCTGAGTGGGCGGTTACTGCTGCGTCGTCTGCAAAGATGAAGTCACGCAGGCACCTCAGCTGGACTTTAGTCTTGGCTCTTAGTCTGGAGAGGTTGAAGAGCTTACCGTCTGTCCTTGTTCGGAGGTAGATACCTTCAGCTGTATGACCGAATGCGTGTTTCAGCATCACAGCAAAGAAGATTCCAACCAGGGTGGGAGCCAGGACGCAACCCTGTTTCACTCCGCTGCGTATGTTGAAGGCAGCTGATGTTGAGCCATCAAAGACGACGGTGCCTTTCATGTCTTCGTGGAAGGATCTGATGATGCTGAGAAGTTTGGGTGGACATCCGATCTTGGGAACGATCTTGAAGAAGCCATCCCTACTGACCAGATCGAAGGTCTTTGTGAGGTCTATGAAGGCAACGAAGAGTGGCTGCCTTTGTTCCTTACATTTCTCCTGAAGTTGTTTGAGGGAGAAGATCATGTCTATAGTTGATCTGTTGGCTCGGAACCTGCACTGCGATTCAGGGTAGACTTGCTCTGCGAGTACCTGGAGCCTCTTCAGTACTACTCGTGCAAAGACTTTCCCAACGATACTGAGGAGGGATATGCCGCGATAATTATTGCAATCGCTTCTGTCACCTTTGTTTTTGTACAGTGTGACGACGTTACCCTCATATCTTGTGGTACTTCGCCTTCACTCCAACAGAGGCAGAGGATTTCATGCAACTCGGTGATGAGTGTCTCTTTGCAGCACTTCAGTACTTCGGCGGGAATATCGTCTTTCCCTGGTGCCTTGCCAGAGGCAAGAGAGTCCAGGGCTTCGCTGAGCTCATCTATGGTTGATTCTCTGTCAAGCTCTTCCAGCTCTGGTAGGCACTCTATGGCATTCAGGGCATCTTCTGTGACTACATTTTGCCTTGCATATAGCTCAGTGTAGTGTTCTACCCAGCGCTCCATCTGTTGTTCTCTGTCTTGAATCACCTCCCCTGTAGCTGATTTCAAAGGGGCAGTTTTCTTTTGCGTTGGGCCCAATGCCTGCTTGATGCCGTCATACATCGCCTTGATGTTGCCTGTGTCAGCTGCAATCTGAATCTGGGAGCAGAGCTGAAGCCAATAGTCGTTGGCGCATTGTCTGGCACACTGCTGGACTTTGCTGTGAGCAGCACAGAGAACCTGGAGGTTCTGCTCACTGGGATTGGTTTTGTATGCTGTCAAGGCGTTTCTCTTGGCCTCGATGACTGGTGTCATTTTTTCTGAGTAGGCTTCGAACCAATCAGCTGACTTGCTGGTCTTTTTGCCAAAGGTAGACATGGCGGCATTGTAGACAGCATCTCTGAAGTGTTCCCATCGGTCTTGGGCATTTGCAGTGGGTGGGCCAGGGAGAGAATCCTCCAACACACGCGCAAACTCCTCCACTTTTCTTTGATCGCGTGTTTTGCTGGTGTCGATGCGAGGTCGGCCCTCCTTTCTCGTACGGTGCGGTCTCTTCGCGCGGAGCTTCACATTGCTGCACACCAAAGAGTGGTCAGTGTCACAATCGGCGCTCTGGTAGCTGCGAGTGATCTTGATGCTGGAAAGGTCGACACGTCTGGTGAGGATCAGGTCGAGCTGATGCCAGTGTTTGGATCGCGGGTGTCTCCAGGAGACTCGATGCTGAGGCTTCGTGTTGAAGAAGGTGTTACTGACGCACAACCCATGATGACAACAGAGCTCTAGCAGGCGCTGGCCATTCTCGTTCATTTTCCCAGTGCCGAACTGACCCAAGCAGGTGGGCCAGGGGTTGTGATCGACACCTACTCTTGCGTTGAAATCGCCGGCGATGAACAGTAGTTCTCTGTCAGGCATTCTCCTTATAGCAGCACTGAGGTCGTCATAAAACTTGTCTTTTGCTTCTGCTGTGGATGCCAAAGTTGGTGCGTAGGCACTGATTAGACTGACTGGTCCTCAGGAGCACCTATTCACGTCATTATCTTCATTTTCCTTCCTTTCTCCGTCGCATGGAAGATGGTCGCATCCCAAAAGAGATCCTTTATGGTGAGCTTGCCACAGGGCAGAGAAACATTGGCCGCCCACAGCTGAGATACAAAGACGTTTGCAAGCGTGACATGAAGGCGCTTGAGATCAACACTGAGTCCTGGGAGGACCTCGCAGACGACCGCAACAGCTGGAGAACTACTCTCAAGAAACAGCTGCGGATTGGTGAGGACAAACTGTCAGCTGCTGCAGCAGAAAAGCGAGTTCGCAGAAAAGGGATGACAGCCAACAGACCAGCATCAGCATACACATGCGACCGCTGCGACAGAGACTGCCTCTCTCGCATTTGTCTGTACAGTCACAGGCGATGCTGCTTGGACCAAGCAGACAGCCCATCTAGACATTAGAACGGATGTACTTTGTCCATGGTCAGTCATGACCGAAGGAGGCCTACTACCGAAGGAGCACCTATTCACGTCATTATCTTCATTTTCCTTCCTTTCTCCGTCCATAATGTAACCGATAACATGTTGATAAATAAGAGATTTAGAAATTCTTTATTGATAGGAAAACTTTGCCATGTGCAGACTGCAACAGTGACCATAATCCTGTATTTGAAAAATTTAGGTTGAAACTAAAGAGAAGAAAACAAACCAAAAGTAATATTAAACTAAATCTTGGACAGATGAATCAGCTCCTGCAAAATTTAGCGTATCTGTTAAAAAAAACTGTTCGGGACAGTAAGGAACAGTGGACAAAATTGAAAAACGCAATAAATGAAGCTTGTGAAGAAATCCCATTGACAGGTTGGGAGACAGACCAACTTGGTGAAAAAGTGTGTGTGTGTGTGTGTGTGTTGTGTGTGTGTGTGTGTGTGTGTGTGTGTGTGTGTGTGTGTGTGTGTGTGTGTGTGTGTGTGTGTGTGTGTGTGTGTGTGTGTGTGTGTGTGTGTGTGTGCGTGTGTTTGATTTGTGTTTGATTTATGTTGTTTTGTCTGTGTTTGTTTATTGTGCGTATGATAGTGTTGTAAATAAAACTTGGCTTGAATTTATCAACCCATATTCTGGGGGTTTGGTTTGTTGTGAGTTGTTGTGTCTGTCTGTTGTTCGTTGTTGTTGTTCAGATCTTAGCATGGTCTGACAGTTTATATAATCTATTTCTCTCTCTCTCTCTCTCTCTCTCTTTCTCTCTCTCTCTCTTTCTCTCTCTCTCTCTTGTGTGTGTGTGTGTGTGTGTGTGTGTATGAGAGTACTATCGCAATGGCTAGTCATGGGATAAGGGGATTTATCACAAGACTGATTAAATTGACTTAGTATTTTTCTTGTTTTGTAAATCAAATACGCTTTCTCATTCTATTTTCGTGTTCCCAGTAACTTACCCTTTTTCAACAAGGCATCATGTGAACACTTCAGATCAGTTAGCATGAATGTTTTGTGCAGGCTGCATGTTGCCATTACGTTTAAAAGTTAGCAGTGGGATGACTGGTATGATCGATCGGGGCATGCTTTGTGAAGGTAACTCTGTAGCAGATCAGTGTTGCTTTCTGCAACATTGAATAAAAACATCGTATACAAATTGTGCTGACTGATAATTACGATGAGGTAGACAAGTAACCAGTCTCATCTAGGGTAAATTGATAAGTGGATCCAGGGTTTTTATTCATACAGATCAAAATCAGAAACTAAACGTAGCAGAGTTTATTCGTGTACTAAGCAATTGTTTGAAATCTGTTTGTATCTGTGTGTGTGTAGTGTATGCGTATGTATGTGTGTACATGTGTGTGTGTGTGTGTGTTTGTTTGTGTGTGTGTTTGTGTGCTTGTGTGTGTGTGTGTGGTCTGTGTGTGTGTGTATGTGTGGTCTGTGTGTGTGTGTGTGTGTGTTTGTGTGTGTGTGTGTGTGTGTGTGTGTGTGTGTGTGTGTGTGTGTGTGTGTGTGTGTGTGTGTGTGTGTGTGAAACTAATAGATGTTTTGACATTTGTATCATATTATCATGCTAATGAATAGTATGACTAAGGTATTCGTACAGTTCATTGAACATGGTAGTAACACTACAGATGAATTACACTATAAATCAGTGACAAGGAGGTAAGACACGAATTATACAGTCAACGATAAAAAGCTAAGAACGTCTTACAAACAAGTGTATGTGGTTAATACTAATAATAGATATATAATTTGCAAGGTGAAGTGAACATCGTCGCTGGATCTGTTACTGCTGACGTGTTTTAGAGACTAAATTCTTTTCTTTTAAATCTGCTTTACTTCTTTTATATTGTGGCTCGGGCAGGGTTATCTGCATGAACAGAAATTTTTTTTTTGGGGGGGGGGGGGTTAATTTTCTCAACAAATTTATAAGCAAAATGTTTGGATACAAATGATGTACGTTTCTATGATTTAATTTATTTCACAATGTGTATGATTAGTAACTTCTTTTGTGAAAGAAACCCAAAAAGATGTTACTATTATTTTGATTCTTACTTTTTTCCAGCCAGCCTCGGTAGAATTTTGGTTATCTTAGAGTGTCTACAGGCAATTCTTTTATAAAATGTACCTGAGAAAAGTAGGCCTCTTTTACAGTGTGATAAACTCATAAAGTGTCTATCCCACAGCTTTCAGCCAGAGAAGAGCATTTCCAAACATATCACCCACTGAATGATACATAGACCTATGTGGGTAAAAGATAACAATTAATTATGATCATAATCATCACTATGAAATCGATATCAACGGCGAAAATAACAAATATGATGATTGTAAAAAAAAACAAAAAAAACAATATAAAGATAATACAGACAGAACGATCACAAGAGCACAACCGACTATGACGATGATAATAACGAGGAAGATAGTAGTGAAACAACAATGACGATGACGATGATATTGGTCGTTTGTTTTACAGCGTAAAAGAGCTGAAGTGGGAAAGGTTGTGGAAGATCCGAGAGGTGTTGGCGGTTGGGATGACTGCAGTGCTTTTGTCCTGTTTGTTGACCACCTGGACATCTGGCCTGGACCTTTGGCACCTGTTCTCTTGGCTGTGGGTAAGCTGTTGTTATTCCGCGGTGGAATGACATAAAAATGATGATCACAATAAATGAATAATGACCATTTGTCATCATGTTTGTCATTGTGTCCATCATGATCATTAATATCGTCGTCAACTTCATCATCATATTCATTGTTATTGTCATTTTTCTTCAAAATTAACTGCTTCCGTGCCATGGACACACGTTTGTGTAAATACGATGCAGATGATTCCCCTGCTACAGTCGTCTACATTGAGACGACGATGAGTGTGGTTTATCAGTCATTATCTTCATTTCATCGTTGCAAATCGACTATCGATTAGCCGATTTTAGATTACAACTCTTGGCAGCTATCTATCAATATCCATTATCAGGGATGGCATAAACTGGCACTGGTTTCTAGACTCAAGAAAATTATATTCTCTCTCTCTTTCTCTCTCTCTTTCCTCTCTCTCTCTCTCTCTTTCTCTCTCTTTCTCTCTCTCTTTCTCTCTTTCTCTCATCTCTGTGTCTGTCTGTCTGTCTGTCTGTCTCTCTCTCTCTCTCTTTATGGAAGCATATGTGCGTGTCTGCGAGTGTATGTATGTATATATATATATATATATATATATATATATATATATATAATATATATATGTGTGTGTGTGTGTGTGTGTGTGTGTGTGTGTGTGTGTGTGTGTGTGTGTGTATACGTTCGCGAGCGCTTTTTGCGTGTACTTATGGCCTTACGCTGGTAGATTTCAGAAAATCTTCTTTAAAGAAATGAGCTTGTTTAATTTGAATTTTTTTTACAGTAGAGGTATGTTTTATTCATACACTTTTCCCGAGTCAGATTGTATTTTCACGCAATGTTAAAGAATGTACAAATTTGAAAGAAACAAGCCGTCTTTGTAAGGAAGAACGAAAATAAGAAATAAGAAAAAATGCAGGGCACCCAACTTGACAAAACACAATTTAGATATTTTGGATCTTTTACAGGCAAATAATGCAGTTATACAAACAACGTACCAGTTTAACAGAACATCTTGTGCTGGTAGTTGTTCTGTTTTCAGCAAGTCTTAATCAACACAAAGATAGGCCATAGTATGTTAATATTTCTTTTTGCACTCTTTTGATACGTTATATGCAATATATGTACTGTGCTTATTTTGTCAAATTTCATGTAATAGGCGATTACTTTGCCGATCCTTCATTACAGGTAAAAGCCTACCTATTTCACAAAATAAACAACCGTCTATCAGTTCTACCTAATTCATGAAATAATTAGCTCATTTTTTCACGGAATCTGCTGATAAATATGCGATATTTATATGCTCATTCCACAAACTCGGCAACTTTGGTGACAGGCTGATAATTTGAACCTTTCGCTAAGTAGGTCTTGGAATCAAGAGAGACGCTCCACTTTCTCAGTAGTTTAATGAATATCTAACAACAATTGCACAAACACCCACATGCGCACATGCACTCGCACATATACATATGTAGACAGGCAGAGAAGCACACAAAGATATCTCAATTATTGCGGTGGAATTTGGCTATGATCTGGTTTGCAGGTTTCTTTCACTTTCAGTAAGTTGGAATAATTTACGTAATCGGTCAAGAACTTTTGTTGTGAGTTTTTAATTACTTTGCACCCGCTGCTACGGAGGAAAATAGTCGCTGCCTCTCTTTACTCAGTGAATTTGGTTTTGTTTCTTTACAGTGATTTTGATAGTAGTTGTAGGCACCGGCAGCCAAAAAATAACTTCTGAAAAGGTTATTAACACTAGATTTCATAAAGTACAAGAAAAATAAGCACAATGCAAAAAAAGAGTATTTAGCTGTATTACTATTAGGTCCAGAGATAACAGTTCGAAAACGGCAGTTTACGTACGTTTTCGCCAATTGTGAAATGTAGCAAGTTTGCAGGAACCTAAATTTTCCAGAAGCCTCAGACAGAGAATGTCATTCCTGATTTTAATTTTTAACAACATAAACTACATAAAAAAGCAAGCATACAAGCAGATCTGTTCATACATTTACACAGCAGTGCTGCAAATTCATAAATATACTATTTTGTCAATGTTTGAAATTGCATGACAAGCCATTTTTGCACCCTCATAACTCAAAAATAAGAAGACAGAATTGACTAGAGTTTACTTTTTCTGAGAAACAATGTTATTGTATGAAACTTAATTTTTGGGGGGCAGCGAAAATGACAAAGTCATGAGCTATATGGCTCCAAAAATGGCAAAATATATCATTTGAATGACCAAATTAAAACGGATATATTTCCCTTATTTTTTTATGGATTTCCTTGAAATGCATGTGTATCAAATAGACAGAAAGCTACAGGTAAACTATTTACAAGCTTAGTTATATTCAATATGTAAGATATTTTGTAACTTTTTGTGATTTACATTGGGCCTTGGCCATCTTTAATACTTCGTAGAAGTTGTCGATGTCTTCCTGAGTACTGGCGGATGTTGGTGCATACACCTGAATGATGTTGATATCAAATGGTCTGCCTCCCAATTTGACCAGCAAAACTCTGTCGGGCACAGCCCATTATCCCTTAATTGCTTTTGATATGTCCCTGTCCATTACGATGCCTACTCCTCTCTCATGTGAGTTTTCACCAGAGTATATTATTTTATACTCTCCTGATGTTATCATGCCTGCCCCCTTCCATCTCACTTCCCCTAGTCCTAAAATACTAATGTTAAGCCTTTCCATCTCCATTTTGATGTTGTCTAATTTGCGTTTTTGCAACATTGTTCTGATGTTCCATGTTGCTATTTTGGTGTTTTTGAGTTTGAGTTTGGTTGCAGTACATGTAGCTTGCTGACGGCCTGGTGTCACCTGCGCCGCATGACGGTCCCTACCGGACAAAGGTGCTCCATAGGAGTAACTATTTACGTCGTTATCTTCATTTTCCTTCTTTTTTCTGTCCATAATGTTCTTGGGAGAATACGATGGTGGTTTCCCGTTGCCTTCCATCGTTTTTTTTTTTTGTTTTTTTTTTTTGCGGTCTCTCCTCTAGCCTTTGTCATTCCCACGACAACCTACTAGGCAGTAGGGTGTGGTTTTTCCTTCGGGGTTACCTCCCTTACCCTTATCCTCTCCCAAGATGTCCATAAGGCAGTGGAGCTATTTACCCATAGCTTGGGGATCTGGTTCGTGGGCACCAGGGCATATCCACACGCCGGTGGGCCTGCGTGCCGCACGTCTGGGGGCCAGACCTCCTCCGAGTCCCACGAGATTTAGCCTGAGTCGGTGACGTGCTCAGTACCGCATGTCGCCACGAGGAGGCATAGCGTAGAGCTTGCTGATGAATAGTCTATGTACTGACAGGAAGAGACTTACGCATTCTGCTCTTCTTTTTTCGCAAAGCTGCAAGCAGCAGTGCTAGCCAGTGATGCAAACTGAAAGTTAGAGGTGACAAGCACGCAGTCACTAACCGACACACTAGACGCATCACATCTGCCGTTGACACACTAGAAGTTATCATAATAATGGGAAATTTTAATGCTAAAGTGGGACAGGATAGGGTGGAGAATATAGTTGGACCTCATGGCCTTGGTACACAAAATGAAAAGGGAGGGAAACTTGTAGAATGGGCACAGATGAATGAGTAGGAAACACCTGGTTTGAGCAGCCTAATAGAAGAAAATGGATTAGATGAGTCTAGGAGATAATACCAAAAATCAGATTGGCTACATCCTGATTAATAAAAGATTTAGAAATTCTCTACTGTCAGCAAAAACACTTCCAGGCGCAGACTGCAACAGTGACCACAGTCCTGTAGTGGGAAGATTTAGGTTGAAATTACGAAAAGGAAACAGACCAAAGGCAACATCAAACTGAATCTTGGACTCTTAAAGACAGATGAAGTGATACGTGAAAAATTTAATGGACATGTTCAAAACAAATTCAGTGCACTGGAAGACGTTGGTGACAGTGAGGAACAATAAACAAAGTTGAGAAATTCGATAAATGAAGCTTGTGAAGAAATCCCTGAAGTAGATAGAAAAACAAAAAAGAACTGATTGATAAAAGAAATTTTAGGCTTGATGGAGGAAACGAGGAAGGCAAAGAGAAACGAGGAGACATACAGGAAGATAAACAAAGACATCAGGAATAGGTGTAATGAAGCTGAGGAAGCTTGGCTGAAAACAAAATGCAAAGAAATAGAAGACCGACACAAAACGGATCCTCAGGGTACGTACAGACGAATTGAAGAAATTGTCCACAGGAAAAATACACGCACACCAACTGGTTACTTAAAATCGATAGATGGCACGCTTATCATGGAAAAAGACAAAATATTAACCAGATGGGGAGAGTACATTAAAGACCTTTTTGAAGATGACAGAAATGAAGAACACATCATAAGAAAGAACTTTGAAGGACCACCCATAATGAAAGATAAAGTTAGAGCAGCATTGAGAAAGATGAAACCAGGAAAAGCCCCAGGACTACACAACATTACTGCAGAGATGATTGAAGCCCTGGAGGAATTAGGTATAGAAAAAAAAACTCCTCCTAAATGAAATTTACGACACTGGAAAAATCCCCAAAGATATGTCAAAATCAATTTTCATTGCACTTCCAAAGAAGACAGGGGCTATAGAATGCGAACTCCATCGTACAATCAGTTTGATGAGTCATGTAACCAAGATCCTATTAAGAATAATCGTGATAAGGACAAGGAATAGAATCAAAAGAGAAATAGCAGAAGAACAGTGTGGATTTGTGGTAGGGAAAAGAACTATTAATGCCATATACATCCTAAGAACTGTCTATCATAGTGAGGTCAATCGAGGTGAAAAAGGATTTATATCCATGCTTTGTTGATTACACCAAGGCTTTTGATCGGGTAAGACATGAAGAATTGATCAACCAACTAGAAAGACTCAATATTGATGGAAAAGATCTACGAATAATCAGAAATATGTATTGGGAAAACAGCTGCAATGAGAATGGAAAACGATATAAGCTCTTTCCAAAACATCAAATGAGGAGTCAGACAGAGTTGTGTTTTGTCACCAGATCTGTTTTCACTTTAAGCGAAAACATCATGAGAAACCTAGAAGAAGACCCTAGATTAAAGGTTGGAGGAAAAATGATAAACAACATTCGATATGCAGATGACACCGTGCTAATTGCAGAAAATGAAAGGGACCTACAAAACCTTGTGAATATACTAGAAATAGAAAGCAAAGGTAAGGGGTTGGAACTAAACAGCAGGAAGACTGAAGTCATGGTGATCAGTAAAAAACATGAAATCCCCTCTTGCAAAATAACAACAAACGGCACAACCTTTAGACAAGTTGATAAGTTTAAATTCTGGGAGCGATCATTTCACCAGATGGCAGATGCACATCAGAAATAGCCAGCAGAATCAGCAGAAGATACATGCCTGGCAATGCAGTACATGGCTTACAGCCATTTCTATACTCATTCCTAATGTTTATCAAAAAGTTATTTTCATCAGTTATTTCGCAGTAACATGCGTCTTCCCATATCTACAAAGAAATGTTCAATGTCTGGTCTATCTACTGAAAATCTCTCCGCTTCTTTTAAAACTGTCTCAATTTATGTCTTCAGATTTAGCCCCTGAGGTGATGATTAATCAGTGTTACTAATTTTTTAAACAAAAGCCGTGTTCTCATCCCGTTACTTATCACACTCAGTTCTTAACAATTTTAACTGTAGAAGTAGTTTATTAGTGAGTGTCTGCTATTGAAATTTTGGTGGCAGTGATCGTTGCTTTCATCCACAGGAAATCACCATCGCCTTGAAAACGAATAGAAATGAAATCCGAATTTTTTCTCAAGTATTATTTTAAATTTGTGCCAGCTATCTGTATCACTTTTGATAGTAAAGTATTCTTATATTGTGCCATTAGAAAGGCTCATTGGACTTTGTGGAGCTATGTGTCTCTGTTTGCCTGATGCTATATAGTGTTCTGATAATGTGTGCGTGCCTGGGTGCATGCGTGCGTGCGTGCGTGACTGTGCAAAACAGCTGTTAGCTGTTTGTTTACGATGATAAACATTGTCGAATCTGATCCGATAGACGACATGCACTCGCTGATCAACTTCCTGTTTGAATTTCTAGCCGAGTACTAGCACAAATATGATGATTTCGATGTATTAAACAAAATTCCATCATATTCATTAAATACTAGCGATATGAACACGTTTGGAAAGCAATCGCTTCACACAATTTTACTTCTACTAGCTCCAGGTCGCTTTAAAAAAATCCCCTGGCGATTAAACATCAAACCGGAGATCGTACTTTCTATTCTTTGCTTATGCAGGCTATACCTGCCGCGGATTTCTTTTAAAATCTTTCTAAACAAAGAAAAACATAAAAATTAATTAATTGAATCAAACTTCTAAGTCAATTTTCATGAAAAATCAGTAGATGTTTACAACGTTTGTCCTTCAGCTTGACGATCACAGGTAGAAATTCGTTGACTGGACTTTCAGCGATCTCTTCGAAGGCCGCCATGATTCCAGGTTCCCATATGATAAAATGGCAGGTCACAGGTATTCGCCCTTCGTTGGCTCGCGCAATCCCCGTAAACGTCAGATCTCATAGTTCCGGTTGGATTCAGCAAAAAATAAGTTATTTACGCATCCGCAGAATTTGTGATTTATCATGTAGGTCCTCAGATGTTCTTCTTTAAAGTTTGCCAATATTCTGACCTTTAGAAAACTAACAAACTAATAATTTTACAAAATAGATATTGTACAGGAATGAAGGACAGAGTTTCGACCTATCAACTGTACTAATTTGCATGAAGGTAGTTCTTTGAAGGACCACCCATAATGAAAGATGAAGTTAGAGCAGCACTGAAAAAGATGAAACCAGGAAAAGCCCCAGGACCAAACAACATTACTACAGAGATGATTGAAGCCCTGGAGGAACCCGCCCTCAAAACTGAAGTGATACGTAGAAAATTTAACGTACATGTTCAAGACAAATTCAGTGCTCTGGAAGACGTTGGTGACAGTGAGAAACAATGGACAAAGTTGAGAAACTCGAAAAATGAAGCTTGTGAAGAAATCCCTAAGGCAGATAGAAAAGCAAAAACAAAAAAAAGAAAAAAAAAAGAACTGGATGACAAAAGAAAGGAGGAAGGCAAAGAAAAACGAGGAGATATACAGGAAGATAAACACAGACATAAGGAATAGGTGAAATGAAGCTAAGGAAGCTTGGCTGAAAACAAAATGCAAGGAAATAGAAGACCGACACAAAACGGATCCTCAGGGAAGGTACAGACGAATTGAAGAAATTGTCCACAGGAAATACATGCACATCAACTGGTTGCTTAAAATCGAAAGATGGTACGCTTATCATGGAAAAAGACAAAATATTAGCCAGATGGGGTGAGTACATTAAAGACCTTTTTGAGTATGGCAGAAACGAAGAACACATTATGAAAAAGACCTTTGAAGGACCACCCATAATGAAAGATGAAGTTAGAGCAGCATTGAAAAAGATGAAACCAAGAAAAGCCCCAGGACTACACAACATTACTACAGAAATGGTTGAAGCCCTAGAGGAATTTGGTATAGAAAAAATAACAGTCTTCCTAAATGAAGTTTATGACACTGGAAAAAATCCCCAAGGATATGTCAAAATCAATTTTCATTGCTCTTCCAAAGAAGACAGGGGCTATAGAATGCGAAATCCATCGCACAATCAGTTTGACGAGACATGTAAACAAAAATCCTGTTAAGAATAATCATGATGAGGACAAGGAATAGAATCAAAAGAGAAATAGCAGAAGAACAGTGTGGATTTGTGGAAGGGAAAAGAACTATTAATGCCATATACATCCTAAGAACTATCATAGAGAGGTCAATCGAGATGAATAAAGATTTGTATTTACGCTTTGTTGATTATACCAAGGATTTCGATCGGGTAAGACATGAAGAAATGATCAACCAGCTGGAGAGACTCAATGTTGATGGAAAAGATCTACAAATAATCAGAAATATGTACTGGGAACAAACAGCTGCAATGAGAACAGAAAACGATATAAGCTCTTTCCAAAACATCAAAAGAGGAGTCAGACAGGGTTGTGTTTTGTCACCAGATCTGTTTTCAGTTTACAGCGAAAACATCATGAGAAACCTAGAAGAAGACCCTGGATTAAAGGTTGGAGGAAAAATGATAAACAACATACGATATGCAGATGATACCGTGCTAATTGCAAAAAATGAATGGTACCTACAAAACCTTGTGAATATACTAGAAATAGCAAGCAAAGGTAAGGGGTTAGAACTAAACAGCAGGAAGACTGAAGTCATGGTGATATGATCAGTAAAACACATGAAATCCCCTCATGCAAAATAACAGCAAACGGCACAACCTTTAGACATGTTGATAAGTTTAAATACCTGGGAACGATCATTTCATCAGACGGCAGATGCACATCAGAAATAGCCAGCAGAATCGGCCAAGCCAAAACAGCATTCAAGAAGATGACAAGCATTCTTACCAACAAATGCCTATCAATTAACATCAGGAAGAGAGTTCGTGAATGTTATATAGAACCAATACTGTTGTACGGTTGTGAGGCGTGGACAGTCAACAAGCAAAACCAGAACAAGATTGAGGCAGCCGAGGTGTGGTTTCTAAGAAGAATGTTGAGAGTTCCATGGACAGCAAAGAAAACAAACGAGACATGTCTTGATGGAGGCAGACACAAGTAGATCATTCATAAGGAAGATTAGGAAAAGACAGGCAACATTTATAGGCCATTTTATGAGGAAAGGGAAACTGGAGCACCTGGTCACAACGGGAAAGCTGGAGGGAAAGAGAGCACCAGGTAGACCCAGGGAGAAAATATTGGACGGACTTGCAGAGTGGCTGAAGACGAGGAGGATGGAAGAGATGCTTGAGGCAACAAGAGATAAAGACAGATGGAAGTCCGTGATGGCCAGGGCACCTGAAGATGATGATGTAGTCCTGTGTGACCCGTATGATTTAAGTTGCCGTTAACCGGTCACTCCAAGCACTGCCGTGAGCCAGTCGCCATTACGTCACGCGATGTGAAACTTCGTCGGTCGGTGTGTTTTTTGTTTGTTTGTTTTTTTTCGCAGATTTTCGTATGGGTGCATTTATAACAAAAACAAACAGCACATATCGATCGATAGAGGAAAGAACAATCTTTATCTTCATGATAAGAACTTTGTCATTCATGTTCATCTGCAAGAATATTTGACTGACAAACATGTGCAATTTTTCCACTGACTGACACAATTCCGGCATTGCTGTCGGTACTTAGTGGTAGTAGTAGTAACTGTAGTACTAGCAGTCGCAATAAAAGTAGAAGCATTAGTACTAGCAACAACAGCAGTGTTTCAGTAGCAGCAGTAGTAATAGTAACAGCAACAGGAACAGCAGCAGTATCTTGTAGAAGTAGTCGTAGTAATAGTAGTGGTGGTGGTGGTGGTGGTGGTGGTGGTGGTGGTGGTGGTGGTAAGTATGCCTGTCTGTTTGCCTGCACAAGTTTGCACTGGCACGAATAACACTCAAGGAACTGCATACAAAGCGCACTGTTTCCAGTCCAGCCAGCTGTGAATGGTTACCTGATCGACTGCTGGGTTAGGAAACGGAAATCAATGAGGAGCAGTACGATCTGATAGTGATTAGTGATGTAATGGAACCTGCCCTCAAAACTGAGCTGACCTGACTGTAGTGCGCTCAGTACATACTACCCTTGAGACTACATTTCATTTAACTTTTCCCCAGCAGCAGTAGTAGCAAGTAGTACTGATTAGACCAGTCAAACAAAACAAGTTTCAAGTCAAAAATCAATGTGTCAATACCTCAGATGGAACTACTCTAACTGAGCCAGATTACATTCTAAAAAGATGGCATGAATACGGTAAAACTTTATTGAATGGTCAAGAAGAAACTGAAGCTCAGAATAAGAAAGAGTTCAATTTTAACACAAACACTTGAAACAGCATTGAGTTGGAGCCAGATTCCCTCATCAGTGAAGCTGAAGCAGCCATCAAAGAGCTTAAATGCAGAAAGTCACCAGGCCTCGATAACATTCCTGGAGAATTGTTGAAACATCCAAGGTGGGCTGAAAGCTATGCATTACCTATGCTGCAAAATCTGGAAGACCGCTCAATGGCCAACAGACTGAAAGTCATAAGAATTTGTAATGCTCCATAAAAACGGAAATGTAAAAGATTGCAATAATTACAGGACAATAGCACTTATTTGTCACGCAAGTAAAATCCTGCTGATCATAATCTTAAACAGGATGAAACAAAAAGTAGAGTTTGAACTATCAGAATGTCAGGAAGGCTACAGAACAAACAGGGGAACAACAGACATGCTTCAAAACATCATTGCGAAATTGAAAAGTATGAATGAAGAACTTTTTATCACCTTCATAGACTATAGCAAAGCCTTTGACAATAACTTTTTATCACCTTCATAGACTGTAGCAAAGCCGTTGACAGCGTAATCCATGAGCGTCTTTTTGACACAATGCATAAAATGGGCTTTTCAAAACACGTCATCTTACTAATTTACTCACTTTATGAAGACCAAAAGGGAACTATCAGATGGGGCAATCAAAAATGTGAATTTTTCAATTTCTCGAAAGGAGTCAGGTGAGGATGCATCATCTCACCTCACCTTTTCAACATATATACAGAGCAAGTAATGAAAGAATCTGATATGCAGACATGGGTCTTGGGATAGGTGATAGAACTGTAACAAATCTGTGCTACGCTGATGATACAGCACTACTATCCAACAACATCACTAGCATGAAGAGAGTTGTACACAGAGTAGACGAAACAGGAAGAAGAAATGGTCTCAAGCTTAATGCCAAAAAGACAAAAGTACTGTATGTTGCCAGAATCAGTTGCCAAACATAGCATGAAATAAAGATTGATAAAACTCCTTGAAAAAATGTCAGACTTTAAATATCTTGACACAGCCAAAACAAATGATGCAAAAGGCTGCTCATGGTCAGTTGGAGAGATATAAGAACAAATGAAAACATACTAAACAAATTGGGAACAGCAAGAAAACTTCTATCATTAATAAATGAAAGAAAATTAAGATATGTATGCCATGCGCTACGATACCAAGAGACTGACCTTACGAAGACTGCCAAGGCAAGACTGAGGAAAAAAAAAGAAAAAAAGAGGCTAACCACAAGCTTCTCTCATTGACAAACATCACCGAATCCAGCGGTATGAGAATCCATGAAGTCAGTAGGGCCAGAGAAGACCGGAACAAATGGAGGAGGATAACCCTGTCGGTGTCATTAACTGCAGTAGCCAGCATCGCACCCGTTGATACCGACAGGTCAGACAGGTGAGTAGTAGTAATGCAGTAGCTGCAACAGCAACGATAGTAGTAGTAGTAGCAGCAGCAGTAACAAGCAGCAGCAGTAGAGTAGTAGTAATTTTAGGTAGCAGTAGTAATAATAGTAGAAGTAGATGTACTGGATATGGTGATGATTATAATAATTCCGAATGTTGACTGCCATGTTCCGCACAAAGAATGATACACACGCAGAGTTTTGGGTTTGGCAGGGATGATGATTATGGTAATTATTATCGTTATCCTTGTTCGTATTCGAGATGAAATGTCTTAGGAGAGCAGCTAACAAAACTCTGAGAGACAAGGTCAGAAATGAGACAATGAGAGAAACGTCCTACATCACATAGAATGTCAGTACATGAAGTGGTTTGGACATATCACAAGGATAATTTTCAACCAACCAGCCCGGCGCACGTACAACTCCAGACGTTCCAGCACCAGAGCCAGAGGGAGTCCAAATCTACTTTGGACGACAGGTTGGCCATAACACGGGGCTCGTACATGTCGCTTAGCGAAACCTTCCCCATCGCCACAGACAGACGCTTGTATCTCCCCACAACACCTCACTATACAAGCAGAAGGAAAAAGTAAAAGTAAGCATACTTATTGTATCATTATTACAAAGTCAACGGAGACAATTGCACAGAGAATAACTTTGATTTTTTATTTATGTTTTTCGTTCCGCCTTTACTATGAAATGTTTCGATTTTTCTTTCTAATTTCCATTTTCGGTGAAAATGCGATCTAGACATTTGAATTCTGATGTTTGTTTCAACTGACTTCCATCTATATTTACGTCCAGCATTCCCAGTGTGTGCCAACTGTCCAGTGGTAATCCTCATGCTATATTTTTGCAGCATGCATTCAGTTGTTCCAGATGATCTTAGAACAGGGTATTGTTGTTCATCATGACCTGCTCATCAGCGAACAACAACTCGTTTAGCGCTTCTGGATCTGGGTCTGCTTCTCTGGTGATGCGGTCCATATAAATGATAAAGAACTAGGGAGAGAGTATGCAACCCTGTCTGAAACCGGATGTCACTGGGAACCAAATCCAATCCTTTGTCTTCGTCCTGGGAGATGGTAACAAGGCAAAGTAGGGGATTGCTGGATCCGGGTGAAATATGGTATGGTTAATTGCCACTTAGCACTATGCTAGCCGTAAGGCTGACCGGGGTCACCCTGAAACGTCGCTAGTTAACGGGACTCAGGTGAAGCTACAGCAGGCCTAGCAAGCCATTGGTGGATAATATCTTGCTCAAGAAACGAAAAGGATATCTAAACGGACTGAGAGTGAGTAATGGTTTGGTCGACAAATGCTTTCAATGAATGTAATACGGTGAGCGTTGTTACTAGACTTTGTTCTTGTTGATACGGTTGTTGCAGGGATTGACAGTCCAGGCTGCAGTAGTCCTCATCTGCAGTGCTGTCATTCTGACAGCTCTACAATGTATGTATGTCTTAGTAAATGTACAAATGTACAACGCTACAATACATGTGTACGTTGGTATATGTATAAAGGTACAATTCTACAATGTATGTGTTGATAGGTGTACAAATGTAAAATTTACAATGTATATGTTGATATATGTATCAGTGTACAGCCGTGTAATGTTTGTGTTGGTAGAAATGTACAAATGTGCATAGCTAAGCGTTACAGAACTGCAGATCTTGTGTATTAAAAGAGCTCCCTTACCAAAGATATCTTGAAAAACACCTTTTCCACACCGTAATTGTTTACTGATACAAATACACTGGCAGATACAGTGCGAGGACAAGCAACTCAGAAATTGCAATTACAGACGCGGAACATTGTGAAGTCTTTTCTCGTTGTTTGTGCCTTCTGTGCCTATCTAGTTGACGCTCATACAGACAAGTGCGATAACGAAAAATTCCAAATCTGTATGTCCGTTTGCAGAGAAATAAACGATCTGTTCTACTGTAGGATTACTGGCAGTTGGATTATAACAAATTATACAAAAACGTCTTGTGCCAGGCCTACAATGTTTTTAGAGTCCTGGCTTCAAACCTGTATCATGTCCATATAGCCCTGGGGTCCTTTCAGTACTTGCAAATGAGAATTAAGAATATGGCAGTGTGAATGTAAATATGCCATTTCTATCAAAACATTTAGGAGAAAACGCATTGTATTTTGTACATAATGGGATAATATTTGTTACACTTACTGAATGAATCACAGATATGAACATTTTGTTGACATGTATAGATGGATATGGATGCTGGATATGCTGGTGGATATGTATGTATGGATGGATATGTATGGATAGATGGGTATGAACGCAAAGACAGACTTGTAGTTATGGGTGTGTGCAGTTGGATGAATGTGTATTGATATAGATACGTTTGTATGGATATGTATGGTAGGTTGACATACATGGATGGATGAATATGCAAGTCGATGGATAAATGTAGATATATAATATATATATATGTATGTATGTATGGATGGGTGGAAATGTCTGGTTAGTATGGATGGTTATGAATGGATAGGCGTATATGTATGTTTGTATGCATGAACGGATATGAATTGATTGACGGATATGTATGAATGGATGGATATATATGGGTAGACGTTCATGTATGTATGGGTGGATATGTCTGGATGAATGTGAATGGATTGATGGATATGTATATATGTATGGATGGATATGTATGGATAGACACATGTATATATGGTAGATATGTACGGATGGATATGTATGGATGGATGGATATATATAGATAGGCGTAAATGTATGTACGGGTGGATATGTCTGGATGGATATGTGTATGGATTGATGGATATGTATGTATGGATGGATATGTATGTGTAGATGTATACATATATGTATGAGTGGATGTATGGATGGATGGATATGAATGGATTGACGATTATATATGGATGGAGAGATATGTCTGGGAATGGGTGGATATATATGGATGGACGTGTATATGTTATATGTGTGTGGATGAATAGTAAATATATGTGCGTACACGTGTGAATGAATGAATGAATGGATGGATGGACATGCGTTTGGTTTGTGTATGCATTTGCGTTTGTATCTCCATGTTTGTATGTATGAATGTGTGCATGTATGTCTATATGCCTGCATGTATGCATGTGTGTATGTATGCCAGCTTGACGTAGAGAAAGAGCTACCCAGAGTGAGGCGGGCGTAGCTGATAAGTGAGACGATCTCTCCCACCATCCGAAGGAACCCGTAGCGCCCGCACGTTAACGCAAATCCGGTTGGACTACTGCCTTCCGTGTTGATTTTGTTGCTTTGCAGCAGCACCAGAATGACCTCTACGGGACAGAGACCTGGGCAATGATTATGGAGATCTTGAGCTGTCCAGTCGTTAAGATCCACCTTTTTGCCTCACAGACGCGGTCCAAAGGAATGCATATCAGCTTGGCAGTAGGAGCTGCTGGAAAGTGTATGATATGTCATCCAACCGACTTGAGAGCTCCGCTTCGGATATTTGTGGGGTTTACTCCCTAGCCATCCCTTCTCCTAAAGATGTCCAGAAGGCTGTGGGCTCCGAGTTTTTGCCATTCTCATCCACCGTCATGGCTATTGAGAATTTGTCATTGTCTGTTTAGTTCGCCGTTTGGATATCCAGTCCTTGTATATGCCCCATACATGGGAGCTGGTTCGTGAGCGTTAGAACCTATCCACACGATGATAGGCTGTGTACGCTGCACGTTTAGAGGGTCAGACTCATTTACCCAGCTATACCGTCGGGTGTCCGTTGGGCCAGGACATAACAAACTGGAACAGGGAATAAAAGGTGTTACAGCACAGTAATGCAGAAGAGATCATATGCCAGTGACCTTCTTCCTGGCAAGCCAGACAGGAACCAGCAGCGAGCACTACATCTTGAAAGAAATAGCTCTATTAAACACGTCTCTTTCCTTTTGGTGAGTAGGACTTCACAGCATCAGGCCTCATCACGATCGGCCAAAAAAGTAAGGTCATATAAATCCATATGTTCCACAGCACCTTGTAATAGAAAAAGCCAATATATTTTGGGTATACATCATACTAATAACATCACATAAGATAACAGAATAAAGAAAAGAACTAAATTGTGCCTTCGATATGCTTGAAAACGAAGAGAGAGATAACACGAATTAAGCGTCATTATTAGTGGCGTTTAGTATCGACAATTCATGAATTCTAGACATGCGTATTCTTCATCGTTTTTTTGTTAGTTTGTTTGTTTTTGTTTGGTTGGTTGGTTGTTTGTTTGTTTGTTTGTTTTCGTTAGTTTTAAATATCTAGAGCTGATTTTGTTGTTCGTTTGCTTATTTTGTGTTGTTTAGATTAGTTTCAGGTAACAATTTCTTTATTAGACAAACAAGACAACATCATTTCTTATAAAGTCGTCTGCCTTGTCTTCTGAAACTAGTAAGTTTTGTTCTGGTTAGTGAGCGCTGGCTGTCCATTGATACATATCATTCTTTTCTTTCAGTTGACTGCCGGCTTAGTCAGTGGACTGCTTGTGTTTTCCAACCGCAAAAAATGGAACCAGAGAATGACACAAATCTCACAGGGCCAGTAACAGATGGTACAGGACAGAATCAAACAGTGACAACTTTTGGCGATGGTGATAAGGAAATTAATGTCGGCCGTACAAGAACCCAAGGACGAAATGAAAGAATTGAAAAACAGATTGAAAACACACCGGGACGTATCGTCGAAGACAGCACCGATCAGAGCGAGATTCTCACAAGTACAGAGTCAGAGGTGACCAATGAGATGATTGCAGACATAAAAGGACGGGATGAGGCAGTTGAAATTGGGAAAGTAACTCGAGGAAAACGTGACCGAAAGGCAATGAAAAGGATGTACAGGAAGTTTCTTCTCATCAGACACAAATATAAAACAGAAAGTAAGCCAAACACTTGATTATTTAATTTAATAATAATAATAATAACAATAATAATAACAATAATAATAATAATAATAGTAACAATAATATAATGATGATGATGATGATGATGATGAACACTAATAATGACAATGATGATGATGATGATGATGGTGATGATTAATAACCTTTCTTTTCCATTTTTGCATAGCGTTATTCTTCAAACTAATAATTTGGATTCACTATACATCATGTAGCTTTAAAACACAGAGTATGATATACACAAAAGCACTGATATCACACATAATGCATCCAAATGAATACAAATTCACAAGACTTAACAATACGTGCACATATCTACGGTCATAGACACATGGATACAGGACTATTCATACAATGCCACAAAATAAATAGTTAAAATGGTTAATAATGACATTACTACATTCGGAGGAGTAATCAAAAATATCACTAGTGGAGGCCTGGGTGAACAGATAAGTCCTGAATGGATCTTTGAATTAGAAACTGTCAGCAGATCCCTCAGATCAGCTGGCAGCGAGTTCCAACAGACAGTGCAATATAATTGAAAATACGTTTGCCAGCTGACGTAAGGTTGCGCTTTTGGTACCATGAGAAGCTTTTGTCTTGAGAATCTCAGCGTATGTGATGTCCGATATATACGGGGATGATCTGAAAGGTAGAGTGGTAAGATCCATCCTAACTGCGATACGCAAAATGTGAAATGTTGTACTGGTGGCAGGATTTCATTAGTAACCGTTACACTAGAGCTCCCTGAGCAGTGGTATTATGTGTCTTCTTAAATATGTCCTCATGAAAGACCAGCTAGAATTAATATAGTCTAGCTGGAAAACTACTGCAATAGAAAGAAATGATTTGCACAGTTTCAGGGAGATAGCCTGATGGACACGATCTTATGGACGCGATCTTCCTAAGATCCAGAGAAGGACTACCTCGGATTTGGGTCAGTCTTGACCGAAGTACATTTCACAGAGGTTTAGAGGGAGAAATTAGTGATACCAGTGTTTACACACTCGCTGCCAATTAGTCTGTTTTGAGAAGTAGTGCCGACAGGCATCACATCTGTTTTGTCTGTTTCATTTGAGCTTGTTGCTGTTCTTCTGGAATAACACATTATCAAAGCATGTCCGAATGCTGCGGAGTATAGAGTGAAAGCTAAGTGAAGAAGTTCTGACAGTTAAGTGTAATCTGCATGCGTGTGATAATGCATGTTGTGATAATCACGACCACAGTACAGCAGTTATATGAGACTGAGACCAGGAACAGAACCTTGTGGTATCCACCGTACATATAGAGGCTTGCTAGAAACAGAAAGATTACCATTTACAACGACAGACTGGGAAGCTATTTGACATAGAGACACAGTACTTCAAGATAATACATTGAATCACTAATATAACTAATAGTGTCTCCAACAACGTGGAAAGATCGAGTGTATCAGATTTTGCACTGATGTCAAACAGACCAAACAAGAGAGAATTCTCTCTCATCTACATTTGTAAACAGACCATGCAAGATACTAAAAACAGCAAGATCTGTATTGTGAACATTCCTGTATACTCACTTGTAGATCTCAAGCAATCCATTATCAGAGAGATTCTTCGGTATTTGTGACAATAGCACCTATACAGTATTCAATTAATTTTGAAACAAAAGATAGATTTGAAACAGATCTAATACATTTTGATTTACTCGGATGTGGGTCAAAATTTTTTGGGGCCAAAGTTTTTTTTTTTTAGTGGAGCTACAACTTCTTCAAACTGCCTAAGAATTCTACATTTTGAGAGGGAAGCATTGATTATGGCAGTAATCAAAATAACTAAATCAGTAAAACCCTATCTGGCTGGCGGATAAGATCAAGTAATGTTTTATGGGTGATTTTACAATTTCTTGTACATGTACAGCACTTTCACTCAGTCATTAAAACACAGGGAGCAATGGTTTTAGATAGAAAGGTTAGAGAATCGCATGCACATGAATCCAAATCGTTTCTTATACGTTTGATGTTTTTCAGTGAAAAAGTCATTGAAACTAGGTTAAATCAGACGAAGAAAAAACAAACAAACAAACAAAAAAAACAAAAGGTGGAAGATAAGTTGTTTAAGATTTGCCTTAAAGCTCACAGGTTACAAAGAAACGCTGCTGGCAGGACAGGCCGGAATCTATCTTTTCACTGTGCTATTTCGGTTTCTCTCGTGGTCAGGGGGCTTGAGGTCCCAGTGATCCCTTGAGCTATGCCGACGGGGACTACTTGTTAGAAAACTTTGGTTTATCACTAATGTCAGTCCTGATTACCAAGGCAGTTACGTGGACTGGACTTGACAGTATAAATTAATGCCCCTGGTAGGGTTACCCATGTCGAACAGGTCAAGAGGGAGGGATAAGACGAAGCATGGTTCTACCCTCATTTCCATTTTCTTCATTCCCATCGTCATGTTTACGAGTGGTTGCCGTAAGCAACCCGTAATCCCGAGCTCGAGTAACTTGGTCATGGGATGAATGGCTATACGCTAGTCAGTCGTGAAAGAACACTGTCTGGATACATGCTGAACGGTTCCAGGCGGACGGACGCCAAGAGACTGGCCATCCACTGTCCCTTCCCCAGCATGGCAGCTTTCCTGGGGCGACCGACAAATTTCTGCCATCGTTGAGCCTACGCTCATGTCAAAACCAAACGAAAGGAAAAGAAACAACTACGATGTGGGTTCGGATTCCGATGCTGAAGTTCGGCAGGAGACAGGTTTTTGGGAAGCATGGTTAACTGTGACAGGTACGGAGGACGAGAAACCGGTGTCAAAACTCAGTACGTTTGCAATACAAAAGGGATTTAAGGCCCTCATCGGCAACCAACAGACCACCAAGAAGTGCCGAAATGGCGATTATCTTGTGGAGTGTAAAGACAATAAACAGTCTCAACGTCTGCTGAAATCGTCCATGCTGGTAGATCATGGAATAAAAGATTATCCGCACAAAGGATGTTGTCAAGTGCCCCGAGCTGAGGGGAGTTCCCGAGGAGGAGATCAGGACGGAACTGAAGAGCCTGAGCGTTGTGGAGGTATGCCGGGCCATGTTTCGGAAGGGGCCGGAGACAGTCCCAACAAACACACTGTTCCTGACGTTCTGCTGTCCCGTTATTCCACAATCTTTGAAGATAGGGCGTCTGAAGGTGAAAGTGTCGTTGTATGTTCCATCACGGACGCGGTGTTTTCGATGTCAAAAGTTTGGGCATATCAGAGACAGATGTACCGACACAGAAAAGTGTGCCATGTATGCCAAGGAGGCACACGAAGGATCATGTGAAGGACCACTAATCTGTCTAAATTATGAAGGTAACCACCCTTCATCCTCCAAAAGTTGCCCCGTATGGCAAGTAGAACAGGCCATTCAACGAGTCAAACCAGAAAATGAATACCCTTACATGAGGTCAAACGATTAGTGGAAGCCAGCAGCTCGATGGTTAAAAGCTATGATCAGCAGTTAAGAAAGTGAATCAAGTTTCCCTCCCCTGTCAAACGGATCTAACATGGTCCAGGTCCAATTTTGAAACATTGCAAGACATAACGGCCCTCAGCAGGGGCATTAAACCCGCTGCTTCTCAGACTGCTCAGCAGCCAAAACCAGCTAGTGCTGGACAGGTGGGGAAATCCAGTCTCCCTAGGAAACCTGCCCTCTCGCCCCAGCCTTCCGGGATCGGCTCCATTGTGAGTGGTTGAGGTGGAGATGAAAAACTCTCCTCCAGCGCTTAAAGGGCCTAAGCCCTCGCTTCCTGCAGGCAGGTCAGCCGTCAGATTTGACCGCCTGAAAAAAGCAGAAAAAATGGAAAACAAATGCGCTCCATTGCAAGTTGAAGATGATGAAATAGATATGGACTGAATTTGCCTACTGTTGTTCCAAGAAACGTTAGTGCGTGAGGGGAAAAGTTTTTCGTCAATGGATTTCAACATTATTTCGAAACCAGCACAACCTAAAAATGGGGGAGTAACAGGTTGAGTGTCTTTGTTCCTACACAGATCCATTTTGTTTAGCCCTGTCAATCTGAACACTAGTTTGCAAGCAGTAGCAGCAAGGGAATCTCGGGACAAAACCATAACCATTTGCTCTCATGTACCTACCTCCACCTGTTCCTGTTACAAAAGAAGAACTGGTTGATCTGATTGAGGAACTTCCAAAACCTTTTCTGTTGTTGGACGATTTAAATGGCCATTCCCCGCTTTGGGGTAGTGTGGATACTTCAACCCGTGGTCTCTTGCTGGAAAACGTCTCCGAATTAGACTTATGCTGTCTAAACGATGGATCTCCGACTCATTTTCATCCTGCACATGGTACACTTTCATGTTTAGATCTATCAGTGTGTGATGCTTCACTGGTCTTGGACTATGAGTGGAGAGTTCTCGATGATCTGCATGAAAGTGACCATATTCCTGTTGTCTTAACAAATACAAACGCCGAACATGAATCCTTACCAGAATGCTTGACATTTCACAAGGCTAACTGGGATTTATTCCCAAGGACCATTCACAGCGACTTAGAGGAAGATAAAGTCCTGCAAAGTGATGATCCGGTCGACATTCTAACACAAGTCATCCTGAATTGTTCCGAAAAAGCAATTCCCACATCATCAAAGAAACTGCACATGCCTAAAACACAGTGATATACTTTTGAATATAAACAAAACAAGACAGCAAGAGAGCTCAACATCGCATCTTCCAAACTCTATTAATGGACAACGTTCAGGCTCATCAAAAACTCCGAGCAAAGTCAAGGTATTTCTTTAAAATAAGTAAACGACAGTCGTGAAAGACTTTTGTTCCAAACTGGCGTCCCGAACTCCTAAAAAGAAAGTGGAAAATTATCAAAACAAAAATTAATGGGAAAAATACCTGTCCCTCTGTCAACCATCTGAAACTGTCAGATTGCCTGATTACTGACAAAAAAGCTGTTTCTTACCTGTTAGCATCCGCTATTGAAAACAACTCTTTCTCAACGGATAAATCGGCGCTTTTCCGTAAACACAAATAATGGAAAAAAAAATCTCAACAGCACACTGATGTGGAAACTGGAGAATGATAGCATCTTGGCTAAAGAACAATGCGGTTTTCGCAAGCACCGTTCCGCAGTAGATCATTTAATCTGCCTTGAAACGATCATCCATAAAGCATTTCTGAACAAACAGCATGTAGTGGCTATCTTCTTTGACCCGGAGAAAGCATATGATACCAACTGGAAATAGGAATTCTTGTGGGTCTACACGAACTTGGTTTTTGGGGTCATCTACCCTTTTTATCCTTTTTTTTTTTTTTTTTTTTTTTTGGTCACACGACAGTTTCAAGTGCGGGTTGGTACTACTCTGTCGGACATCCACGAGCAAGAGCTGGGTGTACCACGATGGAGCATTCTCTCTCCTGCGCTATTCAGTATCAAGATCAACAATATAGTCAAGTGTGTACAACAGGGCTCCGACTGTTCCCTGTTTGTGGACGATTTTGCTGTATAAGTAAGTGGAAGTTTCTATGCAGGCGTCCAGCGGCGGCTGCAACTGTGCGTAGATAGGATCTAGCAATGGGTAGAGACAAACGGCTTTATTTTTTCCGCAACCAAAACAAAGAAATTTCTGTTATCCCACAGAATCTTTACTGGTGGATCCAACTCTGATGAAGGCGTTGCTGCCGTTGCCGCTGCCGCTGCCTTCTGTTCGGCGATTCCCAATCAAGCATTTTCAAAACATATTCCGTCTGACAGTTCCGTTTATACTGTTGAACTGACTGCTCTGATTTTGGCACTAAAAATGGTGTCCAAATCTAAGCATAAAGATTTTCTCATTTTTTCTGGGATTTCTGCTTTGCAGGGAATTGCTGGCCGAAACATTAGCCACCCTGAGCTTCTGAAGTTCTTCGAACTGTTTTCTACTCTTACAAATGAAGGTTACGAGATTGTTTTTGCCTGGATTCCTGGTTATGTTGGTATTGGAGGCAATGAAAAGGCTGACTGCCTGGCCAAGAATGCCACTAGGGAAAAGATGTCTAAATCCTTGATTCCATACACAGATGTAAAATCCTTGATTCCATACACAGATGTAAAATCCTTGATTCCATACACAGATGTAAAATCGAAAGTACATAGTTACGTGAGAAATCTGTGGCAGGAGTATTTGAATGAACAGACAGATAACAAACTTTTCCAAATCCGCCCTAACCTAAAAGAAATCCTCCCATCCGCTGCTGAAACCGTAAGAAAGAGACAGTGTTATGCAGGTTACACACAGGTCATACATCCCATAATCATTCATACCTTTTAAAAAACGAAGAAGCACTGTGATGTATACCATGTGAGAGCCGTTGAGCATCAGACACCTCCTTCTTGATCGCTTTGACTTGTACGATGTGAGACAAAAGCACTACACGGCGGCCTCCTTAAAGAACCTCTTCCGAGACATCCTTCCTGATGCAAGTTTCAAGTTTTTACAAGAGATCAATTGATTTCATCTGATTTGATTTTACGTCCAAGTATGGTTTTCTTGAATTACATTTTAGACTTGCATGGTTGACGGTGAGCATGGTTTTTAATTGTTGTCTTTCGTCTTAACCTGGTTGTCATTTTGACGTGGTGTTAGCCCTGATATGGCTGTAGTAGTCGGCTGGGCTATAAGTAATGTGAACTTGAACTATTGAAATACTTAACAGCCTACTCCCTAACATACATACATACATACATACATACATACATACATATATACATGCATACATACATACATATATACATACATACATACACATATACATACATACATACATACATACGTACACACACGCATACATACATACATACATACACGCATACATACATACATACATACATACTTGCATACATACATACATACATACATACATACATGCATACATACATACATACATACATACATACATACATACATACATACATACATAAAAACAAACATGCATACACATACACAGAAACATCCGAGCTGAACACACTCCACAATATTTCAATGAATTAATTCCATGCTCACAGGGAACTTCACTTGCTTTCAAGTGACTCCTCTGAAAGCGCCCTGTGTTAAAAGACGTAAGTTATTCTACTGTTTCACGTCAGATGTAATGAGGGATGAACACCAACAAGCCAAGGTACGGCTAACACAAGAAAACTATGTGTGATGCCTGCAGGCGTTACTTTTCCGCATCGACCGGTTGGCAAGTCAATGTGTAAACGCTGATGTTGCCGATAGTTTTTTGTTTTATTCTAAACCCCTGTATTATACCCAGAAGCCAGCACTGACCAATTTTTCTCTATGCAAAATCTTTTCAGCAAAATTTGCCATGGTTCTTTTCTAGAGCTTTGGGCACCGCTTCCATCAAACCGTATCTGTCTAAAACTAATTAGAGACATGCCTCTGCGACCTTCATGCTAGAATATGTAATTTTGTACTAACTGGCTTGCCAGCACAACAAACTCCATGACCATTAAAGGTTCAGAATAGTGCAATAAGTCCTATCCCGAAAGAGAAACAGAACGATCACATACATCATTGCTCACAGAACTCTGCCGGTTAGCAATCAAATCTGCCAGTATATATTTCCAGGTCTGGCATATCGCCATTTTGATGCATCTGTAGTACTCTACCTTAAATCTTAAGATCACATTTTAACACATATTAAACTTCTCGCACCCTGTGACCCCCTAAACAAAAACATATCTTAACACCAGCTAAACAAATGTTTTCAGTTTCTTTGCATCGTCTGTTTGGAATTTACTTCCAGCTGATCTGAGGAGTCTGCCTCCCTTTCTCAATTCCAGTCACAGTTCATGTTCCCCCTGACATTCTATTCTTGATAATTAGTTTGTTGCCCCTCCCCCAGTGTGTACTGTGTATCGTTTTATTTTGTTTTGGCTTTTTTGTGTTGTTAGGCACTGTGACTATGCACCCACATGTACGCATATCCTTGTGACTGCATGTGTTGTGATATATGTGTGTACACGTGTGTATAATTATCAGTGCTTTTGTACGCTAGGTTTTGTCATAAATTTGTAAAATGCGTAAAGTGTTGAGATTAGTGTTATGCAGGTATGTTTAATTGGCACTCCAGGACAGAAACTAAAAAGATGAATTCGAAAAGAACGTGAAGATGGTCAATCTATATTGTGAGCGTTGGGTGGGTGGGGGGGTTCTTCCCATCAGAGAAACATATATATACAAATACAAGAGCGCTTTATGTTGGGGGTTTTATGTTTTCGGTGGAAAAAAATCGAAATTTTACGAATGGCTTAACAATCTTGATTCTTTTTTCTCCTGTTTTCAGTTAATCGAGCAACTGTAACGTCATGTCAGTATTGTTCACATTTCTGGCGCTTGTAAACGATAAACTCATTTAATGGTATGAATTAGGCCAATTTATGTGTGTACTTCTCTATATTTGTGAATGTATCATTCTGAACCTCTCTCTCTCTGTCTCTGTCTCTCTCTGTCTCTGTCTCTCTCTGTCTCTCTTTCACACACACATTATTTGTGTATGTGTGTGTGTGTGCGGGCGCGCGCGCGCGCGTGTGTGTGTGTGTATGTGTGTGTTTGGGGGGCGGGGTGTTTGTTTTTGTCGGTATGTAAACGAAGGTTAAGTACGAAACCCACGCGACTAGAATGACTTGGATCAGACAGTTACTAGATCAAGGATCAAGGGTAAAAAGAGAAATGAGGGTGGGGTGACTTGAGGTTGTGTGTGTGTGTGTGTGTGTGTGTGTGTGTAAGTGTGTGTGTGTGTGTATGTGTGTAATTGCGTGTGTGTGTAATTATGTGTGTGTGCGTGCGTGCGTGCGTGTGTGTGTATGTGTGTGTGTGTGTGTGTGTGTGTGTGTGTGTGTGTGTGTGTGTGTGTGTGTTGTCTTTCCTGCGCGTCTGCTTTCAAAACGACATGTGAGTGTGAGCTATCGTTGTCTGTAGGAGTCGGCATGCGGAAACTGGATTCTTTCTTTTCGGTTTTCGTTCGGAACAATGTTTTCTCGGATGTGTGTATTCACATTGTTCAGCCCACGCTGTGCAGGACTTATGTTGCTGCACAGTCTGCATACCCTTGTCTCGGGTAGGTACTAGGTTTACATATTTGATTCCATAAGCCACTAAATAGTCACATAAGTCACAAGATCTTTACCGTGCGTATATGTTCTGCATGTGTATACAGATGAACAGGTTTTAGGCACCAGCAGATATACACATATTAAGTTGACCCGGGAAGTCAGAAAAATCTCCACTCTTTTCATGCGACATCAGACAGGCCTGAACCCTGACCTTTCCATTATAAGTCCAACGTCCTAGCCACTTGGCTATCGCGCCCGTCTCCATTGCAATGGGCTGGCTTTGTTTCACAGTGTGCTCCTTGAAATGCACGGACCGCGCGACAGGAGAGGTACTGAGTCGTGTGCAGCTGTCCCTGCCTGTGCTGGAGCAAGAGAAGCAGTCACTGCTGGCAGAACTGGAGGCCATTCACAAGCAGCACCAGGAGGAGAAAAGACGTAACCACGATCTCCTCGTCCGTCTGCACCGACTGAACCAGCAGTTTGCACGCATTGGGACGCCACAGGTGTGTGGATATTTGGTGTCTTGATATTTGATACATTGTTTCAAATTTTCCTTTTGTCACCATGCGAGATTCGGATTGTTAACAACGGGGAGAATGCATCGGCTCAGTGCAACGTCACCCACCTTACTATTTTTTCTGCGTTTGTTTTACTTACTAATTAGAAAAACATTTTTTGTTTGTTTCTGGAAAACCAAGATTCACTTGAACTCAAAGAGTATGTAGGGCAGTGTTATGAACCATTCACATTCTACTGACACTGTAGCCTAAAACTTAAGTAGCTGAACAAGAATAAGCCATCCTATCAGCAAAACCAACCTATGTCTCGAATAATATTGATAATAATAAAGAACAGTCAATACTAAACAACTAAACAAATGTACTCAAATCCCAGCTTTATGAAGTGATTTACTCCACACCGCAGTCTGTTGTTTGTCCAGTTGTTGGATACATTTCAGCTTCTCACAAAGTCCTCCACAGAACACACAGTGTTGTTGTGTGTTTGGCTCTGTCTCTTGTATGAGTGGCCATCATGTGACATAAGGATTGGTCTGTAGATTTTCAGAGCAAAACATAACAGTTCTGTCCTCTGAAAGTCACAGTTCACGAAGAAAACGAGAAATACGCTGCAAATCATGGAGGATCGCCCATCACTGAACAGAGACGTTGGAATTGAATTCCCTACAATGTAATATACACGTTCTCTCACAGTACTGATCGCCACTCACACAAGAAACAAAGGCACACATCCAACACTCGTCCTGAGGGGATGAAGCTACTGTATATGACAGCTCTACAGACTATGACTCTGGTGAGGATCATGTCAAGAGGTCGGGTATCGTGGTATCGATCTACATGTCCAGGTCAACCTTGTTATTAATCCTTTCAACTTTGTCACATCAATACAGGGAAGTAACGTGGCCGCCAAAGGACAGCTCAAAGACCACCACACCCACCCACACAATGAGACTCGTCATGCACCATCTGTACCACAGCAACTACACTATCATCATCAACACCATCATCATCATCAACAACAACAACAAGCCGGCGGTGTTGAGCACGCTGTGAAGGAAGAGATGAAGATGGACACCGCTCACAATGTCCGGTATCCCTTGCGTCCCTCTTGTCTGTCCAACTAACGGCACATGGACATTTTATCTAGAATACTGGTTATATGCTAAGGACTTTAGTGCCTCTTGTCACATAGTTTTTGTGCACTGCAGTTACATGCAAATGTGCACCCTTAACTTTTTTTCTATAATTCGTTTCTGTAATCATTTATTTTCTTTCTTGCCTTCTTTTCTTTTTCTTTATTTCATATATTTTAGTTATCCGTAAATGCATGAAACGGTCAACGTGTTTATGCGTGCAGGTATCGATACGTTTTATTTAAACAGTTAAGTATGTAGTAGTGGTTTGCGCAGGTATTGGCATTGGCTCTGAACTTAGCTGGTTTTGTAGTACTGCACGTCGTACAGTCAGGCTATGTTAAACGGAATTGGTCTCAGCATCGAACGATTTGAAGCATGGAAGTAGACGTCTTTCAATTTTAAGTCAGTGTATGTACACAGAGTATATTCATAAATCCGGCACTTGTTTCCACGGGAATACTTGGTTGTTTTAAAAGGGGTGAAAACTGATCGCTCACAGCATTGGACCTCTGGATACTGGCCTCAATTTCTCCGTCCATTTTTCCACTTTCGGTAAATAACTTTCCTAAGTACTTAATTCTGATGTTTAATGAATTTGTTAGCTTCAACTGACATTACCTGTCTCGATGGTGCATAGTAGGTTTCATGCCGTAGTTTTTACAGCTACTGTTTGTATATTTTTGCTGCTGTTTTGTCGTACTTCATGGTCTCTTGGTTATCATCAGTTATTAGTTCATTAAAAGCTTTGGATCAGGTTTGCATCTTGCATGAGTTTGTCCATGTAGATGATGAAGAGAAATGATGGAAGAACACATTCTTGTCGGACACCAGACATTACTTGCAAACATTCTGAGCGTTCTTTAGAGGTCCTCACAATTCTCTCACAATTTGCATAGATTGCCGTTGTATTATTGAGAAACCGGCCCATAGTTGTGTGTGACTAACACTTCCCAGCGTTTGTTTCTGTTTCCAATGTCAAAAGCCTTTTCCTGTTCCACAAAGGTGAGATAGAACTGTTTTTGGCATTTACTGGTATTCTTGCAAAGCTGAAAACGTGCAAAAGTAGCATTTGTGCATCTTCTTGCTGTTCTGAATCCAAACTGTGTTTTGTTTGAGAATTGTTCTCTCGGACCTGGTTGACGCCAGGATATATAATACAATAGGAAGCGTAGAGTACGCTGTGCGTAGATTATAGCCCTGTCACACAGTCTCATTCTTCGATGGAACTCCACAAAACATCGCAATCATCATCCCCGTCGTCATCATGATCATAGCATAGTAGAATTATCCCAGCTTCTATGGCCATTAAGGAGGCGTAGAAAATGAGACAGAAAAAGTGAGCACAAATGAAAATGCCTCAGTACGATGATTCTTTAAAATATGGTCCCACAATGATTCTAGTATGTTGCTACTGATAGCCAGCATGGCTCAGAACGGGTATACCTCGGTGAGCGTCAGCCATTATGGTGGGCATTACAACTGTTCTCTGCCTGTCATTTGAGGTCTGCTTTTCCTTCCAGGTTTTTTTGGATTTGGAAAATGACGATAAGCCACTGACTTGCGATTTCCCCGCAGGCTATATAGCTTTGGTTGTGATGCCATCCACACCTGTTGCTTTATTCTTTGGGCTGTTTTTCAATGCTCTTCTGATTTCTTTTGACAGGAAGGTTGTTGTTGTAGTTGCTGCTGTTGTTGTTGTTGTTGTTGTATTTGCTGTGTGTATGTGTGTGTGTGTGTAAGTGTGTTTGTGTATGTGTGTGTGTGTGTGTGTGTGTGTGTGTGTGTGTGTGTGTGTGTGTGTGTGTGTGTGTGTGTGTGTGTGTGTGTGTGTGTGTGTTTTGCTTCGCACTGTAGGCTTTAAAAGATATTTGAAACCTACTTCCCAGCTTTGTGCGATTGTGTCTTCATTGTGCAAGGGAATGCCGTCTTGTCATAGATGACGATAGTCATGTTAATTTTAAAATGGATAATTTCTTAGCCACATGAATTTTGCACTCTATAGAATTTCTATGGTGTGTGTCTGCTGAGTTCATTCAGATCTTTACCATTGTTTTTCAAAGATGCATTTTTGGAAGCTGTACCTATTCTCTTACTGTGTCTACTTGCAATTCTGTATTTCACAGTCATCGTTCAGGAAAGATTTGACCTATAAACTGTGCTGCCTTTTTTTTTTCTTTGATGGCCTCTTCAACAGTTTTCATTCTACCATGGGTTTTTTTTTCTTGGACTTTTTTCAGACTTCCAGTTCCCATAAATCTCCCAAAACGTGTTGAAGAGATTGTCTTCGAATATCTGCTAGATTGTCTTCGAATATCTGCTATGCTATCTGTCATTTCTGTGGTCGTCCTTTGGAATTTCCTCCGGATCCTGTTCTGTATCTTTGAGTTTAAGTTGCCTGGTCTTCTTTCTGGGCGGCAGTTTTTCCCCTTAAACATCCTGTTTACTGCTGGCCGACGGTAAGTATCCAGTCCTGTGTTTGGTATGGCTCTTGAATCATTTATGTTGTTGAGATGCATGTTCTTGTTAGTATAAAGTCAATATGGGATGCTGTTTTGGTTTTTTCATTTGTACCAAATGTACCGTTTGGGTAGGACGAGGATGAAAAAGGTCTTTGTAATGAATAAGTCATGGTCTGCATACAGCCTGAATACATTATATCCATTGTAGTCACTCTCTGCTGTCGTGTCGCTAAATGTACATTCCATGGTTTCTCCTCTTTCCTACGCTATAACTGTACCGCCCATGACAATTGCGTCCTCATTATCTGACTCCTTTGTGATGTTATCTGAGAATTGTTCAAAGAATCTAACCTTTTCTGCATCTGAGCATGTGTCGTTACGTGGTTCGTATATTTTGAATAATTTGTGGTATTCTTCTCTTTCCTAATTTGGATATTGATGATTCTCTGTTTTTAGTGCGTCATTATTTGCTATGTCCTGGCGTAAGAGAAATGCTGATAACATGAATACCTATCTGATCCAAGTTCTGGCCATTCTACTCAAGGCACAGATGCCATGCATTTCTTTTGTTCCCTTTTCCTTGTTTCTACAGTCTGATATTTCCATGACATAGTTTGCATTGTTGCACACTTTCTGTTGTCCCTGGTTCTTTGTTGTTCGTACCCCAGATATTCCAGAGGCTAAGCACACAAAATGACACAAAATGTCATGTTCACGGACTTTAAAAAAAGAACAGCGAATTCTTGCCTGAATTGTCTTTTGGCCAATGTTTGTCTAATCCTGAGCCAATCTCTGTTTTTAATCTTTATCTGTTTCTTTTTAGCTATTTGTGTATTTATTTTATTGTAGTTATCCATTTAGTATGGTGTATCCGTATGCTGAAAGCATACTCTGTGTATTCTAATGGCTGTCCTTTTTAGCTGCAGTCATAATACGCCTAAAACACGATTATCATCGGTCTAGACTGAAGATAAGGATGATAGCATGTCACTGTCCTTGACAATTCTTACACTCCGGACTAGGGAATATCTGCACTTTCAGCACTCTATTATTGCAGAACACACAACAACAATATTGCCATAAATTCCCGTCCATTCTGTCACTGACTGAATTCGTTGTTTTATCAGAAAAAATGGAATCACTTGTATTTTCGACCCGTCTTTCAATTGTCATAATAAACTGACCAGGAACAAGTGTCAACAATGTTGTTTTTTACTGTGTACATACTGTTATTGTGTGTACGTGCACGTAGACTATGTGTGCACGTGCCTGTGATTGTGTGTGTGTGTGTGTGTGTGTGTGTGTGTGTGTGTGTGTGTGTGTGTGTGTGTGTGTGTGTGTGTGCGCGCGCGCGCGCGCCTGTGAACTTAAGGTTTTGTTTTCAGTATCAATACCCTAATTGTTGGTCAAGCGAACTGGAATTCGGTTGCAGAAAAATAGAACATGCAGATGACTGTCTGTACTTGCACACACGAGTTGTAAACACCGTTTGAGTGGACGCAATCTGGACCCAGATTAGTGGCAGTATAACATGGAGAAATACATCAATTCGATATCGACATTGTTTCTTTATGCCTAAACAGATTTCCTGAGTGAACTTCGGGTTGCTGTCAGCGGAGAAACGTCCCCACGGTACAACAACACCTATGTTTTCCAGTTATTCTGTCTGCTTGTGTTTCAGTGTACAATTGGGTGTAGATTTTGTTTTTCTACAGAAGTTTGCTAGCTATGACTACTTCATTGCTATGAGCTCTTTCACATGTGCGAAATGTAGGCTTTACGTGGGACCTTGGCTTACCGCCTCAGTCAAAAGATTAACACCTAGACTATCACTCAAGGTTCAAAGGATGGGGAAAAATACTTCTAACCAGGAATCGAACCCAGGTTTGTCGTGTGCTATGCCACACACGCCATAGATGTTTTTCAGCTCTGTACATTTGCTCCCACAATCGCCAAAATACGCGCTTGAACAACAAATATAAAAGTTAACATTTTCACATGCTAAATCATTCTGGTCCAATCACTGAATCGCCCTTCTTCATACGTCCATTTTCAAAACTTCTCATTGAAAAAAATGTCATCCAAAATTCACGGAAAATGATCTACAGACAAGTATCAAAGTTTTTATATACTTTATTTTCAGTCACAGACACGTGCAGACACACATCAGTCTGATCAATATAAAATGCTCTTCCAAAAAAGAGTATGTAGTGGGAAAGTGGTGAGTAAAGATGAGATGACAGACAGATTGAAGGAATAAAGAGAGAGTGCATATTCTTATTTGTGGATCACCTGAACAAAATAAGGACAAGATAGAAAACAAACAAGTAAAATAGTGTTAAAGCATAAACGTGCACAGAACACGACTACATGATATTTATGCACAATGCACTGCTTGATGACATCTATCACATGCACACACTTACACACACATGCCTACATACACACGTGAGTGCACACATGCTTGCAAAATCATATGTACGTATGCATACACACATACGCTCATGCCCTCCGTACGCACATCTAATTACATGGGTAAACACAATGAAATTTCGATAATAGAAACCAGAGGAAACAACAACAACAACACACACACACACACACACGCGCGCGCACACACACACACACACACACACACAACACACACACACACACACACACACACACACACACACACACACACACACACACACACACACACACACACACGAAAAGAAAAAAACGCGTAGGGGTGGGTTGGGGGTGAAGGTGAAAACAAAACAAAATGATGAAGCCATTTAACAATCTCCCCTGCAGACTGACATCTGGTGGGCAGTATTTGTCAAATGGTTCACTTCCAGATGAGTCCATGTTAACTTTACGAAGCTCGATTTCCGTTTGGACGGTTGACCATGAATACTTTGCGGGTGTTATGTTTTTTCCTATCTTTTCTCGGTGGTTTAAATGATTCATGTTGTTTCGTATTGTTAACAAAAGTTTATTTAAGGTAATTGGTGACTGTATTTGTTGAAATGTTGTTCATACCCCTTCAAAAGGGCTATGGCCTATTTGAATAAAACATCCAGTCCTCTCTGTCTCTGTCTCTGTATCTCGTGTGTGTGTGAAGGAGGGGGAGGAAAGGCATAATCTGGACACCATTTCACGCTTTAATTTATTTGTTGTTCGACAGTAAGTAGAGAGGGTGAAGATGCCTTGCACCCCAATTATGAGTGTGGTACTTACTAGATGACCATGCCTTCAGCAGCAACTCATTCAAAACAGTATGCAGCTGCTTTTGCCATTGTACATGGCTTTCATATTGAAGAGGGTCAGGTTGGATTTGAAAACCAGCAGAGACGGTGTAGAGTTTGGTCTAGCCCTCATGTGTTTCTCTTTGGGAAATTAATTGTTTCAATGTTGTGCTGTTGATACCAACCCTATACCCAGTTTCACAGAGCAAACGAAACTGACTAGTGCCAGCACAGGAAGGATCATTATGGAGAAACCTGGAAATCATAACGATGCCTGTAGTCTGCCATCCACGGAGCCCACATGTCCGATGTGATCAGTATGCTTCAATCAACGAAAAAAAAAAGAAACGGGGTCCATGAAGAAGGATATAAATACGCATTTTGATGATTTGATATAAGAAGTTCACGATCTTTGAGATGGGTACATGGCCATGCAAGAAGAGCTGAGAGGACTGACGATGCAATAAGATCACTGGGCTACGCCAACGGAACGAGGTTTTGAAGAAGACATGTGATGACCTGGTGAAGATGGCGCAGGACCTGCAGAAGGAGACAGACGACCTGGAGGATAGATCCAAGAGAATAATGTCATTTCCTGTGTAACAGTGAATAATGTCATTTGCAGTGTGAAACTGGGGTGAAGGTTGAGACCACCACTGACTGTGAGGAGAGGATTAAGAACTTCATCACCGACATGTTCTCTTAGGACACAGAATTTGACTGGGTGACACCTCTGTAATGGCCAGGTGCGGGTTTTTGTTGTTGTTATTTTTGTGGTGGTTGTTGTTTTGTTTTCAAATAGAACGTACTTTATTAAAGCTAGAAACATATTGAAAGGATAAACCTTTTCTTTGACGAAGTTTTATAGGTTGTTATCGACATTAGCAGAAGCTTGACTCATTATCTTAAAAAATTAGATCTGATTGGATTGTATTGAAGCAATTGCTTTAGAATGGGAAAATATACATGGTAGCCAGTAATGATCAGTTGGTTAAGTTTAGACTGGGAGGTGGCCGGCCCACAAACTTGCACGAACTTAAGAGGAAGTGAAAGAGGTAAGACCTCGGTTTTTGCTGTCCCAGTTCCCTCAGGTGACACAGTCATAGCACGTGCAAGTATTGAGCTAAGCCGTGCATGGTTGATTGACCAAATTTTGTGTGCTCTGCCACGTAAAAAACGCATGCGGATGAATCTGTGTACGAAAACAGGAGCTGTCTTTCGAAAACACTGTCAGGTGAAAATAACTTATTTGCTAATGCCATTCAAATAAACACTTTTTCATATTGGAATATAAATGGTTTGTATTGAAAATTATGTGACAAAGAATTTGATTTTGTGTTTTGACTTGAAACATCTTCTTAAGATTTTCACTTGTATGTATTTCCAGATTATATAAGAATTTTTGTAAAGTTTACAACTCATGGTAGACATACAGGCGGAATCTTCTTTTTGTTATGATTATTAAATCTGTTTTTATTTGTTATCGACGATTCGTTGTTTAGTCCAACCTGAAGGATCATCATACTGTGCGCATGTTGATTCTGGAAACGGAGCGGATTCATTCAACGAATTTTAACGTGACTAGCTGCAAAAATTTAACGATGGTATATAGAACTGCTCATATTTGGCCAGACTTCTATAAACCACCAGTTCTTTCGGGTTTGTTTTGTGCTCAGTATAACAGTAGTCCATCAAAAAATGACAAATTGAAGATACTGAAATGCACAATCATGGGAAAATGTCGCTAACAATTTGTAGCGCTTTAAGTCTTTGTATTCTGAATGGTTTTTGTTATGACAAATTTCACTACACAGACATCTGATTCAGGTAATGATTATTTCATACTGTCATATGATTTGTTCGTGCAAGTTTGTAATGAATGTAATATGTCTGTACCTGATAGAATTTAATCGAATCTGAATATTATTTTCTCTGTGATAACAAGAAACTGATGGAAGAAAACCATGTTGACTGCCATATTGAAAAATTCGTATGGGATAAATCATACAGTAATAAGAAACTCTAGGGAGAGCCAGACAGCATAAGGTTCTCAGAGAACAAACCCCCGTCAAGTAAGTGTTTCTACCATCAACTCTTGACACTCTAACAGGGCTGGGCCGTATCCAGATCATGACTTCTGGATGCCCTTCTGCTGTCGTCTTTGGTTTTGTTGTTGCTGTTGTTTTGTTTTGTTTTTGGTTGGTTGGTGAGATGGTTGGTTGGTTGGTTGGTTAGTTTTTTTTCTTAGAAATTCGTCCTCCTCCTGGAATAGAATCCCCGCATCCAAGAGTAGTTCACTTATCAAATACATATCTGAAAGGGGGGAAATCAAGCAAAGTCAATGAAATATACAAAGTTGTGTAACTGTGTTTTGAAATTTTGAATTTCCTACCGTAGGAGTTTCATTTGAAAAACTATGCTTCCATTCAGGCATGCACACACGCAGTATTGTTATAGACTCGCTGGAGCACACATGCATGTGCAGGCGCGCATACACACACACAGAACACACGTACACACGCACGCACACACACCACACACACACACACACACACACACACACACACACACACACACACACACACACACACACACACACACACACACACACACACACACACGCATAATAATCAGTCTTGACACACACATGTTCTGACCAGCACCGCAGGTGTCTGTATTTCACGGGCCTGGTTGACGCCAGGATATATTATGATAGTAGGCGTAGAGCACAGCCCTGTCACGTAGTCCCAATCTTAGATGGACCTCCATAGCATCATGACAATTATCCTCATCGACATCATCATCATCGCTTTGTGAAAAACTGTTCCAGCTTCTGTGGCCATTAAGATGGCGTAGAAAATGGGACCAAAAAAAGAAAAAAAAAGTTGAGCACAAAGGTCACCTCCCTGAGTGCCATGATCCTAAAAAAAACACTTTTTCCATTCTCTTCAAAATTGATGATCAAAGTCAAAGGCACAGTAGTCATGGTCAAAATTATCAAGTTTCTCATTTCTCAGTAAACTAAACAAGTACTCAATAGAATTTGACACACAAATAGACTTTGCCCTTAGCAATAACCTGTATTACTTTTATTGCTTTTATCAAAAGTCAATGTTGAGAGAGAGAGAGAGAATTATCTGTATTCATTTACATGTATTTACTTGTTTATTTTTTAACTTTATTTGTATTATTTTTTTTACTTAAAAAAATTTGTCAGTATAGAAGTGTGACAACTATAGCACCTTGATCAATGGGTTACAACGAAACCTACACACTAACAATATAATGTATTTGTCAAAAATACATGTTTTTCATTTTGATCAAAGGTCAAGGTTGCAGAAGCCACATGAATCAATTCACCTTTTTTAGCACCCGATCTTACGTTTTTATTTAAATCTCAATTATTAATTTAGATAGAACCTACAACTTTTGCCAAACACAGAGGCATATATTCTTTTTTTTTATTAAAACAGAAAAAATATTGACAAAAAATATTGGCGCTGGTACACAAGTCAAGGTCTCAGATGGATTTACAAGAAAGTTTGTCAATAGCTCGAGCACGAGATATCTTCATTCTAACACACTATTAATCTCGCGATTGGTGCATAAATAAATGACCCTGATTAAACAAGAAACACTGAAAAATCAGACGGTCTATTTCCTTATTAAATGGACAAGTGTATCATCAATTTTGCTTTAAACACCTCCTGTGAGCTCAGGAAAGGAAATCTAGCAGTTAATAGAACAGATAAGAAAGGCAAGAAATTGATTGTGATTACAATCAAAATGTAATGATACCATGGATAGTAATAACACCCTATGACTACCATTGCTAAAATTACTACAACTAGGCCTACTCCCAATGGATCTAAATATAATATGTGATTATGTACGTGTATATGAGTTTTTGTATGCATAATACATGGAATGGAGACGGGCGCCAACAAGTATTCTCTAAGCTCAAAATCAATCTATGAAAATACAACAAAAAGGAAGTCTTTGTTACATTAAAAAATAAAGAGAAAAGAAAAGAAACTCAATGTGAAAGTGCGAATATGCTACCAATAAGAGAAGTGTGACGTCAAAATGTGTCTGTCGATTCAGCTACTCTCCTCTGTTCGTTCTTGAAGATTGGTTTGTGATTCACTCGATAATGAATGAAGAATATTTGTTTGGGTTTATGTTAACACAGAAAATATATGTTTAAGTTCGATTTCGTTGTGTGGAAATACGTACAATCCTTTGGAACAATCTGGAAATGACAAGAAAAACGTACAAGAACTTAGATCTTTCTAGAAAGTTCCGGAAATCGTAAACATATTTACTCTGTACAATGATTGGCTAGAACTGCAGAATATTCTAGAAAGGGAATGTTCGAGAATGCGGCTATGATTAGCTGAAAATCTAAGGAAATGCCAAGAATATTCGGGAACTGCCCATGGTGTTTTAGGCTAAATAAAGCGTGACTGTGGGTTGAGAGAGAGAGCGATAAAAGAATTGAAGTGTAAGCCTACTGTCAGAGACAGAGAAGTTGCTGTAGATTCGTGGAGTTGCTGCGTGTAGATTTGAGGGCTGAAGAAGAATGATTCTGTAAACTAGGAGTGGTGCATTGGATGTGTGAAGTTTTACCCAGTTCTGTTATGTTTTCTACGTTCTTCAAATAAAGGATTATTTTCGTTTAACTTGGACTGGTGTATTCTATGTCCGAGAAGAATGATCAGTTCCGATCTGCACTGTGTCGATGGTGACGCCACCTGACTAGGCACAGATCAGCGGATCTTTAGAAAGTGAATTTACACAGTGAAGTGTAGTTGATTCAGTCCAGGGAAGATTAGCTGAAGGTTTCTATCGCCTGTGGTTGAAAGAAGTGGCCACTGAAACAGCTGCTTGGGATAGTAGATCAACCGTAGTGGTAGTTTGAGGTGATTTTTGAGTCTACAGTTCCAAGGACTGATCGCCGTTGTTAATCTGAGCTGTGTCACCATGGAAAACATCGAAATAGGCATAGAACTGGGTCTACAGGGTGAAAGCCCTCCAAAGTTTCGTGCTACAGCAAGAGGAGAAAAGAAGACAGCAAGAAATAGAAGAAAAAAGAAGACAGCAAGAAATAGAAGAGAAAAGAAGACAGCAAGAAATAGAAGAGAAAAGAAGACAGCAAGAAATAGAAGAGAAAAGAAATAGAACAAGAAGAGCGAGCTGCTGAAAGAGAATTAAAAAGACTTCACTTGGAAAGTGAAGAGAAAGAAAACAGAGAATTTGAACTGAGAATGGAAGAAATGAAGTCCCAAAATGGTGAACAAATATTCCATACAGAAGTCAGCAGTGCCAAGAGACCGCGCCTTCCTGCGTTTGTTGATGGGAAAGACAACTTAGACAGTTACCATGAATGTTTTGAACGCCATGCTGAAGCTATGAAGTGGTCTAGACAGCAGTGAGCAATTGAAAACTGACCGGTCATGCCCTTGAAGTGTACTCCAGATTAACCAAGGATGACGCCAACGGCTATGAAAAGCTCAAATCGGCGCTTCTACGCAGCTACGAGTTTTCAGAGCAAGGTTTCCAGAGACGTTTCCGTTCCAGTCTGCTAGAAAAGAATGAAAGCCCAACTCAGTTTCTAACCCATATCCAGAGATATCTTGAAAGGTGGCTGGAGTTAGCCAGAAAAGAAAATGATTATAATGGACTGTCCTATTTGGTCCTGAAAGAGCAGCTCCTGAAATCATGTCCCAAGGACCTGGCAGTCTGTCTTCAACTGGCGAAAAACCAGAGCCAAGAATCCATGACTGAAGCAGCACAGACGTTCCTGGAGTCTCAAAATCGGAAATTTAACGTCAAGACGAAGCCAGCCACAACATTTATGGACAGACCAAAGACAGCCCAAGACCCAAGCTCATTGAATCAGAACTTGAAATGCTTCAACTGTGGACGCATGGGACACAAAGCCATTGAATGCAGAGCACGAGTGAGGACAGACAGAAGTGGTCTTCAACACTCTGGCCATGAAGAACAGAAAAGCCTGGGTCGAGCTGGAAACAGGAAAACCATGACTTCTGCCAATGTTGCCATCAGAGAAAGAAACCTGGACAGAGAACCCTTCCAGAGAATACCCAGGGTTACGTCAGATCAAGTCCACAGAAAATCTAAAGAGCATGAAGAGGTGGTTCGGTGCGCATTCATAAACCGTACCAATAGTGACTTCAGTACCATGCCAGTAGTGAAAGGGCGGTATGAAGACATGGAAGTGGAAGTGCTTAGAGACACTGGATGCAGTGGTGTTATCAAGAGAAAACTCGAACCAGAAGAACAGTTTACTGGCAAGAAAGGGTATACACGGACATGTTGAATCAATTCCAAACGCTGACATTGAGATCTCCACACCATACTTCATCGGCAAGGCAAACGCCTTGTGTTTGCCTGACCCATCTCATGACATCATCAAAGGAAACATTGAAAGAGTCCGAGCAGCGGAAGATCCAGACCTTGCATGGCAGCACAACTGTGTAGCAGTAGCACGTGCACAAGCCAGGGAAGAAAAGGGAAAGGTGATCATCCCACTCAAAACCAATGACACTAGTGGAATTCCTGAGATAAATAGAGAAAAGCTGGCCCAGTTACAAGAAGTGGACCACTCTCTTGAAAAGTACAGAAGCAAAACGGACACCATAACCAGGGGCAACACTGAGGTTTCTTTTGATAAGAATTGGATCATGTACAGACTGTATAGAAGATCGTCAGTCGATGGAGACCAGACCATACGACAAGTCCTTGTACCAGCCAGCCGACGGAAAACTGTGATGGAGCTAGCCCATGACTCTATCTTCGGGGGTCATATTCATCATCATCATCATCAGGTGCCTTGCCGCATGGCGTTGGGATCATGGACTTCCATCTGTCTCTATCTCTTGTTGCCTCAAGCATCTCTTCCACCCTCCTTGTCCTCAGCCACCCTGCAAGTCCGTCTAGTATCTTCTCCCTGGGTCTACCTGGTGCTCTCTTTCCCTCCAGCTTTCCCGTTGTGACCAGGTGCTCCAATTCCCCTTTCCTCATAAAAGGGCCTATAACTATTGCCTGTCTTTTCCTTATCTTCCTTATGAATGATCTACTTGTGTCTGCCTCCATCAAGACTGTCTCGTTTGTTTTTTTTGCTGTCCATGGAACTCTCAACATTCTTCTTAGAAACCACATCTCGGCTGCCTCAATCTTGTTCTGGCTTTGCTTGTTGACTGTCCACGCCTCACAACCGTACAACAGTATTGGTTCTATATAGCATTCAAGAAATCTCTTCCTGATGTTAATTGGTAGGCATTTGTTGGTAAGAATGCTTTTCGTCTTCTTGAATGCTGTTTTGGCTTGGCCGATTGTGCTGGCTATATCTGATGTGCATCTGCCGTCTGGTGAAATGATCGTTCCCAGGTATTTAAACTTATCAACCTATGTCAAGATTGTGCCATTTGCTGTCATTTTGCATGAGGGGATTTCATGTTTTTTACTGATCACCATGACTTCAGTCTTCCTGCTGTTTAGTTCCAACCCCTTACCTTTGCTTTCTATTTCTAGTATATTCACAAGGTTTTATGGGTCCCTTTCATTTTCTGCAATTAGCACGGTGTCATCTGCATATCGAATGTTGTTTATCATTTTTCCTCCGACCTTTAATCCAGGGTCTTCCTCTAGGTTTCTCATGATGTTTTCGCTGTAAAGTGAAAACACATCTAGTGACAAAACACAACCCTGTCTGACTCCTATTTTGATGCTTTGGAAAGAGCTTATATCGTTTTCTATTCTCATTGCAGCTGTTTGTTCCCAATACATATTTCTGATTATTCGTAGATCTTTTCCATCATATTGGGGTCAAGAAAACAACTGACAAGGTCATGGCATCTTTTTACTGGCCAGGTATACAAGGTGACGTGGCTCGCTTTTGCAGGTCCTGTGATGTCTTCCAGAAGACAACTCCCAAGGGAAGAATCCCAAAAGTACCCATGTAGAAAATGCCCTTAGTCGACAGACCTTTTGAGAGGGTTGCCATCGACCTCATTGGAGAAATCAAGCCAGCAGGTGAAGCAGGACATCGTTATATTCTTACCTTGGTGGACTATGCAACTAGATATCCTGAGACTGTTTTGTTGAAACGCATTGATACTGAGACTGTGGCTGAAGCATTAGTTGACATGTTCAGCAGACTGGAGAGCACCAGGTAGACCCAGGGAGAGAATGCTGGACGGACTTGCAGAGTGGCTGGGGATGAGGAGGGTGGGGGAGATGCTGGGGGCAACGAGTGATAGAGATGGTTGGAAGTCCATGGTCGCCAACGCCAGGCGGCAGGGTACCTGATGATGATGATGGTGAACTTGGGGACGCAGTTTGTGTCTGACTGCATGAAAGAAGTTACTCGTCTCCTCAGCGTTTGCCAGGTGACCACTTCATCCTACCATGCCATGTGCAATGGCCTTGTAGAGAAATACAATGGAACACTGAAGTCCAGTTGAGGAAATTGTATGCTGACCAATCCCGACAATGGCATCGCTACATCAGTGCCCTGTTGTTTGCATACCCGGAGGTCCCACAGGAATCCACTCGGTTTTCACCCTTTGAACTACTGTATGGCTGGACCATGCAAGGCCTAATGCTCATCTTAAAAAAGCTGTGGACGAAGGAAGTGGAATCTCAGGAAGTCAAGAACAGCTACCAATATGTGTTTGAGTTACGTGAACAACTCGAAGTTACCCTGCAATTGGCCAGGAGTGAACCGGAAAAGTCTCAAGGCAAAAGCAAGCACTACCATGACCGAAAAATCAGGGTCAGAAAGTTTGAGTCTAGGACCAAAATCCTTATTCTCCTGCCAACCGACCACAAGAAGTTGTTGATGCAATGGAAAGGATCATACCCACTGAAAGCTGTCAAGGGGCTAAATGACTATGTAGCGAAAGTCAAAGGAAAACAAAAGATCTCCCACGCCAACCTCCTGAAGAAATACGCTGAACAGGAAGCAGAGAAGCATGCAGCGAATGCACAAGTTACTGAAATCCCGGGATGGGCGAAATTTGTCACTTGCAGCGTTGTTAGTGACTATGTTGCTGAAAAAACAGTGAATGACAAGGAACTGTTGGAGTTAGGTGACTTCAGTCCACAAGAAAGTGTAGACGATGTGGCTCTTGGACCCCAGCTTAACGACCAAAAGCAGGCTGAAGTACATGAGATATTGAAAGAACACTCAAACATATTCACTGAATTTCCTGGAGAGACTGACCTGATCCATCATGAAGTGAAGCTGACATCATCCACACCTATCAGGTCAAAGCCCTATCCCACGTAATACGCCAACAGAGAGTCACTGAAGGCGGACATTAAGGAATGCTGAAGCTGGGAGTGATTCGTGAGTCCAGAGGGTCATCTTACACATATCTAGTTGTCATTGTCAAGAAGAAAGATGGTACTAACAGATTCTTCAAATAAAAGATTATTTTCGTTTAACTTGGACTTGTGTAATCTGGCTCTGAGAAGAATGATCAACTGCTAGATCTTCATGAACCTGCATAAATTGCAAGACACTACCAGTCACCTACATCTTTACATGTGACAGTCTTGTACTGGACCGGTCGTGGCACTGAACAAAACCGTATTATCCATTGGCAGATTCCAAAATGGGGAGACAAACATGCTCCTAGAATAACGTATTTCGAAAACTTGAATGAACGTAAAAACGATCTAACATAAGTCTCGGGAATCAGATACGGGACCAGAAACAAAACCCTAAAAAAAAAAACCAAAAATCTGTATATATATATAAAAGCGCGGGAAAAGAAGAAATGCAAGTAGGCCTATAATTGGAAATATGACAAAATCTTAATGGCTCTCAAGAAATACTTCAGAATATGCACCTGGAAGTAACTGTCAGTGCAAGAAAAAGCATATCAACCATTGAGAAATTTGTATATGACTTTGATATGCTGTGCCTATAAGAAATCAGAATGTACCAAGATAAACAATAGATTTCGAAGACTTCATAGCTATTCAGAAACATGATAGAGGACTTGCTATTGTCATAAAAAAAAAAGTTAAAAGACAAGTTTCCAAATTTGAAATCAAAATCAAAGTGAATGTCAGCAATCAAGCAAATGGGAATCAGAAAAAGACAAAAGTAGAATCAAAACGTGTATGTCATCATCATCATCAGGTGCCCTGCCGCATGGCCTTGGCGATCATGGACTTCCATCTGTCTCTATCTCTCATTGCCCCCAGCATCTCTCCCACCCCCCTCGTCCCCAGCCACTCTGCAAGTCCGTCCAGCATTTTCTCCCTGGGTCTACCCGGTGCTCTCTTTCCCTCCAGCTTTCCCGTTGTGACCAGGTGCTCCAAATCCCCCTTCCTTATAAAATGGCCTATAAATGTTGCCTGTCCTTTCCTAATCTTCCTTATGAGTGATCTACTTGTGTCTGCCTCCATTAAGACTGTCTCATTTGTTTTCTTTGCTGTCCATGGAACTCTCAACATTCTTCTTAGAAACCATATCTCGGCTGCCTCAATCTTGTTCTGGCTTTGTTTGTTGACTGTCCACGCCTCACATCCGTACAACAGTATTGGTTCTATATAACATTCAAGAACTCTCTTCCTGATGTTAATTGATAGGCATTTGTTGGTAAGAATGCCTGTCATTTTCCCGAATGCTGTTTTGGCTTGGCCGATTCTGCCGACTATTTCCGATGTGCATCTGCCGTCTGATGAAATGATCGTTCCCAGGAATTTGAATTTATCAACCTGTGTCAAGGTTGTGCCGTTTGCTGTCATTTTGCATGAGGGGATTTCATGTTTTTTATTGATCACCATGACTTCAGTCTTCCTGCTGTTTAGTTCCAGCCCCTTAGCTTTGCTTTCTAGTTCTAGTATATCCACAAGGTTTTGTAGGTCCCTTTCACTTTCTGTAATTAGCATGGTGTCATCTGCATATCGAATGTTGTTTATCATTTTTCCTCCAACCTTTAATCCAGGGTCTTCTTCTAGGTTTCTCATGATGTTTTCGCTGTAAAGTGAAAACAGATCTGGTGACAAAACACAACCCTGTCTGACTCCTCTTTTGATGCTTTGGAAAGAGCTTACATTGTTTTCTATTTTTATTGCAGCTGTTTGTTCCCAGTACATATTTCTGATTATTTGTATATCTTTTCCATCAACACTGAGTCTCTCCAGTTGATTGATCAATTCATCATGTCTTACCCGATCGAAAGCCTTGGTGTAGTCAACAAAGCATAAATACAAATCCTTATTCATCTCATTTGACCTCTCTATGATAGTTCTTAGGATGTATATGGTATTAATAGTTCCTTTCCCTTCCACAAATCCACACTGTTCTTCTGCTATTTCTCTTTTGATTCTATTCCTTGTCCTCATCATGATTATTCTTAACAGGATTTTTGTTACATGATTCATCAAACTGATTGTGCGATGTAGTTCGCATTCTATAGCCCCTGTCTTCTTTGGGAGTGCAATGAAAATTGATTTTGACATATCTTTGGGGATTTTTCCAGTGTCGTAAATTTGATTTTGGAGGGCTGTTATTTTTTCTATGCCAAATTCCTCCAGGGCTTCAGTCATCTCTGTAGTAATGTTGTCTGGTCCTGGGGCTTTCCTGGTTTCATCTTTTTCAGTGCCGCTCTAACTTCATCTTTCATTATGGGTGGTCCTTCAAAGTTCTTTTTTATAATGTGTTCTTCGTTTCTGTCATCCTCAAAAAGGTCTTTAATGTACTCTCCCCATCTATCTAATATTTTGTCCTTTTCCATGATGAGCGTGACATCTTTCGATTTCAAGCACCCAGTTGATGTATTTTTCCTGTGGACAATTTCTTCAATTCGTCTGTACATACCCTGAGGATCCGTTTTGTGTCGGTCTTCCATTTCTTTGCACCTTGTTTTCAGCCAAGCTTCCTTAGCTTCTTCTCCTGGCACAACTTCACTGGCTCCCTGTATCAAAGCGCATACAGTACAAACTAGACACCATGTGCTACAAAACCCTCAATAACGCAGCCCCCGATTACCTGTCAAGCCTACTTGAGATCTATGTTCCCTCACGTACCCTCCGCTCTGCCTCCGATCCTCTGACTTTTCGCTTTCCACGCACTAAGCTCAATACCTATGGTCCACGAGCCTTCTCTGTTTCTGGTCCACTCTCCTGGAACAAACTTCCTCTCTCAGTCCGTCAGCAACCTACTTTTGCCTCCTTCAAGTCCGCTCTCAAAACTCACCTTTTCTCCTCTGCATAAAATCCTAACCTCACTCAACCCCCCTCTGCAGCCTGTCTCCGCTCGGAGGGGAATCACTTTGTTTTAATATATAATTGTATATGATGTGCTCTCTGTGGTTTTCCATTGCTTTTATTCTTGCTTTTATTGCTTTTATTCTTTCTCCCCATTTGCGGCCATGCGTGTGTGTGTGTGTGTGTGTGTGTGTGTGTGTGTGTGTGTGTGTGTGTGTGTGTGTGTGCGTGTGTGTGCGTGTGTGTGCGTGCGTGCGTGCGTGCGTGCGTGTGTCTTTTCGGCGCTTGGATTTGATTTTGTCGAGATTTTGCGCTATATAAATATTGGAATTATTATGTATGCATGTGCGTACGTATGTATGTATGTATGTATGTATGTATGTATGTATGTATGTATACGCTTAGATTTATGTATGTATGTATGTATGCATGTATACGCTCAGCTTAGATTTATGTATGTAAGTATGTATGCATGTATGTATGCATGTATACGCTCATATGTATGTATGCATGTATACGCTCAGCGCTTAGATTTGATTTTATCAAGATTTTGCGCTATATAAATAAAATATATTATTATTATTATTATTATTATTATTCCTGATCTCCTTGTTTATATTCCTGTAGATCTCTTCGTTTCTCTTTGCCTTCCTCCTTTCCTCCTTCAAGCTCAGAATTTCATTAGTCATCCAGCTCTTTTTTGCTTTTCTATCTGCCCTAGGGATTTCCTCACAAGCTTCATTTATTGAATTCCTCAACTTTGTCCATTGTTCCTCACTGTCACGAGCGTCTTCCAGAGCACTGAATTTGTTTTGAACATGTACATTAAATTTTTTACGTATCACTTCATCTGTCTTTAAGAGTCGAAGGTTTAATTTGATGTTGTTTTTGGTCTGTTTCCTTTTCCTCAATTTCAGTCGAAATCTTCCCACTACAGGATTGTGGTCACTGTTGCAGTCTGCGCCTGGTAGTGTTTTTGCTGACAGTAAAGAATTTCTAAATCTTTTGTTGATCAGGATGTAGTCAATCTGATTTTTGGTATTTTCTTCTGTGGTTGCTCAAATCAGGTGTTTCCTACTATGAACTCATTCATCTGTGCCCATTCTACAAGTTTCTCACCCCTTTCATTTTGCGTACCAAGGCCATGAGGTCCAACTATATCCTCACCCTATCCTGTGCCACTTTAGCATTAAAATCTCCCATTATTACCGTAACTTCTTCTTGTGATTTACATTGGACTTTGGCTATCTCTAATACTTCGTAGAAGTTGTTGATGTCTTCCTGAGTACTTGCGGATGTTGGTGCATACACGTGAATGATGTTGATATCAAATGGTTTGCCTCCCAACTTGACCAGCAAAACTCTGTCGGACACAGCCCAGTATCCCTTAACTGCTTTTGATTTGTCTTTGTCCATCATGATGCCTACTCCTCTTTCATGTGAGTTACCACCAGAGTATATCATTGTGTATTCTCCTGATGTTATCATGCCAGCCCCCTTCCATCTCACTTCCCCTAGTCCTAAAATACCAGTGTTAAGTCTTTCCATCTCTGTTTTGATATTTTCTAATTTAACCTTCTGCAACAGTGTTCTCATATTCCATGTTGCAACTTTGATGTTTTCAAATCTGAGTTTAGGGTTCGCAGTAACTTGCTGACGGTCTGGTGTCACCTGCGCCGCATGATGGTCCCTACCGGACGAAGCTGCTCCATAGGAGCACCTATTCACGTCGTTGTCGTGATTTATTTTTCTGTTTCTGTCCATGATAACCTGGGAAAAATTACGATGGTGGTTTCCCGTTGCCTTCCATCGGTTTGTGTACGGTCTCTCCGCTAGCCTTACTCTCTCCCGAGATGTCCACAAGGCAGTGGAGCTATTCACCCATAGCTTGGGGGTCTGGTTCGTGGGCACCAGGGCATATCCACACGCCGGTTGGCCTGTGTGCCTCACGTCTGGGGGCCAGACCTCCTCCGAGTCTTACGAGATTCAGCCTGAGTCCGTGAGGTGCTCAGTTACCGCCTGTCGCCACGAGGAGGCACAGCGTAGGGCTTGCTGATGGAGAGGCTATGTACTGGCAGGAAGAGACTTACGCCTTCTGCTCTTCTTTTAGCATGGCTGCAAGCAGCAGTGCTAACCAGCGGTGCAGGCTGAAGCCGACACACTAGATGCATCACATCTGCCAATATGACAAGCAACGTGTTTGTAATATAATAAAACAATTTCGGCCAGCTGGCTTTTGTCAAGTGTATATATAAAAGCCCACAAAAAATAAAGGCACAATTCCCATGCAGATCTGCCATTTTCTCCTGCTCAACGCCATGTTAAGTAAGTTGGCTACTGTTTCTTTCAGCTGTTATGATTTATTCTTTGTTATCTTGTATATACTTTGTCGAAGGCCGGAAGGCTGCATGGCCAAAACATTGTGCCTGACTCGTTTTGTTATATTAATGCTCGTCCTGAATGTATAGTTGTATTCTTCTGTCCAAATTAGACCTGCAATGATGTTGTATAAATTCTTGTGAACTGTTAGGCATATAACTTCGAACGCCATACGTGAAACAAAAGAGCTTTGTACTCATCTATGCCTATTGTTCACCCAGGATTCTGCACTTTTCAACAATGTCGAACTTCCGACGAGAAATAGAAGATTAGAGACCTTTAGATTTCATGTCACGTATCCGACACGGGCCAGATAGTAACGTACCGACTACGGATCGCACTTTCTCGAGCGATTTTGTCAATACGTACCGCTTCGATACGGACGTAACTACGTATGGAAGTCAGGTTATATGTGCTCTCGCCCTTATCTAGTTTGGAACTACATATCTTATGTTTCAAGGTAAGTAATATTTTGGTTGTGTTTTGTAACCCTTTCTCTATCTTGTTATGTAGGTCTTACGTCACAGTGTTTTAAACATTTCATGTACCAGTCGACCAAATGCACCGAGTGTCAGCAAACAAACCCCAGCTGACCTAAATATAATTGCGAACGAGACTTGAGCTCGTAGGCCCGGTTCAACTGCAATGTAGCAATGAAAAGCTATCATGTGGGTGCTAAGCATTATAAATGTCATGAGTGACGTAACTTTTTAGTGTTTCTGATTGGTTGTTGATAAATTTTCGGGGAGCGAACCCTGGAACCTCGAGTTTAGTTATTGGCAGATGAACGTCTGAACCATTCTGCCACTTTGTTATTGGCAGACAAACGTCTGAAATATTCTGCCACTTTGTTATTGGCAGATGAACGTCTGAACCATTCTGGCATTGAATATGTTTAATGTATGAAAGTGCTCAGGTATGAAGAAACGTAAGAGGGTACCTGGTGACTGATTTGATCAGGAATGTGTGTGTGCGCAAGGAGAAATGTTGGGAGACTGTTAAAAACAAGTTGCCGCTCACAGAAACCTGAAGATCAAAATGAATATGTAATTTGCTAGATGTGAATATAAAAATTTATTAAAAAGAAAGAAAGAGCAGTTTGATAAAGGGATAGTTGATAAATTAATTCAGTCTACTAAAAGCCAAAAGGAATTCTGGAACACAGCTAACAAATTTACTTTAAGAAGAAAACAACCTATAAATGATATAACGATCGATATGTGTGGTTCTACCATTTCAAAGCTTTATTAGAAACTGATATTGATGTTGATAACACAGAATAAGGATGTAGCCTACTAGTCAGTTAGAGTGATGGCTATATGAACCGCCCAATATCATAAGCTGGAGTACTATTTGCAATTAGGAAACTGAAAAAACGGAAAGCTGCTGGTCCAGATGGCATCAAAGGTAAACTTTTTAAGAATTTATGTGAGCAAGTAATGCAGATTTTCTTAAAGTTGTTCAATACTTTAGTTGATAATGGTGAATTTCCCCCAAACTGGACTGCATCTGTTATCTTACCGGTTTTTTTTAAAGGAGATATTGATAATCCTAATAGTTATAGAGGAATTTCGATTAGTGACATAAATAGTAAAACTATTAAGCATAACAATCAACAATAGATTACAAGAATGGATAGAAGGAAATAATATCACAGGTGACCATCATTTTGGTTTTAAAAAGAGATACTCAACTATTGACCATGTTTACTTTGTAAGCTCTTGTACAGAAACAGTTTGCCAATAATTGGAATCTACTTGTGGCATTTACTGACTTTGAAAAAGCATTCAATTCAAACAACAGAAATATACTTTGGCCTATTCTTCTCAAAAACAATATAAAAGGTAAACTGTATCCATGTATCAGAAGTATGTAGGATCAGGTAAAGTCGATGTGGTGCCAGTCTTACAGACTATTTCAACTGCACTGCAGGAGTGAAACTTGATGATTCATGAAGTCCAGTGTTATTCTTTCTGTTAATAAACGAACTAGCAATTGAGGTGTTTAACAATGGAAGACATGGTGCTGTTCTGTCTCGTGATGCTTTCGAATTATTTTTACTTTTGCTGGCAGATGATGATGTTTTGATGCTAGAACTGGACTCCAAACACAGTTAAACGGTCTGCAACGAATGACAGCTGCTGCACTTCATTTAAAGGTCAGGAATATCCAGGGACGTTCGAATGGCAGCGAAAGTGTTACCAGGAATGATGCTCTAGACAGCCCATTTTGCTGTACAACTAGATCTGACATGCCCCCATACTGGATCCCAAGTTTGCCGTCTTTCTGAGCCACCAACAGAACTTTTCTAGCGGTCATCAGGCCTGATTCCGTGAAGTCAGTGGCAAAGCCAGAAGTCAAAGTTAACATGAAACACCCGAGTGTGCTGGATGGGACCTAAAGCACCAATGCTTTGCCACTCTCCGGACAATAGCCTCCCAAATACATGGGTAAAGGGACAAATGAGTGGAGACAGGAAAAAAATGTTATCGCCGGTAAAGTCTGATTCATTGCTGAGTCTCAATGCAAATTAAATGCAGTACGTTTAAACTTCTAGAGAGCTCTGAAACCAAAGCTATTTCCGAAGACAAGACAGTCAAATTCAGGTTCAGGTTCAGGTTCATATTGCTCATAGCCCAGCCGACAACTGTCAGAGTTAACACGACGTTAAATACAACACTCAAGTTTAAATGAAAAGACAACAGGTAAAAACCAAACTCGTCGTTATCCTTCCAAGTCTAAAATGCATATAAACATCCTTCCCATGCGTAAAATCATATCAAATGAAATTTACTGATCTCTTGTAAACACATGAAAATTGCATCCAGAGTAACATCTCTGAAGAGGTTCTTTAAAGAGTCTGCAGTATAGTGCTTATGTCTCACATCGTGCACGTCCAAGCATTCAATAGGAAGGTGTCAGATGATCAACGGCTCGTCACATGATAAACACCATGGCGCTCCTTCATTTTTCAAAAGGTAGGAATGAGTGATGTGTGTGTAACCTACATAACATGTCTCTTTCCTACAGTTCCCAGGAGCAGATTGGAGAATCTCTTTAAGATTGGGGCGGATTTGGAAATGTTTGTTGCCTGCTTGTTCCAGTCCACCTTCCAGAGCTTTCCCGGCTGAGTGTGTACTTGGCTTTCAGATCTGTGCAAGGAATGAAGGATTTAGACATCTTTTCTGTTGTTGCGTTCTTGGCGAGACAGTCAGCCTTTTCATTGCGTCCAATACCAACATGGCCAGGAATCCAGACAAAAACAATGTGGTAATCTTCACTTGCAAGAGAAGCAAATATTTCAAGGAATTTAAGAAGCTTTGGGTGGCTAATGTTTCGGCAAGCAATTCCTGTACAGCGGAAAGTAAGTCAGAAAAAATGGGAAAATCTTTCTGCTAGGATTGGAACACCATTGTTGGTGCCAAAACCAGAGCAGTCCGTTCAGCAGTATATATGGTTTTGAAGAGAACGATTGGGAACAGAAGGCAGCAGCAGCAGCAGCAACACTTTTATCAGACTTTGATCTATCTGTGAATATTCTGTGGGATGATTCAAATGTCTGACAGAGTTTTGCATAAAACGATTTGTATGCCAGTGAAATCGTACAGTGTTTTCGGAAGATGCAAGATAAAAACAGACCTTAGGTGTGAAACAACTGCTAAATTTGGATCTGCCTTTTGCAAGTGAGGACAGACGCGGATTCCCATTTTGGATTTTTTTGCAAATTCAATTTGAAATTTGGGGTTGAAAATGCAGTTGTAGGCTTGATTTTCCAGTTCAAAAAACATTTTTGAGCAAATATTTAAGGTTGATTTCAGTCTACGGTTGGAGAGGGAGGTTTCCCCTGTCTCTGTGTATAAACTGTATACAGTTGTTGTTCTGAATGCACTCGATGGTGAGTGGAATCAAGTAGTTTTATGTAGGAGGGTCTTGCAGAGCCATACACTGCGCAGCCGTAGTCCAGTTTAGAGCAAATTAAAGCTCTGTAGAGGCGAAGCAGTGTTTGTCGTCGGCAACCCAGTCTGTGTGAGCTACGACTCAAAGAATATTCAGAGCTTTCTGGCATGAGGTTTTAAGATGTTGGGTATGATGAAAGAAATTCAACCTTTAGTCAAAGACCACTCCCAAATTTTAACTTCTTTTACGTCTGGAATGACTGCCTTTCCCAGACGGATTTCTGGATCAGCAAAGTATTGTCGAAGATTATGAAAATGGATACACTGTTTCGTTGTGGAGAAAGTAAAGCCATTAATCTCTGCCCATTGTTGGATCCTATCTACGGACAGCTGCAGCCGCCGCTGAACGCCCACATAGACACTTTCAGTTGCGTATAATGCAAAACCATCCACAAACAGGGAACAGTCAGAATCCTGCTGTACTGACTTGACTATTTTGTTGATCTTAGTACTGAACAACGCAGAAGAAAGAATACTCCCTTATTGCATACCCAGCTCCTGCTCATGGGTGACAGACATTGACAGACAGAGCAGTATCAAGCCACACTTGAAACTGTCACCGAGGCAAAAAGTTTTTAATAAACAGGGATAGGTGACCCTGAAAACCCAGTTTGTATAGATCCATAGGTATTCCTGATTTCCAGGCATATCATATGCTTTTTTCAGAAATGCATTAAGGATCGTCGTTTCAAGACAGATTTATAGTTGACTATGGAATGGTACCTGTGAAAACCACTTGTTCCTTAGCCAAAATACAATCATTTTACATTTTCCATGAGTCTGCTGTTGACCATTTTTTCCATCACCTTACAAAGTCAACAGGTTAGGGCTGTTAATGATAGTTGGAAGGACTGGACAGATCTTTTCCAGGTTTAGGTAGAGGGATGATCAGGCCTTTCTGTCATGAGTAAGAAGAGAATCTTGTCGTCCATATATGATTGTACACTTTTAAGAGGATTTCTAAACAATGTTCAGGGAGATGCTTCAGAAACGTGTAATAAATTTCATCCAGCCAGAGAAGAGTCAAAGCAAGTCAGAAAAGCAGCTTTAAAATCGGTTAAGGGTAAGGAATATTTCACTCTTTAGTGTGATCAGATAAGAAGTTACACGCTGTCTTTTCTTTGCGGGATTTGTTTAAGAGCGTCGATTTATCGGCTGAGGAAAAGCTGGTTTCAACAGTGGAAGATAAGTTAGAAACTGCTTTCTTGTCAGAGAATCTAATGGCTTGAGATGGTTAAGAGAGGGATAGGTGCTTTTCCCTTTAATTTTTTTTAAACGTTCCACACCTTTTTTTCAGAGTTTGGGGTGTCAGTTTCGAACAGAAGTCTCTCCAAGATTGTTGCTTACTTGTTTCAAAACATACCTAGAGTTTCTGATGAGCGCGAACATTGTCCGCTGATGGTGTCTGGAAGACACGATATTCAGCTCTGTTGAGGCTTATCTTATTTGATTACATTCAGAGTTAAACCAGGGTTTTCAGGCATTTGGGGTTTCTTTCACGATCATCATCATCATCATGTGCCCTGCTACAGGGCGTTGGCAATCATGGCCCTCCATACGAATCTATCCCTTGTCGCTGCAAGTACATCTCCCACCCTCTCTGTCCTCAGCCACTCTGCAAGTCCGTCCAGTATTTTATCCCTGGGTCTAACTGGTGTTCTCTCTTTCCCTCCACCTTTCCCGTTGTGACCAGGTGCTCTAATTCCCCTTTCCTCATAAAATGGCCTATAAGTGTTGCCTTTTTTTCCCCTAATCTTCTTTATCAATATTTCTTGTGTCTACCTCCTTCAAGACTGTCTCGTTTATTTTCTTTGCTGCCCATGGAACTCTCAACATTCTTCTCAGAAACCACATTTCAGTTGCCTCAATTTTATTCTGACTTTGCGTGTTGACTGTCCCACGCCTCACAACCGTACAACAGTATCGGTTCTACATAACATTCAAGAACTCTCTTCGTGATGTTAATTGATAGGCATTTGTTGGTAAGAATGCTGTTTTGGCTTGGCCGATTCTGCTGGCTATTTCTAATGTGCATCTGTCGTCTGGTGAGATGATCGTTTCCAGATATTTAAACTTATCAACCTGTCTCAAAGTTGCGCCATTGTCTGCAAATCATGAGGGGATTTCTTTTTTGTTTCCTACTGATTACTGATTGACTTCAGTCTTCTTGCCATTTAGTTCCAGCCCTTTATTTGTTGCTTTCTATTTCTATTGTAGGTCTTTTTCATTTTCTGCAGTCAGCACGGTGTCATCTGTGTAACGAATGTTGTTTATTATTTTTCCTCCAACCTTTATCCCAGGGCATTCTTCTAGGCTTCTCATGATGGTTTCGCTCTAAAGTGAAAACAAATCTGGTGACAGAACACAAACCTGCCTGACCCCTGTTGATATTTTGTAAAGAGCTTATATCGTTTTCTGTTCTCATTGCTGCTGTTTGTTTCCAATACATATTTCCGATTATTCTTAGATCTTTTCCATCAGTATTGAGCCTTCTAGTTGATTGATCAATTCTTTGTGTCTTACTCGACCCAAAGCCGTGGTATAATCAACAAAGCATAAATATAAATCCTTATTCAACTCGACTGACCTTTCTATGACAATTCTTACGAGGTATATAGCATTAATAGTTCCTTTCCCTTCCACAAATCCACACTGTTCTTCTGCTATTTCTCTTTTGATTCCGTTCCTTGTCCTCATCATGAGTATTCTTAAACAGGATTTTTATTACATGACTCATCAAGCTGATTGTACGATGAAGTTCGCATTCTATAGCTCCTTGTTTCTTTGGAAGTGCAATGAAAATTGGTTTTGACATATCTTTGGGGATTTTTCCAGTGTTGTAAATTTCATTTAGGAGGACTGTTATTTTTTCAATACCGAATTCTTCTAGGGTTTTCCACGATATGGGAGTGCTTTTTTGGCCAGTTGAGGATAACTTGTGTTAGTCTGTCTGCCGAACCGTCACTTTGCAGAACTTTCTCTTCCCCAAATTCACATTTTGATGGTCACAGTGAATAAATCCCAGTAAGCTATGTGGAAATTCAGACGTTCTGGTAAGGATTCATTTTCTACGTTTACATTTGTTAAGACATCTGGAAAATGGTCACTTTCAAAGAGATCATTGAGAATTCTCCATTCAGAATCCAAGACCAATGAAACACGATATGATTAATAATTATAGGTAGGAGATCCATCATTTAGACAACGTAGGTCTAATTCTGGGAAGATAGTTTCCAGCAGGAGACTTCGGGCTGAAGTATCCACACTACCTCAAGGGAATGGCCATTCAAATCTCCCAACAGCAGAAAAGTTCTTGGAAGTTCTTCAGTCAGATCAACCAGTTCTTCTTTTGTGACAAGAACAAATGGAGGTAGGTACAGAAAACAGATGGTTATGATTTTGTGTAGAGATACCATTGCCGCCACTGCTTGAAAAGAAGTGTTCAAACTAACCGGACTATACAAAACAGAACTGCGGTGGACCAAAGACACTCTATCTGTTACTCTTTCTTTCTTGGGTTGTGCTAGTTTTGAACATGAAAAGAATGTTGAAATCTGTTAAGCAAAAACATTTCCCATCACGCAGTAACATTTCTTGTAGAGCCAGCATAACGGGCTGAATGTCTCAACAAAGCAGCTGGAGCTCCTCCAACTTAAAAGTTCAGGCCTCTTATGTTCCAGTGAATGGTATTCTCCCTGAGTGATGGAAACAACGGTGAATAAATTTAACCTATGTCCGACTCGTCGTCCTCGATTTGCAAGGGAGCAAATTTGTTCTCCAATTTTTTTTCTGCCCTTTTCAGATGGTCAGACTTGCTGGCTGAGCTGCCAGAGGACAGAGAGGACTCAGGGCCTGTTAGCCCTGTTGGAATTTATTTCATCTCCACCATCATGACCTTTGGCCTCCCCTACCCACTGTGAAGCTGCTCCCGGTGGTCGGGAGGGGAGGGAATGTTTGCCAGCCCAGCACTTAGGGGTTCAACTGCTGGGCAGTCTGAGAAACAGCGCCTTTGACGCCCCTGCTGAGGGCTTTCATATCCTCTTGCAATGTCTGGAATAAAGCTTTCGGTCTGACAAGCAGTGGAAGCTACATTTGCTTTCTTTACGGCTGCCGCGTAGTTTTCGTTGGAAAGGGACTGTTTTCTTGTACTAGTCGTTTCACCTGATGAAATGGGACTTTTTTCTTCTTCGTTTTCATTCACTGTATTTTCTGTTTAGTCTGCCATATGGGGCAGCTCTAAGAGGAGGAAGGTTGACTTCCTGCGCAATTTATGCACAGTACTGGTCCGTCATATGTTCCTGCATGTGCTTATTTGGCACACATGCCACATTTGTTTCTGTATGGGGACATCTGTCCATAACATGTCCGAACTTCTGGCACTTGAAGCATTGCATTGGCGAGAGAACATACAGGGAGGCTTTGACAGTCAGATACCGTATGTTTAACGATTGTGGTAGCACAAGAGAATAGAACGACAGCCAAATGAATTGGTGATTTACAACATAAGCTCCAGTACACTTATCATGCTACATTCGGAGCTCCTCTTCAGTTTCTACTACCTGCGAATGTAAAACGCATGTTAGTCTGAAAGAAAAAAACGACAATGCCCGAATTCAAATTTCGAGAAATACGACAAACATTTGGTCAACGATGAATAATATCCTTTTTTATGTATAATGACACTTAACAAGACTGTTTTCATAATATTTCTTTCAATATAAGCAGACCAATGTACAACTTGCAGCCGTCAAAAATAACGAGCTGATATGTCTGAAAAAATATGACTGTGACAGCATTTTCTGTACATACAACTCGCTGTACATGTTGAATTCGATTCAAGCCACATTCATGTGTTACCTCAGCTCATGCGGACTGATCCGCAGTCAGGCGAAACACCGATAAGAGTACTCGACCTCCGGTTTGGTCAAGTCGATAACGTTGTTGTTGAGGTCAAGGCTCGCTGAACCAAAGAGGCGTTAAAGAGAAAAACCAGAGCTCAGTACAGATAACCCCCAGTTCTGACCAGCAGGTAGCCTGACCTCGGCTGAACTCAAAACTGTCTAGCTGTAGGTACACGTTGACTTTTTAAAGCTGTCTGAACGCTTTAACAATCCTGGTGCCTTCAAAATGCAAGGCAGTGTGAAAAAAAAATCATTTTGAACACAGTCGACAGCACATTTTGCCGACATATTTTATGTGCGCGTACACACACACGCACACACACGCGCACACACACACACACACACACACACACACACACCTCTCTCTCTCTCTCTCTCTCACACACACACACACACACATCATCATCATCATCATCATCATCATCATCATCATTCTGACTCACTGATATATTGTGAGGATGGCATTATTGTTGTGGTGACATTTTAAGAATTATGATAACCCGACTAACACATTTTAAAGCAAAGACATTGTTCTGAACACAACCAGCACTATTTTATAAAGTGTCAATTTTCAAAGAACAAATGCAGTTCCTGGCAATCCGGTTTTTTTGTTTGTTTGTTTGTTTTTGTTGTTGTTGGTTTTTTTTTTGGTTTTTTTTTTTTGGGGGGGGGGTCCGTAAAAGGGGGATTGGTAGTACGGCTTGATCAGTCATTGTGGTTAGCCTACTAGGTTTTCTCTGGTTTCCAACAGCACACAAACCAGCGTTTATGTACAGGGTGAATAGAATTCAATCAGTGTAATTCACTAACTGCATGAGTCATGTTCTGTTGATTTTGTACACAGACGGACTCGTACATACCTCAGTCACTTAAATCAATTGTCCTGTGTAAAATACGTCACGCGCACGTGCACGTGTTTTTTTCATTCGTCCTGCTTTTAGAGATAGAAGATAATGAAAGAAAATCGGACCACAAACTCTTCAAATGTAAAATTCTCTAATAAACAACAAACTACATACAGCTTGTGACAGATAAACCTACGTAATGCTATGTGTAATCTTAAAACACTGGCAAACATAACATGAATAGCATCTGTCCCCTAAAATTTTATCTTATCCCACCTCCCTCATCCCATTTTAGCCCTTTTCATAGGAAACATGGGGGGGGGGGGGGGGGGGAGAAAAAAGAAAGAAAAGAAGGAACGTCACATACTAGTCACGCAGTGTCTCACAGAAGCAGACATTCAAGTGCTGCCGTGTTTATATGATCTTTGACCTTCAAGTATCACACAAGTAGGTTAGGCAAAGTACCCTACAGTACACGTGCACCGAAACTGAGTTATATGCGGGAACAGAACGTTACAGAACAGTAACAAAGTGAATCTTTTCATACTCGTTCAAGTTGCTCACTGGTTCGCTTCACTCAAGAAATCGAACGAAGGAACGACAAAGTTTTGTTGTATTAAGTATTTTCATTTCCTGAATCGACCATGAAAAACATAACATTGCAGATTCATGCGTTGTGACAGCGTATTCATAGTTTATGCAAGCAAGACGTCTATTGCGGGTATGAAGTGATCACGTTTGTGGCACGTTTTGAAGACAACGTGACGGCAAAAGGTAATCGTGTCAGCTCTTTCAGTCTGCTCTCTCTCTCTCCTCTCTCTCTCTCTCTCTCTCTCTCTCTCTCTCTCTCTCTCTCCTCTCTCTCTCTCTCTCTGTGTGTGTGTTATTACTTGGAGTTTGTTAACTAGTGATTCACCGCACTCGGACAGTTCCATATGTGCTTCACCAAAATTTGCCAGCAATAAGACTACCGTGCGCAAAATCTTGTGCGCTGGCAAGGTCTTGACATAGGATGGGAGAGGGGCGTAAAGATCTCCAATCCAAGGATCTATCATAAAAACAACCAGGTCTTGAAAAAATTCCACTTGCATCTGGTGTTTCTGGGCGGTCACCCATCCAAGTACTAACGTAAGTCCGATACATTATCTATGCCTGAGCAGGTGTTTTCTATCGGTACCGTTTGTTTGCCCTCACTCTGTTTTTCTCAGTGTGTGTTGTTGTGTGTGTGTGTTGTGTTGTTGTTGTGTTGTTGTTGTGTTGTTGTTGTGTTGTTGTTGTTGTGTTGTTGTTGTGTTGTTGTTGTGTTGTTGTTGTGTTGTTGTTGTGTTGTTGTTGTGTTGTTGTTGTGTTGTTGTTGTGTTGTTGTTGTGTTGTTGTTGTTGTTGTTGTGTTGTTGTTGTGGTGTTGTTGTTGGTGTTGTTGTTGGTGTTGTTGTTGTTGTTGTTGTTGGTGTTGGTGTGGTTGGTGTGGTGTGGTGTGGTGGTGGTGGTGGTGTGGTGTGGTGTGGTGTGGTGTGGTGTGGTGTGGTGTGGTGTGGTGTGGTGTGGTGTGGTGTGGTGTGGTGTGTGTTGTGTTGTGTTGTGTTGTGTTGTGTTTGTGTTGTGTTGTGTTGTGTTGTGTTGTGTTGTGTTGTGTTGTTGTGTTGTGGTGTGGTGTGTTTCAATTTCTTTTTTGGTTTGTTTGTTTGCTGGTGGTTAACAACTCCAGATGTGTCACGCACGGCACATAAGTAATGTGCACTGTGTGGTGTATGTGTATGTTGAAGTGTGTGTATGTGTGCACACGCTTTGTGTGTGTGTGTGTGTGTGTGTGTGTGTGTGTGTGTGTGTGTGTGTGTGTGTGTGTGTGTGTGTGTGTGTGTGTGAGTGTGTGTGTGTGTGTGTGTGTGTGTGTGTGTGTTGTGTGTGTGTGTGTGTGTGTGTGTGCATGGGTGTGTGCGTGAGTACATGGGCGTTCCCTCGCAGGATTGTAGGTAAAGAAGTCACAGGTAAAAAAGTCACAATACCTTCAGATATCTCTATTCAGCCTTCGGACTTCTTCATCAGCTAGATACTGATATTTTCCGCCACGTTGACTGGGTCAGGGGGTAAATGCAGTCAACAGATTTCACGCGTCTTCCAAACACAGCTGTTACAGCCCTTAGAACAGCATCTTCAAAATCTGTGATGACAGTTTTTACGTTCAAGTCCAAGTTTAAATCTGCACATTTATCAACAAATGCCTGTAAGAGGTCTTCATATGATATCCGTGTTTTTGTTGGAAGAAAGCATACACTGCTGTGACATCGGTGTTTCCCAAGGGCATGCAAATAACGTAAATCTGCCTGAAGATGGATGGCGCCATGGAATAATTGCCATCCAGAAAGCAGTGCTGATGCAGGAAGCCTCAGAGCCTCATGCCAGCTGTTATGTAGAACACAAAAATTCGATCATCCCCGTTGAGACCATTATCAGCAAAGACAAAACATTCGGGATTTTGGGACCTGCAATGATGGTGGAAGGAGTTTGCGGAAATAAACTCCTTGGTATCTCGTACAAAGATCATATAACCAATAAGGAAGTGAAAACACGAATCGAAAACGCCATCCGGCCGTATGAAGACCTCCTGACTTCAGTGATAAGACGCAAACTGAGGTGGTACGGGCACGTCACTCGATCATCTGGACTGGCCAAGACCGTCTTGCAGGGAACAGTTCAGGGAGGGAGACGAAGAGGCAGACAGAGAAAAAGATGGGAAGACAATATCAGAGAGTGGATTGGCCTTGAATGGAACATCATTCTGCGGAAAGCTGAGGACCGTGAGGAGTGGAGGAAGTTGGTTGCAAAATCTTCAGTGGTGCCCCAACGGTCAACCAGACTACGGGACTGATGATGATGATGATAGATGATGGTGATCTCATGGGGAATCTCCCAAAGTTGACCAGGCATTGAGATACAGGACATGTCCGGCGCTGGTTCCGATAGTTCTCTTGCAGGTTGGCGGGTAGTAGGGCTCTTACATCATCGTCACACTGACACCTTCTGCGAAAATTTGAGCTGGAGTATCTCTGGTCTCTACAGCCTGATGCTTCATAATGATCCTCACTTTAGCAAGACAGATAGATTTGACTTTCCTCAGGAGCGTCATTATGAGCCTGTCCTTCTTCTGGATTTTCTCTTTCCAAATCAGTTTTAAAGCTTACTCGGCACTGGGCATTTGATCTTTTGACACACTTCTAGGTTTTGGTTGTACGAATAGAATGCTTGATGTACATAAAACCAGCATCGCAGAGTTTCAGACAACTTTGTTGCTCTTGATAATTTCTATGGCGGTAAAAATTACTAGCAGTAAGAATTAAGGACAAAAAATTAAGTCAACAGGTCTTCAATAAAAATGATATAGCGACGTATGAAAGTTTCAGGTTTCATTAAATGAATTCATCAAACAATGACACTGGCAAATAGAAAAACTCCAACTCTAATCACATCTCAGCTGTGTGCTCATGTGTGTATGCGTGTATGTTCGCACATGAACTTCGTGTGTTACGAACAACTCTCAGGAGACTAGATTCATCTTAACCCAACCATTACAGCTCAGATTGAGCAGTCGAAGTGATGATACTCAATGTATTAGCCACAACTGTATTTAGAGGTGGAGTGCGGTAAGACTGAAGGAGATAGTAGTGGAGGTGGGGGCATACCAGGGACACTTCTGTTGTACTTGTTTTGATATCCTTTATCTAATTCATGTATATGTATTTATCCAACTATTTTATTTTGTATCTGATTATATTTTTTAAAAAAGTACCATGGACACTACTTTTGCATTTGGTTTCATATCGATTAATTGAATGCCAAATATGCTTTAGCCCGCGAAAACAAACGCATACAGAAGACAATCAAATATTCACAAAATACCGAACAATATCATTGAGAGAGAAAATCATCTATGATAGTGATATATCAAGCTTGTATTATTCCGACTTCTCAACTCTTCATCACTGTCTATCATTGCCTTCACTCCCAGAGGAAAGAGTCCCCCGCCAGTTGTCCCCTTCCCTCCCACTGTCCACCTGCCACTATACGAGACGAAATGCCGCGACACTCAGAATGCTAGTGCATCTCAATGTCACCGTACTTCTTATGTCAGACATTGCCCCACTTCCAGGTCTCAGTCAACGATCCTCCCCCCCCCCCACTCCCCCATGGGGATGTCGGGGGCTCTTTCAGTATAAATAATATCCCATCTTCTGGAAATTCTGTGCTAGAAATTTCATCTTTTCTGTCACTCTCTTTGTTTCTGCCTTGTTCGTTTGCTTTCTGTCATTTCTTCCTATCATTTTTCTGCCTTGGTAGCCCATTCACCTGTATGTGTTTGGTAAAGTCTTACGTACTTTCTCTTAGGATTGATAACTGGGTACATGCATTCAGTGATGTTTGGCTCAGGGAAATGAGATATGCGGAAGCAATTTTAGGTAATTTAGGCCCGTTTTACATATGTTTTAGTGTCTTTAGTTATATTCGCATTTGTATTCACGTATGTTGTTTTCTAAAATCCATGTGTGATAAAATGGACGGATGGTTCTTGGATTATGTGCGCGAATGCATCGATATGTGTACTTCATTTTCTTTTCCTTTTTCCTTTTTTTGTGTTTTTTTTGTGTGGTCCTGTTGAAGTATTTGTGTATGGTTTGTGGTTTGAAAAGTGTTATAGCCCTGATATGGCTGTACGCAGTCGGCTGGGTTTTAAACAAAATAGTAATAACAGTCAACAATAAGCTGGATTATCTTAACTTTCCATGGGAAATGTCTCAAATCATTTTGCAACAAAATACCCTTACCAAGACTTCTCAGTCATTCTGATTAATTGCGGCATTGTATTGTGATGGGTGAATATACGTGTGTGTGTGCATACATGCTTCGTGCGTGCACGTGTGTACGTGTGTGTGCGTGCGCGCGCGCGCGTGTGTCTGTGTGCACGCGGTGTGTGGTGTGTGTGTGTGTGTGTGTGTGTGTGTGTGTTTGTGTGTGTGTGTGTGTGGTGTGTGTGTGTGTGTGTGTGTGTGTGTGTGTGTGTGTTGGAAGTACAGCAAAGTCGATAGGTGCACATTCTCAGTTTGACTTAGATATTTTAAGTTTATAATAACTAAGTTTAAACTTGGTATTTCGGAAATACCACAGTATTTGCTGTAGGTATAAGAGACATGATTTCGTCAGTTTTGTTTAAAGCCCAGTCGACTACGCCAAGCCATATCAGGGCATAATCATCTCAAAACCTGTACACTAACTCACTGGAAAAAATGGAAAAGAAAACTAAATACATTCGTGCACGTTATCTAAGGATAAGCGCCTGGCGTTGATCACTCCGTCCAATTTGTCGCCAGGAGGTTTAACTAAAAAACAAACCTTAATACAAATTTAATCATTACTAATGACACGACACTTTTTTCTTGTCAACAAATATAGAAAGTAAAGGATATGAAATGTTTGCACACCTCTCATTCGTTTGTAGTCGTCACGAGTGAATAAAGCCTCCGAGTACCTTGATTACTGGTGTGGATGTACCAAACTTGTGGACATGGAAGGTACGCGTGTACCGAACTTCTTTCTTTCAGTACAGGCAGTGCATAGTTCGCGGGTTGTTATGAACTCAATTTATTCTATTTGCTCAATCGCACAGTTTGTGTTGCGTGTGGCACGCAGGCATGCTAAATTTGATTAAACTGTGGTCTTGTTTTGGAGCTGCTCTGCTCAGTGGTACAGTTTTCCGCACTTCCACCTCACTCTTCCCGGTTTATTTTCCCTACTCCTTTCTCACCTGACGTGCGTGTCGTTGTTTATGCCTCATCTAAAAATGGAATGGAATCCTTCAGTATTCAAAATATTGGGTATATGATTTACCACAGACTTAAAAAGTTGTGTGGACATGAATTATTTGCAAAACTTTACAGAAGTATAAAAAATGTATAAAGTATGGGTCAGAAGGATACTTACGCCTTTAGGTAGGATAGCTGCTCTCAAGTCATTAATCTTATCCAAACTTGTATACTTATGACTTCTTCTGCCTAATCCTTCAGATATGTTTATAAAAAGTCTACAGACACGCTGTTTTAAATTTGTGTGGAAGAACAAACGAGACAGAATAAATAGAAAGACTATTCACAAGAGTGTAAGGAATGGGGTATAGGAATACCAGAACAGGCTCTAAAGATTGGCTGGATAAGGAAATTAAAAACTTCAACATATAAATGGAAATCGTTTATAAATGTTCTTATACCAAAACTAGCAGTTATGGGAAATTGATTATGGTCCAAGTCTTCCGTCAACTTTAAATAGTGGGAACGCTTTCTGGCTGGATGTGTTTCAAGCTTACAGAAAGTTTGGCAGTACTGTTAAACCCATGAGTGCTGCTGATGTTCTTGCAGAACCATTGTATTTTTTTAACGAAAAATTGATTTAAACAGAGCCTTACTGAGATGAAATGAATGGATTCTAAACAATGTTTGTTGTATTGCAGATTTATGTAAAGATGACGGAACTTATTTAAGCTATGCTGGATTTGTTGCTAAATATAACGTGCGAACAAATCAAATTTTCTCAACTATGCATCAGTTATTAAGAAAACAAAGAATTTTGTAAACAAATTAGGTATACCCATTAACTGTAATGAAACAGCCGCGACACCATGCTACATACACTTTTAACCTCGGTAAACAGAAGAGCAAGAGTGTACTTTAATTCATGACGAAAAGATGCCAAAACGCTGCGAAAAGTGGAGTATGAAAAATCGATCAGTAATATCGACAGTACTATTAAAACGAGCTTCGTATCGTGGCAGCAATGATCCCACCAGTAATAAAAAATGTCTCTAGCTGCAGCAGCAGCACAGAATCAGTCACAGTTGATGTCTTTTTGGTAACAATCTTTGGTGGACGTAGCACAGAGAATTTTATTGGTGGTGGTGACATCATCATCAGGTGCCTTGCCGCATGGCGTCGGCGATCATGGACTTCCATCTGTCTCTATCTCTTGTTGCCTCAAGCATCTCTTCCACCCTCTTTGTCCTCAGCCACTCTGCAAGTCCGTCTAGTATCTTCTCCCTGGGTCTACTTGGTGCTCTCTTCCTCTCCAGCTTTCCCATCGTGACCAGGTGCTCCAATTCCCCCTCCTCATAAAATAGCCTACAAATGTTGCCTGTCTATTTTTGGCTATATTTGCAATTTTTTTTATGGTGGCGACAATGGACATGACACTGATAGTAGTTTAAAAGTACTAAAAGATTGTTGGTTTTGTACATGTAGAATGTGCTGTTTGCCTTCTGAATGCAGACGACACAGAGAAGAAAGCGAAGATGGAAAAAGCGTCGGAGAACAGGTCCAGACGTAAAGCCAAGGATGCCTATGACTCTGGCGCAGAAAAGGTGTGCCATACGATGCTACTATGTTCTCTTTCTGCCTCCCTGTCTCTATCTGTCTTTTTTTCTCTTGTGTCTCTGTGTCACTGTGTCTCTGTCTTTCTCTCTGTCTTCCTCTCGTTCTCTGTTTCTGATTTTTTCTGTCTGTGTATTTCGTGTAAAGCCTGGAGGAGTCTTCCATATCACCAACATGATAGACTTGGCTGCAGCAACATACCACATAACGTCAAACTGCATCTTATTCAACACTTCATAGCATACCTCATCAAATTACTCCACAAGACACTACACTACTCCACATCATACTGCTCAAAACACCAAACTATATAACTCTACATCATCGCCATCATCATGTGCCCTGCGGCATGGCATTGGCGATCATGGCCCTCAATATGCATCTATCCCTTGTCGCTGCAGGTACATCCTCCACCCTCTCTGTCCTCAGCCACCCTGCAAGTCCGTCCAATGTTTTCTCCTGGGTCTACCTGGTGTTGTCTTTTCCTCCACCTTTACTGTTGTGTCCATGTGCTCTAATTCCCCTTTCCTCATAAAATGGCCCAAAATGTTGCTTGTCTTTTCCTAATCTTCTTTATGTATAATCTTCTTGTGTCTCTCTTCATCAAGAATGTCTCCCTGTATTACACTACACCACACTACAATCACTCCACAACACCTGCACAAAACTATATCACACCACACAACACTACATTCACTCCACACTACACTATATCACACTACACCACACTGTATCACACCACACTAAAATCGCTCCACAACGCACATCACACCACACCACACTATAATCACGTTACAACATACTAATCACACGACACCAGACTATGTCAAACACCACACCACGCTATATCATACCACAACACACTATATCACACCACACTACAATCACTCCACAACACACTGCATCACATCACAACACACTACATCACACCACACTACAGTCACTCTATAACACATTATGTCACACCACAAGACACTATATCACGCCACACTACGATCACTCCACAACACACTACATCACACCACAACACACTACATCACACCACACTACAGCCACTCCACAACACATTACATCACCCACACTACAATCATTCCACAACACACTATATCACATCACAATACAATTATTCCACAACACACTACATCATACACACTACAATCATTCCACAACACACTACATCACACCACACTACAATCATTCCACAACATAGTAATCACACCACACTGCAATCACGCCACAACACACTATATCACACCACAACACTACAATTACGCCACAACACACTATATCACACCACAACACTACAATTACGCCACAACCACTATATCACACCACAACACTACAATCACGCCACAACACACTATATCACACCACAAACACTACATAGCACAACATAGATCACACCACAACATACAATTACTCTACAACACACTATATCACACCAGACTACAATCAGCCACAACACACTATTTCACACAACAACACACTACAATACGCCACAACACACTATATCACCACCAAACTACTACAAACACCACACACCCATATCACACCACAACACACTACATCACACCAAACACACATTACTCACACCACACCACGCAGATCACAACATCCACAACACACTATTCACAACCACACTACAATCACCCACAACACACTACATCACCCACCAACAACAACACCACACACGCCTACACACCACACACACTATATAACCAAACACTATATCACACAACACACTACATATCACACCACAACACACATATCACACCACACTACAATCACTCTATAACACACTACATCACACCACAAGCACACTACATCACACACACACTACACACTCACAACACACTATGTCACACCACACTACATATCACTATACAACACACTATCATCACACCACACTACAATCACTCCACTAACACAATACATTCCACACACAAACACACATCATGCCACAAACATACATATCACACGACACAACATGTCACACACACTACAATCACAACAACACACTACATCACACCACACTACAGATCATTCCACAACACAATATACATCCACACACACTACAATCATCCACACATACATATCACACACACACACTATCAACACCCACAACACACACTCACACCAACCACAACTACAACACATCTCTCACACCACACTACAATCATTCCACAGCACACTATCTCACACCACACTACAATCACTCCACAACACACTATCTCACACCACACTACTATCACTCCACAAACACACTCAGCATTACATCACAGCTACAATCACTCTACAACACACTACATCACACCACACTACACATAATAATATAATAATAAAAAATAAACAATATTTATACAGCGCAAAAAATCTTGATAAAATACAAATTAGCGCTTGAAAAACACACACGCACAGCACGCACGCACACGCACACGCACGCACGCACACACACACGCAACCACGCACACACACACACACACACACACACACACACACACACACACACACACACACACACACACGGCTATAAATGGGAGAAAGAATAAAAACAATAGAAAATTATAGAGAGCATATTATATACAATTATATATTACAATGTGATTCCCCTCCGAGTGGAGACAGGCTGCAGAGGGGATTGAGTGAGGTCAGGATTTTATGCAGAGGAGAAAAGATGAGTTTTGAGAGCGGACTTGAAGGAGACAAAAGTAGGTTGCTGACGGACTGAGAGAGGAAGTTTGTTCCAGGAGAGCGGACCAGAAACAGAGAAGGCTCGTGGACCATAGGTATTGAGCTTAGTGCGTGGAAAGCGAAAAGTCAGAGGATCGGAGGCTGAGCGGAGGGTACGTGAGGGAACATAGATCTCAAGTAGGCTTGACAGGTAATCGGGGGCTGCGTTATTGAGGCTTTTGTAACACATGGTGTCTAGTTTGTACTGTATGCGCTTTGATACAGGGAGCCAGTGAAGTTGTGCCAGGAGAGGAGATATGTGGTCAGCTTTTTTCTTTTTGAGCACAAGGCGTGCAGCATTGTTTTGAATGCGCTGTAGGATGTGAGTGGTGGAGGCAGGAAGACCGGACAGGAGTGAATTGCAATAGTCAATGCGAGACATTATGAAGGAGAGAACGAGTTTTGCAGTTGTTTCGACAGAGAGATACTTCCTGATCAGGCTTATACGATGGAGGTGATAGTAGCAAGATCTGGCAGTTTGAGAAACAAAGTTATTCATGGAGAGGGTAGAGTCAAGGCAGACACCAAGGTTTTTAGCTGAATCAGAAATTGGGACTGATGTGTTACATAATGGGAGAGAAAGAGGAGGCAGCTGAGAAAGTTTCTGACGGGTGCCAATGAGGATAGCTTCTGTCTTGTCATCATTTAGCTGAAGTTTGTTGTATGTCATCCAATTTTTAATGTCCGAGTAACACTCAGTGGTGCTGTATATTGTCAGGTGAATCACTGTCTTGAAGTTGGGTGTCATCAGCATAGAAGTGGTGTTTTATAGAGTGGGAGTTGATGATGGTGGACAGGGGGGAGGTGTAAAGAGTGAAAAGAACAGGGCCAAGGACAGATCCTTGTGGAACACCACAGGTCAGGTATGCAGGTTGAGAGTAAGTGCCATTGATGAGAACAGTTTGTTTTCTGTTTGATAGATATGAAGTGAACCAGGAGAGAGCAATGTCAGAGATGCCAAAAGTATGATGAAGTCTAGAAAGGAGAATACCATGATGAATGGTATCAAAGGCTGCAGACAGATCAAGGAGTGTGAGGAGAGAGACTTTGCCAGTATCAGTTGCAAGGAGGAGATTGTTGAGAATGTGTAGCAAGGCAGTTTCAGTGCTATGGCACTGGCGGTAGGCTGACTGGAAAAGATTGAGGAGATTGTTGGCAGACAGGTGAGAGTTCAGTTGGTTGAGGACAACTTTTTCAAGCAGTTTTGACAAGGAAGAGAGATTAGAGATAGGCCGGTAATTTTTCAGTTCATTTGGGTCTAAATTGTATTTCTTGAGGAGAGGGTGAACAATAGCAGACTTGAAAGAATCTGGGACAGTTCCAGTTTGGAGAGAAGTGTTGATGATGTCAGTGATGAATGGGAGGAGCGTAGGGAGACAGTCGGAGTAGAGAGAACCTGGATGAGGATCCAGTTCGCTGGTTTTGAACAACACACTGCATTACATCACGCTACAATCACTCTACAACACACTACATCACACCGCACTACAATCATTCCACAACACACTACATCACACTAGACTACAATCATTCCACAACACACTACATCACACTAGACTACAATCATTCCACAACACACTACATCACACTAGACTACAATCATTCCACAACACACTACATCACACCACACTACAATTATTCCACTACACACTACATCACACCACACTACAATCATTCCACAACACACTACATCACAACACACTACAATCATTCCACAACACGCTACATCACACCACACTACAATCATTCCACAACACACTGTATCACAACACACTACAATCATTCCACAACACACTACATAACAACACACTACAATCATTTCACAACACACTACATCACACCACACTATAATCATTCCACAACACACTACATAACAACACACTACAATCATTTCACAACACACTACATCACACCACACTACAATCACTCCACAACACACTGCATCACACCACACTACAATCACTCCACAACACACTACATCACAACACACTACAATCATTCCACAACACACTACATCACAACACACTACAATCACTCCACAGCACACTACATCACAACACACTACAATCATTTCACAACACACTACATCACACCACACTACAATCATTCCACAACACACTACATCACACACCTACATCACTCACAACATCACACATCACAACACATACATCACCACAATCATTACAACATTCCACAACACACTACATCACAAACCACACTACAATCACACACAACTACATCACAACACACTACATCACACACACACTACAATCATCCACAACACACTACATCACACACACTCAAATCACTCCACAAACACATACATCACAAACACACTACAATCATTCCACAACACACTACATCACAACACACTACAATCATTCCACAGCACACTACATCACACAACTACAATCATTTCACAACACACTACATCACACCACACTACAATCATTCCACAAACACACATACCAATCAACCGCTACAATCACTCCACAACATACTACATCACAACACACTACAATCACTCCACAACACATTACAATCATTCACAACACACTACATCACAACACACTACAATCACTCCACAGCACACTACATCACAACACACTACAATCACTCCACAGCACACTACAATCATTCCACAACACACTACATCACAACACACTACAATCACTCCACAATACACTACATCAAAACACACTACAATCATTCCACAACACACTACATCACAACACACTACAATTATTCCACAACACACTACATCACACACACTACAATCATTCCACAACACACTGCATCACAACACATCACAATCATTCCACAACACACTGTATCACACACACTACAATCATTCCACAACACACTACGTCACACACACACTACATCACTCCACAACACACTGTACCACACTACACTACAATCATTCCACAACACACTGCATCACAAACACAATCATTCCACAACACACTGTATCACACTACACTACAATCATTCCACAACACACTACGTCACACAACACTACTATCATTGCACAACACACTGTACCACAACTACACTACAATCATTCCACAAACCACATACATCACACCACACTACAATCATTCCACAACACAATGTATCACACCACGCTACAATCAGTCTACGACACACTATATCACACCACACTACCATCATTCCATAACACACTACATCACACCACACTACAATCACACCGCAACACACTACACTCAATCCACAACCTACTGCATCACACCACATTACAATCATTCCACGGCACACTACATCACACCACACTACAATCATTCCACAACACACTACATCACACCACACTACAATCACTCTACAACATACTTCATCACACCACACTACAATCATTCCACAACACACTACATCACAACACACTACAATCATTCCACAACACACTACATCACACCACACTACGATCATTCCACAACACACTGCATCACACCACACTACAATCATTCCACAACACATAGTATCACACCACACTACAATCATTCCATAACACACCACATCACACCACACCGTGCTATATCACACCACACCGTGCTATATCACACCACACCATACTATATCACACCGCACAAAACCGTGTCACATCACACAACACTACAATCACTCCACATCACACTATATCACACATCACACTATATCACACCACACTACACTATATAACACCAGACCACACTCTATCACATCACACCACACTATATCACACCATACTACACTATATAACACCAGACCGCACTCTATCACACCACACCACACTATATCACACCAGACCACACTCTATCACACAAAACTACACTCTATCACACCACACCACACTGTATCACACCAGACCACACTCTATCACACAAAACCACACTCTATCACACACCACACACACTACAATCACTCCACAAGACACTATATCGTACCACAACATTACAATCACTCCACAACACACTATATCATACCACAACATTACAATCACTCCACAACACACTATATCATACCACAACATTACAATCACTCCACAACACACTATATCATACCACAACATTACAATCACTCCACAACACACTATATCATACCACAACATTACAATCACTCCACAACTCACTATATCATACCACAACATTACAATCACTCCACAACACACTATATCATACCACAACATTACAATCACTCCACAACACACTATATCATACCACAACATCACAATCACTCCACAACACACTATATCATACCACAACATTACAATCACTCCACAACACACTATATCATACCACAACATTACAATCACTCCACAACACACTATATCATACCACAACAATACAATCAGTCCACAACACACTATATCATACCACAACATCACAATCACTCCACAACACACTATATCATACCACAACATTACAATCACTCCACAACTCACTATATCATACCACAACATTACAATCACTCCACAACACACTATATCATACCACAACATTACAATCACTCCACAACACACTATATCATACCACAACATTACAATCATTTCACAACACACTATATCATACCACAACATTACAATCACTCCACAACTCACTATATCATACCACAACATTACAATCACTCCACAACACACTATATCATACCACAACATTACAATCACTCCACAACTCACTATATCATACCACAACATTACAATCACTCCACAAGACACTATATCATACCACAACATTACAATCACTCCACAACACACTATATCATACCACAACATTACAATCACTCCACAAGACACTATATCATACCACAACATTACAATCACTCCACAAGACACTTTATCATACCACAACATTACAATCATTTCACAACACACTATATCATACCACAACATTACAATCACTCCACAACACACTATATCATACCACAACATTACAATCATTTCACAACACACTATATCATACCACAACATTACAATCACTCCACAACACACTATATCATACCACAAGATCACAATCACTCCACAACTCACTATATCATACCACAACATTACAATCACTCCACAACACACTATATCATACCACAACATTACAATCACTCCACAACACACTGTACCACACCACAACACACTGTATCACACCACAACACGCTATATTACACCACAACAGACTATCGCATCACATGTGCACAATACACTATCACATTACACCACATTACAATTACTTTACATCACAACGCGTTACATCACTCCACCTTAAATTGCATCACTCTACAGCACACCATTCTACGAAACACCTCTATATCACACGACACCAAACTATGTCAAACACCACACCACGCTAGACATTAAATGAAATTGAACACACACACACACACACACACACACACACACACACACACACACACACACACACACACACACACACACCACCACCACCACCACCACCACCACCACCACCCCACACCACACCACACTACGTTATATCACCCTGCATCGCACCACCTTGCATCACACTACACCAGATTACTTCACTCTTTATCACAATACATCACACCACACCACACCACATCACATCACTCTACACTACCTCACACAACATTACAATATATCACACCACACACTGCATCACGTCACACCAATCACTGCATCGCATCACTCCACTCACTACATCACGTTACATCACTCACTACATCACGTCACATCACTCATTACATCACGTCACATTAGTCACTAGATCACGTCACATCACTCACTACATCACGTTACACCACTCACATCACGTTGCATTACTCTCTACATCACGTCACATCCCTCACTACATCACGTCACATCAATTACCACACATCACATCATTGACTACATCACATCACATCACTCACTACATCACACCACTCATTACACTACATCACATCACACATCACAATACAAGTAAGTACAACACAACACTCTACAACACATCACCGCCGAACAACACATCACAACACATAGCTCAAGATACACAACACAACACATCAAACCTGCATCAACTAAAGAACCCAGCCCCAAAGTACGTGTGTATTTTCCAGATGGGGTCTTCATGCCAAACAGGCTCATTAGTCAAAGACGAAGCGGATGGTTCTTCAGCCATCCCCACTCCCATCTACACCACCACTTGGCCCTCCACTGCCTCCGCCACTTTCCTTCCTCAGAGCCACCATCTGGAATATCCACACATGAAGGCACTGCAGCCATGCCAACGACAGCATCAACAAGAACGGAACTACGACAACCTACGGTACCAAAAGCATCAGCACCAGCAACCACTCAGACAACACGAAGTTCAGCAGAAAGAGGGTACAGAATCTAATAAGAAAGGGATGAGCACGCTTCAGAGAATTCTCATGTCCTCCACCACATCGTCAGTGTCATCCTCTCAACCCGTTTTAAACGATGCAGGTACTGTGTGTATGCCTGTGTGTGTATGTGTATGTGTGTGTTCAATTTCATTTAATGTCTATCCACATAATGTGATATTAGACTGTGTGTATGTGTGTGTGTGTGTGTGCGCGCGCGCGCGCGCGCGCGCGTGTGTGTGTGTGTGTGTGTGTGTGCGTGTGTGTGTGTGTGTGTTTGTGTGTGTGTTTGTGTGTGTGTGTGTTTGTGTTTGATTTACATTTGTCATAGTCATTACCTGAGTTACGTTTTAGCATGACATGTATTCCTTTACCGGGTTTCCACTTCAGTTTTTAAACTGGTTTATTCTGTACCCAATATTTTGAAAACATTGAAAACTAGATCCTCCCAGTTACAACAAGTTAGAACCATCTTTTCAATCTACAGTTTCCAAGATCAATATCGTTCTGTCAAAAGAAATAACAGTGACACAACTGATTATTTGATTAAGACTTTAGGAAAACCAATTATATATCAAATTCGTTCTCATGAGTATTATTATTTTCAGTGCTACCTGCTAAGGTTTCCAACAGACGATAATCATCACCACAACCTTAAAAAATGTGAAAACGTAACCACAAAATTCCCCTCTTATAGTTCATTGGAACCGTTTAATCAGTTTCTAATGGATGGTTTATTCTGAACTGTTCTTTCAGACTTCAAACAGAGGATATCGTCACCATCAACTTTCAACAGTGCAAACCATCCTTACTATCTAAGACTACAGTCCCAAGCGCATCCCCATAAGAACCGTGATTTCTTCCCTGTACAGAACGCAGCCAAGTCCCAAGACTGTCAGCAGGGGTCTGAGGCCTTTCAAGACTTGCCATCACAACAGAAGACAAGCCCCAGTAAAACATGCTGCTTCATCCAGAATTTTCAACACAAATCCCAGGATATCCAGCACAGAGATAAACATTTTCAGCAGAAATGTCAGGATTTTCAACAAAAATCCAGAGACTTTCAGCATAAATATCAAGACTTTGAGCACGTGCCTCCAGATCTCCTGCCTTCAGATCCCCACATGTATTGGCGGTTATCCGAGGAGGAGAAGACTTTGCTTACCCAGCTGTCCAGCGCCTATCAGGACACCCTCATGACTCTGCCCGAGAGAGTGCCGTGTGACAGATCGGGGCTCAGGCAGAATCTGTCTGATGAGTCTTCTGCTGTGCAATCAATGGAGAATGTGTTCGAGTCCTCCAAAATGAATGCTCAGCATCTCATCCATTTTGTACAAAAGTTGAGTGATTTTCAACAGCTACGTGAAGACGATAAACTCGCTGTTCTACAGGTAGGGTGGTGTGTAGTTGTTCATTGATATTTTTCTTTTATTCCCTTTGTAAGAAACGTATCCGTTTTCTTTTTTTATTCATTTATTTTTTGTATAGGTTTCTGTGTCCATGTATTCTACATTTTTATATTGCTTAAACGACAGTTCGTTATGCGCGCGCGCTGAGGGAGAGACAGAGACAGACACAGAGACAGAGAGAGAGAGAGAGCGTGTGTGTGTGTGTGTGTGTGTGTGTGTGTGTGTGTGTGTGTGTGTGTGTGTGTGTGTGTGTGTGTGTGTATGTGTGTGTGTGTGTGTTTACATGCATGTGGCTGCATGTACTTGGGAGTGCCAAGCGGAAAGCAAGAGAGAGAACTCAGAACTCAGTAAGTATTTACTGTACATCGGCCTTGGGCCCAATACACACATGGGGAAGGCGGGAGGGGTTCGTGTTTTCTGTTGTTTTCACTCAAGCTCTACTATCAAATGGCAGCATTTCGTGTGTTCAAAACACTGGATATATCACATTGTCTTCTTCTAAAAGTTACTAACACATTATCTAGGATACATACATCCCTGCATTTGCAATAACCAATTGCAGTTTTTTTCTCAGTTCATATCCACTCATTTGCCAACCAAAAATATTTATCACATATAATTTGTCCAACTGTCAATTAGTATAATAATTGACTGTCAGATAAACAGATCATGCAATGAATGCACTGATCTGTCAATTTTTCATATAGTTGATTAACTAATTCAACATCCACTTAACATAATCAGTCAATCACTCAATCGATTAATTAATCGGTCATTGAACCCGTGAATCAATCGACCAAACAACTTCCAATTAACTGGTTCAGATATATCATCAGATTGTACAATCCATATCAATTTAGTTGCCATCACTTTACATAATCAATCAATCAATCTATCAATCGATCGATCAATCGATCAATTAATTAATCAATTAATCAGTCAATTGGTCAGCCAGGCAACTTCGAGTTAACTGAGTTAGACTATCATATATATAATCAATGTATCAAATATCGCTGATCAATCATCCATACATTCAATCATTCAGTCACTGATCCGATAGACAAATCAATCAGTCCAACAAATAGTTGGTCGGTAAGCGATCCATCAAAATAAATTTCAGATAATCAACCCTCTATCAACTGCTCATTTGCACAGCTTTTCAATTCATCCATCATTGTATCTTTAGCGATCATTGAAGTAAATGGACAATGAAATCAAACAACTGACAATTTAATCAACAAAAGTAACAATCAGCCACCCAGACAGTCAATTCATTGGGAAAACATATTCATAATGCCAGCCAGTTGATCAGAATAATCGAAGATCATTCATTCACTTATCAAACTGACCGAAAGTCCACACAAACCAAATGGTTATTCAAGGCATATTACCACTTTAGCATCCTTACATTCAAACAGGCACTCTGAACTCGTACGTCGGTAATCAGCTATAATACAGACCATAGACTGGTCTGAAGGTTATGAATAAACATATGTAAACCTACACACGCATGGGTATATACATATACATACACATACATATCAATATCGCATGTGCTGTTCATACACGTACGTACACACACACACACACACACACACACACACACACACACACACACACACACACACACACACACACACACACACACACACACACACACATACATATGTATGTATGTATGTATGTATTTAAATACACATACACAAATATGTATACTCAGACACCCGCCCACATACGAAGATATATATATATATACATGTGTATATACTCAAATACATAATATACTCTAACATACACATATAACAATACTTGTTCTTCCTTACGATATTAATGAAGTATTGTCCGGAATTTTAGTCTTAGTATCCACATAACTCTTTAATTTTCTTCCCCTGTAAACATTATTTCTCCTATTTATGGCATGGAAAACGTATGTTGACAAACTATGACTTCGACGTATATTTGTTGATTGGAGAAGTACCCATATGGGCATACTGACTAACTCATTTAAAAACTTCGCTCTAAGATCAGTGTAAGTGGAACATTTGAATAGTTTTAATTTAATTACAATTACAATATTTATATAGCGCAAAATCTTGATAAAATCAAATCTAAGCGCTGAAACAGACACACACGCACGCACGCACACACACGCTCGCACGCACACACACACACACTCACTCATACACACACACACACACACTCACACACACACACACACACACACACACACACACACACACACACACACACACACACACACACGCATGGTTATAAATGGGGAGAAAGAATAAAAGCAATAGAAAATTATAGAGAGCATATTATATACAATTATATATTACAATGTGATTCCCCTCCGAGTGGAGACAGGCTGCAGAGGGGGTTGAGTGAGATCAGGATGTTATGCAGAGGAGAAAAGGTGAGTTTTGAGAGCGGACTTGAAGGAGACAAAAGTAGGTTGCTGACGGAGTGAGAGAGGAAGTTTGTTCCAGGAGAGTGGACCAGAAACAGAGAAAGCTCGTGGACCATAGGTATTGAGCTTAGTGCGTGGAAAGCGAAAGGTCAGAGGATCGGAGGCAGAGCGGAGGGTACGTGAGGGAACATAGATCTCAAGTAGGCTTGACAGGTAATCGGGGGCTGCGTTATTGAGGCTTTTGTAGCACATGATGTCTAGTTTGTACTGTATGCGCTTTGATACAGGGAGCCAGTGAAGTTGTGCCAGGAGAGGAGATATGTGGTCAGCTTTTTTCTTTTTGAGCACAAGGCGTGCAGCATTGTTTTGAATGTGCTGTAGGATGTGAATGGTGGAGGCAGGAAGACCAGACAGGAGTGAATTGCAATAGCCAATGCGAGACATTATGAAGGAGAGAACGAGTTTTACAGTTGTTTCGACAGAGAGATACTTCCTGATCAGGCTTATACGATGGAGGTGATAGTAGCAAGATCTGGCAGTTTGAGAAACAAAGTTGTTCATGGAGAGGGTAGAGTCAAGGCAGACACCAAGGTTTTTAGCTGAATCAGAAATTGGGACTGATGTGTTACATAATGGAAGAGAAAGAGGAGGCAGCTGAGAAAGTTTCTGATGGGTGCCATTGAGGATAGCTTCTGTCTTGTCGTTAAGCTGAAGTTTATTGTATGTCATCCGGTTCTTAATGTCCGAGTAACACTCAGTGGTGCGAGTCAAGAGGCGCTGTATATTGTCAGGTGAGTCACTGTCTTGAAGTTGGGTGTCATCAGCATAGAAGTGGTGTTTTATAGAGTGGGAGTTGATGATGGTGGACAGGGGGGAGGTGTAAAGAGTGAAAAGAACAGGGCCAAGGACAGATCCTTGTGGAACACCACAGGTCAGGTATGCAGGTTGAGAGTAAGTGCCATTGATGAGAACAGTTTGTTTTCTGTTTGATAGATATGAAGTGAACCAGGAGATGTCAAAAGTATGATGGAGTCTAGAAAGGAGAATACCATGATGAATGGTATCAAAGGCTGCAGACAGATCAAGGAGTGTGAGGAGAGAGACTTTGCCAGTATCAGTTGCAAGGAGGAGATTGTTGAGAATGTGTAGTAGGGCAGTTTCAGTGCTATGGCACTGGCGGTAGGCTGACTGGAAAGGATTGAGGAGATTGTTGGCAGACAGGTGAGAGTTCAGCTGGTTGAGGACAACTTTTTCAAGGAGTTTTGAAAAGAAAGAGAGATTAGAGATAGGCCGGTAATTTTTCAGTTCATTTGGGTCTAAATTGTATTTCTTGAGGAGAGGGTGAACAATAGCAGACTAGAAAGAATCTGGGACAGTTCCAGTTTGAAAAGAAGTGTTGATGATGTCAGTGATGAATGGGAGGAGAGTAGGGAGACAGTCGGAGTAGAGAGAACCTGGAAGAGGATCCAGTTCGCAGGATTTGAACGACATGGATCTGATTGTGTTGAGAATTTCTTCTTGTGAGACTGGGGTAAAAGTAGTAAGAGGTGTGCCAGAGAAGGAAGGGTCAGGTGGGCATGGTTGACAGGGTGTCCTGTCAAGCCTGTCACGAAGAGTTTGTATTTTGGCGGTGAAATACTTGGAGAATACAGATGGGAGTTCTTCATTTGTGTGTTTTGTTGGGAGAGATAAATCTTTTCGTGTGCCAAGGAGATGATTCATGGTTGTAAAGAGTTCTTTTGAAGATGAGGCATTCAGGATTTTGGTTTGGAAATAGCTTGTTTTTGCAGATGCAATGAGGGTGGATACTTTTGTTTTAGAGGCTTGGAAAAGTTGCCTATGTACAGTGAGTTTGAATTTGCGCCAGCGGCGCTCTGTTCTGTGGCGGGCACGTTTTGCACAGGCAATCTCATGAGTGAGCCAGGGGGGGGGGGGGGGGGGCGGTCAGGTAAAAGACGGGTTGTGGCTGGAGCATGAGTGTCCAGAAGATGGTGGAGAGTAGTATAGAATTCATCAGCAAGATTATGTGACTTTTCAGAAAGGAGACGGGAGGCCTCAGATGAAAAAGTGGAAAGGTCGATAGATTTGAGATTGCGTCGAGTCACTGTGCGCGTGGTATGGGAAGGAGGAGAAATGTCAAGAGAACAGAGAATTGCAGAGTGGTCAGATGGAAGAGCTGAAGTTAGACGGGTAGAAAGAACTAAGCAGTTGTCAGTAGCTGAATTGTGGTGATCACGAGAAATGATCCAGTCAAGAGTGTGACCTTTTTGATGGGTTGGTTCAGAAATGTGTTGTCATATTGTGATTGGACTGCGAATTGATGATATGCCTTGTGTCATAACGGTGAGTGTTGTCATAGTGGACATTGATATCACCTAGAATGATGAGATTTCCAGGTAAGAGGCAGTAGTAGTCAAGTAGTTGGTCAAAGTCAGAGAGAAACGTGGATATGGTGAGCTTGTTGGCAGAGCTAGGTGGAGGTCGATAGACACAGGAGAAGGTGATGGGGTGAGGGGTGGATTGGAAGGATACTTCAACGTGCTCGAAAGAAGGATGGGAGAAAGGCAGAGACTGCGAGAAAGATAGGCGGGAATGGAGTGAGTCGTTGTAGAGGATGGCAATACCACCACCTGGATGAGCGATGGAAAGCCTGTAACCACTCGGAGTGAGACTCGCATGTATAGGTTCATGACCAAGGGGGTTAAGCCATGTTTCGGTGATAAAAGCAATGTCAACATGCTCATCTGCGATGAAGTCAGCAATGACATCCGCTTTGCCATCTTTGCATGTTGACTGAGCGTTAAAAAGGCATATTTTTAGTTTATCAGAGTCACATGGCAGTGGCCGAGGTGGAGATGAAGGCGTCACCGACGGGACAGAAGATGAAGGCGACACCAGCGGGGCAGAAGATGAAGGCAGCAACGACGGGACAGAAGACGAAGGCGGCACCCGCAGGACAGAAGATGAAGGCGGCACTAGCGGGACAAAAGTCAAAGGCGGCACCAGCGGGACAGAAGGTGAAGGCGGCACCAGCGGGACAAAAGACAAAGGCGGCACCGGCGGGACAGAAGGTGAAGGCGGCACCAGCGGGACAAAAGACAAAGGCGGCACCGGCGGGACAGAAGGTGAAGGCGGCACCAGCGGGACAGAAGGTGAAGGCGGCACCATCAGAACAGAAGGAGAAGGCGAAGATGGCAGAGGAGGAGACGAAGTCTGCAGCAGCAAGGTCGAGGGCAGGGGCAGTGGAGGAGACGATGAAGCAGAAGACGAAGTGTGGTGTCGGACTGGTACAGCAGGAAGGCAGGTTGTGCCAAAGACGGTGGAGACGTCCAGCACGACAGGATCGCGCAGTGCGGGGCTTACGACACAGCCCCAGTGTACGTATGCGCTGGTAGACGTCTCCACCGAGGTAGCACTTGCTGTGTTAAAAAGTGTCAGTCCAATTTGTTTTATAAAGGACGGGTCCATAATTGCGAGCCAGTCGGGAGAGGATGATTTTGGCAGGTTGGCGTGTGGGTTGGTCAGTTCACAACACTTGAAGCCAGAGAACGACAAAGGTTTGGGAGCTGTAGCGTTGGGCGAACACAGTAGGCCAAATGTAAACACAGTTCACAGATTAAATGTCCGACTTGAGCGGCTGAATTAAAATGATGAAAAGTAGGTATAAAAACTTTAAAATCAGATTATCTGATAAAATATTGAAAATTAAAAAAAAAAATTTACATCACCATATGTCGGGATTTAAAAGGAACAAACTGATACAAAATTCAATGCATAAAATCAAATAGAACCACGATAAAATCACTGTAAAAACACCACACACACTTTTGCTGCCTGCTAGCGCGACATCTACTCACACATAGTAAGTGTTCTTCATTTTCAGATTGTGTCCTGCAAAATGTGCATGCCTTTTCTCGATCAGATTCACTATCTATTTATATTTTTGTTCAGTGGCAGCTAATAGATTCTCTTACTTCTATAGAGATTTTAACATTTGATGGGTGTTCTGTTGCTTCATTTCATTCTATTTCTGTATTAAAATCGCTCATCATTTGTTGAGCTGTTGTCTTGAAATGCATGTTTAGAATGATTGAACCAATCATCAATCCTTATGTTGTTAGTAACTATGTTTTCGTTACTAATACCCCATATTTCTTTACTCAGTCTAGAAATCCAAAACAAGGGTGACTGCCCGCGTTCAAGCAATCAGGAACCAGAAAAAAAACACTGAAAAATCAGAATGCGTATTCAATAAAACCAGACAAGAAACGTTCTGATTTTTTCGTGTTTTTTTCTGGTTTCAGTCTAGAACTGGAATGAATTTGAAATATTTCTGGCTGAGCATTCTGCTTTTAATGTTGTAAATTGCTGTCTTTTGGTCTTTAATAATACCTTGTATTTCTTTCGAGCTTCACAATACACTATCCTATCATTTTTATCTTTTGTTCTTCTGTATTGTTTAAGAGTTTTTCTGCTTTCTCCCTTGCTTTCTCACATTCTCCATCAAACCATTCAGACCTTTTTCTGTTCTCTATTAATTTTTTATGGTACATACCAGCCAGCTTTTTTTTCTAGACATTCAACAAATAATATTAAAGCGTTATCTATATTAATGTCTAGTGTCTTTGAAGACAGTGCGAGCTTACTCTGGAGGTAATTGCTTTGCAGATTGTTAATAAAATTGTCTTTCTTATCATCTTGTCATACGAACTTCTGTGTGTGTTATTTTTGCTATTTCTAAATTGTTTTCCCTCACTTTTTCCTCTTATTTCAAACTTTACTTCTACTTTTATAACTGGTAAATGATCCGACCCTTTGAAACTGTCAACCTCTAATGAAACAATTTCAATTGATGAAAACAGAACACAGAATACAATGACATAGTCAACCACGCTTGACCCAGAATCTTCGATATGTAACTACCGATAAAAACTGGTTCACACAGACCCTTCAAAATGATACAATCAAATATATTACAAAGTTCGAGCAGCTGGTTTCCAAAAACGTTTGTATGGCAGTCATGTGACTGTCTCAAAAACTTACTGATAACAGACAGATTCGCTCAGACATTGTCACCATCATATTCAGATGAACAATAGATATCATTAGCTGCTCTTGCATTTGAATCACCTGCCAACAATATAAATTAATATTGTTCCAATATTTCCATACCATACCCGTCCTGTTTGTTATTCCAGTATGGAGAATCATGTCGGGGGACATATGTACATGTTGACAGTAATAGATTTTCTTTCTTCTTCAATTCGTTTCACAAAAGACTCAAATGTATTTCTTATCATGAGTTTTATTACTGTTAGTTTGATGCTGCTTTGTCTGAGGTTGTCCCTCATCTGCTTGTCTCTTAAAACGGCCATTTTGTCAGACCAATGGCGATGATAGGCCGCGGGTCATTTCCAGGGCGCCGTGGTTTGCCTTAGTGGAATGCCCTGACAGTGTTTTCTTGTTGCCATCTGGGGTTTAAATCGTGGTAGTTCAGAACATCGATAATGATCTGAGCTGCCATGGCTTTCTCTTCCCTTTCACACTCCTCTACATTCATGAATTTAAGATTTGTCACTTTAACGTCCTCTTCTACATATTCTAGGTTTCTTCTCAAGTTTGTCGTCTCTCGATGATGATCGAATTATTCTCTTTAAGGATTTCTTTGTCGTCGTTGTTTCCATCAGCACAGCGTTTCAGTTCATTGATTTCATCCAGAATATCTGTGGTACTGTTTTGTAATTTTCACTATATCATCATTGATGCTTTGATCCCATTGGAATTAACATGCAGTTTATGCTGCAGTTGAGAAAAACGACAGCCATACTGCCTGATATCGAAAGATATCCTCCTGAGACATTTTAATGTTTATGAAAGATGGGATTTTCAGGCTTCTGTATTTAATGATTGTCTGTACCAAAGTATTTATCAGGAACCTGTACCTAAAAGATGTCTATACCAAAATCTTTGTCAGGCGCCTGTACACATGCAGTATCTATACCAAAGTCTGGCAGTCGCCTGCATATGTTTGAAATCTGTACCAAAGTCTTTGGCGGTGTCGCACCCAATATTTGAGAGAAACTACTGAGGCGTGTAACCTGACCCTCTAGTCACACTGACCACATGTTCTCACAAGCACAGATATACACCTTTGCAACTCAGACGCTACCGAAATTGTAACATCTTTGTGTCGCTGGTGAAAATGCACACAGGATGTTCATGTAAAACACTCCAATATTGTGAACTGTTTTTGTTTTGAATAAAGAATCTCCTTTTTAACACCATGTGATTATTCAGTTACTAATTAGACCCACCTGTACCGTCTACGTACGATCAGTTGATACCTATTGGTACACACACCTGTCATAACAGTGCCCACCAAAAGTCACACCCATTGAAACACTGTATACATTCAAACAACACTCGTCTGACTGCTGGTCTCGCCCCTCCCGAGAGCTAAGCGAGAGAGAGAGAGAGAGAGAGAGAGAGAGAGAGCATGAATGATAGGAAAAAACACTATTTATAACATACACATCAGAATTCATACATTAACACAAGTACAATTATATATAGACTCACGACTTCCAGCCATACTTATACATATCCTAAAATCATAAATGTATAAGCAAATGAATGATTACGTGATGCCACATAATCAGTAACTAGTTAGAAATGGAAGTACACATTGGTGATCGAGCAATTATGATATCAACAATAGAAGGCCTGGGTGTACGGGTAAGTCTTTGACGGAATTCCGTGTATTATGGCATTTATCTTGATTATCTGTGGTGGCAATGTGCCATTGCGTCATATTGTCTTCTGGCATTGTGTGCAGGCGTCAGGTATCCGTAGCGTCATCCTTCGCTGGACCGCGCTGTATGTGGTGGAGCGTAACGCTTGGCTGACCCGCTTTGGTGAGTGTGATGTCAGCACAGCTGCCATTATCTTTGGCCATGAAAACACCATGCAGGAGATTGCCCGTTTCTGCCGCTCCCTGAAAACCCTTCTGAAGAATGACGTGACGCTCTTTGTCCTCATGCACTGTCTTGTTATCTTTGACCCCTGTGGTGAGAACCTGGTGGACAGACAGGCCATCAACATCTTGCTGGACAAGTACGTCATTCTGCTCAAGCACTACTTGGAATCTGAGTACTCCTTTCTGTACACAGATCGCTACCTGAGAGCTGTCATGGACAAGACAGCGGAACTCCGCAAGCTGGCAGAGAAGAGTCTGTCAGCCGAGAAAGTGTTCATGGACTACGTGTCGCCTCTCATAAAGCAGATTGTCAGCGTGCAGAATTGCTAAACATGTTCTCTGAATTATCGACTTGCCGGATATAAGTCAAGATTATTATTATTATTATTATTATGAACATTTAGTACGCCTAATCAAATTAATGCCCTAGGCGTTAACAATGGCAAAACATATAACCGAAATCACAAGCACGCACACACACGCCCACAAACACACACACGCACACACACACACACACACACACACACACACACACACGCACACGCACACACACACACACACACACACACACACAGCACGACATGCAAATGCAATGACACATTGACACTAAGACATTATAAAGCCAACATTACGTTACATGGGGGGAGGGGGGCAGAAATTACCAGTTATTTGGGAAACAGATGAGTTTTGAGGGAGCGTTTGAATGTGGACAGAGAGGGTGAGTATCTGAGTGAGCGAGGTAGCTGATTCCAGATAGTTGGAGCTTGATAGGAAAAAGAACGCTGCCCAAACCTTTTAGTGCGGACTATGGGGATACTATAGAGACGGGTGTCGGATGAGGACCGCAAAGCTCGAGATGGCGTGTAGAGATGTAACAGATGGGCGAGATACTCAGGACAGGAAGACTCAATAAATTTGAAGCAGAGACAGGCAATCTTGTAGGATATTCTTTGCTGAACCGGGAGCCAGTGAAGAGAACAGAGCAATGGCGTAACATGGTTAAATTTTGAAGAGCGGAAGATGAGACGGGCAGCATGATTTTGAACTTTCTGAAGTTTGTTAATGAGGTGAGAGGGGGAACCAGACAAAAGAGCATTACAGTAATCAAGACGAGATAGAACAAGTGCTGAGAGGAGATGGCGGATAGAAGCAATTCGGCGGAGTTCAAGAAAACAAGTCCGACAAACGTTGCTAACATGCAGATGGAAGGACAGGGTTTGGTCAAGAGTTACACCAAGGTTACGGGCAGAATAGGAGAGAGTGATAGACGAGTCAACAAGTGTGATGGAGGTTGGAAGAGAGGGGTGATTTTGGAGTTTGGGTGGGGTGATCAAAATCAATTCGGATTTCTCTTCATTCAATTTCAGTTTGTTTTCAGTCATCCAATCCTTCAGGTCGGCTACACAAGATTGGGTGTTTTGGATCATGAGGGGAAGGTCAGGGAGAGGCCCAGAGACATACAGCTGATTGTCATCCGAGAAAGAATGATGCTGAAGTAGGTGTTCTTGGACAATAGAGGAGACAGGATAGGTGTAGAGAATGAAAAGTAGGGGGCCCAGAACAGATCCCTGTGGCACTCCATAGGTCAGACAGGAAGCATTAGAAGAAAGACCATTGACAGAAACTACTTGCAGACGATCGGTGATGTAAGAATGAAACCAATTCAAGACAGTATCATGGAGCCCAAAAGAGTGATGCAGACGGGAGAGAAGGATAGAGTGGTCAATAGTGTCAAAGGCAGCAGATAGGTCCAAGAGAGTCAAAAGTGATACATTGTTAGAGTCAAGAGTAGTCAGTAAGTCGTTGCAGATTTTGAGAAGAGCAGTCTCGGTGCTATGTGCAGAACGGTAAGCAGACTGAAGGGGATAGACAAGGTTATTGGAATGAAGGTGGTTTAACAGCTGGTTGAGAACAACTTTCTCTAAGACCTTGGAAAGAAATGGAAGATTTGACACAGGTCTATAGTTTTTCAAATTCTCAGGGTCAAGAGTCGTCTTTTTTAGAAGAGGTCTAACAATTGCTGACTTGAAAGAAGAAGGAAAGGAGCCAGTTGAGAGGGAATGGTTGATGATGTTGGTGATGTGAGGAAGAAGAGTATCAAGACAATGGGTGAGGAAAGAAACTGGCAATGGGCGGATATTCTATGAGACATGTACAGAACAGTCATTGTGGCGTTCCATGAAATTCTCAACTTATCACAGAACTGCTCCAGACACTTATGGTGCTCCTCTAAAAGTAGATTATAGTTTGTTAAAGAATGACAACACAACTCGGATTAGATGGGAAACATTCGTACTTTAGGATTTAGAAGAGAACTGCTGAGAAACATTCGTTCTACTACGTTGTAAGTCATGAAGTAGGTTTTTCACCAGTTAACTAGTTCAAAGACAATAATGATGTCACATCCCAGTAAGTAGGTTTCAACTGTCTAAAATGTTCATTACCATGAACCGCTTTTCTTGCTTGAGTTTCATAATAGATCCGTGGAAAAGATTGTGACAGAGTGTTTCGTCGCAGCGAACTTGCGTTTTCTCTTCTTTAAATCTCATGATCCTGGTTGTTTGTGTGCCGGGGAGGGGAGCGTCCCCCCTATGGGACGCAGCAACAGACTGAATTCGCCATTTTTGTCTCATTTTTTGCCGAAGAGACCTTCCAATGAAGTTTCACTGATCTTGGGTTATATTCAGGATCACCTTTACTTTTCATTTAGTGTCTTTATTTGCTGTATTTTATTTTTTCCATCGACTTTGCACTAGAAGGTGCTGCGGAGAGATGAAGCTGATGGCCTGCGACTAGACAGGAAACCTGACAGAATCATCTTGTCGATGTGGATTGTGCCTGCCACACGATCTATTGAACTCCACCATGGTCTTTCATTGGCTCTGGACTCAGAGCATCTGGTGATGTAAACTCAAGGGCTGGCTAGTTGACTGGTGTGGCATTCTAGTCAAGTGGCCAAAACACTTGATCCACTGGTAGCTCACAGCGTGTGTCTTTTGGAATCTTGTCTTAATTTCTCAGTCCATCTTTGGTAAATAAGCTTCCCAAAGACTCAAATTTTGTGCTTTCATGAAGGTTTGGCCCTTTGATTCCGATGTCTAATTTGTGTGGTGTTCGTACTTCTACATTATGTTTTGCTGGTTCTGCTTTTCATAACATAGTTTTCACATCTGTTGTTTGTTTTTTATTTGCATCTGCGTTTTGTCGTAGTTCATGATCGTTTGATTAGTGATTAAATAATTTTGTCCACGTATTTGGGAAAAGGGAAAAGGGTTAGTGATAGAACGCATCCTTGTCTGATCTCAGATGTTACTTGGAACTAAGCTACGCACAAAAAGTTAAGGATCACTATGAGAAAACAGGTGCGTAATAAACTCAGTTCGCTACTGTTATTTATTTCTCAGTCCAGCCAAATTGTTATGAATTCTTGTTCAGCTGTAAGTGGGCGATGTTGTGTTAGTGCGAAAATTGCACGGGATTCTCTACTACTGAGCTTTGCCGCAAACGGAAAAGCGGAAACTTGCGAAAAAGGACCTTGTTTTGGACCGTTCTGCCTGAACATATTGCACAAGCCAGATGGAAAAACCATTATGCACGTGCAAGCACTGCTGTTTATGTGTGAGATGCTGTCTCTTGCTTGGCTTTATAAGAAGACATTCCACCAGTAGTAGGCCTGATCTGACAATGCCTCCACGACGAAAATTGAGCGAGTTTGAGAGGGGACGAGCTGTTGCATGGTTCCAAGATGGTGTTCCCAAGCGAGAAGTGGCCAGGCGACTTCAGGTGTCCATCTCGGTCATTGTCAGACTGATTCAACGCTTCACAGCCACTGGGAGGGTCCATGAAAGACGCAGATCTGGTCGACCGAAGAAGACAAACCCACGTGAAGATCGTCTCATTGAACGACAAGCCCTGCAGACAAGAACAGCCTCTTCCAGCATTATTCGAAGGCAGCTGAGGGTGGCTACTAACATCAACATCAGCCAGCAGACCATACGGAACCGCCTTCATGGGTTTAACCTCCGTTCTCGTCGCCCAGCTGTACGGCCACGCTTAACTCCAGCCCATAAGGCAGCACGCCGCGCCTTCTGCAGACGTCACGTGAGGTGGACACGTCAGCAATGGTCCCAGGTCCTGTTCAGTGATGAATCACGCTTCACCATGAACCACAACGACAGCCGACTGAGGGTCTGGAGGCGCCCAGGGCAACGCTTTATTGACACCACTGTCCAAGAAAAGGTGGCTTTTGGTGGAGGTTCTGTAATGGTCTGGGGGGCCTTCAGCCTTCACCACAGAACACCCTTGTATCATGTACAGGGTAACCTGACTGGCCTCCGATACCGGGATGAGATCCTTCGACTGCTGGCTGTGCCTACACTGCAGCAGATGGGACCGACGGCTGTCTACCAGGATGACAACGCTCGCCCCCACAGGGCAAGGGTGGTCAACGACTTCCTGCAGCAGTCTGGAGTCAACAGAATGGAGTGGCCAGCATGCAGTCCCGATCTCAACCCGATTGAGAACCTCTGGGATGAGCTGGATCGCAAAGTGAGGAGCAACCACCCCCCTCCCAGGGATGCCCAACACCTCTACCAGATGCTGCAGGCTGAGTGGCAGGCGCTTCCACAGAGGATCTTCACCAACCTGGTCAACTCGATGAGGACTCGCTGCGTCGAGTGCCAGAACAGCCATGGCGGTTACACGCATTACTGAACTTTTGGGAGCATCAGAATGCCCTGTCTTGTGATTTCAATGACTTTGGGAAATCAAATTTCGATACGTACCCACTTTGATCAAATGTACACACCAAACGATTGCTCGAAATTGAAGGCAATTGTGTATCGTTATCACTAAAGCATGGAATTAAATGTTTGCCAAACTTCAACGCATTGGCTTTCTTATTTTGAAAGTTATGAAATTTTGTGCAAGTGATCCTTAACTTTTTGTGCGTAGTGTAGTTGGAAAGTCCTTACAGCACATTCACTGTTTGTAGAGCTGGCCTGGCCCTCTTAATTCCATGTGACTCTAACTCTTCCCAAAGTTTCATTCTATTTAAACTAACAGATGTCTTTTCCTGATCCTACGAAGATATGGTGGCGCTGTCTCTGATATTCACACGCTTTCTCGCAAAGTTTGCAAAGTGCGAAAGTAGCATGTATGCTTCCTCTCCTCTTCTTTTCTGAATCCAAACTGGGTTTCGCTTAATTAAGAATGGTTCCACTATGGTCCTGATTTATTGTTTTAATTTTTCGGGGCCTGTCTTGCTGATATGACTGATGAAAGATACAGGCTTACCACTCTGTTCCATGGGGCACTACAACAATTCTCTGGCAGTCGTTTAGTACCCGCTTTTTTGAATAAAGCCCCTTGATGTCGGTCTCTCTTCAGGCCACCACAACCTGAGTTGTGATGCCATCCACACCTATGATCTTGTTTTTGGGGCTGGACTTCAGTTCTTTTCTGATTTCTTTCTCCAGGATGGTGTGGTGTGTGTGTGTGTGTGTGTGTGTGTGGTGTGTGTGTGTGTGTGTGTGTGTGTGTGTGGTGCGTGCGTGCGTGTGTGTGTATGTGTGTGTGTCTATGTGTCTATGTGTCTATGTGCGTGTGTGTGTGTCTGTCTGGCTGTCTATGTGTTCTGGATATTTTGGGGTGAATTGGGCCTTGAGGTTGAAGTATTCTTCCCATGTTTGCACGATTTCGTTAACTTCATAGTTGGGGTTGCCGTCTTTGTCATGGTGACAGTGGTAAAAGCTTCATTTCAGTCCCTTGGGTAAATCCATAGGGCGACCGTCCCTGACCCAACGCGTCCCCAGGTAGCGGATAGGGGAATGACCCCCAGATATGGGGGCCAGCTGCCAATACCCAATAAGCAGCTACGGACCAAACGGTGTCAGTATTCTAGGGGAGGCTGGGGTATAGGGTAGTACCTATACTTCTATAAAGTGGTCTCACAACTCTACAATGAATACTGTCAGGCGAGAGGGGCGCCATAACTCCAACCTGGAAGCAGGGGATGGATGAATTAGGAGGCAAAGGCAGAGTACTACACAACACTTGGCTTCTACTTCACGGTCGTGGGCAGAGGATTTCCAAGGAAACAATGGCCAGGATACCTGCACAGCATGTGCACTGCGCTTCAGGAAGGTAATAGCAACTCACCTCAAGTATTTTTGCCAAAAAAGTGTACATGATGACACCAAGAAAAGAAAAAAGATATAGTTCTGTGTCTTCTGGGACCCCCATGGAAGAACAGAACTCATTAGCTACTGGGGAGAGAGAATCCAAGGATGTGGAAGGCAGCTATGATGATGATACATATGTATCTAACGGCAGCTGTCGGAAGCTTGTAGAGACTCTGCAAAAAGAAACAACAAAAAGAATAAAAAGGGCTCATCAACATCAAAACGTGGAATGTGCAAACATGCTAGAAATTGGAAAGCTTTATCTCCTGTTGCCAGAGCTTGGAAGAGCGAGGTATGAACATCACAGGATTATGTGAGACCAGATGGAGAAGTTCGCCATTGGCGAGGGGGAAAAAAGGCCTGTAAGGGGTTGCTACCATACTAGACAAACAACATGCTGCAGCACTGAAAAGCTTAAACACAATCAATGACCGATTAATAACTGTTAAACTGAACACAAAGCCAGCTGCCTTAAACATCATCCAGGCCCCTACTCAACCAGCTCAGATGAAGAGATAGAACAATTCTACAATGATCTACAAACTGCCAAGGATGAAATACCGAAAAGAGAAGTTTGCATAATAATGGGAGACATGAACGCCGAAGTGGGCGAAGGTGAGGACAGAGTGTTGAATAGGACCTTATGGGCTAGGAAAACAACGAAAGAGGAGATATGTTAGCGTTTTTCTGCCGGGCCGATGAATTGGATATCACTAACACCCTCTTCAAACAGCACTATCGTAGAGATATACATGGAAACACGATTTAAAACAAAAAAACAAAAAAAAAACAAAAAGCAGACAACGACAACAAGAAAATAAAAATCAGAAATCAGATAGATTACATCATGATAGACAGGACATGGAGAACTACTGTCCAAAGCTCGAAAATAAAACCATAAGATGATTGTGACAGCGATCACTACCCAGTCGCAGTAAAAATTCGACTCAAAGTTTACAAACAAAACAAAGCCAAGCAGGCTCTTAACTTAAGTTTAATCTATAGAATTTGAAAAATCAAGACATTGCAAATGATTTTGAGATCCAAGTCAGCAATCGCTTCGAGGCTCAAACCTAGGACGGGACATTAAACGATCAGTATCCAGCAGAAATTTGGGCAGATATGAAGAAGACCTGCACTAAAATAGCAGAAAAAAAGCTTAGCAGAAAAAAAAGAAAACTAACTAAACCCTACATCAGCGAGGAAGTTATGGACCAAACCAAACAGAAAAGCCAAGCTCGCAGATCTGGAAGAGAAGAACACACACACACACACACACACACACACACACACACACACACACACACACACACACACACACACACACACACACACACACCACACACACACACACACACACACACACACACACACACACACACACACAAAACTCAAAAGAGAAATCAAGAGCAAAATTACAAGAGGTAAGGGAAATTGGCTGGAGGAAGTATGTGCAAAAATAAATGAGCATAATGAATGCAGAAGATCCAGGGATCTATTCCAACAGACAAAGAAAGTTCAATCCACTAAATTCCAACCCAGAAATGAGTGCATCAACAGCAAGGAAGGCACCACACTGACTGAACCAGAGCAAACAGATGAATGAATACGGAGCATCACTTGTTAACGACAATAGCCCTCAAGACACGCTGTGCCCTGACCTGAACTGTCCTGAATCAGAACCAGAACCACTTTTAAGCGAAATTGAAGCAGCCAACAAGCAATTAAAATCAAGAAAATCACCAGGAATTGATAACATTCCAGGAGAACTGTTAAAATATGGCGGAAAATAAGGTCTAAAAGCAATGGACCATCTTTGCTGTAAAATCTGGAATACTCATCAGTGGTCCATAGACTGGAAACTTCAAAAATTTGTGATGCTTCACAAGAGTGGCAATGTCAAAGATTGCAAGAAGTACAGAACCATTGCCCTAATCAGCCACGCCAGTAAGATCCTGCTCATGATTATTCTCAACAGATTGAAGCCCAAGATAGAAGAAGAACTATCTGACTGCCAGGCAGGCTACAGATCCAGTAGAGGCAAACTCACATGCTCTTTGTACTACAAACACTCATGGAAAAAATAAAAAGCACTGAAAAAGAAACTTTTGTCACCTTTATAGACTATAGCAAAGCATTTGACCGCGTCATTCATGTCCACCTGTTCAACACAATGGTCAAAATGGGCTTTCCCAAACACATCATTGCATTAATCGCCTCTTTATATGAAGACAAAAGGCTACAAACAGAAATGTGAATTCTTCAACATCCACAGGGGAGTCAGACAAGGTTGTATCCTCTCACCGTATCTCTTTAACATCTACACGGAACAAGTCAGGAGAGATGCTAATATAGAAGGCATGGGCATAAAGATCGGAGGAAAAAATTTTACTAACCTGCGTTATGCCGATGATACTGCGCTGTTAGCAGACAAAATTACCAGCATGAAAAGAATTCTGTACAGGGTCGATGCAGCAGGCAAAAAGGCTAGTCTAAGCTTCAACGCCAAGAAAACAGAAAAGCAAAGACACTGAAAACAATCATGACATCACAATTAACAAAGTTCCTTTAGAAAATGTTAAGGATTTCAAATATCTTGGTTCTGTAAAAACTGATGATGGACCCTGCTCCAAAGACATCAAAATAAGAATTGAAATGGCAAAAGAAAAATGATCCAACTCAACAACATCTGGAAAGACAGAGGCATATCAAATGGCCTGAAAGTTAGACTTCTAAAATGTTTGAACTGGCCAGTCATGATTTATGACTGCGAAGCCTGACTCTGAGAAAAAACTGATTGCAGAAGAATTGAGGCATCACAGATGTGGTTTTATCGGAGACTACTACGTGTTAAATGGGACAGGTAGAAGAACTAATGACAGTGTCCTGGAAGAACTTGATACCACCAGAAAACTACTAGCAGATATCATCAAGAGAAGACTAAAATACATTGGCCGTGTGTCACGCAACAAGAACACAGACATCATGGCAATCATCTTTTAAGGAAAAACATTGGCAAAAGGAAGAAAGGCAGATTTACAATCTCATACATCGAGAACATAACTATAATCAGTGGCTTAAATATTCAAGAAATTGTCCACAAAAGTCAAGACAGAGCGGCCTTGAGGGAGATGGTGGTATCCAGATGTGCACCGGCCAACACCGAACCCAGTGATGCCAACAGGCGAGATTTCAGTCCCATGGCTTTCACATTCTTGTAGAACTCCACTGGTGAATGGTTGCGCAATTCACTTAGTTCTTCTCTGTATGTCTTTCAAGATATAGCTTTTGCAGCTGTGACTATTCTCTTACTGTGTCGTCCTTATGTCTTGTAAAGCGCAGGTTTTGCAGCTTTGACTATTGTCTTACTGTGTCATCCTTACATTCTGTATTCCGCATGTTTTCAATCAGGCAAGATCTGACCCATATTCGTATAGCCTTTTCTTTTCCTTGATAACATATTCCACAGTGTCATTCCACTACGCTGCCATTTTCTCTAACCTCTTCCAGACCTTTGTTGTTCATATTTTTCCTTAAGCGTGTTGGTGAGACTGTCTTTGTGTATCTGCCATGTGCTTGTTACTGTCATTTTGCTATTCTCAACGTGTTCCTTATGTTCTGGCTTCTATGTACATGTAATTGTCTTCCTGAACTTTGTATCATGACTGTTCTCGTGCTGATTTGCTTAGGTTTTCTGGTTTTACCTAGATGAGCCATCTGGTTGGAGAAAGGATGACAACTTGGGTCAATAGTCACACACTTAACAGGCTGAGTGTATCCTCGCTCAGCATCCTGTATGTGTGTGTGTTGGCCAGACAGGGAGAAACTGTTTATTGCATCTTGAATGCGTGTGTGTATGTGTATGTGTGCGCGCGCGCGCGCGTGCGTGCGTGTGTGTGTGTGTGTGTGTGTGTTGTGTGTGTGTGTGTGTGTGTGTGTGTGTGTGTGTGTGTGGTGTGTGTGCGTGTGCGTGTGTGTGTGTGTGTGTGTGTGTGCCTGTGTGTGTGTGTCTGTGTGTCTGAGCATGCTCATTGTTTGTGTGTATGCGAACATCTGTATTCATTAATATCATTTGATTCTTCTTGTGTTTATTCTTTATTTGTTTGCTTGTTTGGTTGATTAGTTGGTTTTACTACGGTTCGTAATACTTGTTTTCGTTTCGTGTTTTTGTCAGAGTCTGATTTTTTAAGTGTTTGAAAGTTTAGTAATATTTTGTTTACTTAAATGCAATGAGTATACTTTTGACATGGACTGTTTGCGTTATATAAGTGATGTTATTATTATTATTATTATCATAATAATAATAATAATATTATTATCATTATTATTATCATCATCATCGTCATCATTATTATTATTATTACTATTATCATTATTATTATCGTTGTTGTTGTCGTTACTTGGAACTAGTTGGAAAGTTCTTACAGCACATTCACTGTTTGGAGAGCAGGCCCTGAACTCTGTATGGCTCTAACTTTTCCCAGAGTTTCATTCTATTTATACGGCCAGATGCTTTTTTTCTTCTTCTTTCATGTCGTGAATAATGTTACTAATACTGGTCAATGTCCAGTCCTGCATTTGGTATTGCTCTGAAATTGTTCATGTTGTTTCTTTCGCATGTTGCTATTAATATGAAATCAAATTGAGATGCTGTACTAAGGACATTTCATTTGTACCACAGGTTAATTTGGCTGGGACAATAATGAATAAAGTTTTTGTGATGAACTGATCATGTTATGCCATTGCCTCGCCTCATTATCTGATGTCCTTTGTACTTGCACTCGGTATTCCTGTCACTGAGGACGCCCAAGTGTGAATTCCATGGTGCTCTTCTCTTTTCCACTCTACATAGATATTTAAAATCTTTAACATTTTCTAAAGGAACTTTATCAATTAAGATGTCTTGGTTGTTTTCAGTGTACATAGATCCGTAGTATACAATATTTCGTTCTCAGTCTTAGACTAGACACATCTTTTGTGGAACCAATATTTATTACCATACAAATGCTGCCTGAATTGTTAGATATTCAGAAGACTGTTGTTTTCCTGTCAAGTGATGTTCTTCTGCCGTTTTGTCATTTCTGTCGAAGAATTTCTACGTTCATGTTTGGCAGTTATTTCTTGATGGGAAATAAAATTTTCAATTTATAGGTGTTTGAAGTGTGTGTGTGTGTGTGTGTGTGTGTGTGTGTGTGTGTGTGTGTGTGTGTGTGTGTGTGTGTGTGTGTGTGTGTGTGTGTGTGTGTGTGTGTGTGTGGGGTGTGTGCACGTGCGCGTGTGTATGAAAGATATGATTTCCTTCTGTAATTGTTGGAATTGTTTGCGTCACCTAGTTTAAATAACGGAAATATAATAGCCTCAGAACAGCTATCTAGAAATATTTGTTTTCAAACGTGTTGTACAAAGAAGTCGATTGCTCGTTCCCATGCCTTTTTCAACACTTCCCCAACAATTCCGTTTGGTCTATCTGTTTTCCTATTCTTTATTTTTCATAGTGCGATTGGCATTTCTTCTCTAATTACTGGGCGTTTTATGGGCTATATTCATCATTACCTTCTTCGTGATTTGTAAATCGATCTGTCATCACGTCCATTTCAAGCAAAATCCAAATTGTTTTAACCAATCATCAAATGCTCAATCGTGAAGTGAGACTTTTCTTTTCACTGTAATTGGATGCACATTTTCCGAAAAACCTTTCTGTATTTTTACTAAAGAAGTACGTTTTCCTGTTCGCCAATTACTTTATTCATTTTCTGTCTTTTTTAAACTCCACTTTTGTATTTTCTTTTTGCTATACAACGTCCGCTACTATCATCCTTACACTATCGTTCATTATACCTCGTACGTTTAGATATCTTAAGTAGTCTCTTAACTTTTATCTTACTTGATCTTCAGGGAGAAGGGTGGCAGAATGGTTCAGACGTTCACCTGCAAATAAATAAACTCAAGGTTCCAGTGTTCGTTTCCTGTTGAGGCCTGAACTTTTGTCCTCTGTTTGAATGGGAAATCAAACTGAACGTCTATTCCCTCGGAAGAGGACAAAAAACATGTCAGCCCCGTGTGCCATCTGGCGTGTGCACGCTGAAAATCCCATGGCAGTTGAAAATCATGAAGAGCAAGGCGTTCGCCCGGCTGCTCTGATATAACATATTGGAGAGATTGGTTCATTTGCCAGGTCCCTCCCCTTGAAGGCCAATTAAACTTGCCTTTCTGAAGTAATAATAATAATAATTACAATATTTACAATAGCGCAAAATCTTGATAGAAATCAAATCTAAGCGCTGAACAGACACATACGCACGCATGCACACACACGCACACACACACACATGGCTATAAATGAGGAAAAAGAAGAAAAGAAATGGAAAATTATAGACAGCATATTATATACAAATATATATTACAATTTGATTCCACTCCGAGCGGAGACAGGCTGCAGACGGGGTTGAGTGAGGTCAGGATTTTATGCAGAGGAGAAAAGGTGAGTTTTGAGAGCGGACTTGAAGGAGACCAAAGTAGGTTGCTGACGGAGTGAGAGAGGATGTTTGTTCCAGGAGAGTGGACCAGAAAAAGAGAAGGCTTATGGACCATAGGTATTGAGCTTAGTGCGTGGAAAGCGAAAAGTCAGAGGATCGGAGGCAGAGCGGAGGGTACGTGAGGGAACATAGATCTCAAGTAGGCTTGACAGGTAATCGGGGGCTGCGTTATTGAGGCTTTTGTAGCACATGATGTCTAGTTTGTACTGTATGCGCTTTGATACAGGGAGCCAGTGAAGTTGTGCCAGGAGAGGAGATATGTGGTCAGCTTTTTTTCTTTTTGAGTACAAGGCGTGCAGCATTGTTTTGAATGCACTGTAGGATGTGAATGGTGGAAGCAGGAAGACCAGACAGGAGTGAATTGCAATAGTCAATGCGAGACATTATGAAGGAGAGAAAGAATTTTGCAGTTGTTTCGACAGAGAGATACTTCCTGATCAGGCTTATACGAAGGAGGTGATAGTAGCAAGATCTGGCAGTTTGAGAAATAAAGTTGTTCATGAAGAGGGTAGGGTCAAGGCATACATCAAGGTTTTTAGCTGAATCATAAATTGGGACTGATGTGTTACATAATGGGAGAGAAAGAGGAGGCAGCTGAGAAAGTTTCTGACGGGTGCCAATGAGGATAGTTTCTGATATCCCCCCCCCCCCCCCCCCCATCACCATCAGTACAGAAGGCGTCTACAAACTACTCAGACAGCTACAACCCCACAAAGCCTCGGACCAGACCAAATTCCCAACCTCATCCTGAAAGAATGTGCAAACAACCTTGCCCCTGCTATTTCAACTATGTTCCAGCTTTCCCTCAATACAGGAGACCTCCTGTCCGACTGGCTGAGTGCAAATGTCACCTGTGTATAAACACGCAGCAGAAAACTACAGGCCTATCTCTCTCACATCTGTCACCTGCAAACTTCTTGAACACATCATCTGCCACCACATCCTCACCCACTTTGAGAAACACAACACCCTGACCACTCTCAACCACTGCTTCCGCAGCGGATTCTCTTGCAAGACCCAACTCCTTCTGACCACACATGACCTCCTGAACTCCTTCAATCAGAAGCACCAAGTGGATGTTGCCATTTTAGATTTTTCTAAAGCATTCGACACCGTCCCCCACAAACGTCTCCTTCACAAGCTGCACGAGTATGGAATTAGAGGTCCCCTCCACACCTGGTTATCAAACTTCCTCCAGCGCAGGAAGATGGCCGTCGTGATAGAGGGTGTCACATCCAAAGAGACCCGGTGAATTCCGGAGTACCTCAAGGAACAGTGTTGGGCCCGCTCCTCTTCCTATGCCACATCAACGACCTCCCTGACAGTGTCAAGTCCCAAGTACGCCTGTTTGCTGACGACTGCCTCCTTTACCGCCAGATCAACTCCCTACAAGACCACATTCAGCTTCAAGAGGACCTCAACCAACTCGAAACCTGGGCCATTAACTGGCGTATGAAGTTTAACCCCAACAAGTGCTACATCCTCAGTATACAGCAGTCTACCAACTATACCTACTCACTATGCAACATCCCCCTTCAGCACGTCTACACAAACCCCTATCTAGGTATTCAACTCTCCGATGACCTGAAATGGAGCACCCACATTGCCCACATCTGTAAGAAAGCACACAGCACCCTTGGCTTCCTCAGGAGAAACTTGCGTTTCTGCCCCCTCCAATGCAAGAAAAATGCCTTTCTATCTCTCATCAGACCAGCCCTCGAGTATGGCTCTATCATATGGAGTCCCTACCTCAAACAGGACATTGACAAATTAGAAAAAGTGCAGCACCTGTCTGCCCGGTTTATAACCGGCGATTATAAATCCAGAACACCCGGCTCCATCACCAAGATGCTTCACACTCTGCAACTACCAACACTCCAACAGCGCAGATGTGATCTTCTTTTTCGTCTTCTTCTGTTGTGTGGCCACAATCAACACGCTGATTATTTTGCCACAGAATAGGGGGTTTCCACGAACCGGCTGCCTGACTTATCCAAAAAAAAAACAAAAAAAAAGATTTGCACCTCACATTTACACACTCCCTGCCCACTAACTGGATCAGAGGGGACAAGAAGTGACGGGCAGGCATCCTAGTGATGGCCCCCGGCACACCCCTCCCCGCCGCTTCATCTTCCTCTAATGAGGTGGTTGAGGGGTTGGTACCGGCCATACCATCTGCTGAATATTTATCTCCACATAAACCAGGGCGACACATAAGGCCACGAACATCTGGCGACCAGTACGATACCACCAGTGCGATCTCAAATTACGTAAGAAACAACACGAGAACATTCCAAGTCAGCAGATGCCAGACAGAGCAGTTCAAACAGTCACTTTTTGTTAGCACAGCAAGAGACTGGAACCATCTGGAAGAAAACATCGTGAGGGCACCAACTCTTGAAAGCTTCAAAAGATTAATAACATCCAAACAGTGAACCTGCTAAGCTGCGCACACCCCCACCCGTCGCGATAATGCCATGATGCACCTGGAACAAAATAAAATCCTGTGTCTCCAGCAGCATGGCTTCAGACAGCAGAGGTCCTGCGAAACACAGCTCATAGAGCTTGTCAAAGAGTTGACCTCCGACATGGCTTCCAGACGGCGAACAGACATCCTTGTGCTGGACTTCGCCAAGGCCTTCGACAAGGTGAACCATTCACTTTTGTTGCATAAACTCCACAGCTATGGTGTACGAGGCAAGATCAACAAATGGATCTCCAACTTCTTCGCCAATAGACGCCAAGCAGTTGTCGTCGAGGGGGCTCAGTCAGACTTCATCGACGTCAAGTCAGGAGTTCCGCAGGGGTCGGTCCTTGGACCATGTCTCTTCCTGGTCTTTATTAATGACCTTCCCGAGAAAATGACCTCAAAGACAAGAATGTTTGCAGACGACACCGCCATCTACCGCACAATAGCATCCAAAGAAGATCATGCCCACCTACAAGAAGATCTAGAACGTCTCCAGGTCTGGGAACAGAAATGGGAGATGGCCTTCAACCCAGGCAAATGTGCTACGCTAAGGGTCACTCGCTGCAAAAGCACCATCAGCGACAAATACCAGATGCATGGACACACTCTAGTAACAGTACAATCAGTATCGTACCTGGGGGTTACTTTGAGGACAGATCTAGAGTGGGCAGAACACATTGACACTATCACAAAGAAAGCAAGCAAAACCCTCGGATTCTTGAGACGTAATCTGAAAGTTGCTTCCAACGAGCTGAGAGAAAAGGCGCACCTAACCTTCGTTAGACCTTTGCTAGAGTACTCCAGCTCTGTATGGGACCCCCACAAGATAGGCTGTATCAAGAAAATGGAAAACATCCAGCGAAGGGCAGCTAGATTCGTCCTGAACCGTTACCATCGGCGTGCGAGTGTAATAGAAATGCTTGAAAAACTCAAGTGGCCGTCTCTTCAGAAGCGACACCAAGCGTCAAGGGTTACCATGTTATACAAAATCCACAATAACTTGGTGCAGGTCAATAAAAGTGTCCTGGAAAAACCCGTAGTAAGAGACAGAAGATCACATGGCCAGCAGTTTAAACGCCTTGCAGACCATAAACAGCAATACAGACTCTTCTCATTCTTCCCCCGAGTCATCCGTGAGTGGGATGAACTCCCAGCACACATTGTAGAGGCAGACTCCCCCGACAGTTTCAAAAAGTCACCTCCCACTTCAATGCTGACACTCTTGACAGTCTCGCTACTGCGAAACTTCAGGAGTAAGCTCAAACAAACACAAACGCAAACTGTCCTGTATGAATGTGAGAGTGCTTGGTCAGGTAGGTAGTGGGTAGGGGGTGTGCTGGTAGGAGGGCCGCTGCGGCGGGGGGTGCCGGGGGCCATCATTAGGATGCGTACCCGTCACTTCTCGTCCCCTCTGATCCAGTTAGTGGGCAGGGAGTGTGTGAATGTGAGGAGCAAATGTGTGGGTTTTTGTTTTATTTTTTAAAGTCATGCAGCCGGTTCGTGGAAACCCCCTATTCTGTGGCAAAATAATCAAAGTGTTGATTGTGGCCACACAACAGAAGAAGAAGTAAATCTTGGCGACAGCGACGTAGGCCTACCGCACAGATACAGAATGTTGTACTTCGCCAAGCAAGGGCAGTCACTCTCCTAATTTTATCGATGACCTCGAAGTGAAGCATGGCAGGAGACAAACTTTGGCATGTACACTTGTATTCGTTGATTGTCGCCTTAGTATATTGGTTATGTTTAACTATTTGCATGTGGAAAATGTCTTCAGACGATTTCTTGTAGACGTGTGTTCTCTGTTTGGTGGAAATCGTAACATTAGAACATGGTTACCGAACATGCCCCAAGCTGAAGTTCGAACAAGTTCGTTGGATTGGTTATCCTTATCCTTTTGAACCCAACATAACCTGTCTGTTCTAGATCTAGGTCTGTTTCTGAATACATCTACGCGGTTGATATTTAAAATACTTGTCGCATGGCCAAATTGAACATGCCTCAGATGAATTTTACTGACCAACTGAGGCATGATCATGCTCGAATGAAGACAGTAGGCGGAGTAGAAAAGTGAACGAAACAGACGTAGAACAGACAGATTATGTCATAATCATATGATAATGATAATGTTGGGTATCAAACTATGTATGTGTGTATACATACTGTACATCTGTATAATGTATACTGATTCTAACTACAATACTGTTAAAAGACAAATGTCAGATGTTCTGTAGAATAATTGATCTTTGCAGAACGATTGAAGTATTTGAAATTACACTCACTTAAACTTTAAAGGCAGAAGGACAAGAGGTGACCTTATTCAAACATATAAGATATTTAATGGAGTTGATAATATTTGTGTTGACTCACTCTTTTCTGTTTCACAATGTAATATCACAAGAGACAAGGAAGGAAAGATATTTACTCAGCACTGTCGTACTAACACAAGAACATTTTCTTTTTCACATCGAGTAGCCCCTTTGTGGAATAAACTCCCAACTAACATAAAATTTGCACAAGATACTAACAAATTCAAGAATTTTTTGGACGAAATTCCAAAATTCAAAGAACTTTTCATCAATTTTGATGATTTAAACTTAAAGGCCTTATGCAAACAAAAAGAAAATGCGCATTTTAACACCTATATTAGAAATAGTTGAGAAAGAGGGGACGTAAATAGGTCGCAAGGCCTAGGCCATTGAAAGCCAGTCCCTAATACTACTAGTACTACTACTACTAGTACTACTACTTTTGTTAAAGGTTAAATATACTTCTTTACCTCTGTATTTGTCTATATTTATGACTTATTTTTGGCATAACAGAATTAATATTCTAATAATGGTGTTGATGAGATGTAGGATAACATTTTTGCTCTCTCTCTCTCTCTCTCTCTCCTCTCTCTCTCTCTCTCTCTCTGCCCCCACCCCCAAGTTTGTATTATTTTGATGTTTAAAGGGTATTAACCAGTATAATTCATTGATATAATTTATGTAGATTCTCAGTTACTTGCATTCTTTTAGACATGGGATGAGGATGAGGGCTAGATGTAAAAAGAAACATTTCTGTGCATATGCCAGTACACTCTAAAATCATAATGTGTTCTTGTTCCTGTTCTTGACATTGTGCAGTCCAGTGTTGCTGCATTCAGCCTAACTGTATCTTGATCTTGATATGTACTTTGCAGAAATCACAATTGGCATGCATGGGATGGAAAAAGGTAACTGTACTTGATATTTGATCAAGTACTGACCATGGATGTGTGGAAGCAATCCATTGATGTTCCTGTGATATCTTTCTCTTCAAGATGGTTCCAGTGTCTTAAGATAATGCTTTTTTGTTGCTGTTGTTGAACTTTTTTTCTGTATTTTGTGTGATTATCAGGGATCTTGAATGCTTTGCTGTTGTGAATTGACAGTTTGGTAATGAAGTTTTCTGTCATACTATTGGCAAGTTTTTGTTGTACTCTTTTGTCTCTGTTTCTTTACTGGTGTAAAGAAAAATTATGAGCAAGAATAGCTGGCACCATCCCCTCAGCCATCTTGTACATAAGAATAAGGCATAGGTGAGTGAAACGGAAAAAAAATGTATATATGAAAGTAGTGGCATCAGCAAGGTAGTGCTCTTTTGCATCCAGTTCTCACCCATAGAGGGTCAGCACCAAAGAAATACATTATAATGGCATGAAAATTTATGCAATATTGGAATTTCTGAGAGGGGGAGAGAAAGAGATTTGAAACAGAAACTTGAAGACTTATATCACTTAAAAGTCAAGGATAGGTTCCACTGTATCTATCCTTTTAATTCTACACATCAGTAAAGAAGATCAAGTGTGGCATAGACCTTCCCATGCTTTGCTTAAGACTGAACAAATTTTTGCAGAAGTAGAGCAGCTGTGACTTGATGATCACATCTTGTACAAAAAATATGAAGATTGGAAAAGAGAGTGTCCCACAAGATGGCTATTGTTGGCTAGAAATGCTACAAGTGTCCCTGAAGTCGTGAAGATGGCTCTTGTTGCCTAGAAATACAATCCCATTGTACATTTTTTGTACTGAATGAATATATATCCGTGGAGTTGATCTAACTTGAAATAAAACACTTAAATTTTTACTGAATTTTTCCAATTAGTTGGCAATGAACAGAACAAGTACATGACATGAATTTTGGCATTCATTTTTAATTGGAATAGCCTACAAAAGCTTCTGTTCCTACAGTTCTTGAGAGTTAAAATCTTTTTCATTTATATGATAGTGTTTGCTAACATTGCAACAGAACATAATTATGTAGTAATATGGAACAAACTCCCTGTCCACATTAGACATTCAGCATCAAACATTTTCTTCAAATCTACTCTGATGACTCATCTTTTTCAACTGTAAATGTAAAATTTGTGTGTGTGTGTGTGTTGTGTGTGTGTGTGTGTGTGTGTGTGTGTGTGTGTGTGTGTGTGTGTGTGTGGTGTTCACAAAGGAAAAATTTGATATTGTAAAACTAAAAAGGATGAATGAATAAAAATAAAATAAAACAGGGATCATGTGTGTGTGTGTGTGTGTGTGTGAGTGTGTGTGTGTGTGTGTGTGTGTGTGTGTGTGTGTGTGTGTGTGTGTGTGTGTGTGTAAAAAGAAAAAAAAAAATAATAGACAACTGATGCACATTTTACTGATTTTTGTCAGTCAATATTACTTTAGAATATAGATCCTCTCTGTTAGTCTGTTTTTTTTTATGAGTAGAATATATAGATCCTCTGTATATTATCTCTTAGTTTAGATATCCAGCAGTTTTATCTGTGTGTGAAGGAACAGAGCGTGTAGCTTAGTGGGTAAAGTACCTGCTTTATTATGGCTGGGTGCTAGTCTGTTGGATGAGCTGATTTATAAATCAAAGACCCACATATGACATATATTTGATTTAGCACACATTAACAAAGAACCCATGGCAACAAAAGAGTTGTCCCTGGCCAGATTCTGTGGAAAAACAACAACATTCAAAATGTCTTGCTTTTAAAAAAATCATTTAGAATGTACTGCTTGTGATCATTGAGAAAGTATTAATTTATGCAGTATGGTGGTCACATACCTCTTTTTGAAGGGCCATGATCCAAATCCAACACAACACAACACCACGCACACACGCACATGTACACACACACACACACACTCATGTACACACACACACACACACACATGTACACACACACACATGTACACACACAACACAGCACACACACACAACACCACACACACACACAACACCACACACACAACACCATCTGTTTCGTTCTTTCTACAGCCAACTCGGAAGACAGGGCAATGCTTCTACGTCTTTACTCCTCACTCTCTGATTCTCAACTGACTACAGTATATATACATATCACAGTGAACAGCAATCAGTTATCATTTAAAACGAATATCATGCCGTGCTGCTATCCGCACGCTGTTTACTGTTAACACACGTCACATCTCCCTTTCTTTAAGGAAACAAAAATCAATTAATCATTTTTCCTATCTTTCAGTCCATACGAAATAAATGTGTTTCCTACCTTTATCACAACATTAACTTAACAAACACTCATTCTCACGCACAGGGCCCAAGTTTTTATTCATGTTTCAGGAAATCTGGCCTTTTGCTTTGTCTTCCAGATCTTGTTCTGTAAGGAGAACTAACTGGTTCGGGTTGTCCTGTCCTTGTTTGTTTGATAACTTCATCTGGCTCCTTGATGCTGGTTGTCTCAGACATTTTGATGACTGGTGACTGATCAGATGAGTTCTCACGGACAGACGATGCTGGCGTCCTGACATCTGTTCCAGTACCAGTTTTCTTGTTGTCTTCCAGCATCTGTTTTGATGGAATGATGACTTGCTGTTGCTTGCCTGATGTGTCGCTTTCCTGATGTCTTCCAGAAATCATCCTTCTCTGGACAAGTCGTTGAGGATTGATTGTCTGCTGAAGCTCCGTTTCTGTTGTGTCTCGTAGCTGACGACGATTCCTTCTGTACTGACGTCCGTCCTCTGTGCAAATGTTGTATGACCGGATGTTCACCTGTTGGTCTACTTTGGCGCTGATCCACTTTTTGGATCCTGGAAGTTGGAATTTCACAATCTGTCCCGGACTCAGTTCTGTCAGCTCTACTGCGCTTCTGTTGTAGTAGTGCGCTTGCTTCAGTTTCCTTTTCTCAAGTTCTTTCTTGATTGGTACAACTGTAGATAGGAGTAATGTCTTTGACGTCGGCACTTGTGTTCGTGTTCTTCTGCTGAACAGTCTCTGAGCAAGTGAACTGTTTACAGTCTCTGTCGGGATGTTTCTCAGCTCAAGTAAAGCGAGGAAGGGATCTTGATTGTTGTGTTTTGCTTTCTTCATGCACGTCTTTGCAGCCTTCACCGCGCTCTCGGCTTTTCCATTGGACTGAGGGTAGTGTGGTGAGCTTGTTACGTGTTCAAACCCATATGTTTTTCTGAACTTTCCAAACTGGTTTGATGCGAATTGAGTTCCACAGTCTGTTGTCAGGCGTTCTGGTATTCCGTGTCTTGCCAAGTGTCTCTTCAGACAGATGATGACCTCTTTGGATTCTCTTGTTTGTAACCGATCAATCTCAAAGAAATCAGAGTAGTGATCGACTGTGACCAGGTATTCATTGCCATTATGTTCAAAGATGTCACAAGCGATGTGTTGCCAGGGCAGGTCAGGGATCTCTGTACTGATAAGTGGTTCCTTCTGCTGACCACGTTGGTATGTGTTACAGGCGCTGCATGTTTTGACAAAATCTTCGATGTCCATGTTCATCCTGGGCCAGTAGACTACCTCACGTGCTCTTCTTATGCAGCTCTGAATTCCTGAGTGGCTTGCATGAAGTTTCTCAAGGATGTCTGCTCTTTCGCTTTCAGGTACAATTACTCTGTGGCTTTTGAAGACAAGTCCGTTGTGGACTGACAGTTCCTCCCTGAAAGGAAAGTATTGTTGTAACTGTAATGAAAGTTGTTGTTTCTCCTCTGGCCAGCCTTGTAGAATGACAGCTTTCAGGGTTTTCATGGTTGCATCTTCCTGAGTTGCTTGCTGCAGACTGTTCAGTCTCTCTTGGCTGATGGCCAGTTCTTGCAATGAGTCTGTTTTCTCCAGGTCTGTGAGGAAAACGGCTTCCTTGTGGGTGACTTGCTGTTCCGCTTTTCCACAGACTGCTCTGCTGAGGGTGTCAGCCAGGTGCATCTCAGATCCACGCTTGTACACTACCGTGTACCTGAACTTCTGAGTTCTGAGTAGCATCCTCTGAATCCTCTTCTTGTGAATGGTCTCTAGTGGTTTGTGGTCGGTCTCCACCAGGATATCTCTTCCATAGACGTATCTCTCAAACCTTTCCAGACCGAAGAGTATTGCCAACATCTCCTTTTCTATTTGAGCATAGCTTTTTTCTGTCTTGGTCAAGGCTCGTGATGCGTACTGAATCGGTTGACCATCCTGCATGAGACAAGCTCCAAGTCCAAACTGTGAAGCATCACACTGAAGGGTGGTTGTACGCTTTCCTGAAGAGTCAAAGTAGCGAAGTACCGGTGGCTCAGAGAGTATCTTCTTCACTTTCTTCAGGGCTTCTCCGTGGATGTCTTCATCCCATCTGAAGTGGACGTCTTTTTTGACCAGTTCTCTGAGTGGTGCTGCTGCCTCAGACAGGTTTGGTGCAAATTTCTGAAGGTATCCGACTACACCGAGTAGTCTCTGCACAGCTGCTTTGTCTTCTGGCACAGGGAGTTGTTGGACAGCGTCCAATTTCTTTGGGTCGGCTTTCAAGCCTTCTCTTGAGAAAATGTGTCCCAAATATGATATCTCTGTTCGTTTCATCTCAACCTTCTCCTTGTTGAGTTTGATTCCAGTCTCCCGGCATCGTTGTAGCAAACGGTTCAGGTTGGTATCATGAACGTGTGCTCCTGCTTCGTCAGTTGGTCCTCTGCCAAAAACAAAGATGTCATCATGAACCGCCACCACGCCTGGCAGTCCTGCCAGAGCGATGTCAATCCTCCTCTGGAATTCTTCTGGGGCTGGTGAAATTCCAAAGGGCATTCGTTTCCATTGGTATTTGCCAAAAGGCGTCTCAAATGTTGTCAGGTAGCTGCTGTCTTTGTCTAGTTCAACGTGCCAAAACCCGTTTTTCGCGTCCAGGTGTGTGAAGTATTTTGCATCTTTGAGGAGAGGCAGTACGTCATCAATGGTTGGTATGGGGTACTCGTTTCTCCTGAGGGCTTTGTTCAGTGGCTTAGGGTCGATGCACAGTCTGACTTTCCCATTGCTCTTTGTTGTTACGACCAAACTGCTTATCCACTCCGTTGGCGTGTCTACTTTAGTGACCACGTCCAGTTTTTTCAACCTCTTCAGCTCGTCCTTCACTTTCTCTTGCACTGCTATCGGCCACTTTCTGCAAGGCATCTTCACTGGAGCAATACTGGGGTCTGTTTCTAGGTGTAATTTCCCTTCTAGTTTTCCTTCTGCTTCAAAGACATCGTTGTACTTTGTGAGCATATCTTTTGCATTTTCCTCCTCTTTCTGATTCGCCGCTATCGTTGCAATGTTCTCTTCATTGATCGTCAACAATTGCATGTGCTGTACAGCTTTCAGTCCCAGTACTGGCTTACAGTCCATTTTGGTGATCGCGAAGTTGACTTTGTATTTCTTTCTGTTCTTGGGGTTTTTCACTCACAGCACTATCTCCCCCACAGGCTTCATTTCTGTTCCGTTGAACATCACCAGCTTCTTCTTCGTCTCTTGCAGGTCAGACTTTCTTTCATCTCCTGTGACTTCTCTGTACAGGCTCTCAGACATCACGTTTGTTGTTGCACCTGTGTCAAGAAGAAATCTTACCGGCATCTCATTTATCAGCATTTTTGCTCGTATGTTTCTCTCCTTTTTTCTGGTTTTGTCTTCGATCCTGAGGATTTCATTATCGCTTTCAGTGTCAGTCTCTTCTTCTTCGAAGTGCTGAACTCTTGTTTTCTTTTGATTTTTCTTGGGTGTTCTGCAGCATGAAGCAAAGTGATTATTTCCTCCACAAGCTTTGCATTTTCTTCCAAATGCTGGACATTTCTCTTTTGCTCTTGGGTGCTTTCCACCACAATATCCGCATTTCTCTCTGTACTCTAGTTTGTTTCCTTTGCTATACTGCTTTGCTGTCTTCTTTTCTTTGAAAGCTTGGACTTCCTGCGTATCTTGCGTTTTTCTCATCATTTGGACGGTTTGACGTTGACTTGATTCATGCGCTCTGCACATATCAATACATGCAGTCAATGTCAGCTGTCGCACTTCCAGTAATTTTGATCGCAGAGTCTCGTCATGTACACCCAGTACGATTTGATCTCTCAACAGTCTGTCTTCCAGTGTACCATAGTTACAGGTCTTGATCAGTCTCCGCAGTTCTGCTACAAACTGTTCGATAGATTCTCCTGCTGCTTGATGTCTGCAGTTGAATCTGAATGCTTCGTAAGTTTCATTGGTTGAACCCACACAGTATTCTTCGAATTTCTGCAGAACGGTGTCAATGTCATTTCTTTCAGCTTCATTAGCAAATGCCAATCCTTCATAGATGTCCATAGCATCCAGCCCGATGCAAGAAAGAAAAACTGCTGTTCTGTATGTTGAGTCTTCTTCTGTCTGTGTTGTCACAATTTCATAGCTGTCCCAAAGCCTCTTGAATTTCCTCCAGCTGCTCTGCAGGTTTCCTCCATTCACATCAAGTTTAGGAGGCAAGGGAATCTTGGCATGTCGTCGACTGGCTCTTCTCTCATCTTGTTCATCTTCCATGGTTGAACTTTAGTCTTCAATATTCTGTATTTTTGTTGGAGTTCGTAATCACGATTCTGACACCATGTTTCGTTCTTTCTACAGCCAACTCGGAAGACAGGGCAATGCTTCTACGTCTTTACTCCTCACTCTTTGATTCTCAACTGACTACAGTATATATACATATCACAGTGAACAGCAATCAGTTATCATTTAAAACGAATATCATGCCGTGCTGCTATCCGCACACTGTTTACTGTTAACACACGTCACACCATCCCACAGATTAATGAAATGATGATGACATATGAGTATGTTAGAAGATGCGCCAGTCACTGATGCAGATTGACATAATCAATTACATTTTCAAAAGTGTGATAAATTACTAAATGCTTTAATTGTAGAATCTTTGTCTCTCTCCTCTAAGGAGACAGATGAAGAAAGGAGGTGGTGATAAAGATCTGTGCTTGCTGATTTAACACGTGCATACTTATTTTTTTCAGATTTGCAGTTGTACATCACTACATGCACTTCACAAAATCAAGCAAGATAATCAACAAAAGGAAGGCTTGACAATGACACTGAAGTAAAAAGAAAAGAAACATGGAACTAAGGCCCAGTGTCAGAGTGATCAGGCATTTTGTGCATCAAGCTAGGCAGCAAATTGTTTTTCCTAGACCTGTCCCATCCAGGCACATATGCTGTGTAAGGAATTTTGCTTCTGGGCCATTGCTCCAAGCTCAGTGCTTTAGTTCCACTTCATACTCGAGCAAACAGAAGCTGACAAAGTTGGACTGTGCTGGAAACATTTTCATATCAAAGATGTTTTTCTCAGTGCCTGATGTTAATTCCATAGCCCACTGTATGGGGCCTGTACGAAGCATGGCAGGACATAGCAAGTGGGCCAACATTCGACATATCAAGGCAGCAAAAGACACAGAAAAAGCGAGAGTCATATCTGAGTTTTCTCGAAAGATCAGAGCCTTCATCAGAGGTAACACTTCTACATATTTAGACAAGAATATATTAGCAGTAGCTTTACAGTATTGCCTAGGTTACTCCAGTTAGAGACTGACAAAAAGATTGATATGAAGCCTTTATGCTAGGGAGGACCTCAAGATCTTACCACTACATAGGGTTTTTATGTATGACTTATGCTATGATCATTTTGGATCTTCTCCATCACATGTTATCAGTGGTGTCAGTGTGCATAGAATTTATTCAGAGCATAGAGATGCCATCTTTAGAAACTGAAACTGAAATTGACCAGCCTTCAGTGTTATGAGAGGACTTTTTCTAAAGGGGTATTTATTTCATGATATTTATTTTGAAAATAAAAGTTGTCATCATCAGATCAAGGATTGAATTCTGAAAACTCTACAGTGGTAAAATTTATTGAATCAATTTGTATAATCTATCAGTTGTCACTTAATGAAGACAACTTTTTACTAGCTACATTGTTGAATCAATTAAGTCATACTTCATACATCTATTGTATAGATTGCATATTATTATGTTCATTCCAAGGCATCCATTTTACACTATTTATCTCTTATTCATTCCATTTCTTGGGTAAACTTAAAACTTTGTATTGTTAAGTAAGTTTTTTTCTCAACACAATGATATTGTTAATTAATTTTTTTCCCAACACAATAGTATAACAAAATAAGTTAATGATGATCTAGTGTTAAAATATTTAGAATAACAGTATGAACGTGAAACTGGTTTTATCATGGAGACACAGTTGAGCATTAATTACTTCATGAATGCATCATTCATTGGTGTTGCACCAATTTTCTGACCACAGGTATTGGTATCTGACAGGCCTCATTTATGCCAGTTATTTTATAAAAGTAAGTGAAGAGTATGACCTTTTGACACTATTCTGACTCAAAATGAAATTCTATAGTTACAGCATTACCATCTCCATAGTTATAAAATCAGCGTAGATTCATGAATTTCATATGTGCACCATAAAGATCTTGGAAGTCATGTTAGTGTCCGGTGGCCTATGGAAACATGAAAATGCCCAGTGTGCATACCCTCCAGAGACAAGAGTATGCATGCTGTGCAGCTGCATATCTCCTGCACAGTGTAGGTGCTTGCAGGCGTCCCCCCCCCCCCCCAATCAGAACACTTAAGAAACACTTTGTATGATAAAGAATGCTTAAGTGACTCAGTAACTGCAATTTTTGATGGATGGCCTGACAATGGTTTTAGATTGCTGGCTCAAGTGGATTTTCTGGAACTTGCACTACATGAACTTGGGTTTGGTGGTGCATTGAACAGTCAGGATTGGTGTGACTGAGGCAGCACTGTTAACATGTAGGTAGCACCTACTTTCAGTCCCCATTTCAGCCTTCTAGTGATAAAAATAAACAAACAAACAACAGACAAACAATAAACAACTATTGAGTCTCCTTGATCATACTAACTTTCAGTCTCCCCATTTGGGTCTTTTCATGGAAAAAAGAAAAGAAATGATTCACCTGGATTGCACTGACTTTCGTTCTCCATTTTGCCTTTTGAAAATGAGGATGGAAAATGGGGCCGTTCTATAGAAAGTAATGATTCACCAAGATCGCATTAACTTTCAGTCTCCATTTTGGCCCTTTAACGGGGCAAGGGTGTGTGTGTGTGTGTGGAGGGGGGGGGGGGGTACCTAATGACTGACGTAGATCACACTAACTTTCAGTCTCCATTGTGGCCTTTGATTCACCTGGACCATCTCCAGTTTGGTCTGTGTCCACGTGGGATTAGACAATATATGAGTTCTAATCTCATTCTTGTGGAATATTGCAAAACAGAACAAAAGCTTATGTGTTTAGTGTAGGATTATTGACTTGTCACAAGTAACACACACATGTTATTCCATGTTAATCTTTAAATCACAGTAGTTTGATGATAAAATCTTGATTTAGAAATTATAGGAATATGACTGTGATTTCAGAAGTACAATAAATGAATGCTACTTATTGATAAAAGTTTGTGGTTTCAGAGACTGGTCAAATTGACCCAAAGACCAACAGCCAGTTGGCCAAGATGATAGCTGATGCTAAAAGTAAGAATGTACCCAATGCCAGCATAGATCGAATCCTCACACAGATGGTGAGAAACATTTGCATGTGTCTATTTTTGTAGTTTGTGTGTGTGTGAATGTTGGTGTCCATATCTGCATGTGTGTATGTATGCATGTGTATGTGTGTATTTGTCTTTGTTTGCTTTTTGTGTCTTCTTTTCTTTTCAAAGAAAGATTTTATTAACAAGATGGAGGCTTTATGTGTGTGTGCATTCGTTCGTTCTTTGATTTAACATCTTTTCACTATAAGTGATATTAAATGGGGGGGGGGGGGGGGGGGGAGAGGGAGGAATAAAAAAATAAATGAACAAAATAAAATGCAGAACGATAGTTGGACGGGTTGGATTTGGGCAGAGGGAAGACAGAGGAAAAAGACATTAGTAGGTGGGGGAACAGTAAAATGGAACGAGAACTTAACACTAACAATTAACTTCAACAACGTGAAGGGAAATTATAACACTAAAACACAAACCGAATAAAGTTAAAGTAATGCATTAACAGGACTGTGAACTAATGATTCTGAAATTCTAATTAACAAAGATTGATCTGATGTAATTTTTTGGAAATGATTTTCAGAATACTTTTCTTGAGTAAACATTTTCGGTAAAAAAGAGCATTTTGCAGTAGAATAAACAGTGAAATAGTGTGAACTGTTCGCCGCAAATACACTTGACATTTTTACAATATTTTGTTTTCAATGCGTTTAGCTGAATACGAAAACAAACAGCAACAATCGATCTCAAATGATACATGGAAGAATACTGCAATTTTTTACATACATTTTGAAAGGTAAGTTTTATCATTTGTTGTGACACAAACTGTTCATTTGAATGTTCATGAAATCGAGTCCATGAGGCTGATTCGAGCAAGTTGCAAGCTTCTTTTATGGAGGTATGAACATGTAATTCTATAGCATTATCAGAATTCTGGGCGCCTTGCTTAGCTGCTCTGTCAACTACTTCGTTGCCGTGAAGATCAATGTGAGAAGGCACCCAGCATAAACTGATATCTGTACCTTTGACCCTTAAACGATGTATAAGATGATTTGCCTCAGTAATTAAATCAGGTCTTGTGTCGGCATCAAAAGACCGTAAGGCATATAATACAGATTTTGAGTCAACAAAGAGAACTACTTTGAAAGACATGGGTTTATGACTTACTAGATAATGCAATGCTTGATTAATAGCGACTATAGTGTGCGTGTGTGTGTGTGTGTGTGTGTGTGTGTGTGTGTGTGTGTGTATGTGTGTGAGATATATATAGAAAGTTCACAATATTGCTGCAACTTGTCCTTAAACTTAAAGCTTCTTGCTGTGAGAGTTCAACGTCCCTGCTTTGCTTTGTATGCACCACCGGCTTCCTATTCAACTGCATGTTAGATATAAGGCTGGATATGTGTATATATGTTACAGTGTTGTCTCTGGTACTGCTCCTGCTTATATTTATATCTCTAAACTGCTTCATGCCTTTTCTCCTTCTCATACTTTTCGCTGTTCTTCTAATACTCATCTGTTGAAAATCCCTTGATGCAGATGTAAGACTCATGGTGTGTGATCTTTTGCCCTTTTTAGATAATTTCTGTGGAATAATCAACCCTTTGACCTGACAAATTTGCCTGACCTTTCCTCTTTCAAGGCCTAGCTTAAAGCCCACCTTTTCTTTGAATCCTGTTTAAATTAGCTGTGTTATACTGACCATATCCATCCTGTTTTAGTGCGTTCTTATAGTGTCTTGTATGTGGATTTTATTGAGATTGTGTGCAAGATGTTAATATATAAAATGAGTGAATGTATGTTACATATATTTGTTCATTTCTTTTTGTATTTTGAATTGTAAGCATCTGGAGCACTGTGTTAGCCACACCCTAAATATACATGATGATGATGATGATTATAATAATAATAATAATAATTATTATTATTATTATTATTATCATTATTATTATGTGAAGAAAATATCAGCAAACATTTCTCTGCTAGTTAGGATGATTATCAAGTTTCACAGGTCTGTCCCATAGGCCTAGTGTAAAATTTAAAATACATAAGTTAAAATGATGGCGATCCATCTTTAATTAACTGTAACCAAAAACCTTTGAGCAGGGAATCAGTTGTTTGTCAAGGGATTTTTACTGGAATGGCATCACATATTTAAAACACTCCATAAAAAAAAAAAATGAATGTTATTTCATCATTGCTGTTCTGACAAAAGTGATAATGTGGAACATTATAATGCATATTTTGCTTTTTTTCAGAAAAATGGATATTGTTACTCTGACTTGACTATCTTGTATGCTTTTCTTTCTTTTTGTTGTGTACGTGGTTTCTTTTGTTCGATAACTGTGTTTACATTGTGTTGTTATTTTTTATATAGTTAAATAAAGGTTTACTAGTTTGTGTAGATTTATGTTTTTATCCAGTTTATGTTAGTAAGCCACTAAGTATGAATATTAATGTGTACCAATTTTTTAGATTCTCCCTTCTATCTCTTTATTCATGTAAGTTTGTACTCAAGATATGTCCTATTACCTTCCCATCAGTATTCTGTTGTGTAACCACTTCACCAGAGTGTCTGGTCATTTAAATCAGTTGTTTGTAGTTTTGTGACATCATTGCCATAAATAAAAAAACACAAATGTTGATTGTCTTTTTATACACAATTGTTTCATTTGCTCATGGAGACTTCTTTGGATTTTTTTTGTTTTTTTGTTTTTTTTGCTGAGGATGTGGAGGTTCAGTTGCAATGGCCCAAAATTTAATCTCCCTTTTGTTTTTGGCAGTTACCTATACTTTTTGGTTTGAGCCATAAAATTCATTGTACAGTCAAAGATTTCTTGCATGTCACGATATGTGTGACTGGTTCTTTACAAAATTTGGGATATTTGTCTTGGTGATGATTGTGCATATGTGTTTTTCATGCTTGGTTTAACCCTTTCGCATTCGCACTGCTAGATGTAAAGCTAGCTCCTAGTATTTGCATTTTTCTGACATTTTTTCATCCGAATACAGTCATGCTGACAAACATACTGCCATTCACTTGTTTGAAAGTACAGAAGAAAGATTTTTTGCACACATATACACAAGTGTCCATAGTTTGATTTGCATGTGGTTTTGTGTGTCCTGGGTCTAGTGTGCGTGTCCCTGTCACCAAAGATGTCACAGACAAAGGTATTTTTATGGTGACAATACAATGGTTAGCATACAAACAAGCTCTATTGTCTAAAAACAACATTTGTTAGTTGTAAACACAACACCTGTCCTACCCGACGCTGTCTCTGCTCCTCCAGTATAGTATCCAATACACAGGCACAACACAAATGTCACAGAAAAGAATTGTCACGATGTCACCAAATGAACATAAACAGAAAGAAACAGAAGTGTTTTACAAAGATATTTTGTACATGGTCGTCTACAGATTTCATTCCCTATACACTATTTACACATATGTGCCTGTACAGCAACTTTGCAGCTACTGTGATGATGGTGAGATGTTGTTGTCATCGTCACTGTGATTGTCACCGTCATTGTCAGTGGCAGTGTCACCAGTGGTGTCACAAGCGCTGGTTGTAGCCTGTGTCGTGGTGTTTAGCGCATGATAGTCCCGGAAACAGTCCCGGACAGAAAGTTGACCAGTAGCACCATAGACAGGACTGATGTTTTAGCCCCATCATGATGAGAATAGCCAGGTATGCCCTGATTTCATCAGCTGTCGTCTCTTTCCAAAGTGGGTCAGGTTGCCCCTTTGCCGCAATCTTCTGACAGCGTAGTTGTTGGTCTCTTCAGCAGCACTGACAAAAAATTCTAGTGGCAGAAACAAACAAAAAATAGTCTATTGGTTTCGCATCAGCGGGCAGCGAATGTTTAGGCCCAACAACTTGCGAAAATTCCCTGACTTCACTGCCACGTGTCACCGGTCGCCATGCCTGCACCAGTGCAGCCAGCGGTACATCATCGTCTATGTCACTGTCATTTCCATCTTCACCATCACCACCTACTTCAATATCCGACTCCACATCTTCCTTTTCTTCTTCATCTTCTTCTTCAATTTCTAAATGATCAATTTCTCTAAAAAATTCCTGCAACTCTGCTTCAATGTAATCCACAAATTCGTCTTGTTCGCTGAAACTCGCCATCTTTCCCACGCTCACAGTTGTGAATGAAAGCACGTAGCACAGCATTAGTAACTAAGTCTTTCAGTAGTGAATGGAAAGTTCCTTCCATCCCAGAATGCTTGTACTATTTCTAGAACATTCAATGCGAGACTGACCAAGATTCTAACCACATGCGCGGTAAGACAGCAAGGCCAGTAGTGATGGAAATTCCCCACACGTGTGCCGGAAAAGGTAGGGCGGTCTCAACCGCTATGAACGGATCGGCACATTTTTTTCGCAGGGCGGTTGCGGGCTTGTGAACAGCTAAGGGTTAAAAGCATCCAATAGTGCTGTAAAAGTTACATTGAATCAATACAATAGGTTAGCACCTTTTTGTTTGTTCTTCTGTTGATTTGTCTTTGTTGCTTTTGTTCTATTCTCAGAGTAGTTTGAAAAATTCCTCCCCAATCATGTTTGAAGCCAAAGGACCTGGAGGCAGTGTGATGCTGATAGAGACTGTCACCACGAAGATGAAGCAGACTCGAGCAGAAGTGCAGAGCATTGTGAAGAAGTGTGGGTAAGTCAGTAGCTCTTGTTTATGCATGAGTGAACATAATGATGTTTGTGGTCTGATGTTTATTTGGACAGGATGAAATAAAAACATCTGCAGCTGTTGAGAAATGTGTTCTGAATTGATTATTAAGTTCTCCAAATCTGATTTTCTAATTTGTTTCTTATACAATCATGAAATATTTACATATCTGTACTGAAAACAGGACTTACATTACTAAAAACTTTGGGATGAAGTTGCCACATGGGTAACAGTTATCAGATTTCTTACATTTTCTCATGAAACTTGAGAAACTAGCAAGAAACTCTGGGCAGAGCTAAACAGCAGAAGATTCTCAGAAGAGAAAGCCCTCAAGCAGTTGTTTAGGCCCAAAACTCCTTACACATTAATGGGTATGGACTGCATCCAGATCATCTTTGCGGTAGATGTCTTAACCTTTAGCTGGTGCATCAGTAACATGGAATGGTTACATTGAAGCTCCACTGAAAAAAAAATTAGTTCCTTGCACAGAAGAGCAGAAAAATTTCTTGTAACCTGCAGCTCCCTAACCACAGACCAAAACTTAAGAAATCAGGAATGTTATCACTCATAAACCAACTTAGGTACAACAAAAGCACACAAGTGTACGAAATTATGCTCCTATCTGCCCCAAAATATCTAACGAAACTGTTTATGCCAGACCATACATAAATCCAAGACGCAATGTTTTATCTTCCAAGACTAAGGTTAGACATATTCAGAGCAAGCATCTCCTTTTCCGGTACGTATCTCTGGAATACATTACCAACCAACATCAAGTCATGTACATCACTAAATAGCTTTTAATGAAAACTTCACAGATATCTGCTCGAAGTATCATAAATAATTATTCCAATTCAAAATCTTTACTAGCTCTACATACACTATGTTAATAAAGTCTGTAGTCAGCCATTTGTCTCACATTTTTACTCTTATCGTCTTTATGTGTCAGAAATACTGAATCTCTCTTCTTTTGTTTCCTGCTGACTTAATTTGATGGTAGTTTTACATTTATGATTTGTTAGAGTACTGTGTAAGTTACAGCCTGCTATTTTCATCATAGCGTTAGTATGACATTGTCATCTCCCCCCGCCCCCTTCTCCTCTTCCACCCCCCCCCCTCTGTTTGTTCTTTAGTGCTTTTTTACTTTCTTCTTCTCGTATGCTATGTTATTGATTTATAGTAGGTATTCCAAAGTGCTCTTCGCGGGCGGCGAAAAGTACGGCAAAGTGCGTTTTTTTTAATGGTTTTCAACTTGCTCGTTCTCAACAAAATGCAGTGTCAGAAATAAAAAACATAGATCATGTTGATCTGTGATCCTTTAAGCTTTGTTTAAAGTCAAAATAAATCAATAAGTGTAACATTTACCGTTTGAAATATGCTTTTGATGATGGGTACTAAATTGCGATTTTGCTGCTGCTGGAATGACGAAATCGGAACGCGGTTTTGACCCCTACCTTGAAAACTCGCCTCGAGGAGATTCGCTGGGTCAGATATCAACAAACCATTTACACAGTCAAAAAGACGACTAAATTTGCTTTCATCCCATGTAAAAAGTGAACTGATAGGCTTCCATTTAGTCGGTTGTTTCGTGCGTTAAAAACTTCCGTCGATGATTTCGCGACCTTACTCAAAACCAATCTCGCCATATTTTCCACTGTGCGAAAGGTCAAGGTTTCAACTTTCAACTTCTGCTATTTGCATACGGATTCAACCACTGGCTATTTTCCTCGAGGACTGAGAACAACACGACCTATTTTCGCTTTCTCTTTAGCGTCTGACGCGCAATGGCGGACACGAACGAAGACTGTTCGGGCGAGCACATGGACGTCGAAGTTTACGTCGACCGCTCCAGCCACGACGAATCAAGCGATCTAACTTACCCTCTGGTAAGTGAAATATCTTGCAGTTTGTTTACTATTACTTTTCGACAGTTTGTTTCCTGATTTTAGAATATAATTGTTTGGAAAGCGCACAGCTGCAGCACCCACAGTATCATGAATATGAATCAGCATGTTAGAAGGTAGGGGTAGGTGACGGTTTGGGGGTGCGGTAATTTTACAGAGAGTGAGATCAGGCATATGATTAAAGGAAAATGTTTACAAAAGATTTTTTTAATAATCCATGCCTTTATTATATTTATTTATAATGATGTTAATGAGAGATTAGCGATTTATTGTGGTCACGTGACCAACGCTTTGATCGATCGATAGTCGAATCGGCCGAGTGCCCTCCCTTGGCTTCTTGTTGACTTCACTCGATCTGGTTCAGTGTCGTTCAATAATTTCACAATGTTATTACACCTTTTTCTTTTGTGCCTTTGTGTAAACTTCCTGAATGGTACCATTGAAACAAATCTGCAATTTTATCAATCCTATTATTTTTAGGCCCAATATTATTATCACCTAGTTCAACAGCTTTAAAAGTTTATTATTATTTTTAATATTATCATATTTTTGTTATTGTTATTATTTTACTGTCATTATTCATTATTATTTATCATTATTATTATTATCATTATTTCATTATTAGTTTACTATCATTCATTACTATTTATTATCATTACTATTATTATCATCAAAAATAATATTTAAACAAGTTGGACACTATGAACCTTCCTAACTAGGCCTATAGTGTTTATGAGATAAATTTTGTTGTGCTGATTTGAGTAGGCCTAAATGTATGGGACATTTTACTTTGCCCACTGCTTTGTGAGTTAGGGTAAGGTATTATAATTTTATTTTCAAAGCTGACAATAATACTGGTAGGCTTCTTACAGCTCCACACCAATCTCTCTCTCTCTCTTGATCCTTTCTCTCTTTGACAGGCAGGGAAGTTAATTGAGCAGGGGTACAAAAGTCCTTGTGTTCCTGCATGTTTTATGTTCTTGTTTTTTGGATTTGTTTTGGTTTTGGTCAGTATTTGCCTCTTGCTCTGTATGTATAGGCCTGTTTGTCCCTACAAATGGGATTTTCACATTACACTACAGGATAGAACAGATAGATGTACTAATACTTTCCCTCTACACTATTTTTCTCACAGATGATCTCTTCATGAGGATGAAGGAGCGATTTCTTAAGACTGGCAGAGGGCAGAGACCTAGTCTTTTGGACAACTTTGACAGCAATGATGATGAACTGCGTCTTAACATGTTTTAATTTCCTGTCACTTGTGAAGGGGAATCACTGATCATAGACACTGACAAGTATTTTTTTACATTTCATTACAACATGTTTTTTGTAAAAAGAGATGATTTCTATCTTTTGTGCTTCCAGTTTAAGTTGAAGGCCAGGACAGTTATCTACTGTGATTAAGCAACAGTGAAAGGTCAAGACAATGATGTGGAAGCTTTTGATAATGTTCTACACACAGTTAAGGAACAGTTAAAGGTCAAGACATGTTTTAATCATTGTTTAATGATAAAAAAACAACAAATTAGCATGTAAAAACTATGAAGATGACTTCTTTGAATGAATGTTGTTGATGTACATGTCTTGTTTGATTCGATATGTAAACAAAACGCATTATTTGTTACTATTATCAGCTGACATTTGTTATAATTTTGTCATCTGATTTTTGTTTACAGAAAGATTGAAACCTAATGTCTTGTTTGTTATACTGACAGATCATAAAAAACTGATCATTTTGGTATATGGTACTTTGCAGTAGGATGAATGTGACAGAAGTTACGGAGTCTTGCAAAAAGCTAAAATACACAATTTTTTTCAAAATAGGTATTTTATCCTTACCCAAATATGGTTTGATTAAACATACAGATGTCTGGGGTTGTTTTACATTGAAAGAGTTTGTCATGCTGAGCAATTTGATATCAAAACCATTTTTGTAACTTTAAAGTGAAAAAAGTTATGGTGCACCAAATATGTGTAAAATTCGCCATTTTTTTCACTGTGACAAATCGGCATATTTCGCATTTTTGACATCTGATATCTATTCAACCAGCTTTCAGATGAAGCTGGAAAAAATTAGGGTTAAATTCCTTAATATGTTTATCATATATGATTCATTTCAGTGTCACTGTATTGTATTTCTTAAAGATAATGGAGTTTGAAAATGGGTCCCTTGCCCAGTTGTTTGGAACGGCGGCGTCCAATTTTGCTATTTTTTGTCATTTTCATAGGTCTGTATTTTTATTGATATGCATTTCTGTCCATATGTTTTTTGCACATCAACTTAACAAGTAAGAACCTCCTCAGAAATGATTTTCTGGACTTGTGTGATTTTATATGCGTGTTCAAGGCATGTCTGAATGTACAAATTTTTCTGTCCAAAAAGAAAGGAAAAAATCATTAAAATTTTTTTTTTTATCCCACATTAAAAAATAAAGTATGTATGTGTTCAGAATGAAAATCTCTATTTTCCCAGCTGATTTTTATACAGATAAGTTCAAATTTGAAAATCACTTTGGAATACCTATTTATAGTATACATTGTTGTTATTAGGGGTTGACATGTACTTCCTTTACTGTATTTGCCTTAATCTCATGCTTTTTTTTTAGCAATGCACTAGATTGATTGACATATACTACGTACCGGCAGCCTCTCTTTAGCAATGCGGGAATTGTGTCAGTCAGTGGAAAAATTGCACATGTTTATCAGTCAAATATTCTTGCTGATGAACATGAATGACAAAGTTGTTATCATGAAGATAAAGGTTGGTCTTTCCTCTATCTATCTGTGCTGTTTCTTTTTGTCATAAATGCACCCATACAAAAATCTGCGCAAAAAAAAACAAAAACATGCCGACCGACGAAGTTTCACTGCGTGTCACGTAATGGTAACTGGCTCACGGCAGTGCTTGGGTGACCGATTAACGGCAACTTAAATTGTACAGGTCACACAGGACTACCTTCATGCAAATTAGTACAGTTGACAGGTCGAAACTCTGTCCTTCATTCCCGTACAATATTTATTTTATAAGATCATTAGTTTGTTAGTCTTCTAAAGATTGGAATATTGGCAAACTTTGAAGAAGAGTATCTGAGGACCTCTTTGATAAATCAGATCGTTTCTGCAGATGCGTAAATAGCTTATTTTTTGCTGAATCCAACCATGTACGGAACTATGAGATGTGACGTTTCCAGGGTGTGCGGGAGGATGTCTGTGGCGAGTACCCGTGATCTGCCAGTTTAGGGTATGGGAACCTCGAATCATGGCGGCCTTCGAAGCGATCGCTGAAAGTCCAGTCAACGGATTTCTGCCTGTGATCGTCAAGCTGAAGGACAAACATAAACATTGACTGATTTTTCTTGACAATTGACTTAGAAGTTTGATTCAGTGAATTATTTTTTATGTTTCTTTTTATTTAGAAATCCACGGCAGGTATAGCCTGCATAGGCAAAGAATAGAAAGTACGGTCTCCGGTTTGATGATTTATCGCCAAGGAATTTTTTTAAGCGACCTGGAACTAGTAGAAGTAAAACTGTGCAAAGCGATTGCTTTCCAAAGGTGTTTATATTGCTAGTATTTAATGAATACGATGGAATTTTGTTTTAATACATCGAAATCATCATATTTGTGCTAGTACTTGGCCAGAAATTCACACCGAAAGTTGGTCGGCGAGTGCATGTCGTCTATTGGATCAGATTCGACAATGTTTATCATCGCAAAGAAACAGCAAATGGCAGTTTTGCACAGTCACGTGTGCACGCATGCATGTAGGCACGCACACATATCAGAACACTATATAGCATCAGGCAAACACGGACACATAGCTCCACAAAGTCCAATGAGCCTTTCTAATGGCACAATATAAGTTACTTTACTCTCAAAAGTAATAGCTGGCACAAATTAAAGAAAATACTTAAGAAAAAATTTGGATTTTATTTCTATTTGTTTTCAAGGCAATGATGATTTTTTTGTGGGTGAAATTAACCATCACTGCCACCAAAACTTCAACAGCAGACACTCACTATTAATTTACTTCTACAGTTAAAACTGTTGAGAATGAATGTGATAAGTCGCGGGACGAGAACACAGCTTTTGTTTAAAAAATTAGTAACACTGATTAATCATCACCCCGGGGGCTAAATCTGAAGACAAAACTTGAGAAAGTTTTAAAAGAAGCGGAGATATTTTCAATAGATAGACCAGACATTGAAAATTTCTTTGTCTGTGGATATGGGAAGATGCATGTTACTGTGAAATAACTGATGAAAATAACTTATTGATAAACATTAATGGCTGGAAGTCATATACTGCATTGACAGGCATGTATCTTCTGCTGTTACACATTTTAGTTTCATTATGTTAGTGAGAAGGATGTCTTTCTGTGCTAGTATGATACAAGGTCATCATTCTGTGGATCGTATTGTTTCAGACTAAATCAGTACATGCACACAAAATCTTAAAATCTCGTATATTAGCAACATTTGCTTGTAAAGAGTGAAGCTGTAGCTTTGTATTTGATTCACATGCAAAATTTCAGGAGATTCCATCAAGACATAATGTGAGTTATGTCTGTTTTAAGTTGGCCCAACACATGGGCACTCACATTATTTGGGTGCAAATGCATACAAAATATTTTGTCTTGAATATAACTAAGCTTGTAAATAATTTACTGGTAGCTTTCTGTCTATTTGATTCACATGCAAAATGTCAAGGAAATCCATCAAAAAATAAAGCCAAATATGTGCGTTTTAATTTGGTCTGGTACATGAACCGTGCTTTTTCCATCGTTCAAATGAGACATTTTGCCATTTTTGGAGCCATATAACTCATGACCTTGTCACTTTTTGCTGCCCCCAAAAATGTAAGATTCATACAATAACATTGTTTCTGAGAAAAAGTAAACTCTAGCCAATTCTGTCTTCTTATTTTTGTGTAATGGGGTGCAAAAATGGCTTGTCATGCAATTTCGAACATTGATTAAATGGTATATTTATGAAGTTTGCAGCACTGCCTTGTAAATGTATGAATAGATCTGCTTGTATGCTTGCTTTTTTTTAATGTAGTTTATGTTGTTAAGAATTTAAATCAGGAATGCCATTCTCTGAGGACTTCTGGAAAATTTAGATTCCTGCAAACTTGCTACATTTCACAATTGGCAAAAAATATATAAACTGCCATTTTCAAAGTGTGTTATCTCTGCACCTAATACAGCTAGAGACTTACTTTTTTTTTGCATTGTGCTTATTTGTTCTTATACTTTTCAGAATATATAAGTGTTAATAACCTTTTTAGAAGTTTAATTTTTGGCTGCCTGTACCTACATAATACATGAAAATTGATGTTTTCATTAGATTTCCTTTTATTATTGGTATGATGTGGCATATGTCATTCTTAATCTGTTTTCATTATTGGATTAGTTAACATGAGGGACATCTCTGGAGAGAATAAGGCTAAGGGAGTAAACCCTGAAAAAAAATCACCCTACTGCCTTGTAGGTTGTCATGGGAATGACAAAGGCTATCAGAGAGACCGTAAACATGGAAGGTACGGGAAACCATCATCGTACTTTCCCAAGAAAATTCATGGCCAGACAGAACAAGAAAAATGAGGATAACAACATAAATAGGGGCTCCTATGGAGCACCTTCATCCGGTAGGGACTGCCATGCTGTGCAAGTGACACCAGACCATAAGCAAGCTGCTGTGTTAAATCTAAAAAAAACCACCAAAATCCCAACATGGAATGTCAGGACATTGCTACAAAAGGAAAATTAGATAATGTCAAAATGGGGATGGAAAGGCTTAACATTAGTATTTTAGGACTAGGGGAAGTGAGATGGAAGGGAGCAGGCATGATAACATCAGGAGACCATACAATAATATGTTCTGGTAGAAACTCACATGAAAGAGGAGTAGGCATCATAATTCATCATCATCAGGTGCCCTGCCGCATGGCGTTGGCGATCATGGACTTCCATCTGTCTCTATCTCTCATTGCCCCTAGCATCTCTGCCACCCCCCTCGTCCCCATCCACTCCGCAAGTCCGTCCAGCATTTTCTCCCTGGGTCTACCCGGTGCTCTCTTTCCCTCCAGCTTTCCCGTTGTGACCAGGTGCTCCAAATCCCCCTTCCTCATAAAATGGCCTATAAATGTTGCCTGTTCTTTCCTAATCTTCCTTATGAGTGATCTACTTGTGTCTGCCTCCATCAAGACTGTTTCATTTGTTTTCTTTGCTGTCCATGGAACTCTCAGCATTCTTAGAAACCACATCTCGGCTGCCTCAATCTTGTTCTGGCTTTGTTTGTTGACTGTCCACGCCTCACATCTGTACAACAGTATTAGTTCTATATAACATTCAAGAACTCTCTTGCTGATGTTAATTGATAGGCATTTGTTGGTAAGAATGCCTGTCATCTTCCCGAATGCTGTTTTGGCTTGGCCGTTTCTGCTGGCTATTTCTGATGTGCATCCGCCGTCTGATGAAATGATCATTCCCAGGTATTTGAATTTATCAACCTGTGTCAAGGTTGTGCCATTTGCTGTTATTTTGCATGAGGGGATTTCATGTTTTTTACTGATCACCAATACTTCAGTCTTCCTGCTGTTTAGTTCCAGCCCCTTACCTTACCATATAATTGACAGGGACAAATCAAAAGCAGTTAAAGGATACTGGGCTGTGTCCGACAGTTTTGCTGGTTAAATTGGGTGGCAAGCCATTTGATATCAACATCATTCAGGTGTATGCACAAGTACTCAGGATGAAATTGACACCTTCTACAAAGTATTAGAGATGGCCAAGGCCCAATGTAAATCACAAGAAGTTAAACATTAATAATGGGAGATTTTAATGCTAAAGTGGGACAGAATAGGGTGGAGGATATAGTTGGACCTCATGGCCTTGGTACACAAAATGAAAGGGGAGGGAAACTTGTAGAATGGGCACAGATGAATGAGTTCATAGTAGGAAACACCTGGTTTGAGCAGCCTAATAGAAGAAAATCAGATTGACTACGTCCTGATCAATAAAAGATTTAAAAAGTCTTTGCTGACAGCAAAAACACTCTCAGGCACAGACTACAACAGTGACCATTATCCTGTAGTGGGAAGATTTAGGCTGAAATTAAGGAAAAGGAAACAGACCAAAACCAACATCAAACTAAATCTTGGACACTTAAAGACAGATGAAGTGATATGTAAAAAAATTAACATACATGTTCAAAACAAATTCAGTGCTCTGGAACACATTGGTCACAGTGAGGAACAGTGGACAAAGTTGAGAAACTCAATAAATGAAGCTTGTGAAGAAATCCCTTGAGTAGATAGAAAAGCAAAAAGGAACTGAATGACAAGAAATTCTAGGCTTGATGGAGGAATGGAGGAAGGCAAAGAGAAAGGAGGAAATGTACAGGAAGATAAAGAAATCAGGAATAGGTGCAATGAAGCTAAGGAAGCTTGGCTGAAAACAAAGTGCAAAGAAATAGAAGACTGACACAGAACGGATCCTCAGGGTATGTACAGAAGAATGGAAGAAATTGTCCTCAGGAAAACTACATGCACATCAACTTGGTTGCTTAAAATTGAAAGATGGTATGCTTATCATGGAAGAAGACAAAATATCAGATACATGGGAAGAGTACATTAAAGTAGGTAGGTCCAGCCATTTTTGTAATTTGAAAATATATTCAGCTTTTTTCTAATTTTCTAAAAGGTAAACAATAAAGTTAATATAAATGCAAAATATCTCACTCATAGCGCTAACAGTTTTTGAGATACTGCTGTTTGAAATACTGTAAAAATGGGTGTTTTTTGCAGTTTGGTGAATTGGCCATATTTGTACCCACATTTCTTCAGAAGTGTGCATCTCATATGTATAAAAATTGATATAGTTATTGTATTCTATACATAAATTAAGCTTAATTTTTTTTTCAGAACTCTAGAAATATTTTCCTCTGTGCTATTTGTCTTAAAAAAATGCCAATTTGTCCACTTGTCACTCTGTGGCAAACATACGCTGCTTAATGGTTCATAACTCTGGGACTAGCCATGCTACATCCAAAATGCAGATATCAAGCGATTCAGCACTGAATATGAAAACAAAACTTGTGTAAAAGAGAAGTGGTCAACCTTATCTTTATGTACATAGTTAGATTAAACTAAATAAAATCTGACACATTTTCTCATTATTTGGAGGGGAAAATTAAAATGCTTTGACATCTCCTCAGGGAAATGATTTCCAAATTAAATGCATATCCAGAAGTAATAAATGAGTCCTAATTTCCTATATCTTTACACATGTTTTGAAATTCACCCTGTTCCCCTGTCCCACTCCTAGTTACTATATTATTATTTGTACTGTGATTGGTGATGCATTAAAGAGCATCCACGTCTTTTGTCTGCCAGTATTGTTTTCTGCATTTTTCAGATGACTTTGATTTTCTCAACCCTGCATGAAGCTTGAAAATTGTTTGCGTTTATTCAGCAATATGTTTCTCTAAAGCAAAAATATTCTACTTTTTCTCTGTGACAGCAAAGGGCTTCTGCTTCTGCGTTCTTTATATTCATTTCTGCTTTCAGCCTGAAATTGATACACTTCAGTGATTTGACTATGCTGTAACACTGACACTCAGCCTGGTCAGGTATAGGATGATGTGACTGTAAAGAATTCAGTAGAGGTGGTGGTGGTGGTGCTGACTGTATAGATGATGGGACAGGAATGTCAAATCTTTCTGGACAGTGGGATGGCTGATGAGAGGGAACCTGTTTTGAATTGGTTTTGAATTCACGGGGAGCATCTGTGTAAATTTGTGCCATGGTCTCACCATCCTGTTTTCTTTCATTTGATCTGTTTCTTCTTTACTTCATCACACATATCAATTAACCTGTGCAGCACTAATAAAGTTCAGATGTTCACACAAATATCTGACCCAGAGACACAGTTTTTTGGTTTCCAGTTTTTGCTGGACGTGAAATATATATAATTTCAGGAGTAACCGTACAGGAATGTTGTCAAGGTTCTCCACGCAACATGGTGTGTCTGATAAAAGAAGTGCTTTGGACACCTGGTGCTGTTTAGAAAATGGGCCAATCCATTCAGTATTCTTGTCAACATTGAAAAATTCTTGTAGATGTAACGATGATGTTTTGGAAAATTGATGAAAACATGTGCGGACCAGCACTCGCAGCAGCTCTACATTACGAGGAGACACAGGTTTTGTCTGGTGTCTGCAGATGTCAGTGAAGAGAGTCTGGACACATTCTATGTGCCCCCTCATGTCTTCAGTAGAGTTGAAGCAATAACTGTTTGTCCACATACATGTTTGGCAAATATGGGCCGACCCCCCCTCTTTGGTCCTATTCTTTTAACAAGCAGTTGGAACCGGTCATCCTCTGAAATTCACACACACACACACACACACACACACACACACACACACACACACACACACACACACAGAGTTCAACCAAACCTCTTGCACACAGAAATCTACCAAATTTGAAAGGATCACTAGTTAGATCTGATGTGTTGACAAAACATATGTCAAAACTGTACTGTACCCCATAGTAGAGCAAAAAAATTGTTAATATGCACTAATTGAAATGATAACTATATTGTGTCCTGATGACAACATTTAGATTGAAACATTTTTAATGTTTTTTTTTCCAATTTATTTGTTTATGTATATTTGGTCCTGAAAAGAGTTCGAAAAACATTTACACTTTCGCATGTGTGCAGTTCTCATACTTGAGTTATCGTCCTTGTTGAAACGTTTTTGCCAAATTTCTAATGCTTATTCATCATATTCTTCATTGAAAAAAATCATGAACCTTTCAAAGAGATTTTTACAAAAATACAAGCAATCTTCATTTCTCTGATTGGTATCAGAAAGATATAGATCTATTCTTTTATTTATTTTTCTCTCTATCAAGAGAGATAACAAACTTCTAGACCGAGCACATGCCAGGTAAGAAAATATATTAAAATTTGTATTAATGATTTATGAAACATCAGTTCCATTGAAAAAAAAAATTAGCAAAAAGTTTAGACTAACAGTGGCTTACATACTTACCAAGATCAGTTCAAGATTTTTTTTAGATCTATCGAATCAAAGTCGTTCCTTGGGTCAGTTTCGGATGACGTCGTTGAACCTGGTCTGCTGTGCCAGTACCTTTCATACTGGCTTTCGGAACTTTTACAAGCGGCAGCCTGTGTTATATTATTTGCAGGATCTTAAGAACCGTTGAATTCTCTAGAATTGTTGACTTTACAGTGCCTTTTGAAAATATGTTTGTATTTCGGCACTGAAAAAACAATATTCAGTTAAAGGAATTATGACGAAATTTGTTACACTGGATTGTTCAGGCTGTCCCCTTTAATTTGATACCAAAATCACCGCTCTGCGTATTGTTTGTAAAAGTTCCGACAGCGTTTCTGACAACTGGTGTTGATCGGACCCGGGAAAACCGCATGAGTAAACTTTGCACATCGCCGCCAATGGTGCGTTCGGTATGTGTATTTAGATCATTCAGGGTCAAAGCACACTTCTTTCACACCACACAGGTTTCATGCCTAAAGCTCATTTAATGTGTCAACATAATTTTTTATCTTCCAATCGTGAATGATAGACGAGCTGAAGCAATTTAAAATCGGCAATTTTTACCAGTTCTGCTGCATGTTAGCCATTAGCGTAGAGAGGCTGGACCTACTTAATTAAAGACCATTTTGAAGCTGACAGAAATGAAGAACACATTATAAGAAAGAACGTTGAAGGACCACCCATAATGAAAGATGAAGTTAGAGCAGCACTGAAAAAGATGAAACCAGGAAAAGCCCCAGGACCAATGTTACTACAGAGATGATTGAAGCCTTGCAGGAATTTGGTATTGAAAAAATAACAGTCCTCCTAAATGCTATATCAAAATCAATTTTCATTGCACTTCCAAAGAAAACAGGGTCTATAGAATCACAATCAGCAAGCCTCTAAAACAAAAGTATCCACCCTCATTGCATCTGCAAAAACAAGCTATTTCCAAACCAAAATCCTGAATGCCTCTTCTTCAAAAGAACTCTTTACAACCATGAATCATCTCCTTGGCACACGAAAAGACTTACCTCTCCCAACAAAACATACAAATGAAGAACTCCCATCTGTATTCTCCAAGTATTTCACCATCAAAATACAAACTCTTCGTGACAGACTTGACAGGACACCCTGTCAATCATGCCCACTTGACCCTTCCTTCTCTGGCACACCTCTCTCAGTCTCACAAGAAGAAATTTTCAACACAATCAGATCCATGTCGTTCAAAACCTGCGAACTGGATCCTCTTCCAGGTTCTCTCTACTCCGACTGTCTCCCTACTCTCCTCCCATTCATCACTGACATCATCAACACTTCTTTTCAAACTGGAACTGTCCCAGATTCTTTCAAGTCTGCTATTGTTCACCCTCTCCTCAAGAAACACAATTTAGACCCAAATGAACTGAAAAATTACCGGCCTATCTCTAATCTCTCTTTCTTGTCAAAACTTGAAAAGGTCGTCCTCAACCAGCTGAACTCTCACCTGTCTGCCAACAATCTCCTCAATCCTTTCCAGTCAGCCTACCGCCAGTGCCATAGCACTGAAACTGCCCTACTACACATTCTCAACAATCTCCTCCTTGCAACTGATACTGGCAAAGTCTCTCTCCTCACACTCCTTGATCTGTCTGCAGCCTTCGATACCATTGACCATGGTATTCTCCTTTCTAGACTTCATCATACTTTTGGCATCTCTGACATTGCTCTCTCCTTTTTCACTTCGTATTTATCAAACAGAAAACAAACTGTTCTCATCAATGGCACTTACTCTCAACCTGCATACCTGACCTGTGGTGTTCCACAAGGATCTGTCCTTGGCCCTGTTCTTTTCACTCTTTATACCTCCCCCCTGTCCACCATCATCAACTCCCACTCTATAAAACACCACTTCTATGCTGATGACACCCAACTTCAAGACAGTGACTCACCTGATAATATACAGCGCCTGTTGACTCGCACCACTGAGTGTTACTCGGACATTAAGAACTGGATGACACACAATAGACTTCAGCTTAATGACGACAAGACAGAAGCTATCCTCATTGGCACCCGTCAGAAACTTTCCCAGCTGCCTCCTCTTTCTCTCCCATTATGTAACACATCAGTCCCAATTTCTGATTCAGCTAAAAACCTTGGTGTCTGCATTGACTCTACCCTGTCCATGAACACCTTTGTTTCTCAAACTGCCAGATCTTGCTACTATCATCTCCATCATATAAGCCTGATCAGGAAGTATCTCTCTGTCGAAACAACTGCAAAACTCGTTCTCTCCTTCATAATGTCTCGCATTGACTATTGCAATTCACTCCTGTCTGGTCTTCCTGCCTCCACCATTCACATCCTACAGCGCATTCAAAACAATGCTGTACGCCTTGTACTCAAAAAGAAAAAAGCTGACCACATATCTCCTCTCCTGGCACAACTTCACTGGCTCCCTGTATCAAAGCGCATACAGTACAAACTAGACACCATGTGCTACAAAAGCCTCAATAACGCAGCTCCCGACTACCTGTCAAGCCTACTTGAGATCTATGTTCCCTCACGTACCCTCCGCTCTGCCTCCGATCCTCTGACTTTTCGCTTTCCACGCACTAAGCTCAATACCTATGGTCCACGAGCCTTCTCTGTTTCTGGTCCACTCTCCTGGAACAAACTTCCTCTCTCAGTCCGTCAGCAACCTACTTTTGCCTCCTTCAAGCCCGCTCTCAAAACTCACCTTTTCTCCTCTGCATAAAATCCTAACCTCACTCAACCCCCCTCTGCAGCCTGTCTCCGCTCGGAGGGGAATCACTTTGTTTTAATATATAATTGTATATGATGTGCTCTCTGTGGTTTTCCATTGGTTTTATTCTTGCTTTTATTGCTTTTATTCTTTCTCCCATTTGTGGCCATGCGTGTGTGTGTGTGTGTGTGCGTGTGTGTGCGTGCGTGCGTGCGTGCGTGTGTGTCTTTTCGGCGCTTGGATTTGATTTTGTCGAGATTTTGCGCTATATAAATATTGTAATTATTATGTATGCATGTGCGTACGTATGTATGTATGTATGTATGTATGTATGTATACGCTTAGATTTATGTATGTATGCATGTATACGCTCAGCTTAGATTTATGTATGTAAGTATGTATGCATGTATGTATGCATGTATACGCTCATATGTATGTAGGTATGTATGCATGTATACGCTCAGCGCTTAGATTTGATTTTATCAAGATTTTGCGCTATATAAATAAAATATATTATTATTATTATTATTATGTAACAAAATGCCTATTTAGAGTAATCATGATGAGGACAAGGAATGGAATAAAAAGAGAAATAGCAGAAGAACAGTGTGGATTTGTGGAAGGGAAAGGAACTAGTAATGCCATATACATCCTAAGAACTATCATAGAGAGGTCAGTCGGGGTGAATAAGGATTTATATTTATGCTTTGTTGATTATACTGAGGCTTTTGATCGGGTAAGACATGAAGAATTGATCAACCAACTGGAAAGACTCACTATTGATGGAAAAGATCTATGAATAATCAGAAGTATGTATTGGGAACAAACAGCTGCAATGAGAATAGAAAACGATATAAGCTTCTTCCAAAATATCAAAAGAGGGGTTGGGTTTTGTCACCAGATCTGCTTTCACTTAGAGAAAACTTCATGAGAAACCTAGATGACAGATGACACTGTGCTAATTTCAGAAAATGATAAGGGACCTTCAAAACCTTGTGAATATAATAGAAATAGAAAGCAAAGGTAAGGGGTTGGAGCTAAACAGCAAGAAGACTGAAGTCATGGTAATCAGTAAAAACATGAAATCCCCTCATGCAAAACAACAGCAAACGGCACAATCTTGAGACAGGTTGATAAGTTCAAATACCTGGGAACGGTCATTTCATCAGACGGCAGATACACATCGGAAATAGCCAGCAGAACAAGGACCCAGGAACGTCACCAACCAAAATTCTGGCAAAGACAGGAAACTGAACTAGCCAGGTTAGGACATATAAGAAACAGTAAGTGCGTATAGCTAAATAAGTCATCATCATCATCATCAGGTGCCCTGCCGCATGGCGTTGGTGACCATGGACTTCCAACCATCTCTATCTCTCGTTGCCCCCAGCATCTCCCCCACCCTCTTCATCCCCAGCCACTCTGCAAGTCCGTCCAGCATTCTCTCCCTGGGTCTACCTGGTGCTCTCTTTCCCTCCAGCTTTCCCGTTGTGACCAGGTGCTCCAAATCCCCCTTCCTCATAAAATGGCCTATAAATGTTGCTTGTCTTTTCCTAATCTTCCTTATGAGTGATCTACTTGTGTCTGCCTCCATCAAGACTGTCTCGTTTGTTTTCTTTGCTGTCCATGGAACTCTCAACATTCTTCTGAGAAACCACATCTCGATCCTGCTCTGGCTTTACTTGCTGACAGTCCATGCCTCGCATCCATACAACAGTATTGGTTCTATATAACATTCAAGGACTCTCTTTCTGATGTTAATTGATAGGCATTTGTTGATAAGAATGCTTGTCATCTTCTTGAACGCTGTTTTGGCTTGACCAATTCTGCCAGCTATTTCCGATGTGCATCTGCCGTCTGATGAAATGACCGTTCCCAGGTATTTGAACTTATTAATCTGTGTCAAGGTTGTACCATTCCCAGAAGGTGGTATTTGAGAAAAAATCCCCATTTTACATCCATCCTTGGCCCAAAAAAGCAAGCATAATGAAATTTTGTCAGTTATGTAAATTGGATTTCTCAAGCATATGGGCTGTGTCTAGAACATCAAGCCTGGCCATCTAGAACATCAAGCCTGGCCACTTTCGCAGCCGTTTGAGCCCCCCCCCCCCCCCTTTCCCCTCTGTGGTTGTAATAAAGCAACATTGGGAGCTTCTGACTGCTAACTGTCAAGAATGTAGTAAGGAGAACAGAGTTGGCAGGTATGTGAGCTGGAGGCTGAGTAGACTGCCCAATAAGGAAATGAAAGCCCAGAATAAGGCAAGAGATGGCTTTCCATTCTGTCTTTGTCCAGTAGCTGGGCTGGACCTGGTTGGAGTGTGTTGTGTGGCTGTGTCCAAATGTTTGTCATCTGCCCACTTTGCCATTCAGTTTGTAAACAAGGTAACTAATGATTGGGTCTGAATAGGTCATGTGGTGCATGGACAACCCCCCTTTGCTTGATGAAATGGTTAAAATGTGGTGTCGGGAGCTTGGAAGGTGGGGAGGTGATTGTCTGGGGAGTGGTGAGATATTGTTGCACTGGGATTGATTGTGCTTTTTCTTGTGTTTGTTATTTGTGCTTGTGGAGAATACATTTGGGCATGTGTATGTGTGTGTGTACATGTGTGTTGCATACATGTATGTGTACATAACTATATCTGTCTATCCAAGTGTGTATTATTAAAATTTTAGGCCACTCTGTGAATTTAAATAATGATATCTAGTTTGTAACTCTTTAAGGCTTTTTAGATTAAACACATATGACATATGTATTATTATTGTAATTGTTATTATTTTCAACAACATGATGATGATGGTGATGATGATGATGATAATGATTACTATTATCATTATTACTGTTATTATTATTATTATTATCATCATAGTGTTGTTATTTTCTTGCTGTGGGGTCTTTAAATGTTTGCTAGATGCCTGCACCACATTTATTTATATCTATTAGACCATCAGTTCTTCTGAAAGACTAGCATCTAGACTATTACTGAAGATATAGAATGGGGAAGCAGGATGATAAATATTCTGTCCAGTCTGTGATTCAGACCTGGATTTCTTGCATCCTATGCAGGTGATTTAACCACAAGGCCAGATAATGCATCGTTTATTTATTGTTTGTTTTGGTTGTTTGTTCACACACACACACGCACGCACACAGCACACACCACACACACACACACACACACACACACAACACACACACACACACACACACACACACAACACACACACACACACAAAACACACACAACACACCACAACACACACACACACACACACACACACATTTTTGGTGCCCCCAGCCATAATTTTTTTGTTGAAAATAATCTGTCAATAATCAGAACTAACATGCTATAAATAGTAATGTGTATGTAAATACAATTAGATTATTTTACATTTATTTTACATTTCTACAACAATTAATTTTTGAGAAGAAACTAGGTGGTAAGAAATCACAAATTACTTCACAGACATTTTTTATGTGATGTGCTTCTTCCCAGTTTTTCACACCTATCACTGAGAAAAGGCTTATGCGACAACATTTGTGCATATTTTATTCATATGTAATGTAAATACCTTTCTGTGTATTTCTTAAGCATAAATCACTGTGCATTTGGCAGGTCTTAATGTCTAACCTAGCCACAAACAGTGTATGCATTACTTGAATTAGTTTATTATTCATTGAACACATTCTGTCAAAATGCAGAGAAATTGTGTTATTGGTTTACACATTTAAAACTGTAACTAAAACATTCTGCGTATTGAGATGATTCTTTGTGACACTGTTATTTGTACAGTGGCTATTAGCATGCAAATTTTGAGAAAGATACGCTTGTGGTTGCTAAGGAAATTATCAGTTTGAATTTCTGAAAAGTTTAACCCTCTTTTTCTCAAAACGTGGATTTGATCAGGTGCCATCTTCAAATTCATGTAGGTCAACACTCATTCATCCTATTTCAAAATGGTTTTCGCTATTGGAAAGAGCATACTGTTTTATACAAAAATAGCCAGATGACACAAATAGACTCATTCCATGGTGGACCCCTGTAGGGATGCCAGGGGCTCTTAAAGTATATATAATATCCCCATTTTTTTGAAATTTTGTGCTAGAAATTTCCTCTTTTGTGTCACTCTCTTTGTTTCTTTCTTCCTCCTTTGCTTTCTGTCCTTTCTTCAAGTCATTTTCTTTGTTGCCGATCCATTCACCTGTATGTGTTCGATAAAGTCGTACACAATTTCTCTTAGGATTGATAATTGGGTGCATGTATTAAATGCCTTTTTGGCTCTATGGAATTGAGATATGCAGAAGCAATTTTAGGTAATTCAGGCCCGTTTTTATGTACATTTTAGTGTCCTTTGAATTTGTATTCAGGTATGTTCTTTAAATCCCAGTACAAAAATTGGACAGAGTGGTCAACGCCAAGGGCATCTCCTTAGATTATGTGTGCAAATGCATTGATATGTGTAGTTAAGTTTCTTTTCCTTTTTTTCCTGTTGAAGTATAGTGTATGTTTTGAAACAGTTATAGCCCTGATATGGCTCTATGCAGTTGGCTGGGCTTTAAACAAAACAACAACAGTAACAGTTCCAATATTTCCATGGTGGAGGGTCACACATACATGTATATACACACAATGCTTTGTCTTAGGCACAGTAGGGTAGTTTCCACAGCAACGAATTGAAACATATGCATACGCAAACATACACAAACACACACATGCATCCTTCTTATCGTTAACCCTCCCATTTTGATTTCAAAATTGCTTGTGTGCAGATTCTCTGTGTTTGATTCAAGCTCCTTGGCAAGGATTGCTTTTGAAGAGAAGGGTGTGATTCAAGTGAGCTGTGCAGGGGGCACAAACCCTGACATGGACACTTATGTGGACATTGCTATTGAAGCAGGAGCTGAGGATGTTACACTAGATGAGGATGAAGAAGGAGCCAAAGTTGTGCAGGTGAATAATATTCACTATACATTCAATATATTATATTTCAAGTTAACCCTTACAGTGCCAGATGATGTAATTAAAGTGTGCATCGCCATTGCCAGGGCGCATTTTGCGAATTAAGGTAATAATTCATAAAAAATTCCTGAAGCTAAAGGAGACAAAATAGACAATAACATGTTGAATAAAGTTTGTAGCAAAATGATTTCTCGTCAGATTGACACTCACAGAAAGATAAAAAATGAACATTTGAATTTTTGGTGAAATATTTTATTTGTACTCACCAAATTTGCAGAAATTTTGCACTAAGTGGCATGATACATTCCAAAGTGAAACAAAAAGCAATCCTAAATCCATGTTATTTTGAAGGCACACCAATTCAAAGAGAAGAGTTCCCATCACTGAAGAAATGAAGAAATAAAAAGAAGGCACAAAAAAACTATTTATAGATTATGGATGTCCGACTCAACTACTGTCAGTGTCTCCACAAACTAATCTTCAAGCCAGTATTTGAGTTTTGTGTGGTACTCCATGAAACAAGGAGAAGCACTTTCATGTCCCCTTTTTTGGTGACCTCAAGGTCAGTCATCTCCTTCACCAGTCTGTTGGCTTTGATGGTACCACAACAGCTGGTGTTCTGCCTGAAGAGGTATCTGAAATCATACACACAAACATACACAGCAATAAGTAACATGTGACAAAATATATAACTGCACCATAAGCAGGATGAACAAGCAAAATAAGTAACACAAACACATCACACACACACACACACATAATCACCACCACCCACAACTACCCCACCCCCACATCACCACCACTATCACAATCACACACACACACACACACACACACACACACACACACACACACACACACACACACACACACACACACACACACAACACAACACAACACAACACAACACAACACACAGAGTTGGTAACAGTCTGTCCACTGTCTCAGTCAGCTATGTTTTGAAATTCCCCCTCCTTCTGACTGGCAGCCGTGATCATCTGCTGCGCGTACCTATTCGTCTCAGTCACAAGCCTCTGAAGGAGATCTTGTGTGAGAAACAACTTCAAATAATCTACAGCTCCAAAACCCTCAGTTGATACTTTAATGCCCGCATCCCCTGTAAACTCAAACGACACAGGTCTTGTGTTTGTCCCATCGACGAGCTGACTGTCGAAACGTGCAGTTCTAGTCACTGTCTGTCCTCTTCTCGCACCCCCGGACCCGCCCCCTCCCCTGCCCCACCCCCCTTCCTGCTGTCCCTCATCTTCGTCCTGCACCCCTGCTTCTCGAAACTCTAGGCCTTTTCCGCTAACTACTGGCACCCTCCCACCCTCCCCATCACTACCGCTTTCAGTCTCAGCACCACTCACCTCTATCTCCGCCGTGAAAGCAGAATCAACAACAGTCATGTCGTTACTGACAGACTATCACTGCCGTCGAAGTCGGTCAAGCACGCGGTGCACGGGCCACATCATCGCCATGAACATCACTGTCCTCGCTAAAATCATCCAAAGAATCAACTGATTCGATATCAGAATCATTTTGGAGCAAAAGTTAAACGGCAAAGGAAAGTGGATTGGAAGCGCGTCGTCTGCTTGAAGTGCTCAGCTCGGCGCTATCGGCCATTTTCGCTGTCGGGGTGTTTACGTAAGCAGGGTCCCCTACTAATTGCTTTGTTTGCAAACTTTGGGACGAACGTCACAGAAACTGCGTAGTATGTCATTATCGGGGAAGGATTGTAGATTGTGTATCTGTGTTCTGCGTCACTTCTGCTTGCCGTAATTCCCCATGAAAAATGCTAAAAATAGACTGTCAGAATATTCGGTCGCTGGCAAAGAGGATGACACAGAGAGCCGACCGAATATTCGGTCGCTGGCACTGAACGGGTTAAAAAGTAAATATCAGGGCTTAAACATTCCGCGTCTGGGCGGAATTCCGCGATTTCGGTTCGTAAAAAAAAAAAAAAAAAAGGAGCAAGGCATCCGTGTTCATAGCAACGGCACGCAAGTTATGGCCCTGATTTCAGTGGTTTTTTCCTCCTCCTGTTTTAAGCCCTGAAATATGCATGTGTACACATACAGAGATCATTTGTTGTTTTTGTGTGTGTCTGTGTGTGTGTGTGTGTGTGTGTGTTTGAGTATGGTTATGCTTCAAACAGTCCATTTAGCTTCTTTTCCAAGGTTTCTCTCATGGTCAGTCACAGTCTGTAAATACTTTAAGAATAAAATGTAGTTGTCAGGAGTGCTGTAGCTCCATTTATCTTATTTCTGTGGTGAGCACCTGTGAGGTGAGTTTTTCATATGAATATTTAAAATTAAATTACAAACATACAGTAATTTAAAAAAAATTAGTAAACAGATAAAATCTGAACATCTAACTTGTTATGCCTAATGTATGTATATATATGTTATTTCATACATAGATTCCTACACATGCAGAAGCTACAGTAGTTTTAGTTTAAATGGTTGTAACACAACTTTTTAGTAATGCAGTTTTTTGTTCTCGGCATAAGGAAACCACCAGACCTCATAAGTAAAGCATGATGATGCAACGTAGAACAGATGATTTTCCTGATTACTTGGAGGAGCAATTGAATGTCATAGTAAGTGAAATAGAAATATACAAAGAGGAAGCTTTAGTTAGGTCAGATATTGAAGTTTGTAAGAGAGAAGAAGATGACAAAAATAATGACTTAGGGGGTGGAGAATGACCCGCATCGTGTGCCACCAACCATAATATTCCAGCAAATGAACAGTACAGAAATTTTACCTCATGGTCCGTCCAAATCATGCACGGATGCCAGGCCTTTGGATTATTTTTTTTTATTTTTGGCCTGTCTTTTTGAGTCAGTTTTGTTTTTGACAGAAGAGAGGGGGGAAGTATTTAATAGAGACAATGTGTAAAAATGTTGGACAACAGTAGAGTCAGCCTACAACAAAATTCATAGCAGACGTTGTTCATAGTAGCTACAGATAAGAAAAAATCTTAATGAATGTCGATTGTTTGTTGCCTTGCTGAAAAACACACACGCACGCACGCATGCCGCACGCACGCACGCACAGCACACACACACACATACACACACACACACACACACACACACACACACACACACACACACACACACACACACACACACACACATATCACTTCTGGCATTACATCAAGCAGATCGCTGCAGTGTATGGTGCTTCATTTGTGCCACTCTTCAGCATTTGTTCGTAGTAAGGCAAGATTGACCTTTTAGAAACAACACTTCTCATTCAGAACTACTCTGTCCACACAAAACCAACATATGACCGCCACGAAAGCAAACTCCCAAAGCAGTCCACCGGACAAGAGGAAAGACCAAGGAACAAAGAGAAGACACCATCATAAAGAGCGATATCAAAGGGCAAAAAACGAGAGACAGACACAGAGAGAGAGATAGAGAGAGAGAGGAACAATGCATGCACTACCTCTGTCCTTCTAATTTCATCATCTTCAAATTGTATTGTATTGGCATCCGTCTGTCTGGGAAGACAATGGAGATTGCGCCTTGGAAGTCATTCTGCGGTGGAACTGCAGTGCGGGCTGTGGCTGTAGAGCCCGATCCTCGAACAGCAGGTCCTGTTGCAGTTGCTGCACGTGAAGATGGTGTCGTCCGAAGGTGCTGACCCTGCTCTCTGGCGTCTGCATGCTCTTCTTACCTCCCACTGCTCCTCTCTCCTCTGCTCGGATGTCTTGATGGCCGAGTTGATGGCAAGTTTCCAGCTGCTGCAGTCTCCTGCTACCACTTCGAAGCCTGCTGGTGCAATGCCACCCGCCTTGAGGTCCCACTTGCACACATCTTTGTAGCAGAGTATGGGCCTTCCCGTGGGTGTGGAGCCAGTAGCAAGCTCGCCGTACAAAATGTCTTTGGGTATTCTTCCATCTTGCATGCGGGTAACATGGCCAAGCCAGCGCAAGCGTCTCTTTGTGAGCAGGGCAAGCATGCTGAGAGTTCCTGCATGTGCTAGGACGTCCTTGATGGGGACGTGGTCCTGCCACGTCCTGCCATGAAATGCCAAGAATCCTTCTGAGGCAGCGTAGGTGAAAGGTGTTGAGCCAGCGTTCATGACGGGAGTATAGAGTCCAGGTCTTGCACCCATACAACAGTGTGCTCAGCACGCAAATTACATAAAAGATAAATAGTGGGATTCCCTGTAATCTCTCACAAAGCTTTCTTGGAAACAACTCAAACTCTGACCTACATAAAAAAAATTTGTTAAAACCCCCACCTCATTTGAACAGAGAGGAATTGATTGTGCATAATAAATTGTTTTGCTCGGTATAGACAGTACTTTACAAGAGAGAAAGAGAATGAAGTGGTTAGGGAAAATAATTGTACTTTATTGCCAGAAATTTGTTGAAAGTAAGTTTGTTGTAGGTGGACTCCACAGTATTTGGTGACAAATTCTGGAAGTACCATCACTATGGAACATTGTTGTGCAGTATCATCACTCACTTGTTGTGTTCTAGTTAGTTATGTGCATGCTTGTACTAATCTTGTGTAAGTAACATTTATTTTTCCATATTTGGTGACATCCTTGGCAACAATGACATGACAGGCAGTGGTTAGGAAGACACAATATGTTTTTATAAGCAAAATATGTTGACTGCTACTTCACTAAATTCAGCTTGATAGTACATGGTTACAGTACATTAATAACTACTTTATCATGAAAGCCTAAATCGAGTAGTTTTTGTCTCCTGAATACAAGTGAAACAATGAGCGTTCATCACACAATGCCATTTATACACCGGTCACCCAATTATGATTGTCGTTTCACTCATCATCATGTGAAATGGAATGTGATGTACGAATAAAAGGGAATGGATGAAAGATTTTCCAGACAGGTTGGATTACATGGTGCTGTACAGCTGAGCAAAGACTTTGCGTGTAATGAATTATCAGTCTCTGTTTTTGATGCTGACTTGTAATTTGTTTTTGACTGAGCACCAAAATATGCAAATTATTTCACTTTAAAACTTTTGTTTGATTTTTTAAGACAGATTTTAAGTACAGTTGCTGTACTCATAACTTGTCCACTAACATACAAGGGGTTGACATTTTCTTTTAATGAAACAGCATAATAGAAATAGATTTGCTATACATGTAGAAGTAGATGTAGATGTCCTATACATTTAGAAATATTACATCTAGACATACTGGTGACTTGAATGAGATGAAATCACAAAATCAAACACAAGATGTGCTTGCTTATATAAAGATAGGTGTGGGAGAGAGAAAGCAAGCTTCTTGTTAACAAAATCAAACTACAAAGCTGACTTCACAAAGGCAACAAAGTTTTGATTTTATTGTAAGGTTTCATCTCTTGATTGGTCAAGCTACAAGCTCATTTAATTGCTTTAAAATTATATTTTTGAATAGATTTTACAGAAGGGAGGGAAGAATAAATCCGTGTTTGTTACTCCCTCATCCAAAATCCAACAATATCTGCCTTCTTGGCAGTGCATCAAATTACTACACTAGCTCAGGTCAGTTTCAGAATCCTGTGTTCACATTGACAAACTTGAAACATGTGGAGATTGAGGGATGAAACATCAAAGTTTTTCAAGTTAAGTGTTTGCTGGCAGACTGTGAAAACTGCAACTCAACATTACCAAACTGATTATCAGTGATTTAAAATTGACATACCTTGACGTTGGAGACCTACTGCATTCAGCATACTGCATTTTGAGCCAATAGGCCATTGTCAGGCGACAAAGAACCAGTACACAAAACTTATGGGGAAAAACAGCAATAAGACTTCCTTGATGTTTCATTGAGCAGGAGAAAATGGCAGATATGAAATGTGGTAACTAGGAAGTGCACTTGACGGTGTAAAGTGTTTGTGCCATATTATTGTTTTATCTTGAAGAGGGCTTGCCCAAAATGTTGGAGGAAGTAGACAAACTACCAGTATAATGCACAATTTGAGTGTCTTGTTTTAAGGAAAAAGAGACGCACACTAAATGCACATATATGGCCAAATGAACGGAAAAAATATGAATGTGAGAGATGAGGCCAATTTAAACAGATTGTGTCATGTGCAACAAATCCAGTCTGATCTTGGAGCAGGAAGAAAAAACAACCTAATCCAAAGCCAAGGGGGCTGAAGTTTTACAAGTACCAGTAGAAAAATCCCTTAATCAGGTGTGGCTGGGTCTGTCATATAAAGAACAAATAGTACCAGATAAAAGGTTCATCTAAATATGTCTTTGAGAACAATGAAAATTATATGTTAATTTAAGTATGGTAAGTCATGAAGTGTTAAAATGAAAATATCAGTTGTCAATGTAATGTGAAGCATGCATAGACATGCACACACAAGCATGCACTTAAAAAGAATTTATATGTTCATCAAAACCATACAAAGCATGAAAGGTATGCTTTTAAATGTATGTACAGATAAATCACCATCTATACACTCAAACGCATACACAGACACCTGCACACATACGTATACTGTTGCTATGTTTATACTATATCAATGAATTGACACAGAAACCCTCCCCCACCCCCCATTTAATTTTTTTCCTATATGCAACAAGCATTCTTTGACGCGGACTGTTTGAGCTATACAAATGAATTATTATGGATTTCAACCACAAGCAGTGTTTAACCTTTGACTCTGCAGCCTGCCAACAGCATCCTTCTTGTCAACCATGCGAGAGCAAAACTTAACTTGACTCCTCACTATCCACCAGCTTCCTGCAGAAGCTGGTGGATAGGGTGAGGAGTCAAGGTTAAGTTTGCATTTGGTAGATAGGGTGCAGTGCAAGGGTTAAGGGATTCATATGCTATTTTCTCTGCATCAAAGTGACTGCTGGCATTCAAGCCAAATGGGAACATATATTTGATACAAAAATTAATCTTGCTGCTGTTTCTTTTTCTGTAAGTTTTGTGTATTTTTCTGTGTTGTCTGTGCGCTTGATGTAAGCCAGTAGGCCAGTCATTTTTTTTTTTTGTTTCTTTTTTGTTTTGTTTTTAAATTAAATACACGTTCTCATTCTGTTTTTGTGTGTTGTCATTTTCTTTGCTCATGACAGGTAATGCTCATGCTGTACATTTTTATGTTTGTGTAAAATAGACCCAAGGGTTTGTACAAAGTCAAAAACAATATTTCTTGTTCATCATTACACACATACACGCACACACGCACGCACGCACACACACACACACACACCGCACGCACGCACGCGCACACACTCACACACACACACACACACACACAGGGGGACAGGAGGGAAGTTGAGATTGCACAGTGTATGTTTATTAAAAGTCAGTAAAAAAGCTGAGTCAGTAAGAAAGCTTTGTATATGTAGAAGGTGTGTATCACTGTGTGTGATTGTGTATGTGTATCGGGAGAGTGTTGAAGAAAAGAAGACACCCCCCCCCACACACACACACCAAAGAAAGAAAAAAAACAATAAAACAAAATCACAGTTGTTCATTCTTTGTCATGCACATTTGAAATACTGGTTGTCAGAGGAAATAAAAAGGGGTCAGACAGGAATGTACATTTCAAAGAAATCAGAAAGATAGGTGCTTTGTGTGTAATAATTATATAACAGAGGTAGGTGCTTTGTGTATAATAATTATATAACAGAGGTAGGTAATCTGTACAAAATTCTGTGCTCGATTTTGAGCCATTGTCACTAGATCTCTTAATTCACTCGGTACGACGGAACGCTATAGCGGTCGTGATGAAAGGCACGGTTCCGTACGACGGAACGCTATAGCGGTTTCGATAATTAAAGATTTTTCGACGCTCCCCTTTAGATCCTGCACGCCTACCATAGCCACACTGGTCACTACAAACATGTCAAGGGTCAAAGGGAAAGTTACTTCGTGAGATTCCGTAGCCATACACTCGTCGGAAACGATTGACTTCGGTGTACCCTACACGAATGGCTAATCTGCATTCGTGTCAAAAATGGCGTACAAATTAGATCGCGACGGGGGCGTTTTACTGCTGCTGAAGTGATTGAAGTGCTTCAGACTGAAGGATTGGACATCGAGGAGTATGATGAAGATAATGGTGAAAGTGTATCAAGTGATGGAAGCTGCCAGCAAGGAGGAACTGACAGTGACCCAGTTTCAGACGACAGTGAAGTGGGAGAGGGTGGTGGGCGTACACGTCACGAGAGGCGAGCGGTCAGCAGGTCAAGCACAGTGAGTCGCATGTCTGATGGAGGTTTCATTCACTTTCCTATGCATGACTGGCACGAAGATTTTAGTTTTTCTCCCACTTTGACTCTGTTCTCTGGCCCTTGTGGCCTGCATGTCCCAGTTCAGTGCCACGCCTCCTTTGATTTCTTGAATCAGTTTGTGACAGAAGACTTTCTAAATTCCATTGTCATAACAGAAGGCATAAGAGAACTGAGTGGCAAGCAGAATGAGCATTTCTCCTGACCTTCTCACCTTTGTGTGTTCATGGAGCTGATCAGAGTGTGTGACTGTACAGTGATCCTGACCACAAAATTTGGGGTATTTTCAACATGGCACATGACGAAGAAATATTCAAGGAGGAACTTCAATATTTTGGCAGGAACTAACCCAGCATGTAAATATTCAGATCTGAAAGTTTCATTTTGATTCTTTATGTTTTGTATTTTTTGTGATTTTTTTCCTAACCCTTCAAAATGGGCCGTACCAGGGGAAACGCAAGGGGGAAAACTCTCCGTACCGAGTGAGTTAAGGTGGGCAGGTGAATTTTGCATGCGTTGAACTGGTTGGGGTATGGATGTAAAGAATAGTCAGATAAAGCTTTTGCAATGGAGTTGGTAAAAAATGATACTCAGCAGATTTTGGCTATGGAATGTTTTAGGGTGAGTTCAGTCTAGGTAGAAAACAGGATCACCAATGCATGGTGTGAATGGGATTTCAGTGGACTTGAAGACTGTTGATTGGGATCTTGAGATGAAGGGCTTTTTATGAACCCGACTGCTGTTGTTTTTTCATCATTAATTTGTTGCAGACATCCAAATCTGCCATTTTCTCCTGCTGGGCACCATATTTGGGAAGTTGTCTACTGTTTTTCTATGTTAAGTGGTGTGCATTCATTTTTTTTTGTCATTTGTATATGCCTGACAAAGGCCAGTTTGCCAGAAATTTGCACCAGTCATGTTTTGTTATATTAAATATGCTTTCTAATTTCATTTTGTGATTTTTTGGTTCGTATTTGCTGAATGCTGGCAGTCACTTTGATTTAGACATCCAGTGTTTGATACCAGAGACGCAAGCTTGTAGTCTCTTGACAAGACTGTTATAGTTGTTTAATGTATAAGTATTCAAGCTGGGTGTCATCAGTAAACATTTGGTGATGTATTGAGTGGCCGTTGATGAGCTCAGCCAGAGGTGGTGTGTATGAAGAATGACAGGGTCTTGTACAGAATCCTGGGCAACACAGAACTTCAAAGAAGTTTTGGAGGGACATTTGCCATTCATCATCATCATCAGGTGCCTTGCTGCATGGCGTTGGCAATTATTGATTTCCATCTGTCTCTATCACTTGTTGCTTCAAGTATCTCTTCCACCCTCCTTGTCCCCAGCCACTCTGCAAGTCCGTCTAGCATCTTCTCCCTGGGTCTACCCGGTGTTCTCTTTCCCTCCAGCTTTCCCATTGTGACCAGGTGTTCCAATTCCCCTTTCCTCGCAAAATGGCCTATAAATGTTGCCTGTCTTTGCCTGTCTTTTCCTAATCTTCCTTATGAATGATCTACTTGTGTCTGCCTCCATCAAGACTGTCTCATTTGTTTTCTTTGCTGTCCATGGAACTCTCAACATCCTTCTTAGAAACCACATCTCGGCTGCCTCAATCTTGCTCTGGCTTTGCTTGCTGACTGTCCACGCCTCGCAACCATACAACAGTATTGGTTCTATATAACATTCAAGAAGTTTTGGAGGGATGTTTGCCATTAGTGAAAATAAACTGCTACCTATTTGACAGATGATTTAAATCAGTTATGTGCAGTGTCATGAATCTCAAAGTTTCTACTATTGTGTTAAATGTTGCAGGGAGATTTAAAGGAAGAAGAACAGAACGCTTATCTTTGTCAAGAGACATCAGAATATCATTCATGATCAGTTTCCATGCTTTTCAGTTTTCATGCTGTGTGTAGCATGATGGGCTGACTGATAGGAGCTGAGGAGATTTTGGTAACGAGAAAATTGATTTTGACAGAAATGGGAGTTTGGAGATTGGTTGAAAACTTTTACAGTTTATTTGGATCAAGTGATGTTTATTTTTTCTTAGAAGAGGTTTAACTGTTGCAACTTTGAAATCATCTGCGACTGAGCCACTGACACAGAACTGTTAAAGATATGTGTTATATTTGTAGGGTGTTGAGATTTTCAAAGAGAAGAGAGGTAGAGATAGAGATAGGATCAAGTTTGCAAGTGTTTTAGGCAGTTTTTCATTCACAAACTGAGTGTTAGTGGATTCAAACTTGGAGAGAGTTTGAAGTAAGTGGAGATAACTTCTGAAGGATGAATAATACGAAATCCAAAACAAGTGTGACTGTCCGCGTTCAAGCAAACAGGAACCAGAAAAAACACGAAAGAAGAACGAAAACGCGTATTTAATGCAAGACAAGACAGACCTTTGTCAAGCGTAAGATTACAAGCAAACACCAGATACAAAAATATACTGCTGAATAATAATATGAAATAAAATGTTTGTGTAAAATCCTTATTTTTTCAAAAGTCGCAGTAAATCATTGAAGATAAGCTACTACATTTAGATTTGATGTCAAGGAAAGTTGAACTGTTTATTCGTTCATGTAACCAATTTAATCAGTATATTAACCCCTTTAGAATTATGTTTGCATAGCATTTTTAGTATCATTATTTCTTTATTTTGAGATCTCCAGCAAAATGGTTCCCTCAGTTTCAAAACACTGATGCTTGTGTTGCAGTTTGTGTGCGACCCAGGAGACATTTATGCAGTAAAGAAAGAGCTGGAAGCACGTCAGATGCTAGTCAACTCTGCAGAGATTATCTACAATTGCACCAGCAGGGTGCCTCTTGACTCCAGCACTCTGGAGCTCATTGCTAAGGCTATGGAGAAATTGGAAGAACATCCTGATGTTCTTAAAGTCTACATCAATGTGGAGGAAGCTGGTTAATTCATACAAATAAGTATTGTTTTTCAAAAGCAGTAAGATGGTTTTCACATGTTTTATATATATATATATATATATATATATATATACACACATACATACATACATGTACACACATATACACATATATACAGTACTCTGTATAGTATTCTGTATAAGGCTAGCTTAAGAAGTTGGTAACTCAGGCTTAGTGGACCTTCCATCATGTCATAGATATGAATAAGTAAAATGTTGTATGCATGAAACTCTACAATGTCAGACACATGTTACATGTTTTCCACCATGACTCCCTGTTTCTAGTTAAATATATCATAACTTCATGCTCAGTTAGAAATCTGGAATCATGCAGTTAACTTGCATCATTTCCTCATGTGACTCACCTAGACTGGCCGAGGCATGATTTTGCCAGCAAAATGAATAAACTTCTGTATACAATTGAAAATTTTGTGTTCGTCTATAAAATAAGATTAATTGTTTGAATGGTTTCACCTATGTGTATGTGTGTCTGCGCGTTCGTGCATTTGTGAAGAAAACTTGCAGACCTATGAGCATACTTGACACAGAGAGCATGCCGGTGTTTACACACTGGAAAGGGTGTGGCTGCCTACTGCAGCTGGCGAGAGAGAGTTACTTTGCTTAGTGGGCACTAAGAAGCAGTGACCTCTCTTTCCGTAGGTACTAGTCATTTTGCTGGAATGAAGATCACCATAGATGAGACAGAGGTCATGTCAGTGGGGCGCACTCCTGAGAAGCTGGATTTCACCATCAATGGATAGCTGCTCGAGCAAACCACAGAGTTAAGATATTTAGGGAGCATCTTTGCTGATCATGATGATTACTTGGACGGAGACTCTGCTCTAGAATGCAAACCTGTTTGAATGTAGTACCCCTCCTGAAGCACCCAAGCATACTTATGAAAACCAAAGCCAGACTTAACACCATCTTCGTTCCCACCCTCACCTATCAGTGTCAAACCTGGACTCTGAACAAAGCCCTGGAGGGAATACTCACCATTTGTGAGATGAGATTCTCCAGTGAGCAGCATCCAAAACCGGTAAGGACCAGATCAGAAACGATGACATCAGATAGTTGGTGCTTCATCCATCAACCAGTACACAACGCATCATCTGTCAACCAGTGTATTATGCACCAGCACATAAAGTGGTTTGATCAGCTGACGAGAATTCTAGTCAACCAGCAGCCCTAAAAGCCTACAACAAGTGCAGACGAAGACCAAGCTGGTATTGGACTGACGAAGTGTCTGTCAAACATGCTGGACCAAAAAAAAAAAAAGAAAAAGAAAGGAAGTAAGACAGAAAGCTTAATTACTTCTTATCAAACTCTGCATGTCATAGATGAGGAAAACCCCCTAGTTACACACACACACACACACACACACACACACACACACACACACACGTGCTCACATGTGCACACACACATGCATGCACGCACACAAACACACACACACACACGTGCTCACATGTGCACACACACATGCATGCACGCACACACACACACACACACACACACACACACACACACACACACACACACACACACACACACACACATACTTTCAAATACCAACACTCCTGAAACATAAAAGTATTGTCTTTTAAGTTGACTAGGCATAATAAGGTGTACACAGAAATTGCCGTTGCAAGAAGATACGCATGAAAGACTATCAGAGTGAAAGGCATTGCCAGTGTCAACTTGTGCTTGAAAAAGACACTCCTTTTCCTTTTATATCAACACACACATGATACATACTGTCTTGTGCGATATTGGCTGAGCTCATTAACTGCCGTTGCCCTTCCTTTGAACAGATCTGTTTAACACGCTCAGCTTTGGCAAACTCATCTCTTCTCAGAACTTTTGAGAACTGCCTCAGGGATCATATCAATCTAACACTCTTTTCTTCTAGTTTGAACCTTGCTTTTCTTTCAGAGTTTGGATTCAGCACTCCTTTTACACACAAGTGCTAGTTGTCTACGTGATCTTGACAGTGAAAGGTGCAGGGCTGTGCGTGTACACTGCTTTTCTTTGTTATACTTGTTTTTCACCCAATCCATTCGACTGGTCATTGCAGTGTCTGGAAGTAGTGATGCCCAAGATAGCAGATGTTCATAGCTTGATATTGCTTGACAGTTTGACGGCGAAAAAATCATTCCTGTCAATTTCCATGCTGCAACTATTCTCTCTCCAGCTCAAAACCTTCCAGATCATGTGCACAAGCACGTTTTTGTTGACTGAAGTCCTGGATTGTTTGGTGTAAAAATGGATTTGATCTTAATCGATTGTGTACTAAACTAAACACACACCCAGACGTATTTCAACAGGCTCAAAAAGAGCAAGGGATATTCATCACCACTTAGTCATAACCTACAGCACAGGTGGAATATCCACTAACCCCTATCTCTTGGATCTTGACCCTCAAGAGTCCCTATAGGAAAGCTGGTGAAAGTGGGTCAATAGGCTAATGGGATCAGAGGAAAATGAATCTATTGAGGTCAGTCTTCACCCAGCACACCAAACATTGTCGTTGTTATCTGGCATCCCATGGAGGAAGGGCAACAGCAGACGCAGTGTGTGTTCTGAAGGCTGTCGGCTTCCTGCTGTCACTGTGAGGTTGTGTCCGCTTCGTTGGCAGTTTCGCGGTGAGGGCGTTGTTGTTGACACTGCCGGTGGTGCTAGTGCGAGTGCTACCTGGTACTGGGTTGTTGTTGCCATTACCACTGCCATTACGTCTGGCACCTGACATTGAGTCTAGCCGGCCTGGCTTGTCCTGATTCTGTGGGACAAAAAGAGTTCGTTATTGTTATGGACGATTTTGTTTGTTTGTTTTTTTGAGGGAACTGGTATGAAAGTGATAATGTAGATCTTTTTGTGATTGGCAAGCAAGGAACTTCTTCCCCTCTTTCTCTTCCTCCTCCTCCTTTGTCTTCTTCGCACAGTACATTCACTTCTTCCTAAACTGGAGGGCTGCTCTCAGGAGGGACCTCACTGCTCTGAACCCCCACCTGAAGTGGGTCATCTCAGATCTGCAAAGTCCTCTTCTGGACGCTAGCCAAATGCATGAAATGGACATTTGAAGAGGCCCCGCCTGTTGATGCATACCAAAGGATCTGCTCCTGTTGGACACCAGCAATTCTGCAGACCGAGAGCGCTCAAGAGACAGCACCCCTAACCCTAACCCCTGTATCTGAACGTATAAACCCCCATCCCCCACCCCATCTGGATGGCCAACTGGCCCAAGAATGAATCTCAAAGACTGGATCATACCGATGCTAGAGTCGGGATACAAGCCCAAAGCCCCCTCTTCAATCTCCACTCCTCCCCAACCGGCCTATTGTATTGGTGTCACGGCAGTTTTGTTCAATTTTTTTTCTCCCTTTTCTTCTCATTTGGGGACAGGGGTATTTGGTTGGGTCAGTGTGCGTGTGGAGTCTTGGCCAACTGGGACAAAACTCACCTATCCAGTATGGTTTACCTGGGCCTGTGTGTGTGTTTTTGCATGCTTTTTGCACTGTGGTTGTGAACAGTGGTTCTGTCGACTTGTAGTGTTGGCGGGCTAAGAAAAGAGGAGTCAGTCGGTGTTTGGTGCCCTAGAAGTGGAAGAGTTTCTGTGTGAAATGTGTAACCAGGAGTCAGTTGATGCTGGGGTCCCCTTCTGCTACAGTCAGTTTGCAATTAGGGTTGTTAGAGCCAGTCTCTGGTCAGTGTTCACTTGTAGTTTGACGTTGTGTCCTAGAAGTGGAAGAGTTTCTGTGTGTCTGTGTTTAAGGCAGGAGTTTAAGTAAGAGAAGAGAGTTGCTGTCTGGTGCCCATCTGCTATGGTCGGTTTGCAGTGAGGGTGGTCGGGGCCAGTGTTCACGTGTATTGGACTGTATGTCCTAGAAGTGGAAGAGTTTCTGTGTGTCTTCGTTTAATGTGTAGCCTTCCATATACTCCCGGTCAGTAGGGGTAGGTTGCTGTTCTATTTCGTCTGTGTGGTGGGTCAAAATCAGTAGTGTCCTGCACCACAGTTGTTGTTTATGCCCATGTTTGGCACAGGGCTCTACGAGAAAGGCGAACATGTCTGAGCTGTTGCAATGGTGATGAGTGTGCGGAGCAAGGCTGGTGGGCGCTTCTGGCAGCAGCTTCTTGCCTTTCCTGTTGGCTCTCCACTCCTGAGACAGTCCCAAAGGAGTGGGTGGCGAGTCAGACCACAGGCACGTAGCAGCCCCTGGGTCTCTTCAGTCTCCAGTGTCTGCCGCCCCGTCGCTTTCACCAGTCTTCAGCAAGCATGGTTGATGGACACTTCCAACAGCAACTCCTTGCAGGATTCAGCAATTAAGTGCTGGCTTGTTGCCCCTGCGACGGCCGTCAGGGCGTGGGTGGCGAGCCAGTACTCACCACGCTACAAGCCTCCTGCCCAGCTGCTTTCATCTCAGTTCATTCCTCATCATCATCCAGGTTCTACTGACCTGTAAGTCTTCTGTCTATTTCATCGATCGTTCAGTCAATACCTGTTTGCCATCCATTCATCTCTGAGACTCATGTAAAATTCGAAATCATAGTATCGGAACGTTTGTGTGAGACAGCGAGCGTCACCCTTCGTGGCTGTATGATATGAACGTGTTTTTCTCCTTGTGAGGTTGTGAAGCAGTGGACGGGAGCAAATGAAGAAATTTACGTTGTTAAACGCATTTGTTCTTTGCTTACATTGACCTTGATTGTTTGTTTTTTTTGTGTGTGCGTGCGTTTTGTTGTTGTTCCAAGGGCTTCTTTAGGCTGGTTTTTGTGTAATGCAATGTCGGTTTCCTTGGTGCCACCTCTAGTGGTGCTATATTTATGTTATGATATGTATGTATGGTGCGTCATGCTTTATTGTTTGCGATTAAATAAAATTTGTGTGAATGTATTTGTTCAGTTTTCCTTATTTTAGTTAGAGGAAGGGGGTTTTGAGTTGATAGGTCTGTTTCTGTTTTTCTACTCTAGTTCAAGCCTTAGCGAGCTTGACTATTGGTGGCAGCAGTGGTATGGTTAGGGATTAGGTACAATAGGTTAGCGGGGCTTAGACGGATAGGAGGGAATCAAGTGGGTGGTTGGAGGGTGTGTGCCTAATCTTGGGAGGCAGACAGTTAGTTTCAGTAGAGCACTCAGGCATGTAAGACCTGCTCCTTGCCACTGTTCTGTATGAATGTTTTGTTGTTTTGTTTGTCTGGGTTTATATAGCCCGTGCATGAACCACTAGACACTGAGTGTATGGTGTGCCTGCTATGTACGTGCTAACATAGCAAGGAGTGCAAGGAGTGAGAGAGAACTGTAACTTTGGGTCTGACAAACAGTTGGGTTGCGCTGAGCTGTGTTGTGCTTGCAGACTTCGGATGACCAGGTGCAGAAAAGACTGCGCCTTTTGTTTCATGGAAGTGGGAAGTGTTGTGTTGTGAAACTACTGATGACTCGTGCAGTGGTGGTTTGACAGCGTGGACCCGGCTAAATGTCTTCTTTTGACTAAGAGCAATTCATATTTTGTGGTGACCCATGGCTTGACAGACTGCAGGAAGGATTGTGTTGTGAAATGACTTATTACTCGTGCAGTGGTAGTTTCACAGCGTGGATCCAGCTAAATGTCTTGTTTTGACTAAGCGAAATGATGGAGCATAGCCATACAAAGATTGTTGCTTAAGTACGGAAGCGATTAACCCTTTGACTACCGCACCCTATTCACCAACTGCAAAAACTTAACCCTTTGACTCCCTCACCCTATCAACCAGTTTCCTGCAGAAAGCTGATGGATAGGATGAGGGAGTCAAAGGGTTACATTTTTGCTTTGCTAATATGGTTGACAATGCAATGCAGGAGGCTGGTGGGCAGGGTGCGGAAGTCAAAGGGTTAAATTGTCTTAAGTTTCTGGAAGCATTGAGTAGAGGCTGTTTTGATTATTATCCATATTTGTGATGATAACAAAGCATTGAGTGAAGACTGTTTTTGATTATTATCCACATTCGTGATGACGACAAAGTGTTGAGTGGAGACTGTTTTTGATTATTATCCATATTCATGATGATAACAAAGCACTGAGTGGAGACTGTTTTTTTATTGTTATCCATATTCGTGATGATGACTTGGATGAGGGGCTACACTTAAATACTTGTGGGAAAAATATGACTAGTAACCAGAAAGATAGTGACATGGAATTGCACTCAGGGAAAATTAAAACTTCCCATCAGTTAGAGTCCCCATTGGCAACCCCAGCAGATAGACAGAGAATGGCTAGTATGATAACTAGTATGATGAAGGAAGAACTGAAGCAGGAACATAATGCGGTTTCTCTGTATGAAAAGTTTGCAGACATCCGTACGAAGATGGGTCTACAGGGAGGGGCGTACGCAACTTTTGTATCAAGTTCTGTTCAGACTGAGAAAGCCGAAGAAAGACTGAGAATCAAAGATGAGAAAGATGAGGAAAGACTGATATTCAAAGACGAAGAGGATTCGGCCATAAAAGAGAGAGAACTTAAGATGAAAATTAGGGAAGAGGAGAGGAGAGTGGAGGAACTTAGGCTAAGGAGAGAAGAGGTGGACAGACAAAGTAGAGCAAGAGAGGAAGAGATTTGTATCAGGTAGGAAAAGAGCGAAGCGCAACATGTCTACTTAGACCCTTTGCATGACGCTTATGTGGCTCACTTTGAGAGAATGGCCAACTTATGCAGATGGAAAGAGTCAACGTGGTCTGCAAAGTTAGTTGCACTACTGCGTGGAAAGGCCAGGCAGGCGGTCCTTTGACTCCATCCAGATGATTTGAGCCAATACTATAAGGTTAAGATGGCCTTGCTGAAACACTTTCGTCGGGACGCCGAAGCATACAGACAGATATTTCAGGACATGAGGAAGGACTCGGGCGAGACCTTTGAACAGCTCCTCACTCATCTGAGGTCTTGTTTTTCTCTGTGATGTCAGGCTGCGGAGAAGGATGAAGATGATGCAAGGGAATTAAGGTCTGCCCATGCAAGAACAGATGTATCGGACACTATCACAAGATTTGATTGTGGAGGTCCGTAAGGCGTGCCCAAAGTCAGCTGATGAGGTAGCTAGGCAAGCAACTGTATACATGGAGGCAAAGCGTATGGGCCGCAAGCTGAAGCGAGAGAAGCAAGCGATTAAGCCAAATCTTCGAGGGAATGTGGAGGAAGGAATACCTGGAAGTGGGACAGAGGAGCCATCTGTAGTGGAGAGGCAGGGTAAGAAAAAGGGTACAGGAAAGAGTCAGGAAAAGTAACAGTCTAGCGTGAGAGGGATGATACATGTACAGTGCTACAAATGCCAGAAGAAAGGACATATCGCACATTACTGTCCTAAGACGGACCCAAAAGTCTTAGCGGTATCAACAGGACATCCTCAACAGTTGGAACCACCATTTACACCTACGTTATGCGTTTCACGCACAGGAAAACCCTATACACCTTGATGTAAAGTGTTTGTAAATGGTATGCCAGCAAACGGGCTTCGAGATACAGGTGTGGGTTACACAGTTGTCTCGGAAGAGTTCATATCCCCTGAGGATTATACTGGGGATACTGTGACGGTTGTCTTGGCTGAGACCCAATGCCGCAGCATTCTTCCTGTAGCAGAGGTTGTTCTCGACTCGCTTTTCGTGTGTGGGAAGATGAGAGTGCTTGTAATGAAGAAGCTAGTGGAGGACGTACTTGTTGGGAATTTCGTACAAAGGGGGAAAGACTCGCTGTTTGAAAGAGTTCCAGTGTATGCTGTGCCAGCCTTGGTAGTGGCAGTGCAGACCCGAGCACAAGCACAGAGGGAAAGGAAACCCATGAGCCCGTTGTCACTCAAAGATCAAGTTATGTTTGCGTCGAAGTCTTCTTTGGAGGAGAAGCAGGAAGAAGATGAGACATTGAGAAGGCTAGGGCGGCATGTTCCAAGGGGACTGTATACCCAGTGACACATGGAGATGTGACGTATGTGAAGACGGGAGGCGTCCTAATGAGGAAGTTTGTGAGCGGCAAGGAGACTATCACGCAAATCTGCGTACTGAAGGAACTGCATCCATCAGTACTCATGCTAGGCCATGACATTCTGATGTCGAGTCACCTGGGAGCGAGAAAGACCAAGGCTCGTATTCTCCCTCATTTGTACTGGCCATCATCAGGTACTGCCAGTCATGTGCAAAATGTCAAAGGACGATCGACAAAGGATGAGTGCCGCCCAGTGCCTTTGGTGAGGATGCCACTGGTGAAAGAACCTTTCACACAAGTGGGGATGGATCTCATTGGGCCAGTCACTCCAGTCTCTCAGTCTGGGAATCGTTATGTTCTTGTGATGGTTGACTATGCAACCCGATACCCAGAAGCAGTGCCGCTGAAGAACATAACTACTGAAGCAGTGGTGGAGGCAGCATTTGAGATGTGGTCCTGGACTGGAATTCCGAGCAGAGTATTGACTGACAGGAGCAGTCAGTTCACCGGCCAGACCATGGAGATTTTCCGACTGTGGCCACCAAGGGATTGCACACCACTCCTTTTCATGCCCAGTGCAATGGGGCAGTCGAAAGGTTCAACGGGACTTTAAAACGCATGTTGCAGAGGTTGGTGCAAGAAAAGCCAGAGGAGTGGGATAGATGGATTCCGGCACTGCTTTTGGCATATCGTGAGGTTCCTCAGGCCAGTACCGGTTTCTCTCCTTTCGAGCTCCTCTACGGAAGAAAGATCAGAGGTCCCATGCAGGTACTCAAGGAACTCTGGACTCATCCTGAAAGGCAGGAGCATCAGACGGCGGTTGAGTACGTGGTTGATTTATGAAACCGTATTGCAGAATCTTGTGCCATCACACAAGAGAACTTGAGTGAAGCTGCACAAGCGTCACTTTGACGTCAAGGAAAGGAAACGACATTTTGTACCAGGTAGTGAGGTCTTAGTTCTGTGTCCTCAAAAGAACAAGAAGTTGGAGTTGTCTTGGAAGGGGCCCTATCAAGTGATGGCCCACATTGGCAAAGCAGATTATCAGATCCTTGTGGGAAACAAAACCAAACTGTACCATGCCAATCTCTTGCAGCAGTTCATAGAGAGAGATCCAGAATTCAGAATCCAGCCAGCTGTACCGGTGGTTGTGGTAGAGGAGATGGATGAAGATTGGGAGGTTGCTCAGATTACTGGGAAGGACATTCCTGTGATTCCTCTGCAAGCATCGGAAGGAACCGAGACGTGGTGATTGGAGCTGAGACTGAAGAGTTGGTGAGAGAACTGAGAGCTCTGGTACAAGAGTACTTGGATGTGCTGACAGACTCGCCTTCGTGTACCAATTTGGAACAGTGCAACATAAAACTGACGTCTGATGTGCCAGTCCGTGTGAGACCTTACCCTGTTCCCTTCTCTGTGAGAGACACGACATTAGCGAGGAAGTGCAGACCATGGTGCAGATGGGTGTCATCGATCCCTCAGTCTCACCCTTCTCGTCTCCCATTGTATTGATTAAGAAGGAAGATGGCAACTCAACAAGATTATGGAGTTTGATGCTGAGCCAATTGCTGGGGGGGAGGTCATCTTCAGCAAATTGGATTTGTCGAAGGGCTACTGGCAGATATCGGTGAATGAGGCGGATCAGCCAAAGACAGCATTCTCAACGCCCCAAGGCCATTATCAGTGGCGTGTGATGCCATTTGGGTTGGGGCTGTTTTCACCATGATGATGAGGAAGTTGCTGCAACCTTTGGGCACTGATGATGTCGATAACTTCATTGACGATACCATGGTAGTGACGAAGACGGAAGCTGAGCATGTGGCTGTGCTCAGGAAGGTGTTCCAACGCCTGAGAGAATGCTCCCTGACCACACGTCCTACAAAATGTGAGCTAGGATGCGCTGAGATCTCGTACCTTGAGTACAAGATCGGCCGAGGGCAGTGCAAACCGGAAGAGGGCAAAATGCAGAAAATCACAGATGCACCGCAGCCAAAGACCAAGAAAGAAGTGAGGAGTTTTCTGGGCTTGATAGGATTCTACCAGAGATTCATTTGCAACTTCGCGGATGTGGCACTCCCACTGACAAACCTGACAAAGAAAACGCATTCCAGATAGGTCTTGTGGAGCTTGGAATGTGAGGAAGCTTTGCAGGCTTTGAAGCAAGCATTCTGCGAACCTCCCGTATGTGTTTTGCCAGAGCCGGGAAGGACTTTTGTTCTGAGGACTGACACATCTGGAACTGGGATTGGGGCAATGCTGTTCCAAACTGTAAAGGAGAGTTGTGCCCCGTTGCGTGTGCCAGCAAGAAACTGCTAGCCGCTGAACGTAACTACCCTACCATAGAAAAGGAATGTTTGGCACTAGTGTGGGCGGTGCAGAAATTCTCAACGTTCCTCTGTGGGACTCTGTTCGTGATCCAGACTGACCATTCTCCACTTAGTTACCTGGACAGGGTGAAATCTACCAGTGGGCGGGTTACTCGCTGGGCCCTCCAGCTCCAGCTGTGCAAGCCATCCCGGGGGGGGGGGGGGGGGGGGGGGGAGGAGAATCTAGCAGCTGATTTTCTCAGTCGGATGGAGAGTAGTTCAGGCGAAGATGAAAACTGAGGAGATTGGGTGGACAAGTTAGTGGTCGGGGGAGAGTTCAAAGTTGTACATATTGTTGCGGGGTTTACCTCTGTAACACAAATGTCTGCCTAAAGTGATGTAAACTCGAATTCAGGATTTTGGTTCATCAGCAGGGTTGTTTGTGGATCAACCCTTGATTTGTTGTCGCAAGAATCATGAGAGGAATAGAGTGCTTGTTGTAATGTTTGATTTTAGGGCATAGTAAACTGTCGTGCTTGTTGATTTATTAAATTCAAATACAGTATTTGAATCTTAAGGAGGGGAGTATTGTCACGGCAGTCTTGTTCATTTTTTTCTCATTTGGGGACAGGGGTGTTTGGTCGGGTCAGTGTGCGTGTGGAGTCTTGGCCAACTGGGACAAAACTCACCTGTCCAATATGGTTTACCTGTGTGTGTAATTTTGCGTGCTTTTTGCGCTGTGGTTGTGAACAGTGGTTCTGTCAACTTGTTTTGTTGGCGGGCTAAGTCATGGTTTACCTGGACCTGTGTGTATGATTTTTTGCGTGCTTTTTGCGCTGTGATTGTGAACAGTAGTTCTGTCAACTTGTGGTGTTGGCGGGTTAAGAAAAGAGCAGTCAGTCGGTGTCTGGTGCCCCTCTGCTACAGATGGTTTGTAGTTAGGGTGGTTAGGGCCAGTTTCTGGTCAGTGTTTCACTTGTAGACGGACTTTGTGTCCTAGAAGTGGAAGAGTTTCTGTGTGAGGAGTCAGTTGATGCTGGGGTCCCCTTCTACTATGGTCGGTTTGCAGTTAGGGTGGGTTAGAGCCAGTTTCTGGTCAGCGTTTCACTTGTAGTTGGACTTTGTGTCCCAGAAGTGGAAGAGTTTCTGTGTGTCTGTGTGAAATGTGTAACCAGGAGTCAGTTGATGTCTGGTCCCTTCTGCTGCAGTCGGTTTGCAGTTAGGGTTATTAGAGCCAGTCTCTGGTCAGTGTTCACTTGTAGTTTGACGTTGTGTCCTAGAAGTGGAAGAGTTTCTGTGTGTCTGTGTTTAAGGCAGGAGTTTAAGTAAGAGAAGAGAGTTGTTGTCTGTTGCCCATCTGCTGCGGTTGGTTTGCAATTAGGGTGGTCAGGGCCAGTCTCTGGTCAGTGTTCACGCGTAGTTGGACTGTGTGTCCTAGAAGTGGAAGAGTTTCTGTGTGTCTTCGTTTAATGTGTAGCTTTCCATATAGGCCTACCTCCTGGTTGCTTTTCTATTTTAAACGCATTTGTTCTTTGTTTACATTGATCTTGATTGTTTTTTTCTTTTGTGTGTGTGTGTGCGTGTTTTGTTGTTGTTCCAAGGACTTCTTTAGGCTGGTTTTTGTGTAATGCAATGTCGGTTTCCTTGGTGCCACCTCTAGTGGTGCTATATTTATGTTTATGATATGTATTGTTTGTGATTAAATATAATTTGTGGGAATGAATTTGTTCAGTTTTCCTTATTTCAGTTAGAGGAAGGGGGTGTTAGAGTTGATAGGTCTGTTTGTCTTTCTACTCTAGTTCAAGCCTTAGTGAGCTTGACAATTGGCAATATGGAACAAGAAAGGGCCCAAGAACAAATAGTGTGCAGACTTTTGGAGAAGGAAGCAATCTCAGAACTGAATACTGCATTTGACCCAGTGCTCTAAACAGACAGCTTAGTAGTCCCCACACCATCAGGTCGCTGACATCCAGTCATATACGTCTCATCCTTTGGCAAATTTTTCACAAAGACCCACTTCAAAAGAGAGACTCCATCATACCGGTCGACTGGGTGATATCCATAGATCTCAGCAACTTATTCGCACATCTTGGTACACTCCTATCACCTGAGGTTCTGTGGCACAACCATGTCTTCCAGTTTCGAGCACTTCCAATTTGCCCCTCTCTCGCCGCCTTCTTTTTCACCAAGGTCCTTCGAGAATTGACAACGGACTTGATCCGTCTTCACTGGTACCTGGATGATTCGCATACCCCGGCCAAATCAAAAACCCTCAGTCTCATACCTAGATAATCATGATCCTCTACTCCAATTGGATTTGTTACGAACCCTGAGACACGCAACCCCTCCCTCCTGCCTGCCAGTCTTTTGAATTTCTGGGGATGAGATTTGACTTTTGTTTCTACACTGTCTTGATTGCCTTCTCTTTTGCCTTGGAGTTTGTTCAAGAGGGATTAATCGCACCAGGACGAGTCCAGGCCCCACGAGTCTACGCAAGACTGTATACGCCAGCAAGGTCTTGAAATAAGGCGGTGGGGGAGAGGGAGAATGGACCCACGATACACTAAGCTGACACCACCAGAATGATCGAAACATTAAGATGGGTAGCAAACAGGCCACTTTTTTTTAATGTAGCGGGCTGGGACTGACTTCAAGATATTAGGTCTTGGGTCCATGGGTCTATCAAAAGAACCAACCAGCCCACCTGCATAGGCGAACTAACCACTCTTCTTTCTCACCTACGATAGTCGAAGAAAGCATTGTGAGATCCGTCTGCTCCCATTTCTGGTTCCTGTCATCCTGTTGGGACACGCCCCAAAATTTCCTCTTCAGAGCGCATTCAAGAAATACTGGATCAAGCTTATCAGCCCTGGGATACCATACTGATCCTAGGCCAATGGTTTCAGAGCCCCACGGCCGCTTGTACAAACGCTGCTTCATTGGTGGCTGGAGTCCCAATGCTTACCCGCGAGGTCTTGTTCTACATGGACGCTCAGCAAGGAGCTGAGGAGCACACATGAACAGCTTTCACACACCGAGGCCAATTGCTGAATATCCGTGGATAGCTTGCTCTGCGGCAGAGCCTGCCACCACACCAGTCAGAACTCCATCATCAGTTGAAGTCAGGTCAAGACATGTTTGTCCGATCCACCCTCGTTAGAGCTGTAACTTTTTCCCAAACCCTACAGATCGCTTCTCCTTTAGGTGCAGAGGTACCGAGTCCATTTACAATGACAAATTATGGAAAACGTGAGTGTTTGATTGCAGCAAAGAATCTGTTGACCCCGCTCATCTCCTTTAATAACCAGTTGGCCATTTTCCTGGCCTTCCTCCATTTAAAGCAAGGCTTTGTGACAAATATCATCCGACGTTACCACTCTGCCATTTTGTACCACAATTAAACACATAGGGGCTCCGGACTGCTCAGATGACTTCCTCCTGCAAGGAATAGTGTGTCTGGCATCCAAAGATGCCCAAAACCCTTAATGAATCCTAACCTGGGATCTCTTACGCGTTCTCAACGCTCAAATGAAAACACCATCTGAGCCTGTGGACAAGGCTCCCTTTTGGATGACCTTTCTTCTCAACTTTCCCACTAGTAGCCATATAAGCTATTTACATGGCCTCGTTAGTGCTAAACAAGTCATCACCTTTCGTCAAGGCAACTCCACCCCTTGTCTTTCCTCCCAGAGTTCAGGATCAAAAATTGAAAAAACAACTGTAAGGAGAACCACAGCCTTATTTTCCTCTTATCAGACATTATGAATAAGTCAGGTGAGAAACAATGTCTCTGTCCCGTACGCAGTTTCAAATTGTACAGTAAACTTACTGGAAACAAACGTATCATTTGCACTACCTTATTATCTCAATTAATGACAAATATGACAAGATATTCTGATGGATCTCTCAGAGCTTATCAGTTTGCAAGTGTGCTGAATCCTAGTACCCACGAAATTTGCACCCTAGCCTCATCTTTGGCCTTACATCATTCTGCACCTTTGAAAGACATCGTAGCAGCAGCATACTGGCACTTGGAGAACCCATATATTTATAAATCACTACTATAGGGATCTCTGCTTCTCTCAGGCAGACAGTTTCCATGGAATCTATTTTGCGGCTACCAGTTATACCATCTCTGTCCCTGGACCTCCAGTCTGGATCTCAGGGCCCATATACCCCTCCTTCATTTCTCACCTTGTACGTGCCAGAAATGTTAATTGTGTACGAGGCTGAAATGCAAAAATTCTTTCTCAAATTCCAGTTTACTTATGCAAACTTACCATTTCTAACAGTTACTCTTGCTTGGCCATCCTGCATTTATCGCTCTGGTTCTCACGAGGCTTTTTTTTACGAGTACAGTGAATGGAACAGACAACTTCAGCCTTACCAGGCTGCAGGAACATCGACTGTACCAAAACGAGGTCCAGGGACGTCACTTCGACTGAAATTCGTGGCAAGACAGAGAACTGAGCATGCTAGTGTAGCACACATTAGAAACTGTAAATGCGTATACATAAACACAGTTTTGAGAAAAAATCTCCAATTTTCCTTCAGAAGAGATAGATGTAAAACATGATAGAAGAAAAAGACAAAGGGGAAAAATGTGTGTAAGCGAATAACAAACATGCTTTTTTTTCAAAACCCACGGTAGCATGGCATGGTTATCAAAGACCTTGTCTTCATTTTTTCTTATGCCTCTTTTACAGTTTCGCCCAATCTTTTTTCTTTTCCCATTCCATACTCTTCCTTTTTCGTGATTTTTTTCCTGTCACACTATGAGTAATAGCTAAATGTGTAATAACACGTAAGTGCTCATATTTTACCCTCACAGGTAAAGAATGGAACACACACACACACACTCTCTCTCTCTCTCTCTCACACTCACACACACACTCTCTCTCTCTCACACTCACACACACACACACACACACACACAACACACACACACACACACACACACTGTTGTACCCAGTAGCCCATCAATCACCTTGGTTTTTAATGATTCTAGTGACCCTGGTCCCGGAGAGGTTTTCTCAGTGGCTGTCTTACTGCCCTGTCCTCTCATTACCCAGGCGTGCTGCAGGGCTTCTGAAGGTGTCAGCCGAGACCCTGGATCCCACATCAGGGCCTTCTGCATGAAGTCTAGGAAGACGGCGTCCTGAATCATATTACATTAGATTTGAAAGATCGATAGCAATATCGGTTCTACGTCTAGAAATGTTCAATAACAAATAACAGTTTCTCAAGATGGTGTCTCTGCACTGACATCACAAATACTATGGGATAGAGAAGATCCAAAATGATCATGGCTTAAACTACAAGCCTGCGTATGAGCCTTATGCAATATCTTGAGGTCCTACCTAGCATATGGAAAATATGTCTATCTTTTTATCATTCTTTATTAAAATAAACAACCTAGATCACATTGTAGTGAAATGTGTATCTCCATCCACAAAAATTTAAAAATACAGGAAAAAATCCCGAAGAAGCGGATGACAGCAATGTGTGTGTGTCTGTGTGTATAAAAATGTATTTATACAGACAGATTAGTATGTGCTTACGCGCGTGCGCGTGTGTGTCTCTACAAAAATGTATTTATATGAGCGTACAAAGATGTGTGCGTGTGTGTGTGTGCACCCGCGCGCGCGTGTATGCGTGCGTGCATGCTTGCACCGGATCCCGGGCAGTTCCTGGAAGGGCCATATATTATACCAAACAAGGACGTCTTGGGCCAGACCAGCATGCCAAGCATACATGCTCTCTTCACTGCCACTCAAGATTTGGCCTGTTCAGCCATAGCCAACGCTGTTTCACATCCAACCAGGTGCATCCATCGTCTGCTCAGACGGATGGAGCCATTACATCACTCATATAGGAGATCATGGAAATAATGCCATAATTTTAGGACAGAACGAAGAAGTGAATTTTCTGTTGATAAATATCATATGGCCCCAATAGAAATGAACCTGAATTCTATCATGGTATGAAGATCTGACTTGATTTGACTGTATTAACATTGTAATAGACAGAGATTAGATGTCGCGCCAGCAGGCAGCAAAAGTGTGTGTGGTATTTTACAGTGATTTTATCGTGGTTCTATTTGTTTTTGTACATTGAATTTTATATCAGTTTATTCCTCTTGGGTCCCGACAAATGGTGATGTAAATATTTTTTTTAAATTTTGAATATTTTACCGGATAATCTGATTTTAGAGTTTCGTATGCCTACTTTTCGTCATTTTAATTCTGCCGTTCAGGTCGGACATTTAACCTGTGAACTGTGTTAACATCTTAGCCTACTGTGTTCGCCCAACGCTACAGCTCCCAAACCTTCGTTGTTCTCTGCAAACATCATCCTCTCCTGACTGGCTCTCAATTATGGATCCGTCCTTTCTTAAACAAATTGGACTGACACTTTTTAAACACAGCAAATGCTACCTCGGTGGAGGCGTCTACCAGCGCATACGTACATTGGGGCTGTGTAGCAAGCCCCGCACTGCGCGATCCTGTCGTGGTGGACATCTCCACCGTCTTTGGCACAACCTGCCTCCTGCCCGACGCCACTTTTCGTCTTCTGCTTCTTCGTCTCTTCCACTGCCCCTGCCCTCGACCTCGCTGCTGCAAACTGCCTCCTGCTGTGCCAGCCCGACGCCACTTTTCTTTTTCTGCTTCTTCGTCTCCTCCACTGCCCCTGCCTTCGACCTCGCTGCTGCGGGCTTCGTCTCCTCCTCTGCCATCTTCGCCTTCGCCTTCTGTCCTGGTGGTGCCGCCTTCGCCTTCTGTCCCGCCGGTGCTGCCTTCGTCTTCTGTCCCGCCGGCGCTGCCCTCGTCTTCTGTCCCGCCGGTGCTACCTTTGTCTTCTTCTTCTGTTCCATCGTTGCTGCCTTCGTCTTCTGCCCCGCTGGTGTCGCCTTCGTCTTTTGTCCCGTCGGTGCCGCCTTCGTCGCCACCTCGGCCGCCGCCATATGACTGTGATAAACTTAAACTATGCCTTTTTAACGCTCAATCAATATGCAAGGATGGCAAAGCCGAAGTCATTGCCGATTTTATCGCTGATGAGCACGTTGACATTGCTTTTATCACAGAGACATGGCTTAACCCCCTTGGTCATGAACCTATACATGCTAGCCTCACTCCGAGTGGTTACAGGCTTGCTTCTTTCCATCGCTCATCTCGAGGTGGCGGTATCGCCATCCTCTACAACGACTCACTCCATTCCCGCCTATCTTTCTCGCAGTCTCTGCCTTTCTGCCATCCTTCTTTCGAGCACGTTGAAGTATCCTTCCAATCCACCCCTCACCCCATCACCTTCTCCTGTGTCTATCGACCTCCACCTAGCTCTGCCAACAAACTCACCACATCCACGTTTCTCTCTGACTTTGACAAACTGCTTGACCACTACTGCCTCTTACCTGGAAATCTCATCATTCTAGGTGACATCAATGTCCACTATGACAACACTCACCGTTATGACACAAGACATATCATCAACTCTCTGTCCAATCACAATATGACTCAACACATTTCTGAACCAACCCATCAAAAAGGTCACATTCTTGACTGGATCATTTCTCGTGATCACCACAATTCCGCTACTGACAACTGCTTAGTTCTTTCTACCCGTCTAACTTCAGCCCTTCCATCTGACCACTCTGCAATTCTCTGTTCTCTTGACATTTCTCCTCCTTCCCGTACCACGCGCACAGTGACTCGACGCAATCTCAAATCTATCGACCTCTCCACATTTTCATCTGATGCCTCCCGTCTCCTTTCTGAAAAGTCACATAACCTTGCCGATGAATTCTATACTACTCTCCACCATCTTCTGGACACTCATGCTCCAGCCACAACCCGTCTTTTACCTGACCGCCCCCCTACCCCCTGGCTCACTCATGAGATTGCCTGTGCAAAACGTGCCCGCCGCAGAGCAGAGCACCGCTGGCGCAAATCCAAACTCACTGTACACAGGCAACTTTTCCAAGCCTCTAAAACAAAAGTATCCACCCTCATTGCATCTGCAAAAACAAGCTATTTCCAAACCAAAATCCTGAATGCCTCTTCTTCAAAAGAACTCTTTACAACCATGAATCATCTCCTTGGCACACAAAAAGACTTACCTCTCCCAACAAAACATACAAATGAAGAACTCCCATCTGTATTCTCCAAGTATTTCACCACCAAAATACAAACTCTTCGTGACAGGCTTGACAGGACACCCTGTCAACCATGCCCACCTGACCCTTCCTTCTCTGGCACACCTCTCACTACTTTTACCCCAGTCTCACAAGAAGAAATTTTCAACACAATCAGATCCATGTCGTTCAAAACCTGCGAACTGGATCCTCTTCCAGGTTCTCTCTACTCCGATTGTCTCCCTACTCTCCTCCCATTCATCACTGACATCATCAACACTTCTTTTCAAACTGGAACTGTCCCAGATTCTTTCAAGTCTGCTATTGTTCACCCTCTCCTCAAGAAACACAATTTAGACCCAAATGAACTGAAAAATTACAGGCATATCTCTAATCTCTCTTTCTTGTCAAAACTCCTTGAAAAGGTCGTCCTCAACCAGCTGAACTCTCACCTGTCTGCCAACAATCTCCTCAATTCTTTCCAGTCAGCCTACCGCCAGTGCCATAGCACTGAAACTGCCCTACTACACATTCTCAACAATCTCCTCCTTGCAACTGATACTGGCAAAGTCTCTCTCCTCACACTCCTTGATCTGTCTGCAGCCTTCGATACCATTGACCATGGTATTCTCCTTTCTAGACTTCATCATACTTTTGGCATCTCTGACATTGCTCTCTCCTTTTTCACTTTGTATTTATCAAACAGAAAACAAACTGTTCTCATCAATGGCACTTACTCTCAACCTGCATACCTGACCTGTGGTGTTCCACAAGGATCTGTCCTTGGCCCTGTTCTTTTCACTCTTTATACCTCCCCCCTGTCCACCATCATCAACTCCCACTCTATAAAACACCACTTCTATGCTGATGACACCCAACTTCAAGACAGTGACTCACCTGATAATATACAGCGCCTGTTGACTCGCACCACTGAGTGTTACTCGGACATTAAGAACTGGATGACACACAATAGACTTCAGCTTAATGACGACAAGACAGAAGCTATCCTCATTGGCACCCGTCAGAAACTTTCCCAGCTGCCTCCTCTTTCTCTCCCATTATGTAACACATCAGTCCCAATTTCTGATTCAGCTAAAAACCTTGGTGTCTGCATTGACTCTACCCTGTCCATGAACAACTTTGTTTCTCAAACTGCCAGATCTTGCTACTATCATCTCCATCGTATAAGCCTGATCAGGAAGTATCTCTCTGTCGAAACAACTGCAAAACTCGTTCTGTCCTTCATAATGTCTCGCATTGACTATTGCAATTCACTCCTGTCTGGTCTTCCTGCCTCCACCATTCACATCCTACAGCGCATTCAAAACAATGCTGTACGCCTTGTACTCAAAAAGAAAAAAGCTGACCACATATCTCCTCTCCTGGCACAACTTCACTGGCTCCCTGTATCAAAGCGCATACAGTACAAACTAGACACCATGTGCTACAAAAGCCTCAATAACGCAGCCCCCGATTACCTGTCAAGCCTACTTGAGATCTATGTTCCCTCACGTACCCTCCGCTCTGCCTCCGATCCTCTGACTTTTCGCTTTCCACGCACTAAGCTCAATACCTATGGTCCACGAGCCTTCTCTGTTTCTGGTCCACTCTCCTGGAACAAACTTCCTCTCTCAGTCCGTCAGCAACCTACTTTTGCCTCCTTCAAGTCCGCTCTCAAAACTCATCTTTTCTCCTCTGCATAAAATCCTAACCTCACTCAACCCCCCTCTGCAGCCTGTCTCCGCTCGGAGGGGAATCACTTTGTTTTAATATATAATTGTATATGATGTGCTCTCTGTGGTTTTCCATTGGTTTTATTCTTGCTTTTATTGCTTTTATTCTTTTCTCCCCATTTGTGGCCATGCATGTGTGTGTGTGTGTGTGTGTGTGTGCGTGTGTGTGCGTGTGTGCGTGTGTGTCTTTTCGGCGCTTGGATTTGATTTTGTCGAGATTTGCGCTATATAAATATTGTAATTATTATGTATGCATGTGCGTAGTATGTATACATGTATGTATGTATGTATATGTATACGCTTAGATTTATGTATGTATGTATGTATGCATGTATACGCTCAGCTTAGATTTATGTATGTAAGCATGTATGTATGCATGTATACGCTCATATGTATGTAGGTATGTATGCATGTATACGCTCAGCGCTTAGATTTGATTTTATCAAGATTTTGCGCTATATAAATAAAATATATTAAATATATTATTATTATTAGATTTTAACCTTGTGATGGATCCATCATAAATTTATGAATAACCCGAAGAAATGATAAAGGGTTAAGATTTAAACGAAATCTGGAAAGTGTAAGGAACCGAGACAGTTATCGCTATCCTTGGTGATGTATCGATGTATTAATCCTTTTCAACGAAGCAGATCTGATTTGGACTTAGGCTAGACTCAAAGGACTCAGAAGAGGTCTGGCCTCCAGACGTGTGGCACGCAAGCCCACCGGCATGTGGACATGCCCTAGTGCCTACGAATCAGACCCCCAGCTATGGGTAAATAGCACCACTGCCTTGTGGGTGTCTCAGGTAAAACCAACGCTAAGGGAGTAAAATCACCCCTACAGCCTTGTGGGTAGTCGTCGGAACGACAAAGACTAGCGGAGAGTCGGGTAAAAAAAGAAAAAAGAAAAGACGGAAGGCAATGGGAAACCACCATCGCATGCTCCCAAGATTGTCATGGCCAGCCAAAATACGACCCACAGTTTATGTACAGAGACACTGAAGAAATTGCCCACAGGAAGAAGACATGCACATCAAATGGTTGCTTTTAAAATCGAAAGATGGTACGCATATCATGGAAAAAGACAAAATATTAGATAGATGGGGAGGGTACATCAAAGACCTTTTCAACGATGACACAAACGAAGAACACATTATAAGAAAGAACATTGAAGGACCATCCATAATGAAATATGAAGTCAGAGCAGCACTGGAAAAGATAAAATCGGGAAAAGCCCCAGGACCAGACAATATTACTACACAAATGATTGAGGCCCTAGAAGAATTTGTTATTGCTGATACGAGTAGAACTGCCAGAATTGTGCTGTGTTGTATCAGTGCTGAGTATTTCACAGAACTGTTTCCATTTGTCGTTTGCTTCCTGAGCTATGGTTTTGAAGCGCTCTGTTTTCGTCCATATTTCTTTAATACTTATCCGTTTTATCCAGTACTGTTATGGTATGAACGATCTTTTTTTTTCTGTGTTTTTGCCAAGCTTTCTCGTGTCATAGTTCCACCAAGGGGGTTGTTTTCTAGATGTTTGATCTTTTGTTTTCCTTTTGGATTTAATATTTCTGATTTAAGAAATTATATTAGATTCGATACAATCATACTGAAATAGGTTTCTTGATTGATTGAGTTATTGAGTTTCTTGATATATGTTTATTATACTGACTGCCATTGGTACATGAACGGTGTCATGTGTGTTCTGTGTTTCTACACTCATTAGAAGTTTTAGTTTAAGAGAGAATGAGTGTCATATCAATAGTACCTGTGTCTCCTTGTCTTGCACAAATATGGGTTGGTGACGTTATTGTGAATGGGCTGAGATGGATATCACTGGATCTCCTGTTCTGACATCCTCCATATGTGCCCCTTGCCTCACAGCCCACTGTTGTCTTCTTGTTCTCTGTCTTCACAGTCTGTTTATTCAATGCTGGGCGTGTCTGTTGTGATCAAAAGACTGATTCTATCTCAGATTTTGTTTTTAAAAATAATCTTGATTTGTTTTTTTCTAATAGAGACTTGGATGAAATCAAGTGACCATAAGCCAAAACTTTAAACAACTCACACCTCCAGGTTACAAGCTCCATTCCTTCCCTCGATCCTCTGGCGGGGGTGGCACTGCCGTTGCATATATGTTTGAACCCCATCTCTCCTTATCCACTCCTTTCCTTTTTCTACTGTGTCATTTGAAACTGCTGAAGTCATTCTTCGAATGTCTTGTCAAACTGTAATTTTCTCTTGTATTTACCGTCCTCCAATCCGTGTGAACAAACTCTCTCCTTCCATGTTTCATAATGAAATTGAGTGTCTCCCTCATTACTACACTGTAAGATCAGGAAAACGCATCATTCTTGGCGATGTCAATGTACGTTCTGATGACAAAGATGACTGGGAAACGACCGCTTGTGTTTATCTCTGTCTAATCATGTTCTCTGTCAAGCTTGTGGCCCAGCCCACTCACATTAAAGGCCATATTACTGACTGGCTGATCGTCCGTAACACAGATGAACTCGTTACATCAGTCTCAGTGCTAGACCAACTTCCTTCAGACGATTCTGCTGCGTGTGTTTTTCGTTTGTTTGTTTTTGTTTTTTTCACCCACTCTGTCTAAACCTGTATGCCGGCAGAGAATTGTTACCCGTTGCAACCTGAATCTATTGCCCTCAACGCCTTCACTTCTGAAGCGACTGAACTTCTCTCTCAGGTCAGGGATTCCACTGATCCTGCTACGTTGTATACTTTGATTCAACAATTTGCTTTATAAACATGTCACTCCCTCCACCCATGTTCGGCCAGATCATCCATGTGCGCCGTGGTACACGCTTCAGTTATGCGAAACAAAGCGAGAATGTAGAAGAGCCAAGCGCCAGTAGCAGTCTTCTAGATTAGAAATACACCGTCAGATTTATCAGTCTGTGAGCTACAAGACAACTGAGTTGCTTACCCTCACAAATTCCTGAGACCCCAAACACAAAAATTCTGTTCTCCACCACATCTGGCACTGAGAAATAAACTCCCCTGCCATCAAATATTAGTCCAGATGATCTCCCCTCTGTCTTTTCCACTTTTTTTTCACAAAGATTTCTAATTTATGTACCAAGCTTGACTTACTCCCTTCCACACAACACTTCCAGACCCTCCATATACTGGTGCTCCTCTCCTTTTCCCTCCATCCAGTATCTGAGACTGAGATCTTAATGATCCTCAAAGAAATGTTTCAAATCTTGCAAACTTGACCCTATTCAGACCTTTCACTTTTCACAAATTTACCAGCAGCTTCTTTCCATCAATCAACTCTATTGTAGTTTAATTGTTCTACTATCTGATTCGGCGCATTGGTTATATTCGAAGATATCTTTCAACTAAGGCTGCATCTAAGCTTGTAACATCTCGTATTTTGTCTCGCCTTGATTACTGTAACGCTCTCCTTTCTGGATTACCAGCTTCTTCTTTCCTCTTTCTGCAACGCATACAAAATTCAGGTGCTCATCTTGTCCTCAGAAAGAAAACGTTTGATCATATCAGTAGTCTTCTCCTTTGCTCTCTGCACTGGTTGCTTGTTTTGAACAGAATGATTGCCTGTTTTGAACAGAACTGAATATAAGTTGGATACCTTGTGTTACAAATCTGTTCACCAGCCTGCTCCATCATACCTTTGTGGCAACATCAAAATTTATATGCTAACTCGAACATTGCGCTCAGCTTCAGATACTCTTTCCTTTAAAAAGGTTCCTAGATTTAAACTATCAACTGTCGGCCAGCGTTCCTTTGCTTGTTTCGAGACTATCTGCGTGGAATAAACTTCCATTCTCATTTCATCTAGGAGAAATAGACTTATTTCCCAGGTCTCTCCCCTTGAAGTCTTTCTGCTTTTAAATCCAATATATAAAAACCCACCCGTTTTTCCGACAGTGAACTCTGCAACTGCCTCTTTCCATCTGTGTGTGTGTGTGTGTGTGTGTGTGTGCGTGCGTGCGTGCGTGCGTGCATGCGTGCGCGCCTGCGCACATGTTTTCGCCCGTTCTAAGCGTGTGCATTGGTCGTATGCGTATGTCTGGTGCGTGGGTGCGCTTTGATTTGAATTGTCAAGATTTGGCGCCATATAAATAATGTTGATATAATTAGTTATCTCTTCCAGAGCATATCGCTGGGAATTGGTACCACATTGCAGATCTTGTGTTAAGATCGCTACATACCACAATAGTGTCTCCTCTTTCATCTTCATTTTCTTCTATGAAGTTTCTCGGAGTTTGAAGGCATATGCCCAGCTGCTCACAAGAATTAGTACACAATTGCTCTGTGTCTAATAGGAACACTTCTAGGTTCTTTTCGATGACTTATGCTATTTCTCTACCATTACCTTTCTGAATTACTATGCAATCTTTGAAGTCTATTGATTTTTCTTGGTGTGGTCTGATTTCTTGTAGATACGCTATTCAAAGCCATACGCTAATTTCTCAACGATTGGTATCCGTTTTCTTGCACTGGCACAGTTCCAGATACATATTCCGAGTGTTTCTTCGAGAGACATTCAGATTTTGTCAAATTTCCGGTTAGGTTTTCATGTTTTCTTCATTTTTATCCCTCGCTTTCTCCTTGCTCAACAGAAAGCCAGCATAGTGTGTGGAAAAGAGTAAGGAGAAAAATGGTAGAACGGTTCGAACGTGCACCTAAACTCGAGGTTCCAAGGTTCGTTTCCTGTTGAGGTCTTGACTTTTTTCCTCAGTATGACCGGAAAATCGAACTGATCGTCTAGTTCTTTGGAAGGGGACAAAAAACAAGTTGGACCCGTGTGCCCTCTGAGGTGCTCACGCAAAGGATCCCACGGCAGCTGAAAATCGTGAAGAACAGGGCAATTTGCCTGACTGTCCTGGTTTTAAATATAGGAGAAATAGATTTATTTCCCAGGTCCCTCCCCTTGAAGGCCAATTAGCCTTCTTGCTTTTCTAAAGTCTTGGTAAAAAAAAAATGAAGTACATAAAACAAAGAAATAAATGAATAAATAAATAAGTAAACAAATAGATAAATAAATGAATAAATAAACAAATAAATGAATAAATCGATCAATCAATCAATCAATTAATCAATCAATGAAAAAATATGGGTGCAACGATGCGCTCTCAACGGGAAGAGCAGCCCGAGTTTCACATGGTAAATTCATTGTGACATAAAGAAATGAATATGAAGATGAATATGAAGATGAGAGGTTCTGCAGAGAACACGTAAGCGTGGCTTTCTCTATACCCACCTGCCAATACCATCAAAACTCCCATGTTGCACTGCCTGGTTGGTGTTTTCTTACCAAAGACGCCGGCATATCAAGATCAGGTGACTTATGGAACTCAATATGAGAAGAGAGAGAGAGAGAGAGAGAGAGAGTGTGTGTGTGTGTGTGTGTGTGTTTGTGTGTGTGTAGCTGTGACAAACAGGTTGCAAACAACGTTAGACACGTGAACATCCCATTTACGACAATGAGAGAGGGACTTAGTGAGAGGCTAGGTAGCTGTGATATGATACGAACCATTGTAATCCTAGTTATCTTCGTTAAGTTGAAGCTGGTCATCTATGATTTCAGCTCAAAATTGAGTGGCTCTGATGATAATGTCAAACAAGGCATATTGCCAGATTTGAATAGCCAGTTGTCACTGGGAGGTTGGGGGGCCATGCTAGGAGAAAGATGGCTGGGCTGGAAACAATTTTAAAAAATGACTATGAATATAAAACAAACAGGGTGGACTCAGTTACGCCATAAGATAATGGTAATGAAAAAGAGCAACACCCGCTCACAAGGATACTTTCTTTCCGATCCAGCAGGTAGGATGTGAACTAGGGCATTTTGAGAAATGCCAAATGTATAAAGATAAGACAGAAGTATAGCTTTGTTGTATCAAATGCAAAATGAAAGATTAAGGGGGGAGAGAGAGAGGCAGACAGACAAACAGACAGAGAAGAAAAACTTGATCGTTGTCAAGAATACCAGGAAATCGTTTTAAAACAAGTTTTAGGAGAAAGTTCTGTGCTTTTAGCAGATCGATATACAGACAGCAGTGGATACAAGAGGTTGTTCTGTTGGTGTTCATACATCTTAAGAAGAATAATCCCTTCAGTTATTTTATACAAGAAATGTAGGTTCGACACAGGACAGTGGTTGTTTTTAGTATTTCTGGATCTGATGATGATTTTTTTTTGACTGACGGCTTGATAACAGCAGACATAAACAAGGACGGGGAGTAATAACCAGTAAGAATGGAGTCAGGACGATGGAGGCAAAAGACAGTAAGAGATCGTTCCAGATAATAAGCAAGAAGAGATGCAGCGAGAGGATCTCATACCGCACTTTGAGATTATGTCTGTAAGTCTTTTCAGATATAGCTTGACAGTTGGAAAGAACTGAACCATAAATGGTGCTGGACTCAGTATCAAGTAAAAGTAGTGTCTGAGAATCTAGATTGTTTCGGACAGAGGAAATCTTGTTTGTGAAATAGCATACTTTTGTGATTGCTGACGGGGATACTGAGAGAGATGAAGATTTTTTCCTTTGCCTACTAGTGTGACTGTGATACTAAACAGTTCTGGATGTTGTGTATACAATTTACAAATATTTTGGTGTTATGGAAGCTTGCAGTTGAACAGTGTTAACAGCATTGTTTGCAGCTTGAACTTTTTGTTTATAAACTATGAGTCCGGTTTGTGCGGTGTTCTCTCCAGCTATGTTATTCAGACTTAACAGAAAGGAGTTAAAATGAGATTCAGGTAAAGCAGTACACTTGGATATTTTTGGCCGTGTAGCAGGAACAGGCTGAAAAAAAAACTGCTGGTGTAAATAATCAGCAATATGCACCGACAGTACAAAAGGAAATGAGAAGGGTTGTAATCAGACCTGAAAGTGCTGAGGTTGGTATCATTTTTATGTCACTGATAAAGACTGCTTCCCAGTTGTGCGCTTAAAACTCATTCCATACTGGCAAGTTTCTTCCCCTTACAAACACCCTATACTGGCCAATTTCTTCCCCTCACAAACACTGTATACTGGCCGTTTGTATAGGTTACAAAAAAAATTGTAAAAAAAAAAACTATAATAGATAGAACTGTAAAATTTTCAGATAATGTGCACAACATACCAAACTAATGCCAGGCAAAGTTTCAATGCATGGAATTTAATATGTTTGATTTTTGATAGCTTTTAAAAAAAAAAAGCACTTTTTTCAAAAATCACAAAAATGGGGTAGTTTTGGTCAAATAGTAAAAAATTTCTGATGAGATTTTTCTCAAAACAAACATTACTGATGGCAAGAAATAACATTGAAAAATGTTTATGCAGACTGACAAGAGTGTACACTTACATTTATATGTCAGGTGTGACAAAGGAAAAGTCACATTCTCACACTCGCTCACACTTTTGAATGAGGCACACTGCCTGCTATAAGGGTTAGTAATAATAACAAAGAAAAAAGATGTTAGAAGTCACAGATTGGAGACTTTGTAATTCTGTGGTTAGAAATCTAAAAAGACAAAATCAGTGCAAAATGACTAACTAATTTGCTCCTTTGCTGTTTGTGGAAGGTGATTTATCCAATAAACACAATCACACTTTTCAATTGACACTGCAGTATTTCATAATTGTTGATTTCATATGTCCATGGGAAACAGCCACATTGTAGAAATGATAAGCAACCACATTCAGATTCACTGATAGTTCACTGTCACTGACCTGGTGTAGCCCACACACACACACACACACACACTCACACACATATATATACACACACACCAACTCTCACACACATACACACACACACACACACACACACACACACTCACACACCTCAATAATCAACATAGTTTTGGATGGTGTGGAAAAGTTGGAAACATGTGATATTTGTATCACCACCACCTTGAAAGGGCTTCTGACACAACGCGACACCACACTTGGAGCACTGGCTGTTTGATTTGCGCACCCTCACACCCTCCAAGGGGGCGTGGCTATCCATGTGGTCGATGTGAAGGCCACTTCTCTCATCCCCATAAGCAGGCAGTGTTGGAAAAAAAGAAAAATCTTCCTTCCAATCTGTCAGTAGGAACTGGAGAAATTCATCCTCCGTCGGATCTGCGTCGGCCATTTGACCCAGTCCGACTGCAACGGGCTCGTCTGCCGAATCATGATCACTGGCTTCAGTATGAGTATCACTGCTATGCCCCACACTTGCGTCGTCGTGATCGCTATCTGGTAGCCACCCATCACTTTCTGAATCATCTTCATAATCCTCAACATCAGATTCATTTGTTGTCAGCTGTTCAATAACTTCTTGAGCCGTGAAACGTCGTGTACGCACATTTTGAGACGAAGTACTCGCTGATGAAGACGGAGTCGCCCTTGCCGCAGCAGACGAAATCTGCCGCGCATTGTTTATCCACAGTGCCTCTCAACTGCCTCTCCACAAAGACAAACTAAAGCCAGCCAACCAGAGGAAAGCACGCAGGAATGGTCAGTTGCTGATCCTGACCCACTTTGATTGACGCATGACCATCGAACTTTGAACTATGAATATTTTAAGTTGCCTGCGACGAGATCGCATGTTAGGCTAGGCCTAGTACGGAACAGTCGCACTGGGTTGGGTGCGACGAGATCGCATGTTAGTAACTAACCGTCGCAAGGGATTGGGTGCGATCTCGTCGCATAATAGCAAAGAGAGAGATAAAATTATGAACTACTTGGACACCACTCTACATCATCAAACCATGGTATCAAACAATTACCAATGCTCTTTACACTTAATAAGATGTACTTCAGTGTACTGTAGAGCAGCAATAGCAGAACATTAAACCAATCTCACTAACTACTCAATCCAATTGAAACACCTCATTAATTAAAAGCACCTTGAAGGAGATGGAAAACACACAGAGGGAGCCAAGACATGAAGGCCACAGAATTGACCAGTAACAATGAGATCAATTACCTCTGTGCCTTTGAGAGCAGAAGACAGCGAGACGCTCAAAGGATGACCTCGGCGTGCCGCCTTGCCATGACCGTTGATATAGTGTGGCACCTCCCCACAGAAAAACTTGTCCCATCTTTTGCATCGGCTCATCATAGCAATTGGTGGTGTGCCACGTACCTGTAAAAGGCATGGAGAGTCAAAGCTTTACTTTTAGAGCATAGTCTAAACACGTCAAAACATGTAAGCACCTGCAGGTCATTGCAAAACTACACCACACAATGCAATAAAACAGCATACTGCCACCTCAACATAGGACAGCTGGGCACGGCAAAAACAACACAACACAACTGATACAACCCAACACAACACAATGCAGCCCTACTCAAACAACCTTAGTTCGTATCACTAACGCTAACAACAGTACCAGAATGGCAAACTGCTTATGTCCATTTTTACTGCTACAGCTAACTGGCTGTGATGCAGTCAGATGACTACATTCGATACAGGCACGTTTGTGTTTTGTCAATAAGCGTACGTTCCTTCTAAAGCGTGCAAATGCAGTAAAACTGAAATCAAATAGGCAGAAAGCGAATGCGTGATATGCACACGTATCTCATCTGCATTCCATACAGATACTTACAGAGGAACTAGGAACATGATCTACTGTCAAGCTTTGAAACACAAGAAGAATCGGAATCGATAAAGAAGAGATGAATAGCGTGTTTGTTGTGTGTTCATGGACACTTGACAGTGCACGAACCGACCTTTATTAGGCCTGTCACTTATGGAATACAGAATTGTGTGGCGGTTGTTGTTTTTTTGTGTGTGTGTGCTCATTTAATCTAAAGTGATCGATTGAAACTCAAACTAGTAAAACTCATCCCAGCCCAAAACAGAACAACAAAATGCAACACAATCTGCACTTCCATGAATACACATTTCACTACACCTTCATACGACCAGCCAGTTCATTGCGTTTACTAGGAATCTTTCCAGCGACCAGAAAATAGACTCGCCAGTCCCAAACTAATCCAAATGACTGAAACTCAACAACACAATTATAAGCATCTACACAACAAATAATACTTTTATAATGTTAGCCAGCTAATTCTGACGACAGTATTGCACTATTCAAGATGGTGTCACGACGCGCAGATAATTCCACAAGATTCACACCACAAATGCCATGTGAAGAAAGATTAAAATTATTACAAAATATTATCAGCCTGTGCATAAACCCTACAAACTCTGTCACGCTGATTAAAGAAAAGGAGTATTTATACGGTGTGTACTTCTAACGATACAGGCTAGACTTCACATTATGTAACTTATCCTCAAGGCCGATTTCACAAAACACCACACGATGCGATACGACATGACACGACACAACCATTACCTCCATAATGCTAGCCAGCTGGTCTTGTTCATCGTCACCACCAAATAGCGGCTGTGAGGTGAGCAGTTCTCCAATGACACAGGCCAGACTCCACATGTCGATGGCTGAGCTGTAACGAGCCCCCAGGATTACCTCAGGCGCCCTATAGTACCTCGACTGAATATATGTGTAGATCTGTTGCTGTTCATAGCAACTCGATCCAAAGTCTATCACCTGGAGAATTAAGAACAGTTTATGACTGATTCACCATCGGCCAGCATGAAAACAGCTAGCTTGTAGTCCAGTCTAGATACATATTTGTCAGTCTCATGGAGTTTTGCATAGGTCCCAGAAGTCGCCCTGAATATTATTACTGAAGCGTTTGAGTGGCCTTCCATTTCAAGACTTAACATGAGCATTGGATTTTGCCGAGGAATGGGGATTTTGCTTGGATTAGTACAAACAGAAATTAGATGAAAATGGCACTGGCCAGAGGAGTGTGATGGTTTCTCCCGAACAACAACGATGAAAAATTCCTCTGAATGAAGCGGATTCTAAACTCGGCGACTTATCATTTTAATCTCCTTTCGCAAAATTCATAAGTTTGATTAAAATTTGCCTGGTCACCGCAAGGAAAAAGTAGCAATCTATTTGCTGGAATGTTTTAGGTGTCTGTCAACATATTTCTACAGAATGTAGCTCGAATGTTTAGACAGATAAAGAACTCTATTGTGCAAATTTCAGACTCATAAGTTTTTGTCATAAATTGTGTATGAGCAATTCTCTGTATCACTCTTGTACAAGATGCGTGTAACTGAAAAAAAATCTTAGCACAGGTATTTAATAATCAGTTCCCTTGTCCCAGTGTATACAGATCGTCCTTGGTAATCAGCGTAATGACATGTAAAATGTTCAAGTTTCAGTGAAATCTGTCAGTTGTCAAGTTCACAATCTCGTCATGCACGTGTGCACAAGCAACACACGTCCGTTTCTTAACACCAAGGAACATAGCTGTCCGGGTAACTCTCTGGAGATTATATTTATTCTACAGTTGGGTTCTGTTCTTATCGACAGAGAACAGAATATCAGTATGGATTGATTTGCCTTGTTGAGCATATCTTGAAATGTGTGTGTGTGAGTGTGTGTGTGTGTGTGTGTGTGTGGTGTGTGAGAGAGAGAGAGAGAGAGAGAGAGAGAGAATAATTCAAGGTGACAGAAAGAGAAAGGCGTATATGTCTGTGCATTTATACCAAACCCAACACTACTGTCTTCGGTACGAAATTATGTGAAATGACTAGTCTTGAGTTTAGAACACATATCATTAATGGTACCTTACTGTCATAAATACAAGAAGTAGAACTGTATAGGTCAAGGGAAAGTCAAGGACATGAGAAAAATGTGATCGAAGTCAGTCGAAATCCCGTGTACTGCATACGTTAACCGTTGACAAGAAAACTACACTCTACAGCAACAGGGATACGAATTATCACTGGCCAGTTGTAAAAATACAAATACATCTTCCTTTAAAAACAAAACTACACACAGACTGAAAAAGAACAAAACTGGATGGTGTCGCACTGCCGCTACCTGCTTTTTCCCAAAAGCAACATAAATCTGAAACAGATAGTCTGTATCTAAAACGCTTTACTTGGTTGGAGGCAAAATAACCTAATACAGCAGAGCATACTAGATTTTGTCTCATGTCTGAAAACATACGTTATATCAGCAGATATTTTAGCTGACCATCGAACAGATCGTTCACTGATAACTTTAGAAATGACTTTTGGGGTAAAACTACTTAGACAAATGACTTTTGGAAATTCAGTAGTTCCTTATGAAAAGACACGAACTATGTACGTGACATAAAAGAAATTATTGACAATATAGCATTGCGATATGCTGTCTGTTCTTAGACAAAATTAACTTACACAGAACGGAAACAATAGACAATCGGTTTACCGTTCTGACCACCAGAAAAAGCATTGTATATTCTACGTACAAAAAGAAAACTAACAAGTAACATGGAATTAGAAACTAAACTAGAAAAAGACGCTCAACAGCTAGAAAAAAATCGAAAAGAAGTGAGCATGATCTAAACAATAACAAGGTAAAAGACATGTCATAAACGGAGCTTACACAGGAAAAAATGGAAATGTCTGATTGCGACCAAAAAGGATAGGTGGGGCACCAAAATGAATAAATGAATAAATAAATAAATAAATAAATAAATAAATAAATAAATAAATAAATAAATACGAAAAGTTCGAGTTGGAAAAGAGGAACTTCATTATCATCATGTACCCTGCCCCATGGCGTTGGCGATTATGGCTCTCCACACGAATCTATCCCCTGTCGCTGCAAGTACATGTACATCTCCCATCCTCTCTGTCCTCAAGCCACCCTGCAAGTCCGTCCATTATTTTCTCCCTGGGTCTACCTGGCGCTCTCTTTCCCTCCAGCTTTCTTGTTGTGACCAGGTACTCTAATTCCCCTTTCCTCATAAAATGTCCTATAAATGTCGTTTGTCTTTTTCTAATCTTCTTTACTGATGATCTACTTGTGTCTGCCTCCTTCCAGTCTGTCTCGTTTGTTTTCTTTGATGTTCATGGAACTCTCAACATTCTTCTTAGAAAGTTCATTAGTAAAATATGTCCAAACTAGTGAACAAAAACAGCATAGCGCTGACTAAATTAGACGATACATTTCCAGAAACAAAGTCGTCTAATACAAAACATCGTTATGATCACAAAAGAAAGGATTGATTGTAGAACTGAAAAAATCGAAGAACAGAACAATTGGTTTATCTGAAAATAAAGCCATGAAATTAGAAGGAGAAATCACAGTTGAAGATGCCACAACTGCTTTGAAACCTATAAATAATGGTAACAGTCCTCGATCGGATGGTTTTACTGAGTTTTTCAAATTCTTTTTGGCAAAACCGTTTGGGTTATCTTGTAATTAGATCCATCAACGAAGGGTTTGAGAGGGAGTTGTCTCCCAACACACAAAGGACTAATTACTGCACAAACCCATGTACATTAGAAAAAAAATTGGAGACCAATCTCTTTGTTAGATATAGTATACAAAATCGTAATAACTTGTATCTCAGTGAGACTAAAGACTGTCCCGCCAAAACTTGTTAATGAAGATCTGTCCGACTTCACGGCTAATGGATACACCGGAAATTACACATGAGTTGTATATGATATTGATTACTACAATGAAATAATATATCAATAATTCCATTTCTATGTCGCAAACAATTCATATCAAAGTATGTTCGTCGTACATTATGTAACAGCAACAATAACAACAACAACAATAATAATAATAATGATGATAATAATAATAATAATGATAATAATAATGATAAAAAAATAACATAAAATAAATAAAATTTAGGAGGGGGGGGGGGGTAGGGTTACATGTCTATACATAAATGTGGTATAACCACATTCAGTTGAATGCATACATTAATGTAGTATAAACATATTCAGTTCATCAAGAATAAAAGAGATTGTATAATGAAATCAGGAACAGGTAATAGTACCACTAGTCTTCAAAGAATACATAAAAAAGAAAAATGTATATATCTTTTGATTTCGTATGTACGCAAGAAAACACACACAGGCATACACAAACATACACACAAATATATGCACACATTACTACACACACACACACACACACACACACACACACACACACACACACACACACACACACACACACACACACACACACACACACACAAAACACACTACATACATACATACACACTAACACACACACATACACTAATAAACACACAAATACATGCGCGCCCGCGCGCGCGCGCACACACACACACACACACACACACACACACACACACACACACACACACACACACACAGATCAATTCCAACGTGACCAGAAAAGTTAATAAGCAGCATCTCTCTTTCTCTCTCTCACACGCACACACATACACACACACACACGCGCGCGCGCGCGCGCGCACGCACACACACACACATACATACACACACACACATACGCACACATACACGCAAAGAGGTAGACTGTAGCATGATTGGACAAGTAAAGTTAAAAAGTATTCATCTCTGCAATTTTTCGTCCTCTGTTAATTCTTTTGTTTTTGTTTGCAGAAAGAACCAGTAAATGCTAAATATCTGAACAATGTACAGCCAAATCACAAAAACCAAATCTTAATCTTGTTCTTACATATTTCGTAGCGTTTTCTTCATGTATCGTGTTTCCATTCTGTTTGAAGGTGAATTCCTATCCAGATTTTGTTATTGGAGACTGAGCCATCCTTATTACATCTTTGAGGTTGCAGCTAAGTTGCTCCATGCGTAGTCGAATTTCTGCATCAGCTTTCCGTTCTGGCCATTCGCGACAGTGTCTCCCTAGATTCTTTGGTATGATGGTTTTGTATAGGTTTTTGAAATGATTTGGACGTTTTCCCCATTCCTTTGTCTCTTTCTGAGTTTTGTCAGGTGACATATGTACTCAATGGATTCTGCCTGTCCTATCCATGATTTTCCACGTTGGAGTCTGTTGCCTTTTGCTGTTCCAAACATCTCGTGGATTAGGTTTTCCAGGTTTTCCAATGCCGTGAAATATGCCTTTATTTTTTTCCTTTTCTCCTAATTTTTGTATCTGGTATTTGTTTGTTCGTGATCTTACGCTTGACAAAGGCCCGTTGGCCGAAAATTTGCGCCTGTCTTGTCTTGTATTAAATACGCGTTCTTATTCTTCTTTCGTGTTTTTTTTTCTGGTTCCTGTTTGCTTGAAAGCGGGCAGTCACACTTGTTCTGGATGCCTTTATTTGTTCTATTTTATGTCTTCATTGTATTCAAGGAAAGTCAAGCAGATATCGCATAGTCTCCATCTGTGTGTCTTTTGTAGTTCTTAGGATCACCCTCATTGATTCATTTTGTATTCCATCTAGTTTCAAAAGATCTGTCTGTGACAACGTAGTGAGGCCAGGTTGATAGTCGATTACACCTCGTATTATAGCCTGGTATAGCTGAAAGAAATTACTTTGTTTAATGCCATTGTTTTCAGGACTGGGGCCATTTTTGCATTTGAGTGTAGTGGTTTCTATATGTTTTCTGAAGGTTAGCTTTCTATACCAAGGTACCGTAAGTTGTTTCGCTCGATATTACTTCCTCCGAACGTAACTGGTGAAATGTTTATAGTCGCTACTTTGTTATCAAGGGTGCAAAACAATACCTGTGCCATAGTGGGTTGATTGCCGATCCGGTTTCTTGATACCATTGATCTACACTGTTTAACTGTTCTTAAACTGCTTCTTCCTAGTGCTTTTTTTTTACCTGTCTTGTAGATGTGTCTGTCATCCGTTATTCAGTTGAGCAACACTTTTGTAGATATACATATTGTAGAGAACTGGAGAACGTAGCGATCCTTGAGTGAGCCCATGGTGAGTTTTGTCGTGCTGAACGCCAATTCCCAAGGCAAAGGCTACTATTCGTTCTTGGAGCATAGGTGCAATCCACCTTGTGACTGTCTTGCTGACGCTATGTTACTGACGTAGTTGCATGAGTAGTGTGAGGATGAGACTTCATTGTACGCATATTCTGGGTCAATAGCTAAGCTACTGCAAAGGTTTCTTCTTTGTTATGAAAATCTTCGTAGAGAAGCTACTACAAAGGTTTCTTCTTTGTTATGAAAATCTTCGCAGACTTCGTAAGCAAATGCAGCCGAGATTTTCCACACACTTTCCTGTTCATAAACCTCCTTGATTAGGTAGGTATATATTTTTCTGTCTTCTGTGCCGCTAGCTAGTTTCTTTCCTATTATGTCTTCCATCAGGTTCCCAATTACGCTGTGCATAGTCAGGATGCAATATACATTTAGTGTGCGATAATTTTTACCAGGCTTTTAGAAAGCTGTGTGTCCAGTCCTCATAACTTTCTCAAAACTGTCTTGATAGATAGTATATAATTCAGTTTTGTCGTGTTCAGCGTTCTGATATTAAAGTATCGAATCTTGTTTGGACCAGGGGCTGTGTATCTTTTCTGCACCTTTCAAGTGCTTCATACATTTCATGTTCAGATCAGTTATTTCATCGTCTAGTCCATTTTGTGTCTTTGTTGTTGTTGTTGCTGTTTTGTTTAGGTCGCAATGAATTTTCTTTTTTTTTAATTAAATTTTTTTTTGGTCACCCTGTTGTATAAAACAATGTAGTATGGCTTGGCCTTTCTGTTTATTTCTTCTTAATATGGTTCCATCTGTGTTCGTGATATCACGTGTCGTGGTGTTTGTGGCTTTCCCTTCCATTTGTTGATAGAACTGCCAGAATTGTGTTGTATCGGCACAGAGTCTTTCACAGAATTGTTTTCATTTACTCTCCTTTGCTTCTTGAGCTACGGTTTTGAGCCGCTCTGTGTTTTCATCCATATTTCTTCTATACTCGTCCATTTTACCAGTACTATCGTAGTCTACATGATGTCTTCTTCTGAGTTTTTGCCAACCTTTTACAGCAGCCCGTTTTTCTTCCCAGGCAATCTCTGTGTCCTGGTTCCAGCAGGGGGTTGTTTTCTAGATGTTTGATCATTTCTTGTTTCTGTTTTATTGAATAATTGTGAGTTTATAAACGATATCAGATTCGACACTTTCATATTGAAATGGGTTTCTTGGTTGAGTTATTGAGTTTCTTGATGATATGCTTTATCATGCTGAATACTGCTGGTACGTTGTCGCTGCCATGTGTGTGCAGCACTTTTGCACTCTCATTAGTGGTATTAGTTTAGGACAGATGAGTTTTATATTAACGGTACTACCTGTGAGTCCGTGTCTGGCACTAATATGGATTGGTGACGTTGTGAGTAGGCTGAGCTTGCTATCACACAGTATTTCTTCCAAAGCATGTCCCTGGGTGTTTGTATCAATGTGATCCCACATTGCAGATCTTGCATTGAGATCGCCACATACCACAATAGTGTCTCCTTGTTCAATTTCTTCTCGTTAGTTTCACGCTGTTTTATGGTTCAGGTGCCTGGGTATGAACAGGTGTTGATAAGTACAAAGATTTTCTGTTTTTGCTTTGAAGTTTGAAGGTGTATGCCCAGTAGTTCACAAGAATTCGTACGTCATCGTTCTATGTCTAATTTGGACACTCTTGGGTTCTTTCTGGTGGTTATAGCTATTCCTCTACCACCATGTTTCTCAATTATTATGAAGTCTTTGAAGTCTATTGGTTATTTTGGTGTGCTCTCGTTTCTTGTAAACACAGTATGCCAAAGTCATATGCTAATTTCTCAATGGTTGATATCTTTTTTTTTCCTACAATACAACACAACCAAAGAACGCCAAGGTCATAAGTGTTACGAATCATACCTTTATGCTGGAGTCACTAAATCCGGTTCCAGAGCTGGCACTGACTCCAGGAGCAGACCTCCGAGCAGGATGTTTTCAGGCTTGATGTCGCAGTGGATGATGCGGTTTTTCCCTAGCAGATCCAGACATCGCAGTATGCCTCGTGTCAACTTCTGGATTTTGTTCAAGCTGAACCCTTGGCCTCTAGTCTTCTTCAGGAGCTGAATAAATAGTCAGATCAGCAGATGTCAAAGTGAATGTGTGTGTGTATGTGTGCGCGCGCGCGCGCGTGTGCATGAATCAGTCATTACAGTCATGCAGGCTAGAAGGCATTTTGAATGATACCCATTAATAAATCACGATAGTCATTCATCGACCTCAAATCTATTTTTTAACAGAAAAAGGGCTTTTTTCATTCAAACTTTTCAGTTTGATTGAATGTTTTTTTGTTACTTGGGAGGTGGGGTATCTTTTATGTACTAGATCACCAGTTCAAAGTCAGAAATGCGACATGACATGTTCATCTTGAAAGATATGGGGCTTGGGGGTACAAGGAAGGAGGCAGAGAGAGAGAAAGAGAAAGAGACAGACAGACAGAGAATGTATTTTTCTGTCAGTCAGTCTGCCTCTCGTACTCCCAGATCCAAACTCACTGACGGTTTGGAGAATTTACAATATAAACAATACATTCATATTATCTATACCTGTATGATCATTCTGTATGTATGTACGTACGAACGTATGTATGTATGTATGTTTGTATGTATGTATGTATGTATGTATGTATGTATGTATGTGTGTGTATGTATGTATGTATTTTATTTATTATGTATGTATTATGTATGTATGCATGTATGTATGTGTTATGTATGTGTGTATATATGTATGTATCTATGTATGTATGTATGTATTATGTATGTATGCATGTATGTATGCGTGTATGTATGTGTGTATATATGTATGTATCTATGTATGTATGTATGTATGCATACATATAATGATGTATGTATGTGTGTGACCACTTAAACTGTATGTATGCATCCGTCTGCACCTGCACACTCTCAACTCCTATCCTTCACCTCCCCATCCCCACCCCTACTCCCTATCTTGAAGCCCCCTGCAAATAGTGATCTGAATATTTTCAGCGTACTTTTCCAGTAGCATCAAACATAACATCTTGATTCAAATGCCTTTTCTCACTTTTCGAATGCCTTTTCTCACTTTTCGATCACCCCAATCCAGACAATAGGTGGTTCCGCTTGGTACTTAAATTTTCGTGATTGCTCACTGAAAGGAATTTATCAATCAAATGTTAATCAAATGTACTTACTTACTTTACTTTACTTTATCCGTCCTCTTATACCATCTTGGGCGTCGAGGGGAGAAAGAGCTTTCTGTCTGCGGCAAGTTTGAAGGCCTGGTTGAGTGGGATGTTGTGGGTCTTAGTGTTTCTTTCACACCCTTGATCCAGGTCTTCCTCGGTCTACCCCTTGCCTTGTACCCTGACACCTTTGTGTTGTAAGCTTTACTGGCAAGCTGGTGAGGTGCCATGCGTGTCAGGTGCCCGAACCACCTGGTTCTCTGCTGTTGGATGTAGTGGAGAATTGGTGTTGTTCCAATCATTTCTCTGATCTTAATGTTCTTGATCTTATCATGTCTGGTTTTGTTGACTGCTCTCCTTAGACATCTCATCTCGCAGGTGGTGATCTTTCTTTCAAGACTTTTGGTAAGGGTCCATGTCTGACACTGGTAGGTCAAGGTTGGTCTAAATATGGACTCGATGAGTTTGGCTTTGGTCTCGATGGGGATGTTGGGGTGTCTTAGGAGTGGGGCAAGCTGGTAGCTGACGCTGTTGGCCTTTTGAACTCTTGTCTCGATCTCTCTGTTGAGACGTCCATCTTCTGTGAAGATACTTCCAAGATACTTGAACTCGCTGACTTGTTTCAGTGCTGTCCCCTCGATGTTGATGTTGAGGCGGCCAGGTGTTCTACTGACTTTCAGTGTCTCGGTTTTGCTGATACTGATTTTCATGCCGAAGTTCTCACATTGTGTGTTCAGGTTGTTCGTGTGCTCCTGGAGTTCCCCTTCTTTTTCATGTGCAAGGCTTTGATCATCTGCAAACAGCATCTCGTTCAGATCAAATGTTATGTGGTAAAAACCAAACAACAAACGGTGAAGAAATCAATGCAGACAATCATATCAACAAAAACTATCGCTTCCCCCGCCAATATGGTACGTAGCTTCATTTACCCACAGACATAATCAAATTATCCCAATTCCTCCAGTCCGTCCTCTACTTCCTATATACGCTTACACACACATTCACACACATTCACACACACACACACACACACACACACACACACACACTCTCTCTCTCTCTCTCTCTCGCTCTCTCCCCTCTCTCTCTCTCTTTCTCTCTCTCTCTCTCTCACACACACACACACACACACACACACACACACACACACACACACACACACACACACACACACACACACACACACACACACTCACTCACTCACTCACTCACTCACTCTCACGACGTTGTACAGACTCCTAAGTATCTACCAATATTTCGAAAAGAGAGTTCACAAAAACAGTTCACCAATGGCTAATCTGTTTGCTACTGATCTCACCTGATGCAGACTGATGCCAAGCAGCTCAAAGGCGATGCAGACGTGTCCCCTAAACTTGAAGCTGTCTAGGATATGGACAACGTTTAGAAGGTCGTTTCTTGTCCTGCTTCTTCAGCACCTCCAGGATGCGTACCTCTTCTTTGGCTTGCTTCAGGAAAGGCCGCTCATTTTTCACGATCTTCATGGCCACCAGGCTGCTTGTCTTGTGGTCCCACGCTTTCACCACCTGCAAGTAAATGTGTAAATGTAATAAGACATAGATAATGCTCATAATTCTACCGAAGCTCTAAAAGCGCCTTTCTCTTCCGTCTCTATGTCTATCAGGGGCACTGACATTCCATTCTCACTATATGTACCCAACCTTGGCGTCACATTCCTTCATACGCACATTTTCAAATGTTTGCAAAATGCTCTATCTAGAACTCAAGAAAATTGGTGGTATTCGCCATACTCTTTCCAAAAAAGTACATGTTTAGTCATTTCTTTTAGCTCGATTTGACCATTACAATGCATTCTAGGCTGGTCTTCCAAACTAACTTTCCACAAGCTTCAGAAAATTCAAAACATTTTGAACATATCTCCCTTCTTCTCAAATCTTTGAATAGGCTTCCTGTTCAATCTAGAATCAGTTGCAAACTCTTTTCAATATGCCTTGCATCTGTCTCTGGAACCGATCCTTAATATCTTTCTGATGTTCTAAAAATTATACACAACGCAGAAAACTTTACTCCTCTCCTGATTCCAGAGTATTTTGTGTTACATCTTTCAAAACAACGTCTTGTTGTCAACGTAAATGGTGTGTGTGTGTGTGTGTATGTGTGTGTGTGTGTGTGTGTGTGTGTGTATGTGTGTGTGTGTGTGTGTGTGTGTGTGTGTAAGTGCGTGCATGCGTGTGTGTGTGTGTGTGCGCGCGCGCGCGCGCGTGTGTGTGTCGGTGCGTGTGTCAGTGTGTGTGCGTCTGTATCTGCGTCTGTCTGCGTGGTCATGTCAGTTTGTGTATGTCTAAACAAGTGGCATTTTTTTTATTTGTTTGTTAGTTTGTTTGCTTGTTTGTTCATTTTAAACAGTGGATATATGAAATCGATATCTGATTGTAAGTCATTTCTATTGCTTCTTTCCCATTATACTACTACATCTCAACCTTTTTCATCATAACGGGAGGGGCTGATACATATTTTCTTTTCGTGTATCTGCCTTTGTCATGCTTTTGAGAAGCGCTTAGGGCTCTTGTGAGATGAGGCACTGAACAATTAGTCATTATCATTATTATTATTGTTATCATCATCATCATCATTATTATCATTGATATGATTGCATCATTCTATTAATATTATGAACATGGTGTAGACTAAAGACTGTTTTCTAACAGCGTTTACAAAGGAGTGAAGATGTAGAGACCTCGACGTTTTCGGGACCAGCATTATAAGAGCAGTGCCTATCCCACAAAGCCAGTTGCCTTAAACATCATTCAGGCATATGCCCTACATCTACCAGTTCAGGTGAAGAGACAGAACAACTTTATAATGACCTGCAAACTGCAGAGGACAAAATACCTAAAAGAGAACTTTGCATAATAATGGGAGACACGAATGCCAATGTGGGCGAAATTGATAACAGAGAATGTGGAATACGACCCTATGGGCTGGGAAAACGCAATAAAAGAGGCGATATGTTGGCATTTTTCTGCCGATCAACGAATTGGACATCATCAATACTTTCTTTAAACAGCATTATCGCAGACGATATACCTGGAAACTCGAAAAAAAAAAAGTAGACAGCGACAATAAGAAAATAAAAATCAGAAATCAGATAGATTACATCATGATAGACTGGATGTGAAGAACTACTGTTCTAAGTTCCCAAACAAAACCAGAAGCTGATTGTGGCAGTGATCACCACCTAGTTGCAGCAAAAATTAGGCTCAAAGCCTGTAAAGAAAATAAAACCAAGCCGGCCCCTAAGTTTGATCTAGAGAACTTGAAAAATCAAGACATTGCATCTGAATTGAGATCGAAGTCAGCAATCGTTTCGAGGCTTTTATCCAAGACTGGACATTAAATGACCGGTACCCAGAAGAAATTTGGGCAGATATGAAGAAGACCTACATTGAAGTAGCAGAAGAAAAATTAGGCAGGAAAAAAATGAAAACCAACTATGCCCTAAATCAGCGAGGAAGTTATGGATCTAGCCAAACAGAAAAGCCACGCTTGCAAATCTGGAAAGAAAAAAAATACAAAAAAATAAAATAAAAGAAAAAAGAAAAAAAGAAATTAAGAGCAAAATTAGAAGAAATAAGAAAAAGTGGCTGGAGGAAGAAAGCGCACAAAGAAATGAGTATAATGAATGAAGAAGATCCAGGGATCTATTCCAACAGATAAAGAAAGTTCAATCCACCAAATTCCAACCCAGAAGTGAGTGCATCAACAACAAAAATGGCACCACATTGACTAAACTAAAGCATATTATGAACAGACGGAATATAGAGCATCCCTTTTTAGCGACAGTAGCACCCAAGACACTCTATGCCCTGACCTAAACTGTCCAGAATCAGAACCAGAACCACTTTTAAATGAAACTGAAGCAGCTACCAAACAATTATAATCATGAAAATCTCCAGACAATGACAGTGTTCCAGGAGAATTGTTAAAACATGCTGGAAAAGAAGGCCTAAAATCAATACACCATCTTTGTTGTAAATCTGGAACACTCAACAGTGGCTACCAAATTGGAAACTTCAAGAACTTGTGATCCCTTATAAGAGTGGCAATGTTAAATATTTACAACTAAGAACCATTGCCCTAATCAGCCAGGCCAGGCCAGAATGATCCTGCTCATAATTATTCTCAACACACTGAAGCCCAAGATAGAAGAAGAAATGTCTGACTGCCAGGCTGGCTACAGATCCAACAGAGGCACAACTGACATGTTATTTGTGCTACAAATACTCATAGAAAAAACAACAACAAAACAGAAAGCACTGTCGAAGAAGCTTTTATCTTCATAGCAAAGCATATGATAGCGTCATTCATGTCGACCTATTTAACGCGATGGTCAAAACAGTCTTTCCTAAACATTACATTTCATTAATTGCCTCGTTATACAAAGACCAAAAGGCTACAATTAGATGGAACAGTCAGAAATGTGAATTTTTCAACATCCACAGGGGAGTTAGACGAGGTTGTATTCTTTCACCATATCTCTTTAACATCTATACGGAACAGGTCATGAGAGATGCTGATACAGATGGCATGGGTAGGAGGGAAAAACTCACAAACCTGCGCTATGCTGATGATACTGCGCTTTTAGCGGACAACATTACCAGCATAAAAAGAATTCTATGTAGGGTGGATGCAGCGGGCAAAAAGGCTGCCTAAACTTGAGCGCCATGAAAACAAAAACGCTACATATTAAAGATAAAGACACTGAAAACAGTCATGACATATTGATCAATAAAGTTCCTTTAGAAAATGTTAAAGATGTTAGATATCTTGGTTCTGTAAAAACTGATGACGGAACCTGCTCCAAAGACATCAAAATAAGAATTCAAACAGCAGAGCAAAAAATGGTCCAACAATATCTGGAAAGACAGAGGCATACCAAATGGCCTGAAAATTAAACTCTTAAAATGTTTGATCTGGCCAATCATGATTTATGGCTGCGAAGCCTGGACTCTCAGAAAAAACTGACTACATTAGAATATGAGGCAGCAGAGATGTGGTTTTATCGGAGACGTGTCAAATGGACAGACAGAAGAACCAATGAAAGTGAACAGGAAGAACTTGATATCACCAGGAAACTACTTGCAGACATGAACAAAAGAAGACTAAAATACACTGGCCATGAGTCACGTAGCAAGAATACATACCTCATGGCAACCATTTTTCAAGGAAAAATAGAGGCAAAAAGGAAGAAAGGCAGACCTCCAGTCTGATATATCGAGAACATAATCAAAATTAGTGGTCTAAATATTCAAAAAGGTTGTCCACAAAAGTCAAGAAGACAGAGTAATTTGGAGGGGAATAGCGCTAGCGGCGTCAAAGAGTGCAGCGGCCAACACTGAACCCGGTGACGCCGACGGACGAGCAAGTGAAGTGAGAGGCCTTTCTCACCTCCCTCGCTATTTTATCTTCAACAACCCCGGAGTTCCTATTCACAGCTGTGTGCGCAAGAGGCTGAACACATGAAGTCTGTCAAGAGTCAGATTTGACCCTGTGTGGTCAGATTAGACGAGTTGAGCTCTATCTCTACGCCAAGCTGGCATCAAGATTGGTTATGTATAGGCCAGTATTTTCAGCACATGCTTTCGAACTCCGACACAAGGCATGATATAGCATGGCTGCCACATGGATGGGTGTCCAAGTTTAGTTTGTGGCATAAACACCATCCCCAATCCACCCATTGTAAAAGGGGGCATATCCCTCATTAGGATCGAGAAAGGTAAAGCAATGAGGTAGAGAAGTTGGACAGTACCC
>CM060309.1:82755631-82778131 GCA_030674185.1 Monoplex corrugatus
TGAACATGCTGACATAGACACGCCGGTGTTACTGCAATGAACATGCTGACATAGGCACGCCGGTGTTACTGCAATGAACATGCTGACATAGACACGCCGGTGTTACTGCAATGAACATGCTGACATAGGCACGCCGGTGTTACTGCAATGAACATGCTGACATAGGCACGCCGGTGTTACTGCAATGAACATGCTGACATAGACACACCGGTGTTACTGAAATGAACATGCTGACATAGACACGCAGGTGTTACTGAAATGAACATGCTGACATAGGCACGCCGGTGTTACTGCAATGAACATGCTGACATAGACACGCTGGTGTTATTGAAATGAACATGCTGACATAGACACGCTGGTGTTACTGCAATAAACGTGCTGACATAGACACGCTGGTGTTACTGCAATGAACATGCTGACATAGACACACCGGTGTTACTGCAATAAACGTGCTGCCATAGACACGCTGGTGTTACTGCAATGAACATGCTGACATAGACACACCGTTGTTACTGCAATAAACGTGCTGCCATAGACACGCTGGTGTTACTGCAATGAACATGCTGACATAGACACGCCGGTGTTACTGAAATGAACATGCTGACATAGGCACGCCGTTGTTACTGAAATGAACATGCTGACATAGACACACCGGTGTTACTGCAATGAACATGCTGACATAGGCACGCCGGTGTTACTGAAATGAACATGCTGACATAGACACACCGGTGTTACTGCAATGAACATGCTGACATAGGCACGCCGGTGTTACTGAAATGAACATGCTGACATAGACACGCCGGTGTTACTGCAATGAACATGCTGACATAGGCACGCCGGTGTTACTGAAATGAACATGCTGACATAGACACGCCGGTGTTACTGAAATGAACATACTGACATAGACACGCCGGTGTTACTGAAATGAACATGCTGACATAGACACGCCGGTGTTACTGAAATGAACATGCTGACATAGACACGCCGGTGTTACTGAAATGAACATACTGACATAGGTACGCCAGTGTTAACTACAATGAACGTGCTGACAAACTTGCAGATAACGGCACTACACCAAGAATTGTGCGTCTTGAAAGGCATTGAAATTTGTACCTTCGCGATCAAAATGTGAGTCACCATACCGTAGATTGTCTTACTCAGTAAGGAATATTAGAGGAAATGGCCAAAAATCCGCCATGGAAAAGAAACAAAAACAACAACAATAAAAACAGGAGCCATCATCAAGCTGACAAACATTTGTACTATCTCAGTCTCCAACAGCATTAAATGGAGTGTTTAGGCTTTTCTGAATCAGGTTCAAAAGAAATGTAAGGAAATGGAAAACATAACTGGAGAAACGATGAGGAAAATGGTACAAAAATTGGTTGTGGTGGTAGTGGGTGTTTTTTTCTTTATGTTTGTTTGTTTCTGGGTTTTGTCTTGTTTTTGATGTCATGATTATGTGTGCGTACATGAGAAACCTAGAAGAATGCCCTGGGATAAAGGTTGGAGGAAGAATGATAAACGTAATTCGTTACGCAGATGACACTGTGCTAATTGCAGAAAATGAAAAAGACCTACTAAACCATGTGAATATAATAGAAACAGAAAGCAAAAATAAAGGGCTAGAGCTAAATAGCAAGAAGACTGGAGTCGTGGTATAATCAGTTAAAAACAAGAAATCCCCTCATGCAAAATAACAGCAAATGGCACAACTTTGAGACAGGTTGATAAGTTTAAATATCTGGGAACGGTCATCTCACCAGACAGAGATGTACATCAGAAATAGCCAGCAGAATCGGCCGAGCTAAAATAGCATTCAAGAAGATGAAAAGCATTCTTACCAACAAATGCCTTTCAATTGACATCAGGAAGAGAGTTCTTAAATGTTATGTAGAACCGATACTGGTGTACGGTTGTGAGGCGTGGACAGTCAACACGCACAGTCAGAACAAAATTCAGGCAACTGAAATGTGGTTTCTAAGAGAATGTTGACAGTTCCATGGACAGCAAAGAAAACAAACAAGTCAGTCTTGAAGGAGGCAGACACAAGAAGATCATTAATAAAGAAAATTAGGAAAAGACAAGCAACGTTTATGGGGCATTTTATGAGGAAAGAGGAATTAAGAGTACCTGGTCATAGCAGGAAAGCTGGAGTGAAAAAGAGCAACAGGTAGACCCAGGGAGAAAATACTGGACGGACTTGCAAGGTGGCTGAAGACAGAGAGGGTGGGAAATGTACTTGTAGCGACTGGGGATAGATTCGTGTGGAGGGCTATGATCGCCAACGCCAAGCGGCAGGGCACATGATGATGATGGTGACATGTGTATGAATTTGTGCGTGGAGAGAGAGAGAGAGAGAGAGAGAGAGAGAGAGACTTCAGACTTCAGATGGTTTATTCATATAGGCCACAACCCCTTAGAAGGGGGATGCACATAATTATTATGTATTCTCACAATAATATAAACATTAACTAGGCAATAACCATATTTCTAATTTGAAATATTTTGTACACGTGCATAACAAATAAGCAACAAAAAACAAAACAAAACAAGACAAGAAACAAAACAAAAAACAAACAAAAAACCGCCAAAAACAACAACAACAACAAAAAACATAAGATTCAAACATTCTATTCATATTCGAGCCTTGCCTCCGTTGGGCAGATCTAATTCTAAAATAGACTCAAGAAATTGCTGCCTCTCTAAATTTGCGCGCTTTGTATAGAAATAAAGCTAAATTTCGAATAACTTTAGTGGAAGTTGAGACATCAATAAAGTAAATTTAAATAAAGAAGGTTCTCTGTAATATTTTGAGCTTATGTATTTCTCGCGGATAGAATGAAGTGCTGAACAACATAATACAACATGTACTTCATCTTCTTTTGATATTTTGCACAATGGACATAACAGATCACTATCACTTTGTGTTCTGTATCTAAAATAATGAACTGTGATTTCTGATATACCTAACCTAAATCGTGTCACTGTATTTTTAGATGTCTGTCCATATCTATCTCTAAATATGGTTTCAAATTACGCATACCAGAAAAAGTAGGCCTACTGTATATGTTATACCTCTCACTATTTTGAGTACCGGTATGTTCGTTCCATTCCTGCCACCTACAATTAATTAAACGTTGACGAAAAACACGAATAAATTGCTTCAGTCTGCTAACACCTTGACAAAAACCATACAACAACAAAACCATATATATTTAAACACGTACATTTGATATCCAGTTTCGCTTACCTTTAGCATCTAACATACTGTATGCTTTTCGTGGAATTCTATGGTCTTTCATATGCAACAGTTTAAACCAGTAACGAACACAATTAACTGCAGAGTTTATATACACTACGCACAAAAAGTTAAGGATCACTTGCACAAAATTTCATAACTTTCAAAATAAGAAAGCCAATGCGTTGAAGTTTGGCAAACATTTAATTCCATGCTTTAGTGATAACGATACACAATTGCCTTCAATTTCGAGCAATCGTTTGGTGTGTACATTTGATCAAAGTGGGTACGTATCGAAATTTGATTTCCCAAAGTCATTGAAATCACAAGACAGGGCATTCTGATGCTCCCAAAAGTTCAGTAATGCGTGTAACCGCCATGGCTGTTCTGGCACTCGACGCAGCGAGTCCTCATCGAGTTGACCAGGTTGGTGAAGATCCTCTGTGGAAGCGCCTGCCACTCAGCCTGCAGCATCTGGTAGAGGTGTTGGGCATCCCTGGGAGGGGGGTGTGTTGCTCCTCACTTTGCGATCCAGCTCATCCCAGAGGTTCTCAATCGGGTTGAGATCGGGACTGCATGCTGGCCACTCCATTCTGTTGACTCCAGACTGCTGCAGGAAGTCGTTGACCACCCTTGCCCTGTGGGGGCGAGCGTTGTCATCCTGGTAGACAGCCGTCGGTCCCATCTGCTGCAGTGTAGGCACAGCCAGCAGTCGAAGGATCTCATCCCGGTATCGGAGGCCAGTCAGGTTACCCTGTACATGATACAAGGGTGTTCTGTGGTGAAGGCTGAAGGCCCCCCAGACCATTACAGAACCTCCACCAAAAGCCACCTTTTCTTGGACAGTGGTGTCAATAAAGCGTTGCCCTGGGCGCCTCCAGACCCTCAGTCGGCTGTCGTTGTGGTTCATGGTGAAGCGTGATTCATCACTGAACAGGACCTGGGACCATTGCTGACGTGTCCACCTCACGTGACGTCTGCAGAAGGCGCGGCGTGCTGCCTTATGGGCTGGAGTTAAGCGTGGCCGTACAGCTGGGCGACGAGAACGGAGGTTAAACCCATGAAGGCGGTTCCGTATGGTCTGCTGGCTGATGTTGATGTTAGTAGCCACCCTCAGCTGCCTTCGAATAATGCTGGAAGAGGCTGTTCTTGTCTGCAGGGCTTGTCGTTCAATGAGACGATCTTCACGTGGGTTTGTCTTCTTCGGTCGACCAGATCTGCGTCTTTCATGGACCCTCCCAGTGGCTGTGAAGCGTTGAATCAGTCTGACAATGACCGAGATGGACACCTGAAGTCGCCTGGCCACTTCTCGCTTGGGAACACCATCTTGGAACCATGCAACAGCTCGTCCCCTCTCAAACTCGCTCAATTTTCGTCGTGGAGGCATTGTCAGATCAGGCCTACTACTGGTGGAATGTCTTCTTATAAAGCCAAGCAAGAGACAGCATCTCACACATAAACAGCAGTGCTTGCACGTGCATAATGGTTTTTCCATCTGGCTTGTGCAATATGTTCAGGCAGAACGGTCCAAAACAAGGTCCTTTTTCGCAAGTTTCCGCTTTTCCGTTTGCGGCAAAGCTCAGTAGTAGAGAATCCCGTGCAATTTTCGCACTAACACAACATCGCCCACTTACAGCTGAACAAGAATTCATAACAATTTGGCTGGACTGAGAAATAAATAACAGTAGCGAACTGAGTTTATTACGCACCTGTTTTCTCATAGTGATCCTTAACTTTTTGTGCGTAGCTTATATGGGATGGCGATTTGTTTCACCATACACAAGATCATTAGGTGTTCGCATATTAATTCCTAGAAATTTCTTCAAAGCAAAAGTATGAACTGCTTCACAATGAATTGTAGTATTACTTAATCCCCATAGCTCAGACCCATTTTGTGCGATGGATTGTACCTGAGAATCAAATAATTTAACAAACACATCGAAAGAATTAACATTAAAAAGGTACAACTTTTGCATAATGAAAAGCAAATCATTTTTAGCTCTGCTGGATAAATCTTTGCATGTTGCAGCAAAACTCAAACGCGTAGAGAACAGTATTCCAAGATACTTGTACACATTTACCACAGGCATTGTATTTCCACCATATACCCATCGTTCCCTTGCACCCTAGTACTCACCCTTTCTAAATACTATGATATTACTTTTTGACATATTGGCCTTTAAATGAAGCGCAGCTGCTGCGCGTTGCAAAATGTTTAACTGTGTTTGGAGTCCCGTTACTGTTTCTGCCATCAAAACAACATCATCTGCCAGCAAAAGAATAAATAATAAATAATTCAAAAGCATCACGAGACAGCACAGCACCGTGTCTTTCTATTATTAATCACCTCAATCGCCAGTTCGTTTATAAAAAGAGAAAATAACACTGGACTGCATGGATCACCTTGTTTCACTCCTGCAGTGCAGTTAAAATAGTCTGGACTTAAATTGATCAGACATGCTTCTGATACATCGATACAGTTTACCATTTATCTTGTTTTTGAGAAGAATAGGCCAAAGTATATTTCTGTTGATCGAATCAAACGCTTTTTCAAAGCAATAAATGCCCCAAATAGTTTTCGATTATTGGCAAATTGTTTCTGTACAAGAGCTTACAAAGTAAACACAGGGTCAACAGTTGAGTATCCCTTTTTAAAACCAGCTTGATGGTCACATGTGATATTATTGTCTTCTATCCACTCTTGTAATCTATTGTTAATTATTATGCTAAATAGTTTACTACTTATGTCACTAATTGAAATTCCTCAATAATTATTGGGATTATTAATATCTCCTTTTTTAAAAAGTGATAAGATAATATATTCAGTCCAGTTTGGGGGAAATTCATCATTATCAAATAAAGTATTGAATAACTTTAAGAAAAACCGCATTACTTGCTCACATGAATTCTTAAAAAGTTCACCTGTGATGCCGTCTGTTTTTTCAATTTCCTAATCGCAAATTGTACTTCCTCTTTTGATATTGGACGGTTCATATAGTCATCACTCTCATCAACTAATACGTCCTCATTCTGTGTCAATATCGATATAGGTTTCTAATAAAGCTTTAAAGTGGTAGAACCACATATCCATCGTGATATTACTTATAGGTTGTTTTCTTCTTGAAGTCAATTTGTTAACTGTATTCCAGAATTCCTTTTGACTTTTAATAGAGTTAACTAATATTCACGTCTAGCAATTACATATTCATTTTGATCTTCAGGTTTCTTTGAGCGGCGACTTGCTTTTAACAGCCTCCTTACATTTCTCCTTGCACACACACATTCCTGATCAAACCAATCGCTAGGTACCCTCTTACTGTTTGTAAGATTACACGTTTCTTCATACACTTAACACTTTCTTTTACACAGCCATTAAACATATTCAGTGCCATATTCACGTTTGCATCTATCAAACTTATAGCATCATCAAATTTTCTACGGTTTTTATCTTGACTTAATGCATCACAATACAGATGTACGTATTCATCATTCTAAAAGATTCTTTCGATGAGCTGTTCATGCCTCTCATGATCTATGTTTGAAGTATTTTCATTTGGAAAACAAATACGAGCTGTGAAAGGCAAGTGGTCTGATTCAATTCGTTCAACGATAGACAATTCACATTGGTCATACACAAGCGCAAAAAGATCATTTGAGAATATAAAAGAATCAGTAACACTGTTTCCACTGTCAGATATATATTACTCTAACCTTCAAGATCACCTTTACATACACCATTCAAAATACATAGTCCTAAAGCAGTACACAAATTCAGCAGTAATTTTCCATATTCATTTATATGACTGTCTTCTGAAAGTCGGTTAAAATTAAGTGATTGGCTTTTGTCGTGCATATCAAAAACATAATTTCTATAGAAATCCTGAGAAATATTAGAAGTTCTGCTGTTCAGATCACCATTCAAAATAACAAACGTCATTTGTAAACAAACTGTCAGTTAAACAATCTTCAAGTAAGCTTATGCCATTATCAAAACCGAAATGACCATAATAAGGAGAGCCCTCTGGAGGTACATAAGAATAAACATACAATATTTTCTTATCTGTTCCAAACAATTTGTTGTCAATAAGAAACACACAAAAGTTACTTTAATCAACATCAATAACTTTCACAAAGGGAATAAATTCAATCTTTACCAAACAAACCATCCCTCCTGATCGCCTCCCTTGTTTAGATAATTTAATAGCTGGTTTGCAGAAAATTTTGTAACAATTAAATGCGTTCGACTGACAGTCTTCCATAAAAGTTTCAACTAGACACATAAGATCAAAACTGCAGATAAACAAAACAAAATCAGGGTCTGTTATTTTCGAAACTAAGCCATTGACATTCCACAACAAAAATGCGAATGGATGCTCCTTGTTAACACTATATATATATATATATACATGGCTTGTCTTTCACGTGATCGCTCGTGCTGATATCTGACAAGTCGGCCATACTGACCTTGTCCACCTGGCATCGTTCACGCCCGCCGTAAACAGAGACAGACGAACGTAAAATCGGGGTACGGTCAGTGTGCTTCTCTTTTGATGACGAGGGAGAGAAATTATTTTTAAAAACAGGCCGGCCATCATCCTATCTGCTTTCCTTTACACCATCCTTACCATCAAGATAATATCTTTTACCATGGATTAGATGGTCGAAAACCATTGTTGCTCTTTTTCCACCCTTATGTGTAGTGTTTACATGGGGTTTCAGTTTACTTCTGATTTCCCTTACACGTGTACAAAAGTCTTCCCCCACATAAACATTAGATCCTTTCCGTTTTCTTTTACATTTAAGAATTTGGATTTTATCTTTGTAGAAACAACAACGTGCAATTATTGGAGAGTCAGGTTTTGCATTCAATCCATGAACACGATCAAATTGTATGTCACATGCCATCTCCAATTTATCAGTGATGAGGTCCTGTATTTTATCTTCACATTGTTCATTTGTTTCATTCTGCCCTGAATTCATCCCATAAAAGTAAGATTATTCCTTTTTGATCTGCCGTCAAGATCATCTGCTTTCCTCTCCAGTTAATCTACTTTTGCTAGTAACAAAGATTTAGTTTTCATCAATTCTTCATTCTCGTTTCTAAGAAATCCCACCTCTTCTCTCAAATCTTTGACCCCACTCTGCAGTGTTCAATATTGCTCGCCAAGTTCCTTTATACTGTTCATGTTGGAGTTCATGTCATTCGCACTGAGCATCCCCACCACGTCTTCCAGAGTTGGTTCCTGAGAAGGAGGGGGAAGGGGAGTCGCCTGAGCACCATTGTCCGTGTGTCCCGTCATGCTGGCCCGACGTCCAACACTAGTCAGCCTGGTCTGCCGTGTACTGTCCGCTCTGGAAGGTGCAGGACCAGGGTTCTGTTCCACGTCACCGCATTGAAGCAAAACTCCTCCCCAGAACGTCAGCGAGAGGAGCAATCCTATTATGACACCGTCTAGTCGATTGTTTGCTGTCATGGTGGCAACTCTCATGGCAGCTTTCTTGTTGGCCCTCTTCAACACGAATGAGACGTACACTCACTGGAACGTGCCACATGTCGCTCTAAAATCCAGCTGCATCGACGGCATGGTTCTTCACGGTGCCTCTTGCTCAGTATTTTGATGTCACTCTCTAGCAGTCCTGAGAAAAAGGCGCGAACAGGGAGACGATATGAAGCGTGTCTTTCGTTTATCGTTACTAGGTTGCACCCCCAGAGAGAGAGAAAGAGAGAGAGAGAGAGAGTGTGTATGTGTGTGTGTGTGTGTGTGTGTGTGTGTGTGTGTGTGTGTGTGTGTGTGTGGTGTGTGTGTGTGTGTGTGTGTGTGTGAATGTGTGTGAATGTGTGTGTATGCGTATATAAGGAGTAGAGGACGGACTGGAGGAATTGGATAATTTGATTATGTCTGTGGGTAAATGAAGCTACGTACCATATTGGCGGGGGAAGCGATAGTTTCTGTTGATATGATTGTATCAGACGTTGGTTAGCATAGCAGAGCACCGAATTTGTTTTGAACATACACGGTTCATCTGTCTTTAAGAGTTCAAGATTTAGTTTGATATCACTTGGTTTGTTCTCTTTCGTTTCAGCCTGAATTTTCTCTTCACAGGATTGTGGTCACTGTTGCAGTCTGCGCCTGGTAATGTTTTTGCTATCAGTAAAGAATTTCTAAACCTCTTATTGATCAGGATGTAATCAAGGTGATTTCTTGTGCTGTCTCCTGGATTCATCCATGTCAATTTTCTTCTGTTAGGTTGCTCAAACCAAGTGTTTCCTTTTATGAAATCATTTATTTGTACCCACTCAACAAGTTTCTCGCCCATTCGTTTCGTGTGCCAAGGTCATGAGGTCCAGCTACGTCATCTACTTTTTCCTGTCCCACTTTAGCATTAAAATCCCCATCATTACTGTAATGTCCTGTGACTTACACTGAGCCTTGGCTGTCTTTAATTCTTCAGACAAGTTACCAATTTCGTCCTCAGTACTTGCGGATGTTGGTGCATATACTTGGATGATGTTAATATCAAATGGCTTGTCATCCAATCTGACCAATAAAATTCAGTCTGATGTAGCCCAGTATCCTTTGATAGACTTTGACTTATCACTGTCCATTATGATGCCTACCCCTCTTTCATGTGTGTCTCCACCAGAAGTTATAATTCTATGCTTGTCTGATGTTATCATGCCTGCTCACTTCCATCTCACCTCCCCTGGTCCTAAAATATTGATGTTAAGCCTTTCCACCTCTACCTAGACATTTTGTAATTTTCATTTTTGCAGTAATGTTCTTACATTCCAAAGTGCAATTTTTTATATTTTTGAAACTGCTTGCAGTAGCTTGAGACGATCGGGTGTTACCTACGCAGCATAACATTCCCTACCAGACAAACGTGCTCCATAGGATCCCCTATTTACGTCGTGTGGTTTTCCTTTTTCTCGGCTGGCCATAACTGTCGCGGGAATATAGAATGCAGGTTTCCTGTTGCCTTCGATCAGTTTTTGTACGGACTCGCCGCTAGCACTTGTCGTTCCCACGACAACCCACGAGGCAATGGGGGTAGCTTTCTGTCAGGGTTTTCTGTCAGGGTTTAGCCTTGGTCTCTCCCGAGACGCCCACAAGGCAGTGGTGCTATTTACCCATAGGTGGAGGTCTGGTTCGTGGACACCAGGGCATGTCCACATGCCAGTGGGCCTGCGTGCCACACATCTGGGAACCATACCTCCTCCGAATCCCTGGAGGTGCTGAGTTACCGTGTGTCGCCACGGGAAGGCACAACGTAGGGCTTGCTGATGGAGAGACTATGTACTGACAGAGATTTACGCTTTGCGAAAAGGAAAGCAAAGTACGTAAGTTTCTCTGCGTAAGTCTCTCTATGTCCCCCATTATACTTAACCCATTGTTCAAAGATATTCAAACCACTGTCTACAAAGTATTTGGAGCCAACGTAGTGCGTCTTAAATTCTCTGCTTTTCAAAGTTTTCTGAAATTTGGCTTCAAGCTCTTCTTTCCAAACGGTTTTGTCACGAAACAAGTGTATACGTTGACGTGCTTAATCAAGATCATTTTCAACAATACCATTTTTAATTTCAACTGTCATCACAACTGGTACATGATCAGAATCGCTCACATTCTCCACAACAAGAGATTTCATATCTATAGTTGAAAACAAATCAATTGAAGTCATGAAATAATCTTGTGGACATGCAGTAGTCTCAGAGGATGCAATATATGTACAGCCATTGTCAAAATCTGTTTCACACAATCCTTTCAAAATCATATTCAAACATATTACATACCTCAGTTAGTTCGTGACCCAAAATATTTGTTTATCCTGTGAAATTTTCGGAAATTTATTATTGGTACAAGAATTCATATCAACATCATTATCTCTATTAAAACTTTAGTTTTTATTTGTTGTTCTTGTTAATCCCCATTGAACACAGAAGGAATCATCACATAAGTCATGTAAATCTAGAATGCACTGCTTCAGTACTTCAATACCATGTACGCCTTGCTGGCTGTTCTAGTAGACAGAATCATGTGGAGGAATCTATGTACATATCCAAAGTATCTATTTGTCTACAGACATCGGGTCTTTATGAATTTTTACATGTATGATATTTTCAGCTTCTACTAGGATTTGATCAACAAAATGAATGTAAGATTTCCTGACAATAACGCTAACATCCCCAGAATATCTGCCTTGATAAGACAACTTCTTAGCATTAAATGTGAACACTATATAACATCATGAAAAGTGGTGATTCAAATTCATGAGAAGAAAATTAATGAAATCATTGTTTTTTTTAATTTTTCCAAGATTCCATTAACATTATAATTAAGAAACATATTATAATTGAGAAACCTAACACGCAACTTATTCACAGTATTTACATGGCGTGCGCATTTAGAATCTGATGGTGTGTCAGTTTCTGATTGAAGACCACCGCATGTGAAAGATTGTGCAGATTCACCTGATACTGTGGCTTGGCTGATATCCTATCTTTTAGTGTCTGAGGCCCCATCCGCATTGGATTTGGTTTTGAAAGTTTGGGACCTGCTTCTAGCTTTTAATTGGCATTTACTTTGAATTTTCATAAACGAGTCAGTAATCCTGCTCTGACCGCTGGACCCTGGCGACGCATGGCCATTGCTCTCGCTGTCTAGTCGCGTATGGGAGGCAGCACGCCTAGGTCCAAATCATGAGGGACAGAGGATGGCTGTAGGTCCTGGTTTGTATCTACTTTTCAGATTTGTATGTGACTACTTACTCGTGAGTCCTGACAGGCCATCAGTAGTAACGTTGTGTGCGATTGTGTGTGTTAAAGATAGTTCTGACGTTTGTATCACAGCGTCAGTTCGAACATCTTTCATTGTTCTCTCACTGAAGGCTGACTCCTCACCAGTTACCCTTGTCTCATCAGTATTGTTGGCTGCCGTGTCGGTTACATCACACGCATCATCATCTCTGATCTTACCAACACTTTTGACTTCTGCACCAGAGACGTTTTCTTCACTGTTATAGGTGTGACTATATTTCAAAGGCAGATCTGATGCGGCTAAAGTGTCGGCTAGTGACTGCGTGCTTGTCACCTCTCACTTTCAGCCTGCACCGCTGGCTAGCACTGCCGCTTGCAGCTATGCGAAAAGAAGAGCAGAATGCGTAAGTCTCTCCCTGCCAGTACACAGCCTCTCCATCAGTAAGCCCTACGTTATGCCTCCTCGTGGCGACGTGCGGTAACTGAACACCTCACGGACTCGGGCTAAATCTCGAGGGACTCGGAGGAGGTCTGGTCCCCAGACGTGCGGTACGCAGGCCCACCAGCGTGCGGATATGCCCCGGTGCCCACTAACCAGATATCCCCAAGCTATGGGTAAATAGCTCCACTGCCTTGTGAACATCTCGGGAGAGAGTAAGGCTAAGGGAGTTAACCCTGAAAAAAAATCACCCTACTGCCTTGTAGGTTGTCGTGCTAGCGGAGAGACTGTAAACAAACCGATGGAAGGCAACGGGAAACCACCATCGTATTCTCCCCTGGGTATTCATGGATGGGCAGACAAAAGAAAAATGAAGATAACGACGTAAATAGGTGGTCCTATGGAGCACTTTCGTCTGGTAGGGACCGTCATGCGGCGCCAGTGACACCAGACCGTCAAAAATACTAAAAATAGCAACATGGAACATCAGAACATTGTTACAAAAAGGTAAATTACATGTAGACAATATCAAAATGGAGATGGAAAGGCTTAACATTAGTATTTGAGGACTAGGGGAACTGAGATGGAAGGGGGCAGGCATGATAACATCAGGAGAGTATACAGTAATATACTCTGGTGGAAACTCACATGAAATAGGAGTAGGCATCGTAATGGACAGGGACAAATCAAAAGCATTCAAAGGATACTGAGTTGTGTCCGACAGAGTCTTGTTGGTTAAATTAGAAGGCAGGCCATTTGATATCAACATCATTCAGGTGTATGCACCAACATCCACAAGTACTCAGGAAGACATTGACAACTTCTACGAAATATTAGAGATGGCCAAGGCCCAAAATAATCACAGGAAGTTACATTAATAATGGAAGATTTAAATGCTAAAGTGGGACAGGATAGGGTGGAGGATATAGTTGGACCTCGTGGCCTTGGTACACAAAATGAAAGGGGACAGTAACTTGTGGAGTGGGCACAGCTGAATGAGTTCATAGTAGGAAACACCTGGTATGAGCAGCCTAACAGAAGAAAATGGACTTGGATGAGTCCAGGAGATAATACCAAAAATCAGATTGACTACATCCTGATTAATAAAAGATTTAGAAATTCTCTACTGTCAGCAAAAACACTTCCAGATTGCAACAGTGACCACAATCCTGTAGTGGGAAAATTTAGGCTGAAATTAAGGAAAAGGAAACAGACCAAAAGCAACATCAAACTGAATCTTGGACTCTTAAAGACAGATGAAGTGATACGTAACAAAAATTAATGTACAAGTTCAAAACAAATTCAGTGCTCTGGAAGACGTTGGTGACAGTGAGGAACAATGGACAAAGTTGAGAAATTCGATAAATGAAGCTTGTGAAGTAATTCCTGAAGTAGATAGAAAAGCAAAAAAGAACTGGATGACAAAAGAAATTTTAAGCTTATATATTCCTCCCAAATTAGCATCGCCAACCGTGTCAGAAATAGAAGCAACAAGCCTAGATCGATCATAGTCAAATTCATCATGCAGAAAGCACAAAGATCAGGTACTACAGAAACAACGCCTGTTGAAAGGGACTAAACGAGGAACTTGATCCACCTCAATACGATAAGATTGTCTGCCGTCAAACAGCACCATAAAGTACAGAACACATGGACAAGAGACGGACAGATTTTCGCTCTTCTCAGAGATGGTCAAAAACTAGAAGTACCTAATGGAGATTTGAAAATTATGGATCGGGCTGTAGCTGATTCTACGGCAACCGCTAGCAACCATGAGACCTCAAATTTCCTCCATTCTACAGACAGACAGTCAAAAATCAACCCCTCTAGATACGCTAGCAGCAGAACGAGAACACCCTGCACAGGATACCTGTTCTGTTGGAGATCAAAGAGGAATTAATCGAGTGTGCTTTCCCACCTACGATTCACCCACCATCACATTTGACGCCCGAACAGTGGAAAGTTGAATAAAGAAATATAATCAACATGTCCCCTCGACGCCCAAGATGGTATAAGAGGACGGATAAAGTAAAGTAAGTAAGTAATCAACATGTCAACATCATGACGTTCCGATCAGCGATTCTGTGCCTGTCTCCAGTTCTCGATGTCCAATCCCCCAACCTCAAATCCTTATTCCCTGCACCACCACCAGTACAATCACCCACCTTCACTCCCAACTCTATTACACATGCCATCCCCCACACTCAACCTTAACCCAACCACACGTCCAATCCAATCCCCATCCTTACCGCCAGCACCCTCAAACGTCCCTTCATTTTTCCTTCTTTACGTGGCCTATGGTCGGAACAACACATGCATGTGTTTTTAGTGGGTGTGCATGCACTCGATTGTGCATATAGAGATGGACAAATACGTGTGTGAATGTGCACTGATCGCGGAGACCAAGAGCACGCATACATTACTTGCATTGTATTGACAATTATTGGCACTAGTCTGGATCTTGAGTCTGGATTTGTCTGAAAATCAAGAGAAACTGTAAACTTGATTTCAATATTACTAACACTCATTCTGGTTGACAGTACTCAAGGGCTCTTCCTAAAGATGCAATGAAAGACATCACCATTACTGCAACTACCAGTGGTTGTCGTTACTGATATGCTCGTACAGTACTGTCGCACGGAATACTAAGATACAGTTAACGTGTGTTTCGTGCAGGTACGAACCAATACCTATACATGTGTCGTGTTATGCACAAATGTATGAGAACGATATCCGGCCTGAATCTCCCTTTTCTCCCCCTCCTCCCAGTGCTTGTTATACTCTGAAATACGTTACAAATATTTTCTTGATCATATGGATCAAACATATTGCAGTAAATAGTTATGATGACTGGAACAAGTGTACTCGACTACTTGAATTAGATCTGACATTTCAGCGACAGGTGTGCAAGTGTACGCCTTAATACGCGTGCACACCCCAGTGTTCATGTATATGTATGTACGTGTGTCCGTGTATGTGTGTGTGTCTGTTTATCTGTGTCTGTTTGTCTGTGTGTGAGAAAGAGAGAGAGAGAGTTTTTAATGTATGTGTATATGTGTGCGTGTGCGGGAGGGAGGAGGTGTTCTCTTTTTCTGGACCATTTATTTCTGAGTATATATGACAGAACGCTGTGCTTGTATGCGCACGTGGATTTTGTCCAAGACAATGCTGTGTCAGTTATCCACACATGATGTTTGTTTTGCCCGATCGGTATGAGTTAGTTATAAATGATAAAGACGTACACATATTACGATATTTACAATTTTGGCCACTTGGCGCACGTGTTTTGATTTCGGGATGATGGGTGATGGAAGGACTAAATGGGAGAAAAATCAAATAGAATATACATAATCTACAAAGTTGCATATTGTGCAATTTATGTGACACAAAGGCGGCAGCACTGATCAACTTATCAAACAGATTGGTGGACTCCTGCAAAAGGGGAAAGAGTGATGGCATTACAATGACTTATGCCATGAAGAATGAGCGAAATTGTATTGTGCGGTGGTTTGTTTTTGTCAGTTTTGTTTTTGTTTTATTTATTGATACATGGAAGACATATACATTTTTGTAGCACACATGTTCCTGTAATAAATGACAAACAATCGACAGGGAATTATATTTTTCCCATATTAGATTATTGTTTTCATCCTAATCGCATCTAAGCCCACAAAAGTATTACGACGAAATAATCAGAGTTGTATGTGGCTATAATTTTGGCAATATGTATTTAATACATAAATGACCAACTACTATCTGTCTGAATATTCCTTCCAGGGTAAGTCATTATCCGTGCAAAAGAGCCTGTTATTCATGAGTCTCAGTGCGGCTTTTGTGGTGAAAGAGGCACGAGTGACATAGTGTTTGCCATATGCCAGCTGAAAGAAAAGAGCCGCATACAAAATTGGAAGCTCCACATGTGTCTGGAGGACATACGAAATTTTGGTTGCCTTGGAATCTCCTCTTGCTGACTGCTTCCTTCATAACGGCATGCTAGCCAGAGTGTAATAGAACGGGGAGGGATCCGATCACTTCCTAGTGCAGAACAAATTGGAACATGGATGCGTTTTAGAGCCGGACTCTTTTCCATCCTTTTTGCGTCAGTGCTGTTTGATGCATTCATATAAACTTTGACAGAGATGTGTACATCAAATTTCTGCTCAAATGAAAATATTTTCAGCTTGTGGAGACTCCAGCTCCAAGCTAAGACCCAAGTGACTTCGGAGATGACTGTACGCGGGCTGCACAGTCGCACTAATCACATCACTGATCAATTTGCTGTAGCCTGCAAATACTTCAAGTCTCAGAAGGGCGTAGGTTATGTTTATGCTAACATTAGTTCAGCTTCATTTCCTCCGATTGCCATTAACAACCAGGAGATCAAGACTGGGAAGACAAAATTTGGGAGTCCACTACCGAAATGGGCAGTACAATGAGCAGCAATGGATCTCTTAATGTTAAGGAGGTGACGCGCATCTCCAAGGCTAGCTCTGCCTTTGAAAAATTGACCAAGAGGTTGTGGCAAGATCATAGTGTCAGGCTTCGCCACAAAATTGCTGTACACGGAACAGTAGTTTTGAGCGCCCTACCGTACTGCTGTGAAACCTGGACTACCTACATTCAGCGGCTGAAACCGTTGCATCAATGATTTCTGCTCAAGATCTACGACATCACGTGGCACGATTCAATTTCCAGCCTTCAAGTTCTGAAGAAGCGTGGCTTGCCCTAATTCAAAGTTTCTTCTCATAAAATGCTAGTACGGAGAGCAATAGCAAGGATACTGTCACCGTATAGACCACTTTAGCGTTACATGGCACGGTCACATTTGACCAGCACAGAACAGAGGGTCCAGCAGAAGCAGAAACCAAGGCTGTTGGATCATTCCCATGCAGCTCCTGTATAAAAACATATGCCTCCAGATCGGTCTTGTATCCCTTACGAAAACGTATATCAGACTCATTGGTTGTATCAACGATCAAAGTTAATCTGTCGTCATTACATTTTTCAAACCGGATTTGCCCAATTCATTGAAATCAATACACATCGTTCTCACCTGCCCAAAAGTGCCCTTGCCCAGAAGATCGTAGATTTCATATCGGAACAGCAGATGGTCTTGTGGCTTGCAGACATAGAAGCCGTCTTTATCATCAAAGCCATCGTTCTTTTCCGCTTCCTCCCGGGCCGCTCTCTTGGCCGCTAGCTGACCCAGGTAATAGACTGTCCTGAAAGAAAAAGACAAGGAAACGCTAGCCTTTGAGAACACATAGTTTGTTTGCGCGTTTACGTGCATATATATACGAATATGTGTGTGTGTGTGCGTGTGTGCAATTATGTGTTTTAGTGTGTGTGTAAGTGTGTTTGAGAGTGTTTCGTGAATGTGTGTGTGTGTTTGTTTGTGTGTGTGTGTGTGAGTGTGTGTGTGTGTGTGTGTGTGTGTGTGTGTGTGTGTGTGTGTGTGTGTGTGTGTGTGTGTGTGTGTGTCTGTCTATGTCTCTGTGTGTGTCTGTGTCTGTGTCTGCAAGTGTTTGTGTGTGTAGGGGTGGGGGAGGGACTATGTAAGTCTCAGATGAAATGAATCACCATCACAAACCTTTTTTCCGACTCGTGGAATGGGAACTCACAAAAAATGTCTGGGGCGTTTTTTCTTCGTTTGTTCAAGGAGGATTTATCCACTTGGACAATTCTATATAAACTCCGTTGAAATCTGTCAGCAATTATCAAGTAGACTCAGCATAGGGGAAGGGGCACGGACCGACAATACACAGCACTATGCATGCTGGGTATGTCTGTATTTTCATAAGCCGCCCAACATTGACATGGCTTACAGAATATTATTTTATTCCGCATATTTGATGTTCTGCGTGCATATATACCATACAGCGTATAACTAAATAGAGCGGCGATCGTGCGCCGCGCTGTGTGCTATTGTGCCACCATCTTGGGGTATCCACCGTTCAGAAACTGAAAGCAGTGTGTGTACATTAACTTTTTGACGACGGGCTACTTGGATTGAAGTAACAGCTGAGCTCTCACTGAGGACGGGCTACTTCGATCATATAACAGACGGTCTAGGGTATATAACTCCCTCTACTTTTGTTATGCTAATGATTTAGTAGTTGGCAGTTGTTTCCCTTGTGGAGGGAACTGTTGAACGCTTCAGCTACGTTTTGTCAGTTTCTTTGTCTAAAATCGATGCATAAGTTCACTTGCACCCGGTTCTCAGTGATTTCACTGTGGCAGCCCTAGGCCAGCAGGACAGTTCAGCTGTTAAGGTAAAGAGTTAAGGTACTGCGGAGCTTTTCAGTTTCAGTTTCAGTTTCTCAAGACGACGTCTCCGCACTCGGAACGAATTCCATATGTACTAACGTCACAGGTACCCTGTGTATGGTGACCATGACACAAGCCTTAAGCCTGCACATAAACCCATAAGCTGGTCAGGTCCTGAGGCCCTATCTAGCCTTTGTTTTACCTAGTATATATTTTACACTGGTATCTTATCAGCCTATCACTAGAATAATATTGGTAACATGTAAATGACATATGTATCTGTGTATCTTATTCTTCAAAAAAGGAACACATATATAAAGTAAATAAATAATTAAAGATCTGAATCACAACGCAGCTACTATATCTGTATAAACTGGTCTCATATGACAGAAGGACACCCCCCAGTCAATGCATAATTGCCCAGCTGTCTATCAACTAGGTGAAGACAATGTTTTCTTAACCATAGATAGGTATGTAAGAACATGAGTAGGTAAGTACGTTAAAAAGTAGGTAAGTGAGTAAGTAAGTGAGTAAGAAGTAAGTAGGTGAATAAATGATTACAAAATAAAAGACTATGTAGATAAATGAACAGGTAAGAGATGACAATAACAAATAAAAGTAAATACATGCATATATCTACATGCCCGCACATAGACATATACACATACATTCATGCATACACACCCATATCCACACAGCATGATGGCCGACAACAACAGCTACAACAACAACAGCAGCAGCAACAACAACAACAGCAAAGAGGAAACACATATATACATACCATGACAAACGTACAGACATCTGAATAACAATCAACAAACAGCCCACAAACACACACACAGACGGTTTGGCAAACTTGCTTGTTCTCCAGTTGACTTTTCTTTTTCTTAACTTTTCCTCTATCTGTGTTTCAGGAAAAGCCCAAACACTTTCCATTCCACGCTGTTCAGTGTTATTTTTGAAATGATACCAATTTTGGTCTGATTAATGATAGCTCTTGTTTTTCCTTTCATGTGGATTTCTGGCCACTTCATGAATCCATTACTTTTTGGGTAAGACGTTCGATGGTATGACTCACATTTTGTTCACGAAGGTATGATTTAAAGCGTCTAAGGAACTCAGACTTTCCCAGATGGAGAATTTTTGATGTAGTGACATTGCCTGCAAGTTTATCGGCCCGTTCATTTCCAGCATATCCAGGGCAGTAGATCCAAGTGAGATTTTTTAGGTCGATATTGTTCATTGCTTTGTGCCATTCTGGGGTCCCTACTCCATTTTGCGCTTTTTCAAGTAGATTCATTGAGTCAGTCAGGATGAAGGCTTGGCTTTCTTTCATGTCACCACCCAATGAGGTTAGCCATTGTAGTACCTCAATTTCCATTGTTGGACTTGAGGTTCTGATATCATATGTAGCGTTTCCATCATGTTTTGTTTCCATTCTGTTTGACAGTGAAGCCTCGTCCAGATTTGTTATTGGTAACTGAGCCATCCATGTACATGATTACATCTTTGGGACTGCAACTTAGTTGCTTCTTGAGTAGTTGAATTTCTGCATTTGTTTTCCCTGCTGGCCATTCGCAACAGTGTCTCCCAAGATTTTTGGGTATGATAGTTTTGTACAGATTTTTGAAATGGTTTGATGTTTTTTCCCATTCCTTTGCGTGTTTGTTTAATAGCACATGGAACCCCTGCAAGCGTGTAAAATATGCCAGTTTATGTTTCCGCCATTTGATAGTTTTTTCTTATTCTAATTTGTGTTTCTGGCATTTGATTTTTTCTTATGCTAATTTGTGTTTCTGGCATTTGATCCTTTTTTAAATGGCTATTCACGTCTCAGTAAAAGGCCAAGACAAACTTGAGTACATGAGAGTTAGAATCAGTTTGACAGACAGCTTGCTGTTTGGTGCTTGTACCTCAGTTTTGTCACACACTGTGCAAACTGGTTTGCACATGCTTCTCCACACTCTTTCCTCCCTCAGTCACAGATATCTCTCTCTCTCTCTCTCTCTCTCTCTCTCTCTCTCTCTCTCTCTCTCTCTCTCTTTCTGTCTCTCCATATATATATATATCATCATCATCATCATCATGTCGAGCTTGCTCGGCTATCCATGACACGTTTCTTCCATCCTTCTCTGTCAGACATTGCAGTAGGTAGTTCATCATACTGACAGCCCGTATCATCGATCAGTGGGTCGATGAAGGTCTTCTTTGGACGTCCTGGTCTTTGTTTGCCGTGGCTGGGTCTCCATAGTAGAACATCCCCCACCAGTTCTTCTTTGCTACGCCAGCAGTGTCCCACGAAGCGCAGTCTTTGTTGACGTATTGATTTACTGATTGGTGGGATCTTACCATATAACTCTTTGTTAATTGGATGTTCTCTCCAGGATTTGTTCAGGGCTGCACGCAGCATTCGTGTGTATGCTCCATCAATCTTCTTCTCCAATGTCGTTGTTAGGGTCCAAGAGATTGAGCCATATGTAAGAACGGATTCTACTGCTGCTCGGAAGAAGTTCCTTTTCAGGTTGTCTGGTAGATTGGATTTCCAGATTTTGTCCAGTTGATTTAGTGCGCCCCAGGCATTTCCGAGTCTGGTGTTGACGTCTTGTTCTGTGGAGTCAATGTAGCTGCCAAGGTATTGAAACCCAAAGTAAACAAACTCCATGGGTGAATGAGGAAATCTGTCAAAAACGCAAGCAACTAAAAGAAACTGCACAACTAAAAGACTCTCAACCATCCCCTGAGAACATCTTTTACCTCAATAATGCTCGTGCTGCTCTCATAGAGGCCTATGAAGCAGCGCAAACGAACTACCTACAAAGCAAGATCGACCAGATCACAAAATGTCTGCTGTTGCCTGGAAAACTGTGAACGAAATTAGCGGTAGAAAAAGCTGTAACAGAGCTAAGCTAAAAGCATCTAGCCAAGAAGAGCGAGTAAAACTATGGCAACAATACTTCCAAGATCTACTCGGGAAACCTCCAGACATCTCTGAAGAAGAAATAACTCAAGTCTTCACGGAGGAGCTGAATATCAAGAAAGGGCTATTTACGTTGGACGAACTACTGATAGCAGTGAAAAGCATTCAGTGTGGAAAAGAAAGCGGACTCGATGAGATACCAGTGGAAGCATAGAAAATAGAGGAATTTCACCAGACACTGCTGGAATGCTGCAACAACGTTTATAACCAAGACCCTATAAACAAATGGACTAAAGGATGCCTGCTTCCTTTCCCCAAGAAAGGTGACCTCCGAATTCTGCAAAGATCTACAACCTAATGCTCCTAAATAGGATAAGGCCGGAGATAGATCCAGTTCTGAGGAAAAACCAAAGCGGGTTTCGCCAAAACAGATCGACATCTGGACAAATTCTCACCATCAGACGCACATTGGAAGGCATAAAAACCAAAAACCTCCCAGCTGTTCTCCTATTTATCGACTTTTCCAAAGCTTTTAATTCGATCCACCAAGGCGAGGAAAGATGAAGGAGATTCTAACTGCATATGGACTACCCAGGGAAACAGTAGACGCCATCATGAAGCTGTATCAGAATACCCGCTGTATGGTTCGCCACCCCGACGGTGACACAGACTTCTTCGACATCACTGCTGGAGTCCTTCGAGGAGATACGCTTGCCCCCTACATGTTCATCATCTGTTTCGATTATGTGCTGAGGAAAACAGTGAATAAGAACAAAAAACTCGGCTTTACCCTCACAGAACAGAAGAGCAGACGCTACCCTGCGGTAAAGATAACAGATGCGGATTACGCTGATGACCTGGCTGTTCTCGCAGACCTCCTG
>CM060309.1:82783131-82913122 GCA_030674185.1 Monoplex corrugatus
TAAATGGTCTTTGGGCAAGAGTGATACATGTAAAAAATGAAAGAGATCAATTGAAACATCACATTCAAGCAAAAATCACTTTGTTTTAATATATAATTGTATATGATGTGCTCTCTGTGGTTTTCCATTGGTTTTATTCTTGCTTTTATTGCTTTTATTCTTTTCTCCCCATTTGTGGCCATGCATGTGTGTGTGTGTGTGTGTGTGTGTGTGTGTGTGTGTGTGTGTGTGTGTGTGTGTGGTGTGTGTGTGTGTGTGTGTGTGTGTGCGTGTGCGTGCGTGCGTGCGTGTGTGCGTGTGTGTCTTTTCGGCGCTTGGATTTGATTTTGTCGAGATTTGCGCTATATAAATATTGTAATTATTATGTATGCATGTGCGTACGTATGTATGTATGTATGTATGTATGTATGTATGTATACGCTTAGATTTATGTATGTATGTATGTATGCATGTATACGCTCAGCTTAGATTTATGTATGTAAGTATGTAAGCATGTATGTATGCATGTATACGCTCATATGTATGTAGGTATGTATGCATGTATATGCTCAGCGCTTAGATTTGATTTTATCAAGATTTTGCGCTATATAAATAAAATATATTATTATTATTATTATTATTAAAACTGTGACCCCTTGGAAAAATTCATAAACAAGAAAACAATCCTAGTCTTTGCATAAGACATAGAACGGATCTAGAGCATCAGGGCAGGAAACGAAATCTAAGAGTGTATAAGGTCTTTGAGGTCAAACTGGAGAAATTGAGACTGCAGCTGATTGCATAAAAAGTGCTGTGATGTTTTCTCTGACAAAATTTCGTTCTAATAGCCGAGGAGATGATCGAGGTGCGGGTTAGAAGCAGAGAAAGGCGAGACTTACCGTCTAGACCCAGAGAAAGACTCATAATAATCCGGTTCTTCTCCACAGAAAGGGAGGTACAGAGTGTTGAAAAATAGTTCTAAATTAAAGGGGCAGGAATTTCGGTGGAACAAGACTTGAACGAAGCAGTAAACACTCCTCCACTCAGTCTGCATATGCATCAGATGGAAAAAAATGAGCGTTAAACTTAAAGATAACAAAACGATCAATCTGGAGATTGTTAAAGATCTTGATAAAACTCTGCATGCTCAAATGTGAGTAACAGGACCTGTTTGTATAGAATGACTGGGTGTATGAGTCATATTTATGTTGACTGACGAGGCTGCTGCGGAATATCAAGCGAGATAAGGAAAAGTAGGAAAGTGAAAAAGAAAGAATCACCCTCTATCAGCCCACCATATGCATTCTAACTTTAGTTTAATTGATATCAGAAAGTTCATGAAGTTTTTAATAAGCGTGAAGTGGGTCTCATTAATGTAGAGCTAAAAGCTCAAACTTCAGTTTACTTGCAGAGGTTTCCATGGGTTCCAGTTAGTCCCGAAGAAAGAAAGGGAGAAGATGGAGGACAAAAAGTGCGTGCGGCTTCGAGGCCACCAAAACTTGATGAGAGCCTAGAACCGTTAGTCCGAAGCGTGGAAGTTTGAAAAGCACATAGAGGACCGTGTTGTGACTAGTTACTGCACATAGAGGACCCGTGTTTTGACTAATTAACTACACATAGAGGACCTATGTTTTGACTAGTTAACTACACATAGAGGACCTATGTTTTGACTAGTTAACTACACATAGAGGACCCGTGTTGTGACTAGTTACTGCACATAGAGGACCTATGTTTTGACTAGTTAACTACACATAGAGGACCTATGTTTTGACTAGTTAACTACACATAGAGGACCTATGTTTTGACTAGTTACTGCATATAGAGGACCTATGTTTTGACTAGTTAACTACACATAGAGGACCTATGTTTTGACTAGTTAACTACACATAGAGGACCTATGTTTTGACTAGTTAACTACATATAGAGGACCTATGTTTTGACTAGTTACTGCATATAGAGGACCTATGTTTTGACTAGTTACTGCACATAGAGGACCTATGTTTTGACTAGTTAACTACACATAGAGGACCTATGTTTTGACTAGTTAACTACATATAGAGGACCTATGTTTTGACTAGTTAACTACACATAGAGGACCTATGTTTTGACTAGTGAACTACACATAGAAGACCTATGTTTTGACTAGTTAACTACACATAGAGGACCCGTGTTTTGACTAGTTACTGCATATAGAGGACCCGTGTTTGACTAGTTACTGCACATAGAGGACCCGTGTTTGACTAGTTACCGCACATAGAGGACCCGTGTTTTGACGAGTTACTGCATATTGAGGACCCGTGGTTTGACTAGTTACTGCACATAGAGGACCCGTGTTTTGACGAGTTACTGCACATAGAAGACCCGTGTTTTGACGAGTTACTGCACATAGAGGACCCGTAGAGGACCCGTGTTTTGACGAGTTACTGCACATAGAGGACCCGTACAGGACCCGTGTTTTGACGAGTTACTGCACATAGAAGACCCGTGTTTTGACGAGTTACTGCACATAGAGGACCCGTACAGGACCCGTGTTTTGACGACTTACTGCACATAGAAGACCCGTGTTTTGACGAGTTACTGCACATAGAAGACCCGTGTTTTGACGAGTTACTGCACATAGAAGACCCGTGTTTTGACGAGTTACTGCACACAGAGGACCCATGTTTGACTAGTTACTGCACATAGAGGACCCGTAGAGGACCCGAGTTTTGACTAGTTACTGCACACAGAGGACCCGTGTTTTGACTAGTTACTGCACACAGAGGACCCGTGTTTTGACTAGTTACTGCACACAGAGGACCCGTGTTTTGACTAGTTACTGCACATAGAGGACCCGTGTTTTGACTAGTTACTGCACATAGAGGACCCGTGTTTTGACTAGTTACTGCACACAGAGGACCCGTGTTTTGACTAGTTACTGCACACAGAGGACCCGTGTTTTGACTAGTTACTGCACATAGAGGACCCGTGTTTTGACTAGTTACTGCACATAGAGGATCCGTGTTTTGACTAGTTACTGCACATAGAGGACCCGTGTTTTGACTAGTTACTGCACATAGAGGATCCGTGTTTTGACTAGTTACTGCACACAGAGGACCCGTGTTTTGACTAGTTACTGCACATAGAGGACCCGTGTTTTGACTAGTTACTGCACATAGAGGACCCGTGTTTTGACTAGTCACTGCAGCTGCCAAACAAAACAAAGCTGCTGCAGTGCAGACAAGTCCATTCGGCTAACACGAGAGGGAGGCGATTGGTAAGACAAACATGCAAATTGGCGATTATAGCCGACTGACATCACTTACTAATCTGGACAATAAAATGGTACAGTACTACCGGAAGTATCAAAAATAACGTATGTGTTCCAGGCCAACAGGATTTCCTTTATTCACACAGTTCTGAAAGGAGTGACCAGTGTGTTTTCAACTCTGCTAAAGGTTATTGTGTGTTTTTAGACAAACTGTTGCTTCAGCAATCGGTATAATACAGCATCTTTCTTAGACAGATCAGTAAAATCCTCGCATCGTCAAATATTGCGTCGACTGATTGACGGCATACGTGAGTGAGCATCAAATAAGTTACTGGATGATTGAGTGAATGTGACTGATTGAACTGTGCAGTAAGTCCACTCCACTGCGAACGCAATAAGTGGTTATTAACATACATGTGATAACAACAATAAATAACGGTGTGAGTCATGTGAAAAGACGCTGTGTGTGTGTGTTTAGCTGTGTGCATGCGAGCACGCTTGAGTGTATATACCCATGTGTATGTATCAGTGTTTGTAGGTGTGTCAATGTGAGATGTGACTGAATGTGTACGTATTGGGAACAAACAGCTGCAATGAGAATAGAAAACGATATAAGCTCTTTCCAAAATATAAAAAAAGAGGAGTCAGGCAAGGTTGTGTTCTGTCACCAGATCTATTTTCACTTTACAGCGAAACCTTCATGAGAAACGTAGAATTAGAGCACCTGGTGACAACAGGAAAGCTGGAGAGAAAGAGAGCACCAGGTAGACCTAAGGAGAAAATATTGGACGGATTTGCAGGGTGGCTGAGGACAGAAAGGATGAAAGATGTACTTAAGGCAACAAGGGATAGATACATATGGAGGGCCATGATCGCCAACGCCATGCGGCAGGGCACATGATTATGATGAATGCAACACATTATACAAACGATCAGTCTAACAGATTTACATCATTTCTGGTCTGGAATATCGGTGGTCTTGCGACACTGCTAGGAGACATAGATTTTATCAAATACATAAAAAGTTTTCGTAATGTTTGTTTGTTGAAACTTTCATCAATGTGTCCTTTGATTTGTCTTCACACTTTGTTGATTATGTAAAGTTCATTTCACATCAGGATGGTGGTCTGGGGGTATCCTGCTCATATGTAAAAAGTACTAGCAGATTTGTATTTTTAATTTATTTTTTTTACATGATCATATTCTTGTTCTGAAATTACCAAGGGATCTACACGGTGGAGATAATGACATTATATTCATATTAGGATGTGTACCCCCATGTGGAAGTCCATATTATCAAGAAATTGATTCACTGTGCCATTTAAATTAAATAGAAACTCAAGGACAGGAGATAATCAGAACAATACTCACAACATGTTTGACGTTTTTGAACGAAAGTCAGAAAGAAATGACGGTTTTGTATGTCATGGAAGGGCGTATGAGGATGACGACTGAAATGGAGTTGGAACAAGTATGATTAATTTTTGTGTCTGTTTTGACTTAGTAATACTAAATGGCTTCCGGGACGTAAATCATCATCATCATCAAGTGCCCTGCCGCATGGCGTTGACGATCATGGCCCTGCTTGCAAGTACATCTCCCATCCTCTCTGTCCTCAACCATTCTGCAAGTCTGTCCAATATTTTCTTCCTGGGTCTACCTGGTGCTCTTTTTCCCTCCAGCTTTCCAGTTGTGACTAGGTGCTCTAATTTCTCTTGCCTCATGAAATGTCCTATAAATGTTACTTGTCTTTTCCTAATTTTCCGGCGTTGGAGAACCTAGAAAATCCACTCCACCAAATAGTCCGAACAGCAAAAGACAACAGACTTCAACGTGGAAAATCACGGATGGGACAGGCAGAAGACTCCATTCAGCATATGTGTCAACTGACAGAACTCAAAGGGAAAAAGGAATGTGAAAAACACCCAAACCGTTTCAAGAATCTCTATAAAACTATCATACCCAAAAATCTAGGGAGACACTGTCGGGAATGGCCAGAACGGAAAACAAATGGAGAAATTCAGCTACTCATGGAGCAACTAAGCTGTAACCCCAAAGATATAATCATGTACACGGATGGCTCAGTCACCAATAACAAATCTGGATGGGGCTTCATTGTCAAACAGAATGGGAACACCATATGTGAAGAAAACGCCACATGTGATATCACAACCTCCAGTCTAACGATGGAAACTGAGGCAGTCACACATGCACTACAGTGATTAACCTCACTGGATGACGACATGAAAGAAAGCCAAGCCTTCATCTTGACAGACTCGATGAATCTACTTCAAAAAGCGCAAAATGGAGTAGGGATCCCAGAATGGCACAAAGCAATGAACAGTATCGAACTAAAAAGTCTTACGTCTATCTACAGCTCTGGACACGCTGGAAATGAACGGGCCGATAAACTTGCAAGCAAAAATTCTCCATCTGGGTAAGTCTGAGGTCCTTAGACGCTTCAAATCATATCTTCGTGAACAAAATGTGAGTCATCGTACCATCGAACGTCTTACCCAAAAAGGAATTGATAGAGGAAATGGCCGGAAATCCAATATGAAAGAAAAAACATGAGCTATCATTAATCAGACCAGCACTGGTATCATCTCAAAAGTAACAGTGCACAGACTCTTACAGCGTGAATCGGAAAGTGGGCTTTTCTTGAAACAGAGATAAAGAAAAAGGAAAGAAAAGAAAAAGACAACTGAAGAACACGCAAGTTTGCCAAACCGTCCGTGTGTGTGTTTGTGGGCTGTTTGTTTATCCAGATATGTCTGTAAGTTTGTCATGATATGGGTGTTTCCTCTTTGCTGTTGTTGTTGTTGTTGCGGTTGTTGTTGCAGCTGTAGTTCTCCGCCATCATGCTGTGCCGGTATGGGTGTATATGTCTATATGTAAGTGTGTATGTCTGTGTGCAGGCATGTGGGTTTATGCATATGCGTTTACTATTATTTGTTATTTTCATCTCTTACCTGTTTATCTGTCTACATACTCCTTTATTTATTTACCCATTTACTTACTTCTTATTCACTTACTTACTTATTTGTTTACTCACTTACTCACTTTCTCACATACTCACTTACTTCTTACTTACTTATTTACTTACTTGCTTACGTACGTACGAACGTACGTACGTACTTACTTACTTACATACCTATCTAATGATTAAGAACATATTATCTTCGCCTGGTTGATAGACAGCTGGGGGTTCCGTCATGTGAGACGAGTTTATACACAATAGCTAGTTGTGTTGTGATTTATTTTATATATATGTTCCTTTTTTGAATGATAAGATACACATGTCATTTACATGTAACCAAGATCATTCCAGTGGTAGGCTGATAAAATACCAGTATAAAATATATAGACTAGGTAAAACATAGTCTTGGTAGGGCCTCCGGACCTGGCCAGCTCATGGGTTTATGTGCAGGCTTAAAGATTGTGCCATGATCACCATACACATGGCACCTGTGACGTTAGTGCATATGGAATTCGTTCTAAGCGCAGAAACGTTATCTTGAGAAAATGAAACTGAAACTGAAACTAATTTTCTTTATTAATGTTCTTTTTGTGTTTGTCTCCTTCAAGACTGTCTCGTTTGTTTTCTTTGCTGTCCTTTAAACTCTTAACTCTTAAATACGTCATGCAAACATATGCATATATCTCTCAGTGGTAACAGCGTTATGGATTATTGTTTAGCTTTACATACACTGTCTGACATCACATCAGATCTTTGTGTAGGTGAAAGCATTGAGCCCTCACACATGCCCATCCATTCCATGTCAAAATCTAAAGAAGTACAGGAATGCTAAAAAAAAATATTAAAAAAATCAATTAAAAAAAATCATTTGGAGTGATGAGAAAAAGAATGAGTTTTAGAACAAATTTTCATCTGCCAGTTTTGCAGACACACTAGAAGAAGCATACTACCTGGTTGATATGGACATAGATCTGGCTGTCCAAAATCTCACAGGCAGTATGATCAATGCAGCAAATTGTATGAGTAGAAAAAACAGGGTCAAGGGGAAGATTAAAAAAAAGAATATGTGTACGTGGTTTGATTGTGATTGTGTAAAAAGACAGCCGCCAGACGACTATTACGGAAATGTTGGACCACGGATGACAGGGAAAGAGACTGTTACAGGAAAGAAACAAAAGAATATAAACAGCTTCTTAAATCTAAACAACACGGGTACCAGAAAGCACAAGTTCAGAATTTGCTGACTTCAGTAGACAATCCAAAATATTTCTGGTCAGAAACAAAGAAACGCAGACGTAAAGTGATGCATTCTAATGAAATTTGGAAAGAGACATGGTTTGAACATTTTAGAACCATACTGACTGAAGGGGTGGAAGATGATGTAGTCCAAGAAGGTTATTTGCCAGACCAAAATATTAATACTAATAATGATATACTAGATACTGTTATAACATAATCAAAATTCGCGCACGTAATTTGAGAAGATGATCCTGGCGTTAATCATTCCGTCCAATTTATCACACGGGCAATTTACAAATTTAAACTTAACTAAGGACACTAAAACATATTTAAAAACAGGCCTAAATTACCTAACATTGCTTCCGCATATCACGTTTCACCAGAGCCAGAAATGCACTTCATATATGTACCCAATTATCAATCCAAAGAGAAAGTACGTAAAACTTTATTGAACACATACAGGTGAATGGACCAGCAAGGCAAAACATGACAGAGAGAAATGACAGAAAGCAAAGGAACAAGGCGGAAACAAGGAGAATGACAAAAAGGAGGAAATTTCTAGCACAGAATTTCTAGAAGGTGGGGGATACTATTCATACCGAAAGAACCCCCGGCACCCCCACGAGGAGATAATATACATTGAAAGATAAGAATTAAATATAATCATAGAAAACAACCTCTGCTTTTAAGACGACACAGAGAGTCAGTTACGTGAATTATGAACATTTTTTATTTAGACAGTGTAATCATGCAGGTAGAGACACTCTAGAAGATCAGTCACAGTGTCCTAAAAAACAGCAACAAACATTTTAAATAAAACTTGATGTGCTTTGAGGACAATGGCAGACTGGTACAAGAGTGAAAACGGATTTTAGAATATTGTCAGACGGTCTTGAGAAAAGGCTATTTAGACATCTTATTGAAGAAGTGGTGATGTTTTGGCACTTCCTTTTTGTCCATGTGGCCTTGACCTTGACACCTTTTCTCCAAACGTATGCATTCATGACTCTTCAACGGTCCACACCTTTGACAAAAATTTGGTAAAGATCCGTCCAAGATCAGCTGAGAAAATTTTGCTAAAACATTTCGGCAACAGACCAATGGTCAATATTTTTTGGGGGGTGGGTGGGTGGGTGGATGGGTGGGGGGCAGGGATAACAGCAAACGAACGACATTCCAACAGAATTGAAAAAAACAACAACAACATTCAGCCAAAAGAATACAGAACAGTCCAAAAGGAAAAGTACATTTGAAATTACCTCATTATATCCTTTCATGATTTTAGAAAATTTGATAAATTTCGCTACTTCTGGTTGACTTTTTCCCCCTTCCCCGATATGAAATAACACGATGATAACACTGATTTTACCGATGTTTTTGTAAAATAAACGTCACACACTTAACATAGAACACAGGATATTTGAAAATACAGCAAAACAAACTGCCTAAGGCACTGTCATCACAAAACTTACGTATTCTGCTTTTTCTGTCCATTCATTTGCATCTACCTTATTCAGTCTCAACCAAATGACAGGTGCACCGAAATCCGAGAAAAAGCAACCAAGAACATCTGATAACTATGTAATGCATTTTTCAATTCCAAAATCGATTTCAAAATTTAGATGTAGTAAACATTTTCTTTTTACTATTTTCCAGACCAATTCTCAAGTCTAGCTGAAAGTTAGCCTGGAGTGAGTGACATTTTTACAAAATTTGGATTTATTTCTCAAACTTTGAGATTCCCAAGTGAAATCAAAATGTATATGTTATTATTTTCCTGATTATATAATACGAATATGACCTGTCCAGTTCGAAAAGTGCACACTTTATTGACATATAAATCATAGAAGAGTTTATCTAATTTGAGTGTTTTCTCCACATTGCACTAAAGATGAATCATTTTAACCAACACTGAAATCGGTTATAACCCGATTTCACAATAAACCATCTCAGTCTCGGTAAATTTAACAAAAGGAATTTCTCAGCTTCATTCAATCTCTCATATCTCCATTGTTCAAACAATACAGTGAAATAGGTACAACATAGTAAGTTTACAGACCTCTGCTATGCGAGTAAATCACTCGCATTGGCGACTGAAACTTTTGCTCAAATACAGTTCAAAAAATTCAAAAGGCTACTCGCCAGGCCCTTGCAGTTTCATTGCCTGGCAAGCCCCAGCAGATCACAAAGGTATCAATAATGCGGCCTGCAACCCAGCCCGAATAGAAACTTCTGCTGTACACATTGTCGTAGAACAATAGCCAACTCTAATGAAGCGTTTTCACAACTGTCGAACGAAACCAAAACCCCTTAGTTTTCTAGAAATTTCTGTGTTTCAAGCATATCGAGTAGAAAATAAAAGCTGTCAACTGAGCAGCAAACACTGTAAGCGTTTCCCTCTGCCATCTGGCATAATAAATAAAGTGAAAAAAAATCCTGGTGAGCATAGTCAACCAGATACGTCTTCCGAATCGGAACATGTAAGCAGTAGATCTGAAATAGGAGCTGCTATGTTGCAAACTCGTTCGGCATTGCCAAAATCCCTATCACATTGGTCATTGCCTGCAGATTTTAAATAGCTTAAAAATAGGATGAAGTTAACAATGTTATGACCTGCAAGTAATGTTATGCAAAGCCATTCAGTTGCTTTGGTATGTGTATTTGCTTGATTGCCTTTCTAAGATCAGCAAAATGTGACCAATGGGCTATCGAGTAAACAAAATTTTCTACAAATCAGTGGCGACCTGACAAAAATGCAGTCGTAGAAAGCTATAATAACATCTATGGACAAATTCTGATATATGTCTGCAATAAAGGAATATAACTTTTCGAGCTTGATCATGAGTTTTCTTTCTACCCTTACATAGTTATAAATGCTTACAATTTCAGTGTTTTTGTTTCTTAAAAAAAAAAAGATATCACGTAAACTGTTTCGGGTGTCCAAAACTATCATCTTTGTTTTATTTTCATGAACTTTTGACATTCCAGTGGGTACAGTAACCATGTAGAGTGTCTCGAGATTTTTGTAAACCTCTCTCCAGGCCGGACAATAAAAGTGTATCATTAGCTTGAAGTTCGAGTCAGATCTACATTTGGGACACAGAAGTCACAATTACATAGTAAACCAATGTCCAACAAATAGTGCTCTAGACCATTCAAAGACAGAGAAAATCGAATTGGCGAAAGATCTTCACCTTATCTAACTCATCTGCAGCAGGAACCAGAAAAAAAACATGAAAGAAGAATACGAACGCGTATTTAATACAACAAGACAAGACAGGCGCCTGTCTTGTCTTGTTGTATTAAATACGCGTTCGTATTCTTCTTTCGTGTTTTTTCTGGTTCCTGTTTGCTTGAACGCGGGCAGTCACACTTGTTTTGGATTTCATCTGCAGCAGCCAAAGAAATCTGACTTTTTTCACCAAAACAAAGAAATGAATGAACTAGAGACATTTACAGCACTAGACTTATGGGCTGTGTGCAGATCGACAAGTAATCAAGAGTTGCTTTCCTTGGCTACAGTACGCGACGGCCGTAGCTATGGACGCCACGATGAGAACTCAAGCATCGTGACGATCGTTGGCATTAAAAATATGCGGAAAAGCTGAATCCAAGGAGAAATAAAGATACTTTTGAAAAATTGTGGATATTATGTAGTTTATCCATTTGAAATTCTTAAACAATCGTGGTCTGTGCACCCAAGCAATCTTCCTGATTGTAGGTTAAATATCAGCATCGTGTATTTTGTTTACGACACGAGCGCTTATAATGAGGACGAATTCAGAGCGTATTGTTGTTTTGCTTTGACAGACTGGGGGATTATGGGCCCAAGGTTGCTTGTGATAATACTGCCCATTGGTGGGGGTTCATTTTTCATGTATTGAAGTGAAAACAACCCCAAGGGGTTCATGGTATTGCCCAGATTGTGCACTACAAAAAGACTCTAATCACAAGAAGCAGAAAGAGTGATTTGTTGATATGACCAGATACCTAAGCATGTGAGTGTGTGTTTGTGTGTGTGTATGTGTGTGTTTTGGTGTGTGTGTGCGCGCGCGCGCGCGTATGCATGCGTGTGTGTGTAGGGGGCGTGCATGCATCTATGTGTGCATGGGTGTGCATTGTGTGTGTGTGTTAGATGCTTTACATAAACTTACTCTCTCTGTGTGTGTGTGTGTGTGTGTGTGTGTGTGTGTGTGTGTGTGTGTGTGTGTGTGTGTGTGTGTGTGTGTGTGTGTGTGTGTGTGTGTGTATTTACATTAATTTTGTTTTCGCAGCTGTCAGTAAAAGACAGTTCAGTGTTTGTGATTGAAGATTATGTCTTGGTCTTACAACAGACATGTACTGTGCGGAAACATGCTTACAGCTGAAAACAGTAATACTGTTGCCATTTCCTGTTATGAAACAACGGTACACATGTTAACAAGAGCACATCATAATCAAGTGCTGTTTTTCAGCATTATTAAACAGTAATTCTAGCTGCTGAGAATTTTGTATTTTCTGCAAACCATTCCAATCACATGTTCCACATGAAACTAAGCATGTTAGATTTCTTGTTGATTCAATTTGTGTATTACTCAGTAGAAGTTGACTTTTTGTGAAAGCGGGATTTTTTACTTCAGCCCCTTGCATGGCAACTGGTTCAAATGTATCAAAACCTTTCTGCCAAAACAATATCATTTCAGAGGCAATTGTTTAAATATCCCCACTGTTCATATATTTTTGTCACTAATCCTGCTAACCTGCCATTTGGATGCAAAAGAAATCTGTTCCTGTGGTGAAACTGATATTTGACTGTGTTATCCTGGTTGTGATGTGACCGTCTGAGTGCACTTGTGTCTGAACTAGACCTCCTTGCAAAGAATATTTCAAAACAGTCAGTTAGAGATGGCGCTATTGCAATGGATATGACTTGAACTGAACCGACAAACTCATACAAATACTAGCTCTATCTGGCCAAACAACCGGTGGTTTAAATCCAGATCACAGATTATCCGAGGTAGGTGAGAAACAAGGAAATCAAACAAAACTGACAGGTTTGTAAGTCCTGTAAATAGTTGTGTCATCCTGATTATGCAAAGATTTCTTTGGAAGCAAGTGCCTGTCTAAACTGCGCATTTTCATGAGTCAGTCTGTTCGGTTCATCTGTCTTTAATTGTTCTTCCTCTGCTGCGAGGTTGCTCATCTGTAAATCATATAACAAAATGTGCCAAACTCATCCCTATCACATAGAAGTGGTAGGCTGTCAGGCTGTCAGTCATTTCAGCTGGTCTTAGTTCCATCATCAGACTGAACATGTGTTCCAAGATGTACATCACTTTCCACATCAATGATTTCATCACCAGATCAGGCTGATTTTTCCTGACTGTTATCATTTCTGTTTGATTCTTTTAGTATCTATTTTCTTTCCTTCTTTCTGGTCCTCATGTCCAGGCTTCTGAGCTGGGTTCCAGCTGGGGATAGTGATATCTACAACGCAAGCCTTCACTAATATGGACATGAATCACAAGACATCATTAAGAAAATAACAACTGAATGTGTGTGTGTGTAAAATATACTATGATAAACATGTTACTTAATTCAGTGTTTGAATGACTAATATTCACAGGCATTTGAATAAACCTGGTATCCAGTGTAGTGTAAAACGGTTTGAAAATAAAGTTTTCCACATAATTCAAAAAGTAGGTTAAGTATTTATGTATACAAGGTGTTGTGCATATTCACATGCGTACGCATACGCTCGCAAACACACACACACACTGTGCACGCACGCACACACACCCAGGCAAGGACATATACACACTGCAAGTGGAAGCAAAGCAGTTCAGTGTTCTGTGAAAGAGACAGCATCTGTTTATACAAACTAAAAGCAAATAAGGAAGCTTACGTCTGCCAATGAATGAAAATGATTATTTGTTTACACCAGTGATTTACATGCCCTGTTCATCCGTCAGCCAGTGTGTGTGGGGGGGGGGGGGGGGAGAAGGGGATAAGGAAAGAGTGAGAGAGAGAGAGTGTGTGTATGTGTGTGCGTATGTGTGCGTGCGTGCGTGTGTTGTGTGTGTGTGTGTGTGTGTGTGTGTGTGTGTGTGTGTGTGTGTGTGTGTGTGTGTGTGTGTGTGTGTGTGTGTGTGTGTGTGTAAAAGCGAAAATAGATATCTCTCAAGATCATGCATGCATCAAAAACAAATGAATAGACCTGTAGCACTTATGATAACGTACTATTTTCAAAGTGGTCAGAACAAATAAATCTGTACGTCGTGTTTGTATTAAATATAAGACCTTTGTGCTGAAACTGCCAGCCATTCTCTCCATCTCTGCCATGTCAGCCCCCTCCCCCCCCCCTACATCTTTTCACCTCGTTCACACGTGGTGATCAGTAGTTTTGTCTTTTTCTTGACTGTTTGTTGTGACATCCTTCTCACAATTGTTCTGTGTAAGAGACAGCATCTGTTTATACAAACTGAAAGCAAATAAGGAAGCTTACGTCTGCCAATGAATGAAAATGATTATTTGTTTACACCAGTGATTTACATGCCCTGTTCATCCGTCAGCCAGTGTGTGTGTGTGGGGGGGGGGGGGAGAAGGGGATAAGGAAAGAGTGAGAGAGAGAGAGTGTGTGTATGTGTGTGCGTATGTGTGCGTGCGTGCGTGTGTGTGTGTGTGTGTGTGTGTGTGTGTGTGTGTGTGTGTGTGTGTGTGTGTGTGTGTGTGTGTGTGTGTGTGTGGTGTGTGTGTGTGTGTTAAAAGCGAAAATAGATATCTCTCAAGATCATGCATGCATCAAAAACAAATGAATAGACCTGTAGCACTTATGATAACGTACTATTTTCAAAGTGGTCAGAACAAATAAATCTGTACGTCGTGTTTGTATTAAATATAAGACCTTTGTGCTGAAACTGCCAGCCATTCTCTCCATCTCTGCCATGTCAGCCCCCTCCCCCCCCCCCCTACATCTTTTCACCTCGTTCACACGTGGTGATCAGTAGTTTTGTCTTTTTCTTGACTGTTTGTTGTGACATCCTTCTCACAATTGTTCTGTGTAAGAGACAGCATCTGTTTATACAAACTGAAAGCAAATAAGGAAGCTTACGTCTGCCAATGAATGAAAATGATTATTTGTTTACACCAGTGATTTACATGCCCTGTTCATCCGTCAGCCAGTGTGTGTGTGTGGGGGGGGGGGGGGAGAAGGGGATAAGGAAAGAGTGAGAGAGAGAGAGTGTGTGTATGTGTGTGCGTATGTGTGCGTGCGTGCGTGTGTGTGTGTGTGTGTGTGTGTGTGTGTGTGTGTGTGTGTGTGTGTGTGTGTGTGTGTGTGTGTGTGTGTGTGTGTGTGTGTGTGTGTGTGTGTGTGTGTGTGTGTGTGTGTGTGTAAAAGCGAAAATAGATATCTCTCAAGATCATGCATGCATCAAAAACAAATGAATAGACCTGTAGCACTTATGATAACGTACTATTTTCAAAGTGGTCAGAACAAATAAATCTGTACGTCGTGTTTGTATTAAATATAAGACCTTTGTGCTGAAACTGCCAGCCATTCTCTCCATCTCTGCCATGTCAGCCCCCCCCCCCCCCCCCTACATCTTTTCACCTCGTTCACACGTGGTGATCAGTAGTTTTGTCTTTTTCTTGACTGTTTGTTGTGACATCCTTCTCACAATTGTTTACCATCTGTAACTACTTATTTCCTAAGCTTCTTTCGTTGATTTTTTCTTCTTTCTGGTGTAAACGTGGTAAACAGTACAAAAGCATGGAACCGACAGTGCCGACACGGACCATGACGCAGACTCGCAGACGCGACCCGACCAATACCGTAGGAAAGAAAAGCTAACGCCTCCCGGACTGGAGTAACGTCATCTGCACACAGCCTGCACTCTAATGTATTGAAATCAAGAAAAGCGTTGAGTTATTTATTCAAAACACTTGCAAACAACTGCCAATATAACTCAGCTGAGTAATATCTCTGTAGTTATCACAGTCAAATATATTACCTTTACCCTCATAAACAGTTCATAACGAACATGACGAAAAGCGGGACAGCTACTTCTAATGCATTCATGTGCATTTGATCATTTCTCAAAGGCTTTTTCGATGTTTAGATCTTTGACCGCACTTTCAGTTCTTCTTCAGCAGTTTCTTCATTTAGACTACCATTAACAAAAGCTTGACTTAGCTTCATGAGTTTTTCTACAACTTCCTTCATTCCCTTGCTTATTTTTTTAAAATGGCAGTACAAATTATTTAAATCAACACAACAGCCCGAGTGGTAAATCCATTGTGACAAATGACATGAATATGAATATGAATGAATAGTAACATTTTAAAAGTACTGGACAATATACTGAAGTTCTCACTAACTGTTTCTAGAGTTTGAGAATATATTACATTCTGAAATAGTCAGTCCACCTCTCCAACAATTCCTATAAAACTGAAGTTTATTGTTTTCCTGAAAGCAATTTTGGCAGATTGTACAATGAAAGATGCACGTCTTTCATTATTTCATCAACACATGACCCTGCATCATTACATGAATTATTTAGTCAATCAATATCACATTGTCGATCAATACGTCAGCTTTATCTGCTGTCGACTTATTGTCCTTGTCTGTAAACCATCATCAGTTTTTATCAAAGGAACAGTCAAGCTCGGGCAAAGACCCAGATTCATTCTTTAAATACTTCTAATCCTGAGAAGTTGCAAGTGATAAAACATACAGGACAATGTACATCAGAAGTGTAGTGTCAAATACTTCCGCTACAAAACTATTTATCTCGGGTGTTACCATTAAAAGTAAAAAGAGACATGGCCCTGCACAGACCTTGTAAACGATAACCATGATTATAGGTGTGCTTCTGCCTTGTGACTGACGAAATGTAGGAGAATATGACTACTCAGAAAGATGCTCAAGCATGTTATCTGTTTATATCTTGATCATCAATGCCAATGGAAATCAGGTAATGTTTTAGTATCTATGAGCGTTGAAATCGCCCAACAGTAGCACATAGCAGTTACATGGGCATTAAAATCGCCGAACAGTAGCACAAAGCAGTTACTGATTTTGTTGAGCAGGTGAGCAGTATCGGTTTCTGAATTATCCCAAAGATCAATATCAGGCCACTACAAGGAGACTCCTCAGGATGCTCAAGCATGTTATCTGTTTATATCTTGATCATCAATGCCAATGGAAATCGTAGATTGCTCTTTAATATTTTTGTGATGAACAGTTGCAGCGTTCTTCAAAAGAAACCATGCGGAACAGTTATCAATGCATGACAAAACTTTCTCTTCTAAACGTTAAAGCAATCGACTCAACCAGAATATATCCAAGATCTGGAAAGGTATTAGACAAGTAAATAAATTCATAATAGGAAAGACTTGGTTTGAGCAACCTATCAGAAGAAAAGGGATATGGACGAGATCGAAGAGACAGCACAAAAAATCAAATTGATTACATCCTGATAAACAAAAGTTTTATAAACTCTTTACTGATAGCAAAAGCATTGCCAGGCGCAGTCTACGACAATGACCATAATCTTGTAATGGGAAAATTTAGACTGCAATTAAAGAGAAGAAAACAAACCAAAAATAGAATCAAACCAAACTGACTCTTGGACCCAGAAAATACACGAAAAAAAGAATAAGAACTCGTATTTAATACAAGACAAGACAAGACAGGCGCAAATTTTCGGCCAACTGGCCTTTGTCACGCGTAAGATCACAAACAAACAAACACCAGATTAAAAAATTAGGAGAAAAAACTGAAACTTCCCTACCAGATACAAAAATTAGGAGAAAAAGACTGAAACTTCCCTAAGGAAGTTTAGTCTTTTCCCTCTAATTTTTGTGAAGGTTTCAGTCTTTTTCTCCTAATTTTGTATCTGGTGTTGTTTCTTTGTGATCTTACGCTTGACAAAGGCCAGTTGGCCGAAAATTTGCGCCTGTCTTGTCTTGCTGTATTAAATACGCGTTATTATTCATTTTTCGTGTTTTTTCTTATTCCTGTTTGCTTGAACGCGGGCAGTCAACTTGTTTTGGATTTTAGTATGACTCTTGGATTCTTAGAGACAGATGAATCAATTCGTCCAAAGTTCAGCCTATCTGTTCAAAACAAATTCAGTGCTCTGGAGGATATTGCTGACAGCAAATTTGAAAAAAAAGTGAAGTTTATAAAGAAATTCCTAGACTTGGAACGAAAAGCAAAGAGGAACTGGATGACTAAAAGAAATGTTAGGCTTTATGGATGAACGAAGGAAGGTAAAATGAAGAGAGGAAGTATAAAAAGAATAGATAAGGAAATCAGGAATAAGTGCAATGAAGCTAAGGAAGCTTGGTTAGAAACAAAGCACAAAGGCTGCATCATCTGCTGTCACCACCTGATGGAAACCAGGTCTTTCATGAGTTCGACCCCTGGCGAGATTTTCACCATCCTTAACAGACTCACATGCGAAAGCGAAAACGTTGTCTACCTTCTCTACTGTAATTATTGCACCCAATCTCAATACATTGGAGAAACGAAAAATTCACTCAAAGTACGATTTTATCAACACAGGTCGAACATCAAGAAAACAAGTACAATTGTCACAACACATTTCAATCAAACGCGCGCGCGCGCGCACACACACACACACACACACACACACACACACACACACACACACACACTAATATCACTTATAGTGAAAAGACGTTAAATCAAAGAACGAACGAACACACACACACACTGGACAATTTGAAATGCGTTGCAATAGAGAAGATACAGATACAAGACTACACCAGAAGATTGCATAGGGAATCTTTCTGGATAGACAAATTTAAATCACTCAATTAAACCACTTGGCTTCAATACATTAGAATAGACTGTCAGCCATATTAAAAAATAACCTCAAAAGCTAAAACTTTGTGTTGTTCTACCCAGGTCCTTTGACCTTCAACTACAAAACGCCTGTTCTCCACCATTCATGATCGTTTGAATACTACCAAATCATATCCTCTTCCTTCTATCATTAGTCCTTCAGATATACGTGCCAAGTGTATGTTTGGGTCTGGGGTGTGTGATGTGCGGTGACGCTTTTAAGTGTTTTGGCCTTTTCGTATATGCCCTCAGATTGTATGTGCGAATGTACTTGATTTTCTCTTCCATTTTTTCCACTTGTGGGATATGGTGGGCGTTCGGATATAATTACAGCCCTGATATAATACAGCTACCTGAGCTCGAAACAGTACAATGACATTTTTTTCAACTTCCGGGGCACCTGAATTGTTTACAACTTTTATCTTTCATTTTATCTTGTCTTGCGTTGATTGTTATGATTCCACGCTCTGGATCGCCGCATTCTACCGTTCCATTCCCGTGGTGTGTTCCGAGTTCTTTCTACAACCAATCTTGTTCTTCATAGTGTTAGACATGGTCAAGTGGCCCCCTTGCCTCGTTTTCTCCCCTGGCTGTCTGTTTTGCAAGAAGTTTTAATGGTGGATGATGCATCGTATCATAGGTAGTTCGTTGGTGCCTGGCACGTTCGCACCTCCAGGTTACACCTATTCCCCACCTCTCTGTTCTATTTCTGGTGCTGGTTATCTGTGGGATCCTCTGCAAGAATGTTGCACAAGCAATCCCCTCTCCTTCTTGGTGTCTCATGATATAACTTGCACGACATTCCCCCGTCTTTTTGGCAGTCACATTGCTCCATCTTCCTAATGGTCCGGTTTGGGGGCGTGCCTTTTTGTCCGGCGGAGGTTTCACCCTCTGTGTGGCTTGCTACCTTGGTGACTGGTGGGGTGTGCGTTTGGGTTTGATTCCTGTGTTGGGATCTGACACCTCGGGAATGTCACTGCTACCGTTGTTCAACAACAATTTACTATTATTATTATTAGTATTGTTATTATCATTATCATCGTTATTATCATTATTCTTGGTGGTGTTGGTGTTGGTGTTACCATAGGTGTTATCATCGTCGTCATTGTTGTGGTTGTTATTACTATAATTTATATTATTAATAGTAGGTACCGGCAGGCACGTCATTTTGCTGACATCATTGTGAAAAATTGACGATTTTTGGTGTTTTTTATCAAACGCATATTCAGCTGTCACATCGCTACTTCTTTAAACCATTATGAGAAAAATAAAGATTGATTTCTCTTCTTTCAATCGAGTGTATTCTTGTTATTACTGAGTGTGTGTGGTGAATGGACGATGACAAAATACGAGCCGTGTGTGTGATCGCTTTCCGTGTGTTGTGCCGCTTTTTGGTAGAGGCCGAGTGAAGCCCCAAACTGACACTCGCTTTTTCAATTGAAAGTCTACGCGCGACACTTGCACTGCATAGATATATGTAGTATCAAAATGTCGGTCAGGCCATGAGGAAATCGAATACCTAACAACCTGTCTGATTTGATTAACCATTTGCAAGATATTAACCCTTTTGTACGCACGGTGTTATAAAAGTTTCAATTCTGACGAACACGAATCTTGAAAATATGCCATCTTCAGGTGAAAACATAAAACAATGAGTACTCTTTCGTGTGCGCATGGTTACAGTCACATTTATACGCTGTCGCGAATAGACTTTTGTCAGTTTGAATGAGTACCGACTTCCATCGTCTGCAGATCTCAAACCAAGATGACGTCGAGTACTTTCGATTCTGTGCCGTCAGTTTTTGATGAAATTCGAGTACATATCGGTGAGTATGGATGAATTAAATCACATTTTTTTCATCTTATGAGTAAGTTTTACTCTGCTGTGGGATTAGATGAATAGATTTTAAGCTATTTGATCAGAACTGGCAACAATCATTTCAATCACAAACCAGCACATGTTTTCTCAGAAGAGAGAAAGCCAGGCAACTTAAGCTAGTCTTTTCCATAAATACTGACTGTCAGCGATGAATAATTTCTTTTGTAAGTTATAAAAAAAAAGTCTTATAATCTGAATTATTTTTATGAATGTTTACAGATCAGACATGATTATATAGATCTATATAAGATCAGTGATGAACAATTTCTTTAAAAAGTTATACAAAAAGTCTTAGAATCTGAATTTTTTTCAAATGAATGTTTACAGATCAAACATGATTATAATTTATACAGATCTATATACGATCAGTGATGAATAATTTCTTCAAAAAATTATACAAAAAGTCTTAGAATCTGAATCTTTTTTTTATGAATGTTTACAGATCAAACGTGATTATCATTATATAGATCTATATAAGATCAGTGATGAATAATTTCTTTGAAAAGTTATATAAAAAGTCTTAGAATCTGATTTTTTTATATGAATGATTGTTTACAAAGTAAACATGATAATGTATAAGATATCTTAGAATCTGAATTTTTTTTATGAATGATTGTTTACAAAGTAAACATGATTATATATAAGACCTAGTATTTCTGTAGATCAAGCGTGCAACTGTTGTTGGATACAGTGTGTGTATTACACGCTTGTACCCACGGTGTGTGTGTGTGTGTGTGTGTGTTGTGTGTGTGTGTGTGTGTGTGTGTGTGTGTGTGTGTGTGTGTGTGTGTGTGTGTGTGTGTGTGTGTGTGTATGCCTGCACATGCAAACAGTGCTATACTAGACGTTTATTGCAGAAAATGATCAGTTCCTCAAAGTGAAGTCAGTTTTTCTGGCAAGCCGAAAAGCTGTCGTCTGAATCGCCCACAGGTAACACTGAACAACAGTTTGCTTCTGCAGGTTTGTAAACTAAATAAATGTAGTATGATGTTTCCAGAAGGGCAGAGAGTGAGGCAGGGTATTAAATAAAATGAGAAAGTGGGGAAATATAGTGTGGTTTACAAAAAGTAAAATTATGACAAGTGCACATACATGAATTTGCAAACATCTCCATTTTTTTTATTCAAAATGGGGCAATGTATCATCATTCAAAATGGGACAATGTATCATATCAAGAAGACTGAGCAGAAGTATGTGCAGGTAAAGACAATGTTTTACCGTTAGGAGAGAGATCTCGGCTGTTTATGGGTTGATTTTCATCAAATTTTTATCTGTCGTATCAATAGGTTAAAAACATTCAGCTATCTCATCTCCCCTTTCTGTCCTTCTGTTACATTTACTGAAGCATTTATTTATTTAAGCATTGATTGCATATGATGGGTATGATAATCAAGTAGGCTACCAGGTAGTCAGAGCATCAAAACATTAAAGGAGTATCTACGGTTTGGATCCTGTCTGGGTCTGATGGGTAATTACTGAAAGGTGGAGATATTTCCCATCTCCAAAGTGAACATAACTGCAGACCTGTTAGTGCCTGACCATATTCGTGTGTAGGCATGCAGGAGATCAAATCATGTAGAAGATATATAGGCCCTACATATTACTGATCCCAAAATCCAAAAATGGATATGTCCTACTTGGCTGTTACGAGCCATTAATGAAAACACATGTGGGATTTGCAGCTCATGACACAAAAGACTGTCAGTCTTGTATTCAGTCTTTTCTTTTCCAATACTTGTGAAGACACACATGCAGTACAAATTTGATCTCTCTCCATCTATACACATACAATAAAAGTCACTGAGACTGTCTTCCTCTATGTCACCAGGTGATGCTGCTGACGGAGCAGGGCAACAAGCCATTTGATGAGGCAGCACAGTTCCAAGGCTTTTGATCGGGTAAGACACGAAGAACGGTTTTTGTGCTTTGTATCTGCTTCTATGCTAGCTGAATGGGTAGCGCAAACTGTATTAGATTTGAGTTCTTCAACATGGGAGATAATTCCTACGTGACTGTCAAGAGTTATGTCCTTTGGTTAATATTATAAAAATTATCCCTGCTTCCCTCTTATTTCTTTGATATTACTCATATCAGTAGAAATATCCAGCAGAACTGGCCAAGCAAAAACAGCATTCAAGAAAATGACAAGCGTTCTTACCAATAAATGCCTATCATTGACGGGCTTTTCAGTGTTATACAGAACCAATTTTGTTGTTCTGATGCGAGGCCTGGAACATCAACAGTCAGTCTACAGTATCACTCCTTGGAATGTCGGCTGCCGGCACTGCTCTCTGGGTCTCTCTCTGTCCTTCACATCCGTCTTTTCTTAACAGCTTGAAAATCACTGGACTGTTACGAATTGTCCACTCCTTGATGTTTCCAAGGTGATCTGTTCGTGGACTTCCCGTTTCTTTTTTGCCCTCGACTTTTCCCTGAATGATATCTTTCATGAAAGTGCTTCTTTTGTTTCAGCACACATGTCAAAAGAAGATCAGTTTCTTTTCAAGGATAACCTGTACAAGTTTTCTCCGGGTTTTTCAGCTCGTTGAGTATAATCTTGTCAATTCTCTTGCCTTTCCAGCTCACCATTAAAAGACGTCTAGAGCACCACACTTCAGCTGAATTTATTTTTTTAATGTTTTTCGTTTTGAGGGTTCATCCTACAGCTTTGTATGTTATGATGGTCCATGCATCTCATTATTCTTATTTTTAGTTTTGTGTCTATCGTGTTCTCTTTCCAGATGTTTGTGAGGTATATCATCTGTTTCCTAGCCATGCCAATTCTGGCGTTGTTGTCTGTGGAACAATCTGCATCGTTGATTTGATCGATCCTAAATTTTTGAACTGGCGAACTGGCGGATTTCTTCTACTTTATCTTGACCTATGTAGATAGAATTGACTAGACCCGGGCCAGTGTGCAAAAATGTGGTTTTCTTGGCATTGAATTTAAGGTTCTTTTCTTCCCCGATCTTATTCAGGACACTTATCATAGATGATGCCTCCTGATGGTCGTCTGCACAGAGTGCTGTGTCGTCAGCGTACCTGAGGTTTGAGATTTTTCTGCCTCACACTTGTATGCCTTATTCTTCCATGATGGAATCTCTCATTACCTGTTCCGTATATGTACTGAACAAATATGCTGACAAGATAATCCTTGACGCATACCTTTTTTGATGTTAAATGGCTCAATGTGCTTGTTGTCCCATCTGATTTTTGCATTCTGATCTTTGTAGAAAGATTTTATGAGATATGTTCGAAAACCCATTGTAGCAAACAGCATGCCCATTGTAGCAAACAGCTTTTGATGGTTGACATTGTCGAAGGCCTTGCTGTAGTCAATGAAAATGGTGTACCCCTCTGAGTCTCTATGATCTTTCCCATGAGTACCTGTAGGGTGCAAAGTTTGTTTCCGTTCCTCTTACTGGTCTAAAACCCGTTTGTTCTTCCACCAGCTCAGCTTCAACCGTTGTTTTGAGTCTGTTTAAAATTATGTGTAGAAGCACGTTACTTGTGTGGCTTGTCAGTGATATCGTTCTGTAGTGTCCACATTCTTGTGTGTCACCTGCTTTATGAAGCATCACTTGTTCCTGTTGTTTCCACTCTTCCAGCCATTTCCATGTAGTCCATATTTTGCAGCTGAGGACATGGATCAGTTGGATCCCTGTTTTACCATTTGCCTTGATCAGCTCTGCTAGTATGCTGTCTAGCCCTGGGGATTTCCCATTTCTTAGTTTTTGTATCGCTAATTTGACTTCGTGGTGGTTCCATATTTTGTTTTTATGTCTGCAGCAGTATCATCTTTTTGTTATAACTGAGCAGTTGTCTGTCGTATTCTGTCCATCGCTTCATTATTCCCTTGGGGTCTGTTAATGTTTCTCCTGATAAAGATTTGATGATCAGTTGTTTTTGTGTGAAACCGTTGCGTGTGACAGACTTTCTTACTGGATAGGGCCTTTTTCAAATCCTGTAATACTTGTACAATGTTCTTCAAACCATTTTTTTTCTTTAGAAAAGGAACTTGACTTTATTGAGCTTGGACTCGGAACATACTGTTTTCTGTTCTTCATTGTAATAGGAATTTGATTGAGGACATGGTATTGATATAATTGCTTGTACAATGTCCGTGCGGGGATAAATGCATGTGCTGCGTGTGTTGTGGGTACAGTGTTTGTTGTGGGTAATGCGAGTACCGTGAACACTGAGTGTGTGGTGAGGACTTTAGGTCGGCTGCAGTCAGCGGTGGTCGGCTGTTGTGTCTTCCCAGCCCTCTGTGTTGATGCCCAGAGCATCTCATCGCACATGCAAACACCGGAGACTAGTTCACCGTAAAAGATATCTTTAAGGATATGTCCATCTTCCAGCTGGTGCACATGGCCGAGCCAGCGTAACCTGCTTTGTCTGAGCAGTGTGTGCATGGTGAGGAGACCAGACCCGGGCTTGTGTTATTTTGTCGCTCCAATTTAAGCCGAGGACGCGGCGAAGGCAGCGCGAGTGAAAGTTGTTCAGTTTTTGCTCGTTTTGTCCATATTTCGTTGCCATACACTAAAGTGTTGTTGATGCAGACATTGTACACTGGCATCTTGGTAGGAGTTGTCAGCTTTGTGTCCTTCCAGTTTCGAGCAGTAGGTAGGCGTGAACTTGCTGCAGTTACGCCAAGCGCTTGTTGATATCAGCATCGAGGGACAGATTGTTACTTTTGATGGACCCGAGGTATGTGAACTGATAGACGACATCAAGTTCGTGGTTGTCGATGGTGATGACAGGTGGAGTGTTCACGTCTTGGATCAGCACGTTGGTCTTTTTCGAACTGATGGTCATATTCTGTGATGTTATTCATCCTACTTGTTCTGGATTCTTCGTTTCCATTTTCTTTTAATCGTATTTAGGTTTGTATTTTTTAGATTTTAAATTACAGTGCCATCAAGATCTCCGTAAAGTTCGGAGGTACTATCAAGATCTCCACCAGCTTGTTGATGCGGAATTGCACATAGGAAGAAGGACGGAACCGAGGTTAAGATGAATATCGACATAAAAATAAAATGCTGATGATTTTTATTCTGCACAACTCACGATACTACATCACACCACACTGAACATCATCACATCACATACAGATACTACTATGTCAACACTACATTATAACTAAACACTTAATCACACGACACTCGCTACAAACCACACCAAAACACATCACACCACACACCATTACCTTAGCCAAACGTCTCTGTAAAGCCACCACACGTGATGAAGGCGTGGTTCGTGACCCTTTGATGCCCAGCCCTTCATGGGCGTGCGCCACCATACTGGAAGCGGAAGTAACGTGGTCATTATGGCTGGGGACGGAAGAGTAGGGCTGGCAATGGGAAGGTAGCGAATAAGAGTCTTCAAACAACTGTTCTATGCTGACACCTGACTGACGGGCCGACTTCACCATACCTTAGGAACAATGAAAAATTGATTGTCAGTTACCACGCAAAATGCTTTGATCAAACGGTTTTTGTAATGAGCCACAACCAACAGGAACGAAATAACGTAACTAATACCTGCTGGTGAGAACAGTCTTGTGGTCGACATCCTATACAGCATATCGGCATGACACTCCAGTGAATTATAAAAGTTTTCAAGGATGAAGAATTCAAGTTTTGTAAATGTTTGTAGAATAATCGAAAGGATTATTGCTCAGATGGTTGGAAATGTCTTTATTTTATCAATACAAACTACGGTACCAGTAGGTTATAGATGTAGTGAGTGATCTTTTTGGTCGGGTTGTGACTGTACCCTGAATGCGTTTCACTTATTTTTCTTAGACTGTTGTATCTGAATTTCAACGACATTAATTTAAAGGTTCATCTTGAATTGACTTGATTAAATGGATATATAGACATATTTTCAGTAGAAATAAAGAACCAAAACAGTAAAAAAAATTCTTGGCTGATTTTAACAACTCAAAAGAAGGATTATTACATTCGTATGTGTGAAAAAAGAATCGATAAGAAGTATGCCAAGGAGAATTTTTAAGAACACTGAACGCCTGATTTTAAGGTACAATTCTATCATGCACTGGTACGCGTTTACTCTTATGCACGCTTGGGAAAAATCTGTCTGTCAAATTAGATGTATTTTAACAGTATTTTTCCTATTTGTGATACACTGCATTGTGACGGGCCTACCTGGCGACCTATGCTACCCAGCATTACCTAGACATGCAATTCTTAGTGAGGAATTCATGACACTGCCTTTCTAAAAACGAAACTTTCCTTTCATTAATTCGTTAATTGGATTAGAGATGGCGTATATTTCCAAAGTGTTATGTTTTGTAATCTTAATGTTCCAAAGGGCTGTTTTTCCCACGGCACATTTCAAAAACCGAATGTTTCCTCCTCCTTCTTCTTCTTTTCACTGTCAGACCACAACTGGCGATGAATGTGGCTGTTTCCTGTTCCTGCCGGTTGTCATGGAACATGATTATAAGAGGAGTTGTAGTCGGCCATGTCTTCTGTCATTCCACTTGACATAGGCAACATCACTACAATATGTGTTCAGCAGGGGCAGGCTGGTAAAGGCATCAGTTTGAACTAGCGGTTAATGTGGGCATTGAGCCAGATATGGATGGCGTATTCTCATTAGGACTCCTTGCTGCTCTCCGGACAGAAGGTGGTAGTCATCCCTTTCTGTTCGTGGCTTAAGGATGATCTGATAATGCTCTACGTTTTGCCGTAGCTGATGCTGTTGCCTGTTTGGTCTTTCTGGGCTCTTCGTTTTGATAGCTCATTTACCTTTCCTAATATTCTGGAGGATATTCTTCTGGTTCTTCTGACATGCTGAAAAGGCCTTTGTCAATTGGGGGAGCTTGTCATCCTCCTGGCCTGGAAAACAAAGAGGGCCTGTGAGAGGAAGAACACTTGATAGCATGTGTCATGAATCATAGAGGCTGTTTATATGACTGCCTCTATTTCTGCTCGGTAATTGGTGCAGCGTTGCCAGTGGGAACATTGCAGTTGTGGTTTCAGTTCCTGGGAAGTTGATAAGGATACCGAAGACCCTGATGGTCACAGCATTGATGGTTGATCCATCAGTGGATACACATATCCATGCCTCCTGAAGGTAACACTTTTCTATCACGGCCAACGTAAGGGCCTGGCGTGATGTGTAGTCTTGTACTTCTGCTGAAGTGATATGGAGGATATCATTGCAGATACAAAGTCTAGTAGCTATTCTGGTATCTACGGTTCTGGCAATTGTCTTAATTTCCAGGGCTTGCTTAGTGGTCTCTTGTTCTCGTGAACAAAGCTTCTTCGTTTCAGGTGACTTTTGTGTAATCATCTAACTTCTGCTTCATGAGATGACCTGACAAACATCCAAATTTTTAAGCCAGCATGATGTTCTTGGCTTTCGTTTTCTATTTGAGAGACCGGATTCTTGCGTCTCCATTTTTGTTCCAGTAATGAGTCCGAGGGCTTGGTTCTTTACTTTTTCAAGGGCCTATAGGCTGGTCTTGGCCGAGATTAACCACGCACTACAGTCATATTCCAGGTTGGGCTTGATTGTTTCCCGGTTTTCAGTGTCTTCTTGTTAGCTCTCCATGTAGTGTGGATATGGCTACCTCCGCCTGGTCTTAGCTTCTGCTTTTGCAATGCATGGCTTCTAGGTCTGCAGTCTGGTACTTCCGTTGAAGTGACATAGAGGGCATTAGTGCAGGTACCAAAGACCAGCTTATTTGATATCCACGGTTTTGTCAAAATAACTTCAAAGTAAGTTACTTCTTCAATTTTTTTAAGAATGGTTTCTGCTTGGTTGGCGAGGTGAATAGCGTTGCAGTGCGGTTTCCAGTGAAGTTTTGAATGAGCAAGGCATATCTGCCTGAAGATCAAAGCTGTAGAACCCAAGACCATGTATTCCTCAGGTTCTGTGCTATCAAGGCTCTCTATTATAAAAAAGCAATGAAGCTGTGTATTTCTGACATATAGTTCCCATGCACCTATGTTCTAGAGGTTCTATAATTGCTAGGGGCCATGGTTCAATTTTCCCAAGGCTCTGTAAGATCTTATGTGCTCAAATGCCTATGTTCTGTAAGCCATACATGTCTTGAAATCATACAGTCTGCGACCATACATTACACACCAATGTTACCAATGCTTTATGTTTTAAGCCTCTATGGTATTACGGGCTTAATGAATAACATGAGGAACATACAAGCAATATTTATAGCACATTTTATAAAGCAAGAAAAATTTGAGCACCTAGTCAAAACAGGAAAGCTAAAGGGAAAAAAGAGCATCAGTAGACCCAGGGAGAAAATATTTGAAAGTTTTGCACAGTGGATAAGAACAGAAAGGGTGGGAGACGTACTTGCAGCGACAAAATTCGTACAGTGGGCCATGATCGCCAACGCCATGCTGCATGCACATGATGATGATGATGATGATGATGATGGTGGTGGCGGTGGTATCACAGGTCAGTATTTCAGAGATCAGGTACCTTCTCTCCCCGAAACCAATGTTCCTAGGGCCCTTTGTTATATAGACCCTGCATTAATCTAGAAGCCTCTATTCTAAATTACACTTTATTTATCCTAACACACTCAGTGCCTAAAACAACCCATGTCACTGCTGGCCATTGTTCTGTTTTGGGAACATCTGGCCTCAAGACAAAGACAACTGTTTTCGTTTGGTGGCAAATACAAATACATTTCTTCTATTAATCAGTCTTGCTGACCACAACGAGGTCAATGTCTGTTGTTGTGACACCATGGTCGCTCGGAGAAGGGGGCGAAAAAGAAGAGAACGCAGCAGCAGGCAGAAATCTGCATTTCTGTCTTAAAGCATAATAACAAGCAGCTTAGGCGTGCCAAAATTCATCCAGTCTTTGATATTTGCCACACATTTATTTCTCTATTTGCCTCGGCGAGAGTGTTCTGAAGAATGGTCTGGGTGGGTAACGTGACCAAACCGTGCGCTTAGTTTCACAGTTGCCAAAATCATTTGTGTGGGGCCTACCAAAGCATTGTTTTTTCCCGTACGTACTCACTCTATGTTCTAAGTAACAGGTGTGAAAAGGTTTCTTCAGTTCTAAAAGGCCTGAATTCTCTTTTAAAGGTCAGCAAGTTGCGTTCATGTTTCACACCCGTAGAAGGGGATGGATACTATGAGCGACTTGCATAGCCTATAGTTAGATAGTAGTGAAGCTGATGGTACTGATTCTCTAAATTCTGTTCAATCTGGCCATTGCTGCGATTGCTGTTACAATTCTGATACGTATTTCTGCTATGCTGCTGCTATCTTTGGCAAGGGGAGCACCCAGATACTAGATTGTTTTTTACAGTTTCTGACCATGAATGTAGAGTTTTGCACTACTGGTGCGTGTGCTGTCGACATTAGATTTAGCTCTTTCTCCCTGCCAACTTCCATTCTATAAACCTCTGCGCTGTTGTCGAGTCTGTTGGTGTGACAAATCAGTCTTGCTGACCACAACGAGGTCAATGTCATTGACAACCCATAGGCTGTAAATGTGCCTGCTACAACTGAGAGTGGTGATACGGTGATCGTGAAGAGTTCTCTGCAGGATCTTTTCCAGGAAGAGGTTGAACAAGACGAGTAAAAGAAGACGTCCTTGTGCAATGGTTTAGGAGAAAAAAAGGCTTTGTTAATGGTTGAGAAGTCAACTTCTATCATAATGCGACACTTGAAAACTTGCTCAAAGCAAGCGAAAAAGACCTCATAAACGATTACATTAAAAAAAATATCTTTGCGCACGCACACACGCATGCACGCACGCACACACACACACACGTACGCACGCACACAAACACACGCATGTTGCATACACACAGGAACGCACACGAATACACAAAAACCAGTAAATTCATGGGCTGAAAACTGCTTGAGTACTCTACCAAACCATCCAAACTCCTGAACACCAAATATATCACGTCTTTGTGAAATAGGTTGAAGTCTTGAGATAGAAAAACAACAGCAGCAAACAAGAGCAACATCACAACAACTACAGCAGCAACAGTGCAACAAGAAGAAACGACGACAACATCAACAAACAAGAACAACTATAACGCCCGAAAATATCCCATTCACCTTACCTTCATGTGGTGTGGTGAAGTCCTTGGTTCTGTTGCTCTTGTCGGAATGTATGTGGTTCTTATGCGTTTGCTGAGGCCGAGGTTGAGTAGCTTGTTCTTGTTGATGACGATGTTGTTGTTGATGTTGCTGATGCTGCATATTGGTACTGTGGGCTCTCTTGCATAAACACACTCTCCTCGCTGACGGTTCGCCGCTTGAAGAGTGAAGGATAGGAAAACAACAATAACAAGAATATGACAAGGACAACATCTATAATATTGATAACAAAAACAATGATAATGATGATGGAGATAACAACAACTTCAATAATAAAATAAGTAATAACAAAAAGATGTGGAAACAGAAGAAAAATAAGGAGAAAAAACAGAAGAAGAAGGGACAGAAAAAGAAGAAAAAATAGTAATAGAACATGCCATCCTATCTTGCCAACCTCCTGCAGGGTTACAAACCTTCTCGAACGCTCCGCTCTTCTGACACCTCACTGTTGACTGTTCCTCGCTTCTCTCTAGACACCTTTGGTAAAAAATCTTTCTCTGTCTTTGGCCCAAATGTATGGAACTCTCTACCACTGTCTCTCAGAAAAACTAAGTGTTTCTCAACCTTCAAACGGCACCTGAAAACCCACCTCTTTCAAACTCATCTAACCTGAAGAGCCTTAGTTTGCAAGTCTGTCATCAGACTAATCTCTCCTGCCTGTATAACAGTATTTTGTATAAGGGCCTATAGAGCAAGGTGTGTGTGTGCGTGCATGTGTGTATGTGTGTGTGTGTGTGTGTGTGTGTGTGTGTGTGTGTGTGTGTGTGTGTGTGCTTGAGTGAGCATGTGTGTGTATCACTGTATGTGTACAGCTGAGGAAGGGATAGGGGAGAAATTGAGTGGGAAAGAGACTGAAATACTTTAAGAAACTTTTTCAAATCTTTGTTTGTATGTAAATTGTGATGTATGATATGCGAATAGTTCATAATTTGTGAGGAATTTTGATTGTCAAGGTATTAATGCTGTAATACTGAAGTTGTAATGTTTTTCCTGTATATGGATTAGAATTTTTCTGTTTTTATCTTCATTCAAAATATTGATTATAATTTTATGTACAACTATTGCATGCATAAACACACACACACGCATGCAAACATAGCACACGCACACACACACACACACACACACACACACACTCTCTCTCTCTCACACACACACACACACACACACATTCTTACAAACACACGCGCACAGCAACGCACACGCACGCACACACACACGTACGCAAGCACACACACGCAGCAATATATAAACACAGTATGCCTCTTTATTCATATGAAAAATCTGTTAATCTTTCTTCATTACATAAGTCAGTGTTTAAATTTTAATATTCTGTGGTTTCTTATGTGTCTTCTTACTTGTATAGCTTTAATGTTTGTTGTTATCTTATTGTGTATGTAATTGTGAACATTTTTTATCACCTTTTGCCTTTCTTGCGAAATGTAAAGCGCTGGTGAGCATGTTTTTATATGGAATATGCGCTATACAAATAAACATTATTATTATTATTAATGATATTAGCAAGACGAAGAACATCGACTTTCCTTAAATGACACTACATGATATGTGCTCAGAGCGCCTTACAGTGCTTTACTGACATAGAACAACGATCGCACTACTTCAAGTAATACTACTTCTGCTACTGCCGATTATACTACTACTACTATGATCGCAGCTGCTGACTTCTGCGCCCTATTTACCAACTGCAAAAACTTAACTCTCTGACTCCCTCACCCTTTTTGCAGGAAGGTGGTGGAAATGGTGAGGGAGTGAAAGGGTTTAGGTTTTGCCTTTTTGGCATGGCTGACAATGCAGAACGTTGGTAGACAGTGTGCGGGAGTCAAAGGGTTAATTATCATATTATTCCTGTTGCTACTAGTGGTGCTTCAACCACTACTATTGCTACTGCCGTTGTTGGTACTGCTTCTAAACATACTATTATTTACTTTCGAATTAGTATGATATGACTGGGCCAAAATCTCAAATAATCGTTCCAAATTATTGCACATGATGCTGTTTCGTTGTTTACTTCTTTAGAATAACAAAGTTTTCATTTGCCTTTTATAGAAAAAAGAAATATGCAGATATTGTACATTCATACCTGAAGATGCTCTCTCGTGTCTGTGTGCTCAGACACACACACACGTACACACACACACACACACACACACACGTACACACACGTACACACACACACACACACACACACACACACACACCACAGCTGATTTCCGTTCTCTGGGTTTTCTATGGGTGCAAGAAGATTGGGCTTTAAATGGCTCTTATCCACCTCATCGCTACATGATAGGACATATAACGTATTTTTAGGAGTGGCCTGGCCAAGTGCCACCCCGCCCCATCCTCATAAAGACATCACCAGTCGGTCCAGGATTACTTATCCATCCAGGCAAGCCTGGCTTATTTCGCAGCTAACCTTTTTATCTAAAAGCTATTCACCATTTCTCTCATGCGACCCGCTGGATTGGGCATGGTCGCGCCATTACCACTTTGGAGGTAGCCTTTGTGAGTGCCAATGGACAGTTTGGTTTCTTAATGTCAAGAGAATGCTGCACTCATGTTCAAGACTGTCACATCCACCATTTTATCCTATTTCAACTACTTCTTGTGCTGCTGGCTTTCTGTATCTCAGCGTAGTCTTTGCACGCGTTGTGTGTGTTTGTGTGTATGCATGTATGCGTGTATGTGTGCGTGTGTGTGTGTGTGTGTGTGTGTGTGTGCGAGTGCACGCGTGCGTGTGTGTGCATGTGAACTTAAACGAATAGTCTGACCAACTGGTTCTCATTTTACCATGTATTAAAAAGAGTGTGTTAAGTTCATTAAAATCGCCTGAGCATAGCAACAGTTTGCGACCACACTTTACACAATGGGACTTGCACAGACAATAGTAACTTGCAATATTTTTCTTGGAATGGTATCTGCGAAGACCCTTTTCGCATGTATGTATGGCTCTAATGAAGACGTTTCTAACAAAATAAATTTCTTTATGATGGCATGATCTTAACCTCTTCAGTGCCACGGACCTATATATAAGTTACGATAATGTGTATCTCATTTGCCAACGACGTATATGTACGTTCACATCACATCAAGACTTTTCATACCTCCATTTGTAAGCTGGGAATCCCAATTCACTTGAATCAGAAAGCTCTGTCCATCTACATAAATTATGCATGAGGTCAGCAACCAGTCACTTTGCTATGGTCACTGCACTGCAGCGTTTGAGACTACCCCCTCAGAAATGTTGACCTTTCTTCCACAATGGCTGACAATGATGCTGCGACTGGGCCAAGTGCTGTGAAAAGACAGCGTGTTGCCAAAGGTTTTAGCTATTTCATCACAGCGTATATTGAGACATGCTTTAGGTGAACTCTGACTGACCCACACTTCAGACTGGGTAACGGGAGAGGGGGATGGGAGAGAGTGATGAGGAGACGGAGGTTTTGTTTACAGTTTTCAGCTATTGTGCCAGCACATGTAGTCTGTGAAGCTCACTTACAGTGTGTGGTACATGGCCATCTCAAACACGGAGAATCCAGTGCAACATGTGGTTATCAAAATTGTTGATTTTTCTGTCTTCTGTCGGCGTTTCTGTCATTTGGGAGGAAATGAAAAGAAAGTGGTGGGCATGGCAGTGTGAGAGTGAAAGACTGTCTGTGGGTGTTTGTGTGTGCCACTATTCAGTACTTTATATATGCATGTGGGGTTTGAAGACATACCTCGAATACTTTTATGTATGTGTTTTCTAGGAACAGTTTGTTTTTTATATTACTAATCCATAATGTATAAAAACAAATTGTGTGAAATTTATTTATGTCAATTTTATGGCCTATTCTTCACTAACCAAAGTGTCAAATACAGTTAAAACTATCATAAAAGGATCTATATAGTCTTAAAAGAAGGGTTATGATTACTGTCATGAATAATTTGCAAGCTACATTTCTTTGTCATTTATTACCCTACCCATGCAAAAATCACTTGGCAAGTAGCAGACACTTGCAAAACAGTGTACTTGGCACTGAAGGGGTTAACATTTTTTCACTCAATTCAGTAGGCAAAAAGGTGGAGGAAAGTATTGCACGCCTTGTCAGTAAACTTGGCCGTACCAGTTTATATCGTTAAAAACAGCACACAACAAAATCGACGACATCTAAAGTTTCACATTTCGACCTATTGCTTCCAGAGATAACAAATGTTTACATAATGAAAAGTAAAATCTCAAGATTGAGTTATGAATGCATGTTCTGAAAATTCTTCGGTACAATTTGCCTTCCTATCTCGATGTACTTTTGGTTTCGTCTGCTTTTACAGTGGACGGTGATACATTTTTCAGCATCACCAACAAATTATTTGCAGCCATTTCATCATTTCGGTATATAGTCCTGTTTCAGTCTAATGTGCACCAATGAAAATATCTTTTTAATTCATTCTATGTGAACAAATTTGTAATGTTTCTCAATCGGAAGGAATGTACATGAAGTATCAAGTGGATTGTATTAATGTTTGCATGGCTATGCACTCTGGCTGACCATCGGCGCCAGTAAGACACATGTAACAGATCCGCTTTGTGCTCTTCTTCTTCAGCCGTCTTTGTCAAGAGTTCACACACGTGGCTCTAGGAGTGTGCCAGGCCAACGTTAAGTACTGCTGGAGAGTTGTTAGTCAAGATGTGTGGGCAAGAAAACACCTGCTTCTGTCCCGATATGGCCAAGTATACCGATAAGGCGTTAACACACAACCACCTACTCACTTCACGAATTCCCGGGATTAAACAAAGGCCATAGAAGAATTTGGTACTGAAAAAATAACAGTCCTCCTAAATGAAATTTATGACACTGGAAAAATCCCCAAAGATATGTCAAAATCAATTTTCATTGCACTTCCAAAGAAAACGGGGGCTATAGAATGCGAACTCCATCGTACAATCAGCTTGATGAGTCATGTAAAAAAAATCCTATCGAGAATAATCATGATGAGGACAACGAACAGAATTAAAAGAGAAACAGCAGGAGAACAGTGTGAATTTGTCGAAGGGAAAAGAATTATGAATGTCATCTACATCTTAAGAACCATGAGAGAAAGGTCAGCCGAGTTGAATAAGGATTTGTATTTATGCTTTGTTGATTATATCAAAGCTTTCGATCGGGTAAGACACGAAGAATTGATCAACCAACTAAAATGGTTCAACTTCGATGGAAAAGATCTAAATATAATCAGAAATATGTATTGGGAACAAACAGCAGCAATGAGAATAGAAAACGATATAAGCTCTTTCTTAAATATCAAATGAGGTTGTGTTCTGTCATCAGATTTGTTTTCACTTTACAGAGAAACCATCATGAGAAACCCAGAAGAACGTTACGCAGATGACACCGTGCTAATTGCACAAAATGAAAAGGACCTACAAAATCTTGTGAATTTAAAAGAAATAGAATCAAAAACAAAGGGCTGGAGCTAGATAACACGAAAACTGAAGTCATAGCAATTAGTAAAAAAGAAGAAATCCCCTCATTGCAAAATAATAGCAGATGGCACAAAATTGAGACAGATTGATAAATGTGAATGTCTGAGAACGGTCATCTCGCCAGACGGCAGATGCACATCAGAAATAGCCAGCAGAATCGGCCAAGCCAAAACGACATTTAAGGCTATCAATGAATATCAGGAAGAGAGTTCTTGAGTGTTATATAGAGCCGATACTGTTGTGCGGTTGTGAAGGGTGGACGATCAACACGCAAAGCCAGAACAAAATTGAGGCAACTGAAATGTGGTTTCTGAGGAGAATTTTGAGCGTTCCATGGACAGCAAAGAAAACAAACGAGACAGTCTTGCAGGAAGCAGAAACAAGAAGATCATTAATAAAGAAGATTAGGAAAAGAAAGCAACATTTATAGGACATGTTATGAGGGAAGAGAGATTAGAACACCTGGTCAGAACAGGAAAGCTGGAGGGAAACAGAACACCAGGTAGACCCTGGGAGAAAATATTGGACGGGCTTGCAGGGTGGCTGAGGACAGGGAGGGTGAGAGATGTACTTGCAGCGACAAAGGATAGATTCGTATTTAGGGCCATGCTTGCCAACGCCATGCGGCAGGGCACATGATGATGATGATGAAACACAAAAGCACTCTCGAACAACAAGGCACTCAAGCATCAGCTATGACAAAGCCCTGCGGCGATGGAGAAGTGTTGATGGAGACAGGTAGAAGATGCTGACGGTTGTAGTTGCACGCAGGCAGTTTTGGGATGATTGATGATCGTCCACAGTAGATGCAGTGCTCATGTTTAGATACCCACAGCGACAAAGCAAGCTCTTGTCAGAATTAAACGTGGAAGGAAGAACAAATCAATTTCTAAACAAAGTCTGCCTCATCTGTATCTTGCAAATACCCACGACAGTCTGTTCTTTCAAATTTGCAGTTGATAGAAACAAAAAAAAACAAGAAAAACAAAACACTTTTAATCTTACGAGGATGGAATATCCGAATACTGCTGACAGAGATGACACACAAGAGCAGCGCACATCTTCATTGTGAGAATCTTGGACCGTTGTAAAATCGACATAGCTGATCTGAGTGAGACCAGACTTGCAGGTTAAACCCAGCTTGAGGAAGCTGGAAGACGTTACACCTTCTACTCTAGTAAAAGCCTGAAGTTGCTCCAAGAAGCTTTGGTGTCGCCAAACATACCAAGCTTGTAAAGAGGTTAAAAAGCCTAGGTCACTGAGTCAAAGACTGCGTAATGACCCCGTACATTCAGCTCACAAAAATGATTTGCCACATGGACGAATCCAGATGACGTCAAAGAAATCTATGAAAAAAGATCAGTCGCCTCATGTCCCGCAAGGACATACTCGTACTGGAGACGTAGGCGCGTAGGAATGGATTATACCACTTAGCCAAATGTCCATAGACACCACAGCACTGGTAACTGCAACTTCAGTAAACTGATGTTACTGTTACAGTGTACACAGCATAGCTGACCATATCATCAACATCGCTTTCCAGAAGAAAAAGAGGTTCGAGAATATGTTGATGCACTCACGCTGCAAGTAGTAGCATACGCTCGTTAATGTCATTGTGCGACAGAGAGAAGGAATGGACGTGCATTTTTGCACATACACTGCGATCAAACTCAAACTCAAAAATACCAAAATAGCAACATGGAACATCAGAACAATGTTGCAAAAAGGCAAATTAGACAACATCAAAATGGAGATGGAAAGGCTTAACATTAGTATTTTAGGACTAGGGGAAGTGAGATGGAAGGGGGCAGGCATGATAACATCAGGAGAGTATAAAGTAATATACTCTGGTGGAAACTCACATGAGAGAGGAGTAGGCATCGTAATGGACAGGGACAAATCAAAAGCAATTAAGGGATACTGGGCTGTGTCCGACAGAGTTTTGCTGGTTAAATTGGGAGGCAGACCATTTGATATCAACATCATTCAGGTGTATGCACCAACATCCACAAGTACTCAGGAAGACATCAACAACTTCAATGAAATATTAGAGATGGCCAAGGCCTAATGCAAATCACAGGAAGTTACCATAATAATGGGAGATTTTAATGCTAGAGTGGAACAGGACAGGGTGGAGGATATAGTTGGACTTCATGGCCTTGGTACACAAAATGAAAGGGGAGGGAAACTTGTAGAATGGGCACAGATGAATGAGTTCATAGTAGGAAACACCTGGTTTGAGCAGCCTAATAGAAGAAAATGGAGTTGGATGAGTCCAGGAGATAATACCAAAAATCAGATTGACTACATCCTGATTAATAAAAGATTTAGAAATTCTTTACTGTCAGCAAAAACATTTCCAGGCTCAGATTGCAACGGTGACCACAATCCTGTAGTGGGAAGATTTAGGCTGAAATCAAGGAAAAGGAAACAGACCAAAAGCAACATCAAACTAAACCTTGGACTCTTAAAGACAGATGAAGTGATACGTAAAAAATTTAATGTACATCACATGTTCAGAACAAATTCAGTGCCCTGGAAGATGTTGGTGACAGTGAGGAACAATGGACAAAGTTGAGAAATTCGATAAATGAAGCTGGATGTGCGTTTGACCTTTCTCTGATATGGCATTAATAGTTCCTTTCCTTACCACAAATCCACACTGTTCATCTGCTATTTCTCTTTTGATTCTATTCCTTGTCGTCATCATGATTATTCTTAATAGGATCTTGGTTACACGACTCATCAAACTATCAAACTGATTGTGCGATGGAGTTCGCATTCTATAGCCCCTGTCTTCTTTGGAAGTGCAATGAAAATTGATTTTGACATATCTTTAGGAATTTTTCCAGTGTCGTAAATTTGATTTAGGAGGACGAGGCGGCAGGGAAGTTTTTAGTCCCATTTTTATTATCCATTGTTTGGTGTCTGTGATTTGTCTGTGACCGTGCGTTCGCGCTTGACAAAGGCTAGTTGGCCGAAAATTTGCGCTTGTTTTGTTTTGTCTTGTTGGAGACGCGCTTACATTGGTTTTCTTGTTCTTCTGGTTAGGAGGACTGTTATTTTTCCTATACCAAATTCCTCCAGGGCTTCAATCATCTCTGTGGTAATGTTGTCTGGTCCTGGGGCTTTTCCTGGTTCATCTTTTTCAATGCTGCTCTAACTTCATCTTTCATTATGGGTGGTCCTTCAAAGTTCTGTCTTATAATGTTCTTCATTTCTGTCATCTTCAAAAAGGTCTTTAATGTACTCTCCCCATCTGTCTAATATTTTTCTTTGTCCATGAGAATCGTACCATCTTTCGATTTTAAGAACCAGTTGATGTACATGTATTTTTCCTGTGGACAATTTCTTCAATTCGTCTGTACATACCCTGAGGATCCGTTTTGTGTCGGTCTTCTATTTCTTTGCATTTTATTTTCAGCCAAGCTTCCTTAGCTTCATTACGCCTATTCCTGATTTCTTTGTTTATCTTCCTGTATATTTCCTCGTTTCTCTTTGCCTTCCTTCGTTCCTCCATCAAGCCTGAAAATTTCTTTTGTCATCCAGTTCTTTTTTGCTTTTCTATCTACTACAGAGATTTCTTCACAAGCTTCATTTATCGAATTTCTCAACTTTGTCCATTGTTCCTCACTGTTACCAACATCTTCCGGAGAACTGAATTTGTTTTGAACATGTACATTAGATTTTTTACGTATCACTTCATCTGTCTTTAAGAGTCCAAGATGTAGTTTGATGTTGCTTTTGGTCTGTTTCCTTTTCCGTAATTTCAGCCTAAATCTTCCCAGTAGAGGTGTGGTCACTGTTGCAGTCTGCGCCTGGTAGTGTTTTTGCTGACAGTAAAGAATTTCTAAATCTTTTATTAATCAGGATGTAGTCAATCTGATTTTTGGTATTATCTCCTGGACTCATCCAACTCCATTTTCTTCTATTAGGCTGCTCAAATCAGGTGTTTCCTACTATGAACTCATTCATCTGTGCCCATTCTACAAGTCTCCCTTCCCTTTCATTTTGTGTTGGTACCAAGGCCATGAGGTCCAACTATATCCTCTACCCTATCCTGTCCCACTTTAGCATTAACATCTCCCATTATGACTGTAACTTCTTGTGATTTACATTGGGCCTTGGCCATCTCTAATACTTCGTAGAAGTTGTCGATGTCTTCCTAAGTACTTGTGGATGTTGGTGCATACACCTGAATGATGTTGATATCAAATGGTCTGCCTCCCAATTTGACCAGCAAAACTCTGTCGGACACAGCCCAGTATCCCTTAAACTGCTTTTGATTTGTCCCTGTCCATTACAATGGTTACTCCTCTTTCATGTGAGCTTCCATCAGAGTATATCACTGTATACTCTCCTGATGCTATCATGCCTGCCCCCTTCCATCTCACTTCCCCTAGTCCTAAAATACTAATGTTAAGCCTTTCCATCTCCATTTTGACGGTCTCTAATTTTCCCTTTTGCAGCAATGTCCTCGCATTCCATGTTGCCATCTTGGTATTTTTGAGTTTGAGTTTGGTTGCAGTATCTGGCTGAAGGTCTGGTGTCACCACTGCCGCATGACGGTCCCTACCGGACGAAAGTGCTCCATCGTTATCTTCATTTTTCCTTCTTTTTTCTGTCCATAATGTTCTTGGGAGACTACGATGGTGGTTTTCCGTTGCCTTCCATCGGTTTTTTGTTTTTGTTTTTGCGGTCTCTTCGCTAGCCTTATTCTCTCCTGAGATGTCCACAAGGCAGTGGAGCTATTTACCCATAGCTGGGGGTCTGGTTCGTGGGCACCAGAGCATATCCAGACGCCGGTGTGCCTGCGTGCCGCACGTCTGGGGGCCAGACCTCCTCCGAGTCCCTCGAGATTTAGCCTGAGTCTGTGAGGTACTCAGTTACCGCATGTCGCCACGAGGAGGCATAACGTAGGGCTTGCTGATGGAGAGGCTATGTACTGACAGGAAGAGACTTCCGCATTCTGCTCTTCTTTTTGCGTAGCTGCAAGCAGCAGTACTAGCCAATGGTGCAGGCTGAAAGTGAGAGGTGACAAGCACGCAGTCACTAGCCGACACACTAGACGCATCACATCTGCCATTGACACACCATGGTATACTGTCATAAAAAAAATATATGTCCAATATTCCATATTCAATTACCAGAGCAACAACAATGTAATGGCCTGATAAACAAGCTAACCTTCAACACAAACTAACGCACTTTAATTAAAGACAAAAAAATGAACAAATACCAGTCACTGATACCGAACTAGTAGCCCACATATCCACATATTGTTTTCCATGCTGAGGTCTGAACAAAAATAAAAAGACAAAACCCTCTCGAGAGTTAACCCCACCACCCCACAACCACACACAAAACGTCAGGTCGACACAGATAAGCTGAGCTTCCAACACACACACGCGCGCACGCGCGCGCGCACGCACGCACGCACACACACACACACACACACACACACACACACACACACACACACACACGCACACATATACGCGCACATGTACAGACGTACACTCGTCTAAAAGCACATATATATGAATAGACGTTACAAGAAATAGCAAACGAAGACACACACACAACTGTGGTACTGACGTCATTTCATGTCACATTTTCATTGAAGTAGAGCCATTTGCAAAGTTTTATAAGCCACAAAAAATGTTTTTGTGCAGACAGTGGCATCAGTCTAGTTTTTTTTAAGCCAAAGAATGTTTTTATGCAAGTAATGGCATCTGCAGTTTTATTAGTCATGAAAATGTTTGTGAAGGTGGTGGCATCTGCACAGTTAAGGTAGCGGCAGGCTGCGGCGTCGGCACAGTTTTCTAAGTCACAAAAGTTTCATACAGGAGCAGGCTACAGCACACAGTTTTACATTCGTTAGGGATGGCTGCCCCTTCCCAGTTCCCATCTCCATCACAATCCCATACTATACAACCAGTGCTCTAGACCAGTGGTCTGGTCAGGCAAGCACACGTTTACTAAATTCAGATTCAAAGCATCTTATAATAAAAGCGAACTTGTACTCTACGCAAGGTATACCTGAAAAGACACTACAATACAGCTGATAGCCTTCCATATACATCAAGGCAGTCTTGGGCATTCTCAAATGCTGCAAACACGAATATCAAATTCTTTTTTTTTCAAGGCTCTAGAATATAAGTCCGTCTACAAATCTACCTCTATCTGACAAATGTTAGCTTAGCTAACTACCTACTGATAGGGCTCGACTATACACAAGACAAAGTATGATCAAGTAACGATACATCATAGCTAGCAAAGTTGTAGGCCTCAGCCAAATACAGCACATACGAACCCTGTAATCTGTAATGCACCCATACTCAACAAAAAGGGTGACACATAGACAACATATAAAGGAAAAGGGATGGCACACCTGCCATGTGTATCCTGCCTACATTATACTCAGCTTAAAACGCACGAACCAAGCAACCCCACACTGGTGTCTGTGTGTCTGTTTCCTGACATGTTTGGTAACTGATTTTTCCTCCTTCCTAAACTATCCTGATATTTTCGTAGGGTTGAAGACAGAAGGTAGTTTGCTCCGTATTTTTGTTTTCCATACAGTCTTTCTGTCTTTCCCTCTCTATCTCATCCTTCCATCCTCACACCATTCCTCACTTTTCTGGAGGCAACTCAGTGGTGGCGCATATTGATTTCGCTTGCAGTGATCAAGATAATTTTCTCCCCTGACATGCCTTTGTAAGTTTTCGTCGCTTGAAGTGAATTCCATCTCACTTCTTCTCCGGTACATGGGGGAAGGTGTGTTATTACGCTCTTACTTCGAAAGTAAAATGTTATTGTCGGAATAAGAGAGAAAGCAGGTAAAAACAATACGTATGAATACCAGTGTGTGATTATACGCTGGTACTAGTGCTGGGATTAGAAACAGTCATCAGAAACGGCCAAGCTAAAACAGCATTCAAGAAAATGAAAAGCATTCTTACCAACAAATGCCTATCAATTGACATCAGGAAAACAGATCTTCAGTGTTCTATAGAACCGATACTGTAGTACGGATATGAAGCGTGGACAGTCAACGCGTGAAGTCAGAACAAGATTGAGATAGCTGAAATATGATTTCTAAAAAGAATGTTAAGAGTTCCGTGGACAGCAAAGAAAACAAACGAGACAGTCTTGAAGAAGGCGGACACAAAAAGGACATTAATGAAGAAGATTAGGAAAAGATATGAAGGACATTTCATGAGGCAAGAGAAATTTCAACACCTAGTCATAACAGCAAAGTTGGCGGGGAAAATGAGCGCCAGGTAGACCCAGGGCAAAACGTTTGGACGGACTTGCAGAGTATATGAAGACAGAGTGGGAGATGTACTTGCAGCGACAAAGGATAGATTCGTATGGAGAGCCATGACTGCCAAACACCATGCGGCAGGTCACACAATTGATGATTAGTGCCGGGGACCCCTTTAGGGGTGGCATCATCGTTATGTAACATTAATGCAGCTAAACTTGCTTATTGCCAAGGGAACTAAACCTACCGCTACTGGGTCTCTGCTAGGAAATTTCAGTAAAAATGAGTATAAATTAACGAAGCATTCTACAGGTAACCTTTTTTTTTTGTTTTGTTTTGTTAAACGCATACAAACAGTGTCACTTCTTAAGGATAACTCACTAAGCTTTCCATTGTACTCTGCCTTTAATTTTGCCGTCTTGTCTCATTTTGTAGAATTTCGAATCAGAAGCAAAATGTCTACATCGCCTATCCTCAGAGTGTCTGGGACATCCTCATCCTTACTTTACGAATCATTTGCATTTACATGTACGATCATCGAGCATTCGATGCATTTCTTCTGTGAGTAGAAATAAGATTTTTTTTCTTTTTCTGTTTTCTTTTTATTTTGGTCACGAGTCAGCTTGGCCTAACCATTTTGTTGTCCGTTCATGTGGTTTTCTGATTCGCCAGAGAGTCGGTCAACGTGTCGTGTCCTGGACAGTGAAAGGTACCAAACTAGGATTGTAATCATGTTTATTATGACTGAGACCATTGTCTATTCGATTGGTCGACAGTTACGATGCTTTTCTATTTAGCACTGAGTGAAAGTTTGGAAAAATTGAGTGTACCCATCCTGAAGGCGCCGTGGCAGCACTTACAATACGACAGGTGTACCCATCTTGTGGGCAGTCAACAGGATTAAATATTTCTTGGTGATTCCTGAAACAAAAATGAAACAACTTGGCTTTGATCTGGAAATCAATAATAGCGGACACCGGAGTACACTCTTGCCAACACAGATCTTACTTTATGGCTCCTCTAATCCAAAATAACGCAGATCGACACTGACTCGAGGCGTAGCTTTGATCAAACTATGTTTGTCAGTGTCGGTGGCGTTTCGTCTACAAAATGACTAAACGCACGTGCGCGTTCACTCGTGATGTTAGGAGCCATTTCAAAACTCGGTAGGAAAAAGGCGGAATACCACCTTTCCTTTTGCATACATAGGGTTTCATGTCGGATACCGGCTCATTCTTAATTGTCGTGTCGATGTCGGGTATGTGGACTTCAGTCAATCACTTTATCTGTCCAACAGCAAACATGTAGATCCTACACACTACCAGCACGGGACAATGTTTTTCGACTTGAATTTTCATGTTGCTATGAAGAAAACAATTAAAAACAATTGGTGGTTGCCAGGCAATAAGAAACGTACAGAAGAAATGAACAAGCTTTTGACTCGATTGCAAATTCACGAAGGTAACATGGAAGATGGAACAGAACCGTCAGCATGTTGTATGCAGCACACACAACCATTGATTACCTGTATGAAACATAGCCCAAAGTGTGTGTGTGTGTGTGTGTGTGTGTGTGTGTGTGTGTGCGTGCCATTGTTTTTAAGAAGTACATCAACAGCTATTTCAAGGCTTTAAGAGTGGCAGAATGGTTTAGACGTTCGCCTGCCAGTAACTAAATTCGATGTTCCAGGGTTCGTTTTCCGGTGAGGCCTCGCCTTTTCTACTACGTTTGACTGGTAAATCGAACTGAACGTCTATTCCTTAGGAAAGGGACGAAAAAGTAGTCAGATTCGTGTGGCTTCTGGCCTGCGCGCGCTAAAGATCTCACGGCAGCTGAAAATCGTGAAGAACAGAGGATTTACCTGGCTGCCCCGGCATAGAACACTGGAAAGATAGGTTCATTTTCCAGATCCCCAAGTCCCTCCCCTTAAAGGCCAATTAGCCCTCTTACCTTTCTAAAGTCTTGGTAAAAAAAAATTTTTAAAAAAAGGGGGGGGGGGGATGGCGGTGCACTGCGGCGACGTGTTCTTAACGAGGAGAGCAACCCGAGTTTCACATGGTAAATCTATTGTGACAAAAGAAATGAATATGAACATGTAATTATCGAAAAAACAATTCTTTGTCTTTATGTGGACGTAGTAACCTGAAATAAGAAGAAACATAATTGTAAACATGACATCATCATCCAGTAAATCAAAACACACACACACACACACACACACACACACACACACACACACACACACACACACACACACACACACACACACACACACACACACACACACACACATTTACTGCATATGTGTATAACAGAAAGCAGGAGACATAGACGGCTATCTTCGATTGTGAACAGAGAGGTTTGTCTATGGTGACCAACTAAATACCTGCTCTTCGCTACCACTTCCCCTTAAAAATACAAACCAAGTTAACTCTTCTTCACATCTGCATCTATGTATTCTTCATATGTAGAATAGAATTTCATGGTGTCTGAAGGGCAGCTATACAAATCTGTCACTTTCAACGATTACACTTATAAGTTTACAAATTTACGATATGATCATTGTGTACCGGAATTTGTCATTGATAATGTTTTACATGTTTCGAGTTTTTCGGAAATGTCCAGAAAATGATGTCGTTGTTGTATTTAAAGCATCCTTTAAAAAAAAAACAAATGTAAACATGACAGTTGGAAGTTTCAGTGGAGTGGAGATCCAGTGGTTAAAAGCACCTCGTGGGAACTGAGAGATCTGGAAAAGTCAAGACTTAAATATCCAGTCAGGGATTTTTCTTTTCCCTCTGCTACCCGTTAAGGGGCGATCTAATTACAAGTCTTATGAATGAAACAATAAACTTAGGTCCCATGCGCTGTAAGCATGCACTTTAGCGCTTGTAAGAGAACTTGCAGCAAGACATAAGACTAAGTAACCCATGGCAAAATTCTGTGTCAAAATCCCATTCATAGATAAACAAAAATACATGCAGACAGAAAAACAACAACAAACAATATGACACAGTGTTATGGTGATGGCAAAAAGGAAGAAAGGCAGACCTCCAATCTCGTACATCAAGAACACAACCAACATCAGTGGCCTAAATATTCAAGAAATTGTCCACAAAAGTCGGGACAGAGCGGCCTGGAGGGAGGTGGTGGTGTCAAAGAGTAGTGGCCAACACTGAACCTGGTGATGCCGGCAGGTGAGACAGGTGAGGTGGTCTCAGTTTGGATGCCAGGTTGTTTCACAAGTGGGGCAAACTGGGAACTGACATTGTTAGCCTTCAGCACTATGATTGCAATTTCCCTGTTAACCCTTTGACTCCCACACCCTATCTACTGGCATCCTGCATTGTCAACAATGTTAACAAAGCAAAAACTTAACCCTTTGACTCCTCACCCTATCCATCAGCTTCCTGCATTGTCAACCATGCTAGCAAAGGAAAAACTTAACATTTGATTCCCTCACCCTATCCACCAGCTTCCTGCATGAATCAAACGGTGAATCTTTCATCTTTGGTGAAGATGCTCCCAAGGTATCTGAACTCACCCACTCACTTGAATCTGAAGTTGTTGAAGCCAGTACTAAGGTTGCCTGGCGTTTTTGGTGCGGTCTGTTTGGTTCTTTTGGTACAGCCCATACATCTCAAGTTCAATCCCAACCGGCAACATTCAAGGCCTGCTTGCTGCTCTTCTAAACGTTTCCATCATTCTGGTGGTGTCATCTTAATGTTTCAAAGATCCACCTCCCCTCCACCCCCACCCCCATTCAAGACCTTGCCAGCACGTAGTTTTCCACAGGAGGATTGGAATGAACTGATAACAAACTTTTCCAAATCTGCCCTAGCCCAAAAGAAGTTCTCCCATCTGCTGCAGGGAATCGTAAGAAAAAGACAGTGTTATGTAGCTTATTATACACAGGTCACACATCCTACACTCATTCGTACCCTTCAAAAAATTTAGAAGCACTGTGGTGTGTACCATGTGACAAGCCATTGAGCATCAGACACCTCCTTGACTGCTGTGATGTGACACAAAAGCACTGCATGTCAAACTCTCTAAAGAACCTCTTCCAAGACATCCTTCGTGATGCAATTTTCTAGTTTTTACAAGAGATCAATAGATTTCACCTGATATGATTTTATGGCCGTTTTTCTTTATTTGCATTTTAGATTTGCCAGGTTAAAGGAAAGAACAAATTACTGAATAGTAGTTCCAAAATTGCGGTGACTACCACATGTAGAACACTAAAAAGCCTCAGAAGAAGCAGCTTTAAGCTTTGCACAAGTAGCTCACAGACCAGCGCAGTGAAGGTCCCTTGGATGGGGATAACAGAAACAATAATTTAACCAGCCAGACCATTGAATGAAGGCTTAATAAAGAAGGAACTATCCCACACTTAAAAGTAAGGACTGATTGTTTCTGTACTCAAAGAAGGTAAACTGAAGAACTTATTCAAAAATTGAGACCAATCCCGTTACTGAATGTGGTTTGCAAAATAGAATCAGCACACATGTCCATTACAAATAACATAAAATAAAATAAGTTCTTCCAATATTAATCCATGAAGACCAAACAGGGTTTGTGCCCAGTAAGTATACAGGAGATAACATTAGATTTGACTGATTTATGATTTAATGCAGTATTTAGAAGAAAAAAATATTCCTGGGTTACTTATGCGTATTGACTACTGACTAGGCATTTATGTTAAAAGTTCTTAAAGCATTTTGATTTGGAAATAACATTTGAGACTGGATAGCTAAGCTTTACAAGAATACCAAAGCCACAGTGATAGTTAATGGACAAGCATCTGACTGGATCCAGATTCACCGAAAATGCAGACAAGGAGATCATCATACTCCCTATTTATTTTTTTATGCATAGAAGTTCTTGGTATTAAGATAAAAGAAAATGAAAGTATTAAACGCATTTTCAAAATACAGAATAAACGTAAAATAGATTATTTTGCTGATGATACATTTGTCACAAAAAGATGATTAGGAATCTTTTGGAATAACCGTTTAAGTTTTAGATACGTTTGGCAAACTATCAGGATTAGAAATGAACATACCAATAAGCAGCAGCATCAAGAACAAGATACATGGGCTGATCCAAAAATCTTATCAGTTAAGCTGCCATGGGTTTCATTTGTATTGAGATAAAATATAGCCTTTGCACTATTATTTTGCACAAAACTCTAATTTAATAGTATGGTGTCACTTAAGACGTGATGTACATACATGTTCGTCTGAAAAATGGATTCTAGCATAGAGCAGCTCACAAGTCTCAAACTTGGAGACAGTCCGATCAATTGTCATACCGAATCATGCCAGTTGTTTATGGTGTGTTATACAGCACAGTTTGCCGCTGGATTCGAAATTCAAACGAGGAAAAATCGACCGGAAAGACAAATACTGATGTGCATGTCCAAGCGAGGCCCAGAACGAGCAAACTGTTTAGCTTGTAAAGTGAGTAGTTGAAGGGATCGTGGCATTTCAGTTCGTGAAATACGTGAAATTTATGGTCTTTCGTATGGCACCATTGAATGGATCCTGCAGAATGATTTTGAGATGAGGGAAGTAGTTGCAGAAGAAACAGAAAGTTCAGAGTTCTAAGCGACTGCTTCAAATGCTTGAGCAAGTGGGTCCCAAACGTCTATGCGACGTGATTACAGGAGACAAAATGTAGAGCACCTTTTTCGGAACTACTAATCAGGAGAGAGAGAGACAGAGACAGAGGGAGAGAGAGTTCATGAGACGTAGTTTTTAAGGCTGGAAGAGACTTTTCTCCGTTTTTCAAACTCCCATTAATCTGAAGCTTTCTAAATTTTGCCTGAAAACTGTGCTCTTACCGACAGATGTCTTGTAAAAAGCGTTTGTCCAAAGCTGTGCAGTCCATTCAAGAGCAGCGTCTGCACGTGGGTATTATCAAAACGCTTCTTGTACAGGACAACACGAATGCCCATAAAGCCAAGGTCACTGTGAGCTACCTAAGTGAGCTGTCCATTCAAGTTTTATCTCACCCACGGTACAGTCCTGACTCAGATTTAAGCGATTTCTGGTTGTTTCCTCTTTTGAAACAAAAACTGGCTTGCAAGAAGTTTTCAAGAATTCAGGCAGGGGAAGGGGATGTTGAATCGCAGCTTGCTACCATATCTCAATCTGACTATTAAAAGGCATTTTACTCTTCGCTGAGATGGCTGAAACACCCTGTAGAGAGAAGTACGTACATTGGACTTCAAATTTTCCTTTTGCAAAGTAAGTGACATGACTTTCGGATCAGCCCTCGTATGTAGATCAGGGTAAATCACGTAAGGAAGATGGAAATCACGTACAAAAATTATGTCAAAAGGGTATGAACACGTAAGACTTTGTCGCCTTGAGGGTATGGTCACGTAAGCATTTTTCCTCTGCCGGTCTCATCACGTAAAGGTTTTGAGCCGTGGGGGTATATACCTATCGCTCCGTTCGCTCGCCTAGCCGCGGCGGGCAAGCTAACGACGCGACCGACATCGCTTAGCTTGCCCGTCGCGGCACATGCAGCATTGGGGTCGGGCATTACATTAGCGGTAAAAATAGTAACTAGGCTACGTCACACTTTTCTACAACTCTTTGCCTGCGCCAATGAAAATGCAGCGGAAACCGAAAAATCCTGTGTTGTCTGTGTCAGTGTGGAAACTGGCATGTGTCACTGTAAAGAGTTGATCTTTATTCTAATTTAGTAGAAGGCCATGCTGCTTGCTTTTTTATAATTTAATTTATTTAAACCATTAGGCCAAAAAATCACTTGGGAAAACAAAATACTGAGTCTTTGCATCGGTGGCTCATACCCCCAGAAATTTTGGCAAAGGGTATGAAAACCCCCTAAAAAAATTATTGGGGGTATGAAAACCCTCAAGTTTTTTTAGTGGGGTATGAAATCCCTTGACTTTTAGAAGGATCTGCACCACTGAGTAGATATACACACAGACAGACACACAGATAAACAGACAGGCAACTGCACAGACAGGTGATGGTTACCCAAGGAGCATGAAGTGATAGCAGTCATAGTTTAGGGGATAATTCAGCACTGACAGTCGTGCCAGTAGGGCCCTCTGCACTCGTCCTGCAACACACACACACCACCACACACACACACACACACACACACACACACACACACACACACACACACACACACAAAGAGAGAGAGAGCACAGATAAACCCAGTTTAAACAACAAATTAACCTTTACTTTTTTCAATGTGTGTGTGTACTTACGTGCATGTGTGTATTTGTACGTGTGTGTGTGTGTGTGTGAGAGAGAGAGACCGACAGACAGACAGGACAGAGAGAGATATAGATAGATAGAGAGACAGACAGACAGACAGAAAGAGAGAGACAGTTTAGACTTTACACAGTTTATTCACAATGGCCGCGGCCCCTCAAAAGAGGGATAACAAAAGCAGCCAAACCGCGCATTCAGACAAAAAGTAATTAGGTTTTAGCACAGCTTCGTATTTTAAACGCCTGGTACAATAAATACCAAGACGTCTTATAACGTTTTCGTTTTTTGACATTAATAATATCAGCTTGCATAAGCAACGATTTCTATAGCATTTAGGGGGGGGGGGGTAAATTGTTCTCTGATGTCATTTAGCATTGGAGAAGGAACTATGAAATGAACTTCATCTTTCCGGTGTTTCTTTACATAGTGCACAAAGCAGTTGGCGAACGCACGATTGCCTGAAACGGAGGTAATGAACAAAAATACGTGAGATCCGAAATCTAAATTTTGTTACAATACGTTTGACATTTCTGTCAATAAACTGTTCTGAACATGACAGTTCCAAACCTGTCATTTATAATCAATCAGTCTGTTGCGAAAGACAAATAAAGTCCTTCACATACCCGAAACCCTGGTTCAGCCACATAACCAAATCCATACCCAAATAACTTCATTCATATTTCGTTACCCAATTTGTCTCATCCCTAGCATCTAATTCACGTAACATATAGCAAGTTTTATGGTTCAATTTGAGCCAGCTTCAACTGGTATTTGATACACCTGATTGCAAAAAACAAACGTATATCTGTTTGTCTCGCCAGACAAATTTGTTTAATGCAAACATATGAATCTTCTCTCGGAGCAGAGCAGCTCCATTAAGACCCTATACTAGCAGCCCCATATAGCACAATCGGTTGAACTCGACAAAGAGTTTTACAAAGAGTCTTACAGAGTTATTATTTAACACTGACATTTTTTTTTCATAATATGTAACAGGCATATTTAGTTCTGCACACAAGATCATTACATACAAAAGTAAACTTCAAACGAATAGATAAATGTATACCTACATATTTGCACTCATTTACCACATGCATGACAATTCCTTTGCATGTCCATCTTTTTCTTGCAGCGAAATAACCGTCCTTTCCAAACACGATACTATAGCGTTTGGCCATTTGTTACTTTGACTGCAACGAACAGGCTGCTCTTTGCTCTTGGTCATGAACGCATACATGCGAGTCTCACTCCGAGTGGTTACAGGCTTGCTTCTTTCCATCGCCCATCCCGAGGTGGCGGTATCGCCATCCTCTACAACGACTCATTCCACTCCCACCTATCTTTCTTGCAGTCTCTGCCTTTCTCCCATCCTTCTTTCGAGAACACTGAAGTATCCTTCCAATCCACCCCTCACCCCATAACCTTCTCCTGTGTCTATCGACCTCCACCTAGCTCTGCCAACAAGCTCACCACATCCACGTTTCTCTCTGACTTTGACCAGCTACTTGACCACTACTGCCTCTTACCTGGAAATCTCATCATTCTAGGTGACATCAATGTCCACTATGACAACACTCACCGTTATGACACAAGACATCATCAACTCGCTGTCCAATCACAATATGACTCAACACATTTCTGAACCAACCCATCAAAAAGGTCACACTCTTGACTGGATCATTTCTTCTGGACACTCATGCTCCAGCCACAACCCGTCTTTTGCCTGACCGCCCCCCTACCCCCTGGATCACTTATGAGATTCCCTGCACAAAACGTGCCCGCCACAGAGCAGAGCACCGCTGACGCAAATCCAAACTTACTGTTCATAGGCAACTTTTCCAAGCCTCTAAAACAAAAGTATCCACCCTCATTGCATCTGCAAAAACAAGCTTTTTCCAAACCAAAATCCTGAATGCCTCTTCTTCAAAAGAACTTTTTACAACCATGAATCATCTCCTTGGCACACGAAAAGATTTACCTCTCCCAACAAAACACACTAATGAAGAACTCCCATCTGTATTCTCCAAGTATTTCACCACCAAAATTCGTGACAATCTTGACAGGACACCCTGTCAACCATGCCCACCTGACCCTTCCTTATCTGTCACACCTCTTACTACTTTTACCCCAGTCTCACAAGAAGAAATTCTTAACACAATCAGATCCATGTCGTTCAAAAACCTGCGAACTGGATCCTCTTCCAGGTTCTCTCTACTCCGACTGTCTCCCTACTCTCTCCCATTCATCACTGACATTATCAACACTTCTCTTCAAACTGGAACTGTCCCAGATTCTTTCAAGTCTGCTATCGTTCACCCTCTCCTCAAGAAATACAATTTAGACCCAAATGAACTGAAAAACTACCAGCCTCTTTCTTGTCAAAACTCTGAAAAAGTTGTCCTCAACCAGCTGAACTCTCACCTGTCTGCCAAGAATCTCCTCAATCCTTTCCAGTCAGCCTACCGTCAGTGCCATAGCACTGAAACTGCCCTACTACACATCCTCAACAATCTCCTCCTTGCAACTGATACTGGCAAAGTCTCTCCTCCTTGATCTGTCTGCAGCCTTTGATACCATTGATCATGGTATTCTCCTTTCTAGACTCCATCATACTTTTAGTATCTCTGACACTGCTCTCTCCTGGTTCACTTCATATCTATCAAACAGAAAACAAACTGTTCTCATCAATGGCACTTACTCTCAACCTGCATACCTGACCTGTGGTGTTCCACAAGGATCTGTCCTTGGCCCTGTTCTTTTCACTCTTTACACCTCCCCCCCCCCCCCTGTCCACCATCATCAACTTCCACTCTATGAAACACCACTTCTATGCTGATGACACCTAACTTCAAGACAGAGACTCACCTGACAATGTACAGCGCCTCTTGACTCGCATCACTGAGTGTTACTCGGACATTAAGAACTGGATGACATAATAAACTTCAGCTTAACGGCGACAAGACAGAAGCTATCCTCATTGGCACCCGTCAGAAACTTTCTCAGCTGCCTCCTCTTTCTCTCCCATTATGTAACACATCAGTCCCAATTTCTGATTTAGCTAAAAACCTTGGTGTCTGTCTTGACTCTACCCTCTCCATGAACAACTTTGTTTCTCAAACTGCCAGATCTTGTTACTATCATCTCCATCGTATAAGCCTGATCAGGAAGTATCTCTCTGTCGAAACAACTGCAAAACTCGTTCTCTCCTTCATAATGTCTCGCATTAACTATTGCAATTCACTCCTGTCTGGTCTTCCTGCCTCCACCATTCACATCCTACAGCGCATTCAAAACAATGCTGCATGCCTTGTATTCAAAAAGAAAAAAGCTGACCACAACTTCACTGGCTCCCTATATCAAAGCGCATACAGTACAAACTAGACACCATGTGCTACAAAAGCCTCAATTACGCAGCCCCCGATTACCTGTCAAGCCTACTTGAGATCTGTGTTCCCTCACGTACCCTCCGATCCTCTGACTTTTCGCTTTCCACGCACTAAGCTCAATACCTATGGTCCACGAGCCTTCTCTGTTTCTGGTCCACTCTCCTGGAACAAACTTCCTCTCTCAGTCCGTCAGCAATCTACTTTTGTCTCCTTCAAGTCCGCTCTCAAAACTCACCTTTTCTCCTCTGCATAAAATCCTGACCTCACTCAACCCCCTCTGCAGCCTGTCTCCGCTCGGAGTGGAATCACATTGTAATATACATTTGTATATAATATGCTCTCTATATATAATTTTCCATTGCTTTTCTTCTTTTTCCCCATTTATAGCCATGTGTGTGTGTGTGTGTGTGTGTGTGTGTGTGTGTGTGTGTGTGTGTGTGTGTGTGCGTGCGTGTGTGTGCGTGCGTGCGTATGTGTCTGTTCAGCGCTTAGATTTGATTTCTATCAAAATTTTGCGCTATACAAATATTGTAATTATTAATTATTATTGTGTAGACTATTCAGCTGTGTAAGCTTACCACTGTCTCAGACACTAACATAACATCATCAGCCAAAAGGAGAATATAAATTTCCAGCAAATCGTTGTAAATGCCGCACCATGTTTCCCAGAAAGTTTACTTGTTAATAAATAGAGAAAATAAAACAGGGCCATATACACCACCTTGTTTCACACTAGACGTAGATGTAATTTGTCAAGGTTGTACCGGATCGCACTCTCGCCTTCACAGTTATATATGCTTGTAATACATGTATAAATGTATTATGAGAGAGAGAGAATGAGAGAGAGAGAGAGAGCACTATTTTTAATAACAAATGGTTTCCTTCAGAATGTGATCCTTCAACAGTCTCATGGATAGTTTTCATTTTTAGGGGGTGGTGGAGGGGGGGGGGGCTACCTTAAGGCTTGAACACCACCATCGGGTCACGACGGAAATCAACTGTTCCTGGTATGCTTCTACAGAGTTCAGATCTATTTGAACTCTCTCCTTCAGTTTGAAACTTTTTTCGCCACGCCTTGTTACAGCTGCCAAATGAAATCTGAATCAAAGTGACTGCCAGTTTTCAAACAAATGTGAATCAGAAAAACACAAAATAGAATCAGAACGTGTATTCAAGGTAACAAATACACATCTAACTTTGTCAAGTCATATTTGACCGGAGAGTTACAGGCTACTTCACTTTTCCCGCAGTTGTTCCTGTTCAGGTTCAGCCGATTACTAAGATCCATATCAGGTTTAACACGACATTAAAAACGACACCCAGGTTAAAATAAAAAGACAACAGTTAAAAACCATGCTCACTGTTAACCTTGCAAGTCTAAAATGCAATTAAAGAAAAACATATCCAGACGTAAAATCGTATCAGGTGAAATCTTGTTAAAACTGGAAAATTGCATCGGGAGGGTCGTCTCTGAAAAGTTTTTTTCCAGAAGTCCGCTATGTAGTGCTTATGTTTCACATCGCACAAGTCCCAGCATTCAAGACGAAGGTGTCTCATGCCCAACAGTTCGTCAAATGGCATACACCACGGTGCTTCTTTATTTTTTAAAAGGTACAAATGAGTGTAGGATGTGTGACCCGTGTGTAACCTACATAACACTGTCTTTTTCCTTCGATTCCCTGAAGCAAATGGAAGAATTTCTTTCAGGTTGGGGTGGATTTGAAAAATGTTATAGATCTGCTTATTCCAATCCTCTGCCAGAGATTTCTCACATAACTGTGTACTTTGGATTTCACATCTGTGTAAGGAATGAAGGATTTAGACATCTTTTCCTTTGTGGCGTTCTTGGCCAGACAGTAAGCCTTTTCATTGTCATCAATACCAGGCCAGGAATACAGACAAAGACAATCTGATAACCTTCGCTTGTAAGAGTAGAAAACAGCTCAAAGAACTTCAGAAGCTCTGTGTGACTAATGTTTCGGCCAGAAATCGCCTGCAAAACAAAAAGGGAGTCAGAAAAAATGAGATCTTTATGCTTGGATTCGGACACATTTCTTAGAGCCAAAATCAAAGCAGTCACTTCAGCAGTATAAACGGAATTGTCAGAAGTGTGACTGCCCACGTTCAAGCAAACAGGAACCAGAAAAAAACACGAGAAAAGAATAAGAACGCGTATATAATACAACAAGACAAGACAGGCGCAAATTTTTGGCCAACTGGCATTTGTCAAGCGTAAGATAACAAACAAACACCAGGTACAAAAATTAGGAGAAAAAGGCTGAAACTTCCCTGCTGCTCCTTCTAGTGTGAGAAAAGGAATAAACTAAGATGACATCATAATGTCTCTATCCCAGGGCATTCTAGACGATTGTCTATGGCATTCTAGTTTCGCTGTCAAGTGAAAACAAATCTGGTGACAGAACACATCCCTGTCAAACCCCTCTTTTGATATTTTGAGAGGAGCTTATACCATTTTCTATTCTCATTGCTGCTGTTAGTTCCCAATACATATAATCCTTAACATTGTTATCTCTTCCATCAATATTGAACTTTTCCAGTTGATTGATCAATTATTTGTATCTAACCTTGGTATAAGCATAAATATAAATCCTTATTCAACTCAGTTGATCTTTCTGTGAGAATTCTTAGGATGTATGTGGCATTTAACATTCTTTTCCTTTCAAGAAATCCACAATGCTCTTTTGCTATTTCTGTTTTGGTTCTATTCCTTGTCCTTATCACGATTATTCTTAATAGAATCTTTGTCACAAGAGTCATCAAGCTGACTGCACAATAGAGCTCGCATTCTATAACCACTGCTTTCTTTAGAAGTGTAATGAAGTTTGATTTTGATATGTTTTAGGGATTTTTCCGGTGTCATAAATTTCATTTAGGAAGACTTACTTTTTCAATATCAAATTCATTTCTATACTAATATTGTTCCTTGTCCTCATCATGATTATTCTTGATAGAATCTTTGTCACATGACTCATCAAGCTGACTGTACGGTGGAGTTCGCATTCTATAGCCCCTGCTTTCTTTGGAAGTGCAATAAAAATTGATTTTGGCCTATCTCAGTGGATTTTTCAAGTGTCATAAATTTCATTTGAGGACTGTTATTTTTGTCAATACCAATTTCATCTAGAGCCTCGATCATTTCTGCAGTAATATTCCAACAAAAAAGGACATTAATGAAGATTAGGAAGAGACAAGCAACATTTACAGGACATTTTATGAGGTAAGAGACATTAGAGAACTTAGTCACGACGGAAAAGCTGGAGGGAAAAATACCAGGTAGACCCAGGAAGAAAATCTTGGACGGACTTGCAGAGTGGATGGGAGATGTATTTGCAGCGACAAAATGTAGGTTCATATGGACGGCCATGATCGCCGATGTCATGCTGCAGGACACATGATGATGATGATGAATAAATTGTCTGGCCTGGGGCTTTTCTGGTTTCATCCTTTTCATCGTTCCTCTGACTTCATCTTTCATTATTAGTGGTCCTTCAAAGTTCTTGCTGATGATACGTTCCTCCTATCTCTGAACATCAAAGGTCTTCAGTGTATTCTCTCCATCTAGCTAACGTTTTGTCTTTTTTCATGATAATCGTACTATCTTTTGATTTTAAGCAACCAGTTGATGTGCCTGTCTTTTTCTTGTGAACATTGTCCTCAGTGTTTCTGTACATAAATTCAGGATCTGTTTTGTGTCAGTTTTCTATTTCTTTATACTTTGTTCCAAGCCAAGCTTTCTTAGCTTCATTGCGTTTATTCCTGATTTCCTTATCTGCCTTTTTATATTCTGCCTTTTTTGTCTTTACCTACTTCGTTCATCCAGCAAGCCTAACATTTCTTGTGTCATACAGTTCTTCCCCGCTTTTCATTTACCGAGTTGTTCAAATTTGTTTATTTTTCCTCACTGTCCTCAGCATTTTCAAGAGCACTGAATGTACTTTGAATACATACACTAAATTTTGCACAAGTTGATTTATCTGTCTTTTAGAGTCCACCAAGACCTAATTTGCTGTTAGTTTTGGTTTATTTTCTTCTCTTCAGTTTCAGGCTAAATTTTTCCATTTCAAGATTATGGTCACTGTTGTAGTCAGCGCTGCTAATTTTCTTTTTCTATCAGTAAAGAAAACCCAAATCTTTTATTTATCAGGATGTAATCAATTTGATTTCTTGTGCTCTCTTCTGGATTCATCCATGTACATTTTCCTCTACTAGGTCGCTCAAACCATGTGTTTCCTATTATGAATCCACTTACGTGTGCCCACTCACCAAGTTTTTCTTCCCTTTCATTTCGCGTGAAAGGCCATGAGGTCCAACTGTGTCATTTACTTTTTCCTGTTCCACTTTACCATTAAAATCTCCTATTACGATCGTAGCGAACGTCCTGTGATTTCCAGTAAGCCTTAGCTGTCTCTAATTCTACATAGTCAATTTCTTCTTTAGTATTTACGGATGTTGATGCATATACTCGAATGATGTTGATATCAAATGGCTTGCCCTACAATCTAACTAATAAAACTCTGTCTGATATAGCCCAGTATCCTTTGACAGACTCTGACTTGTCATTGTCTGTAATGATGCCTACCCATCTTTTATGTGTGTCCCCTCAGGAATCTGTAAGTTCATACTTGCCTGATGTTATCGTGCCTGCTCCCTTCCATCTCACCTCTCCTAATCTTAATGATGTTCAGTCTCTCTGTTTCTATCTTGAGATCTTCTACCCTTTCCTTCCTGGAGCATTCCATCTTATATCTTTTTAACTCTGACTTCAGTAGCTTGATTACAGTCTGGAGTCAACTGCTTATTATGACTTCTCCAACAAGGCGAAAGTCTCCAGTGGAGCCCATATTCATACCGCTCATGTTGATTTTATTGATGTGGTAAGCCGTGATGTTTTGGGGAAATTACGATGGTGGTTTCCTGTTGCCTTTTGTGTAACTCAAGTAATGTATCATAAACTTTACGGGGTAGCCTATATGATTCCATTGCAGTCAAGTTTAACCACTGTTTCATACATCTGACACCCGAAAGTAAGCTTATCGGTCTCACCATAATTAAATCATCACGTGTTCGAAGTTATATTCGTAGAAAGTTCTTCAAAGTAAAGAAATGAAATTTCTCACATTATACAGCAGCTTTATCAAGATGCCATAATTCTCACCCATTTTGTACAATTGGTTGAATTTGAGAATCAAATAACTTCAAAAAGAGTGTGAGAATTCTTCATAATATATGCACTGCTTTTTAGCTCTACATATAAGATCTTTACATGCAATCGTGAACTTCAAACAGCAAGAAAAATATACATTTAGCACGGGCATAACTTATCCATTATATGTCCACCTTTCCTTGCAGCAAATGCCTCCCATTTTTAACACAATGTGTTGCCGATGTTATCATGCCTACTCCCTTCAATCTCACCTCTCCTAATCCTAAAACATTGATGTTCAGTCTTTCCATTTCTACCTTGGTATTTTATAATTTTCCTTCCTGGAGCATCGTTCTAACATTCGATGTTGCAATTCTATTTTTTAATCTGATTGTAGTAGCTTGATTACATAGCTTGAGGTACATTTTGCACTTTGTGAACTGTGTTTGTAAACTGCAGTTTTTACAGTAACACTAACGCATCAGCCAAATGAAGACTGAAAAAAGGAGGAGGAAGAGGAGGAGGAGGAGGGAGAAGACAGACAGACAGACAGAGCTACAAAGAGAGAGAGACTCATTTTAGTCCAAAACTAGAAAAGCATGTCACAGAATGGGGTTATAAATGCTTTTTCGCCTCATACAAATCTCACGTGGGGGAAACGACAATACTATTCAATCAAAAGTTTATAAACGAAGAAAATGGTGTGAATAGTATATTTATTTATTATCATGTTCTTAAGCACTATCGAGAAAATTGTTGTTTTGGTAAATATTTATGGCGAAAACAAACAAAGCCCTTCTTTTTACGAGGAATTAATAGAAAAAATCATAAGGTATGATTGTCAAGAACTCGTGTTAGTAAGAGACTGGAATCTACATGTAGTCTTTGATCCATACTTAGACTATTACAACTACATCAATATCAATAATCCAATGGCAAATAAAATATAACGGTAGAATATAAGATGCAAGAACTGAACATATCTGATATACGTAGAGAGAAAAATCCATAGATGAAACGGTTAACATGGAGAAAGACCTCCCCTCCCCATAAAACAAAGGCAGTCAGATTTTTTTCTCTTTGCTTTGTTAGTCAACATTCTGAGTTTCTTGAGAAAGACTTTAAAGTCGAAAATTTGACCCCTCCACAAGGTGTTCGGGTGTTGTGTACAGTAAGAAAGATTTTTTTCTCTTCTCTGAAAAGATCATGTTAAATTTTAAAGACGTTATTGTGCCTGGATATATATCGGATCACACTATGATACTTCTAAAATTACTGTTTGGAGAAAACATAAAGCGTCATACATTCTGGATGTTCAATTCTTCCTTACTGAAAGAAAAATGATATGTAGAATAAATAAACAAACGAACGGATGACATTATATTAGAATACACTACTGAACATCATGATGCATTTACACTGAACAATGTATCTCTAATGGACATAGTCCTCAGTGTTCCAAATAAAAGGCACTTCATAACCACACACACAATCAAACTGATTGACAAAATGGAACTCTAACTAATGAACCTGAAAACATACATCAGACGGTAAACACATTCTATAAAAACCTTTATACAAAAAAATTAGATTCGTGTGAGATAAACGATTTGATACACGAATGTCCAAGGTTATCAGAAGATGGCAGAAGCTCTGTAGAATGAGAAGTAGAATGGAAGAAGCAAGACTTATAATCTGCATCCCAAAACCTGACAAAAAAAGAGAATGCATGACAATGGAGACCTAGTTCACTATTGAATGTACTGTATAAAATTTGAGTTGCGTACATTGCAAATAAAATTAAAACAATCTTTCTGAAATTGAAATGTAATGATCAAACAGGCTTTGTTGCAAAACATCATCTTGGAGACATTCATCATCATCAAGTGCCTTGCCACATGGCGTTGGCAATCATGGCCCTCCACATGCATCTGTCCCTTGTTGATGCAAGCACGTCTTCCACCCTCTCTGTCCTCAGCCACTCTGCAAGTCCGTCCAATATTTTTTCCCTGGGTCTACCTGGTGCTCTCTCTCTCTCCAGCTTTCCTGCTGTGACTAGGTGCTCCAATCCCCTTTCCTCATAAAATGGCCTATAAATGTTGCCTGTCTTTTCCTAATCTTCATTATGAACGATCTTCTTGTGTCTGTCTCCATCAGTTGGAGACATTATTAGGCAAATATTCAATTTAATCAGGAATATAAAGAAATTACCTGGACTATTACTTTGTCTGGGCTCCGAAAAAGCTTTTGATTCTTTGGATTGGCAATTTCTACTCCAAGCTTTAAAAACATATGGCCGTGGAGAAAATATATGTAAAGGGATAGAAAAATTCTATAAAATATATAAAGTCGACTGTTATCGTTAATGGACACATTTTGAACTGATTTTTTGTAGACAAGGTGACCCTCTATTTGCTTATTTATTTGTATTATGTCTTGCAATACTAGCAATTATGATAAGAGAAAATAAAGGCATAAAAGGGATTGTACTTAGTAATAATGACTACAAAATGACTCTGCAGATGATGTTCAGCTAATGAATAATACAGATAAGACATTTTTTTAAAACTCTGTTTCCCTCGTCTTAAAATTGGAAGTGCTTCAGGGCGTTTATGTAAGCTGACAAAACACAAGCAATCTAGTCAGGGAGTAAAAAAGGGTTCAAAAATTAAATACCCAGACGTCTAAAATACTGCGTGTGTAGTTGACAATGGACGTAAGAAGGTGTAAAGAAATAAATTATTCTGAAAAATTATCACAAGTGAGGGCTGTGTTTTTTAACATTTGGGTGAAAAGACATACACCTCCACAAGGAAGAATTGCAGTATTAAAAGCTTTATTTAAAGTAAGTCACCTTTAGATTTTGCTCTCAGATCTCCCTGAGGAGTTCATGAAAAAGCTTCAGGAAATGTGTTTGTAAACATGATAGAATCAGTAGAAAGACAACCATAAAAAGCATACAACTGTAGGATTAAATATATTGTATATTCAGAGGCTTTAAACTTATCATAGCTGAGAAAAATTGTAATCATGAACCAGAAATGGAACAATATTTCTAGCTAAATGTATCATTTAACCGAAATATAAAAGTATGGCTGAAATTATGCGTTACAGAAATGTAATGTTATTTTTAAAACACATTTCTATGGCACATACTATTTTCTGTAGAAACGTAAAACCAGTAATTCCAACAGATTTACTGTCAGAACCGATTCTCTATAACGCAAAAAATATGGATGTGAAAATGATGTTCCCACGGCACTGAAAAAAACTTACTCCATACTCGAAAGAACACGGCTTTCAACGATATTTCAACAAAGGATGATGCATTTCCACAATCATGTTAAAAATGAATAGATAAATTGGAAATAAACGTTCCATGTAAAATTGTGTTTCTCAAAACTCATAAAATACAAGAAGTTAAACTGAAACGGTCTCAAATACGTATTGTTCACAGAATCCTAGGAATTAACAGCATTTAAAAGAAACTGGACTCGTAAATAACTTTTTCTGTGACTTCTCTTTCAAAGCATGTCCCCCCAAGCTCCTGAGGATGATCATATCCTTTCATGAGGACATGAAAGGCACCGTCCAGTACGTTGGCTCCTCCCCGGATCCCTTCCCCATCAAAAGCGGAGTCAAAACAGGGGTGTTCCTCGCCCCGACACTTTTCGGCATCCTGTTCTCCATGCTGTTGCGCTACGCCTTCAGTCAATCCGAAGAAGGCGTCTAACTTCACACCGGGAACAACGGCAGCCTGTTCAACCTCGCACGCCTCCGTGCAAAGACGAAAGTGCGAAAAGTCCTCATTCGAGAGATGCTGTTTGCTGTCGATGCCGCCTTGACGGCACACACCGAGGCTGCCCTCCAAGATCTCATTAGCTGTTTCGCTCATGCCTGCAAAATATTTGGCCTCACGATCAGCCTAAAGAAGACCAACGTCCTGGGTCAAGATGTCAGCTCGACTCCCCGCATTTCCATCGGTGACTGCACTCTCGACGTGGTGGAAGACTTCACATACCTTGGTTCCATCATCTCCAGCAATCTCAACCTGGACACCGAGCTGAACTCAAGGATCGGCAAGGCATCAGCAGCAATGGCCCGCCTGTCAAAGACATTGTGGGAAAACTGTGCTGACCATCAAGACAAAGACTAAAGTGTACCAAGCCTGCGTGCTGAGCACACTGTTGTATGGATGCGAGACCTGGACTCTATATTCCCGTCAAGAACGCAGGCTCAACACCTTTCACCTACGCTGCCTCATAAGGATTCTTGGTATTTCATGGCAGGATCACGTCCCCAACAAGGACGTCCTAGCACGTGCAGGAACTCTCAGCATGTTTGCCCTGCTCACAAAGAGACGCATGCGCTGGCTTGCCATGTTACCCGCATGCAAGATGGCAGAGTACCCAAAGACATTTTGTATGGCGAGCTTGCTACTGGCTCCAGACCCATGGGAAGGCCCATACTCCGCTACAAAGATGCGTGCAAGCGGGACCTCAGGGCGGGTGGTATTGCACCAGCGGGCTTCGAAGTGGTAGCAGCAGACCGCAGTAGCTGGAAGCTTGCCATCAATTCAGCCATCAAGACTTCGAGCAGAGGAGAGAGGAGCAGTGGGAAGTAAGAAGAGCACGCAGACGCCGGAGAGCAGGTTCAGCGCCTTCGGACGACACCGTCTTCACGTGCAGCAACTGCAACAGGATCTGCCGTTCGAGGATCGGGCTCTACAGCCACAGCCCGCGCTGCAGTTCCACCGCAATCTCCATTGTCTCCAGAGACAGATGGATGCCAGTATTCTAATGTATTCTTAACATTATACACATATTTGTGAAGCTTTCATTTAAAGCTGTTAAGTGATGTGCATGACTTGAAATTGGTGTGCAATGTGTTCCACAGATACTTTCCAGAAAATGGCATACATGCTTTTCAGTGTCAGTTTCAGTTTCAGTTTCTCAAGATGCCTTCTCCGTGCTCAACATGAATTCCATATGCACTAATGTCACAGGTGCCATGTAATAGAGAAGATCCAGAATGATCACAACACAAGCCTTAAGCCTGCACATGAACCCACGAGCTGGCCAGGTCCTGAGGTCCTACCTAGATATTTCCATAACCTTGGGGTCTTAGGGGAGTGAGGTAGCAGAGACCTCAACTTTTCCCGGGGCCAGCACACGAGGGCGGCGCCCATCCCGTCTCCCTTGCTTTAAATTATATTCATATTCACATCTTTTTTACCAAGACTTCAGAAGGGCATGAAGGCTTATGGTCTTCAAGGGGTGGGACCTAGGAAATCAACCTCTCTCTCCAATTGTTTTAAATCAAGGCCGCAGGGCAATGCCCTGCTCTTCACGATTTTCAACCGCCGTGGGATCCTTAGCGTGCGCAGCCAGAAGGCACATGGGTTCAACTCGTTTTTAGTCCCCTTCCGAAGAAATAGACGTTCTGTTCGATTTTCCGGTCAAACTGAGGAGAAGAATCGAGGCCTCTACGTGGAACGAATCCTGGAACCTCAAGTTTCGTTACTGGCAGGCGAACGTCTGAACCATTCTGCCATTCTTCTCTCTGTACATGCTTCGAATGTGTCTTATCTTGGTCTTGGAAGATAAAGGCTTGTATACATAAATGTAGTTGTGTAGTTGTGTTAAATATTCTGGAACAGATATACGCAAAGTGTTGTACATTTGTGTGCATTTGTTGTACTTAAGTTGGTTTCTGAGCGTGACATTTCCGCTTTTTTAAAAATGTTTGGTCTTTGGTTAGGGAGCTGTCACTTACTAAAAAAAAATATTCACTGTAAAATAAACTTACAAAGGAGTCATATGCATCACAGGTCATGACACAAATATCAGAGTGAACAATTCCAAATACTCCAAACATAGGAATGATATGTTTTATTCTGAAAGATTTTTGTATACACATGCCTTGTCTGTATTTTTGCCCCATTATCTGCCTGCCTTCAGTGGCGTTGATTTCATGCTGCTCTTTCTCGCTCTTCTATGTATCACCAACCATAAATCCATTCAGTCGAGGTCCCTCCCAAGTCCATGCAAGCCAGCGAAATCAAGCCACTCACCAGAAAAGACTCTGCACAGTTGCCAGATCACTTAGGCGGAGTTTATCAGTGCTCGTTCTGATCCAACGTAGTTAGGACACTGATATTAAAAAAGTCTGTTGACGAATAGCCGACAAGATCGCTCTTACTGCTCACGTTTAGGCATTTGAAATATGAATAAAAAACTAAACAATGAAGAACATGAAATATCAAACCAAGACTTAGAAAAGTGTCCATTAGCCCCCCCCCCCCCCCCCAAAAAAAACCCAACAAACAAACAAAAAAACAGACATGCATCATCATTGTGGGATTTTTCAACCTCGACTATCTCTTCCACTTTACAGATGCGTCAATAAGTGTTGCTCAAAATTTCTGACTAACACTGCACGTGAGCAGTAAGAGCGATCTTGTCGGCTATTTATCAACCGACTTGTTTAAAATCAGAGTAGTAAGACGTTCAAACTATATGTCAAACATTTTGAGCCATTTTAAGATACCGTTACGAAAAGCTGGTTATAGTTGAAAACAGATCTATACTCTGGGTCAAAGCTTACCCCGAGTGGGTTTTCAGACAATTATTTTTATATGCTCCAAATTCCCTGCGCCCCTTCCCCTTCCCCCTCCCCCTTTACTTTTAAAAAGGTTAAGGAGATTACTCTGCGGTGCCTACGCTCGCGTATGCACACAAAAAAAACATACAAAACCCCTTGTCAACTGTTTCATGAATGCATCCTCACTTAATTTGACTCCAAGGTTGGACTGCGATTTTCGAAAATGCATTAATTCAGAAAAGAAACAAATCAAAACACAACAAAACAAACAAACACACGAAATAGCACTGTCTAGGTCAACATTTGAGAAAGGTCTCAGTTCTGTGGAAATAATGTTTGCAATTTTTCGATACTTCCCATTAGTATGTAGGCTACATTTCATTCTCACTATTGTTGTATATCTGATTGCTCGAGACGAAGGCTTATTCGTGTTATCAAGACCTTTGAAAAGTATAAAATCGGGAATCGTTGAAATGAAAATCCTTCCGATTATTCCATTGATTTGTAACAGTCATTGGACGCACAAAAGCATTTGAAATCATTACTCTAGGAACGTGGACGTCATTTAAAAAACATTATAATATCATTTGTGTGAATGGTAAAGTCGTGACAAAACGGATTTGAATACATACATTTTCACATCTTTGGCAATGCAGACACAGAGAGAGGGAGAGAGACAGACAGACAGACAGACAGAGGCAGAGACAGAGACAGAGACAGAGAGAGAAGCTTCATTGCGACACCAAACCAAACTACATGCTTATCTCGAGACAGTTTCAGTTTCAGTTTCTTAATATGGCGTTTCCGCGCTAAGAAAATATTCTATATGCCACAGATGCCTTGTGATAGAGGAGATCCAAAATGATAATAGCGTGAGCCATATGCCTCTGCGTAAGCCCTACGCGGCGCTGGCATGGTCACATGGTCACATGGTCCTGCCTTGCGTTTGGGTTTTATGTCATTGTATTAGCCCGCCATTGGAACACCCAGGATATATCGTAGTTAAATATATGTGAAAATCGATTCTACCACGAAACAGATAGATCTCACAAATGTAGACTACGTGCTTCAACAATCAATTATCAAATGTCTTCTTGTGCCAGAAATCTTTACACATGTGTTCATGCTCGTAATAATTGTCAACTTACCTATTGCAGCGCTGTCAGGTCGGTATCATATCCTTTGCTGTTATTTCTTTTAACATTATACCACTTTGTAGCTGAACACTTTCCCTGAAGCCAGAACCGCGAACAGTGTTCTACCTGTTTTCAAACACTAATAAACAGCATTCCCAGTCGCGTTGAGCTCAACGTAATACCCCCTTCACTTCTGGTCATACGTAATTAATGGGTGCAGGTAAGAAACTCTAAGCTGCCTGACAGAAGACACTGTATGATGTGTTTGGGATCAACAACGATCTGATTTGCACTATGTGAGGGGGCGGAGTGGGGTGTTTGTGTGTGCGTGCGCATACGTGCGTGTGCGTATGCTTGTGTGTGTGTGTGTGTGTGTGTCCGTGTGTGTGTGTACAACATGGCAAAAGACAACTGCAACAAAACATTTCTAAAACCTGCACCAGGGCATTGGTCAATACTGAGTATAGATTATAGACATAAAATACCTTTTGCTATGTTGAAAATCCCCATAGTAAAAACAATGTACATTTTAACTTCGAACTGATTTTGATGTCTGCATACAAAAACGTTTTGCTCTGAGCACCATACAGTTTTCAAACGTCAAAAAAAATCACTTTCTTGCCAACCTAAAATATTTTTTCTCGGATACGAGCATATGCACGTTGTTTTGCCCACACTATGCAAGTGGTACGTTGCCGAATAATCTCCTTTTTCCGTTATCGGTGGGTGTGCATGCTGGGTGTTTTCATGTATCTATAAGTCATCTGACATTAACACGAATTACAGAACCTTCAATGTGCAAATTTGATGTTTTCTCTGTATGTGTATACACAACTATTAATGCCATATACATCCTAAAAACTATCATAGAGAGGTCAATTGAGATGAAAAAGGATTTGTATTTATGCTTTGTTGACTATACCAAGGCTTTCGATTGGGTACGACATGCAGAATTGATCAACCAACTGGGGAGACTCAATGTTGATGGAAAAGATCTACGAATAATCAGGAATATGTACTGGGAACAAACAGCTGCAATGAGAATAGAAAACAATATAAGCTCTTTCCAAAACATCAAAAGAGGAGTCAGACAGGGTTGTGTTTTGTCGCCAGATCTGTTTTCACTTTAATGTGGCTTTCTTTGATCGAAAGCGCGTGCGTTGCTGATTCTGTTGGTATGCGGCAAGACCGGGTTCATTTTAGGGAACAAGGGAGGGCAGGCATGGAAAATTTGGGTAATTTTCCGATTGTTTTAGTCAAATTGCTAGGGGTAGATGGCTTGAAATGCATTTTTTTGTATCAAAGAGGTAAAACATTACAATAAAACTTTGCATATGTGCACATTAAAGGTTTTACTGCAAGATAATGCCAAAAGCTGAAAACTGATGCTTACACCCCTTCTGTCATATTTTGGACCGTAGCCGAAAACGGGGTTTGGCACAAGACGACTCATTTCGTGCTGGAGCGTCACATATAGCGAAAACATCATGAGAAACCTAGAAGACCCTGGATTAAAGGTTGGAGGGAAAATGATAAACATTCGGTACGCAGATGACACCGTGCTAATTGCAGAAAATGAAAGGGACCTACAAAACCTTGTGAATATACTAGAAATAGAAAGCAAAGGTAAGGGTTGGAACTAAACAGCAGGAAGACTGAAGTCATGGTGATCAGTAAAAAACATGAAATCCCGTCATGCAAAATAACAGCAAATGGCACAATCTTGACACAGGTTAATAAGTTCAAATACCTGAGAACGGTCATTTCATCAGACGGCAGATGCACATCGGAAATAGCTGGCAGAATCGGCCAAGCCAAAACAGCATTCAAGAAGATGACAAGCATTCTTACCAACAAATGCCTATCAATTAACATCAGAAAGAGAGTCCTTGAATGTTATATAGAACCAATACTGTTGTACGGATGTGAGGCGTGGACAGTCAGCAAGCAAAGCCCGAGCAAGATTGAGAGGCAGCCGAGATGTGGTTTCTCAGAAGAATGTTGAGAGTTCCATGGACAGCAAAGAAAACAAACGAGACAGTCTTGATGGAGGCAGACACAAGTAGATCACTCATAAGGAAGATTAGGAAAAGACAAGCAACATTTATAGGCCATTTTATGAGGAAGGGGGATTTGGAGCACCTGGTCACAACGGGAAAGCTGGAGGGAAAGAGAGCTTCAGGTAGACCCTGGACGGACTTGCAGAGTGGCTGGGGATGGGAAGGGTGGGGGAGATGCTGGGGGCAACGAGAGATAGAGATGGTTGGAAGTTCATGGTCGCCAACGCCATGCGGCAGGGCACCTGATGATGATGATGTATACACTCGAAGGAAACTTAGGCACATACGCTGATTTAAGCGCGAGGTACACAGACAGGAAGAAATACCAGACCTTCCGACTGGGAGTTCGAAGTCTTATCCAACTGACTACCATGCCTCTGCCACTTAACAGTTTTTCTTCAATTAATTTGGGAGCAAACACACGCAGACAGGAAACAGCCACCACTGTAACTGTGTAGATCGAACTTCCAATTTTTCACGTTAAAACACTGAGAACTTGGCCACATGCGAAACAGTGAAACACTGAAAGCCACCTAAGGCCACACGCACATTACCTACCCGCATGCTTGGACAAGTGCTTAACATATTTCACCATATATCAAACATTAATAGATCACACACACACACACACACACACACACACACACACACACACACACAACACACACACACACACACACACACACACACACACACACACACACACACACACTGAAAGCTCCCACACCTTTCCCCCGACCTTTGATTAATTAAGTCTTAGCTGTTACCCTGAGACGGTTGAGTGTCAATGAATCTATACAAGCTTAACTTGATACACACACTCGCTCCCCTCTGAGACCGCTGAGAGACTACAGTGGCCTGCCTGCTTACTCATGCAGACCGAGTCGAACTGAACTATTGATCTCCAAGACAAGACCTTGCTTGATTGATTCCTGCTGCTTCTCTCATTTCGTGCCGCCTTAATAACGAAACACTTTTACGAGGCTGGCCGTGTGCTGAGGTAGGCTGAGGGTATGGGGGAGGGACGTAGCTGGGGGTGGGGTTTAGTGGGAGAAAAGCGTTCGGCACTGTACCGTGCCGGTACAGTTCACACACACACACATACACACACACACACACACACACACTTACACGCACATATATATATGTATATATATGTATACATATATAAATACATATATATGTGTATATATATATATACAACACAACACACACACACATAAATATATATATATATATATATACATATATATATATATACATGTGTGTGATAAGAATAATAATAAGCACGAGGTACATACGCTGATTTAAGCACGAGGCACAAACGCTGATTTAAGCACGAGGTACATATGCTGATTAAAGCGCGAGGTACACAGACGGGAATAAATGTGTATCCCAGTACTTCAGCCTGCGTGGCCTTTCTCAGGGGCCTGTTCTTCAGGACAACAATGCAAGAATCACAAAACATTTTCCGAACAAAAAATAGTCCAAAGCAATGCAATGGTGTTTTTTATTTGTTTGTTTGTTTGTTTTTCAAATCCACGAGATCTTTGTCCCAACTCCCTTTCCCCACCCAAATCTTAATGTCGATCACCAAACCATAATCACTCCCCCACACCATCCTCCATTGTTGTCCCGTCTCCCGTGCTCTTCACTACACAAACTGGCATACGCACACGCTTTAACCACAATACACACATAAATATACAAACACATTTAAACTCCCACCAGACCCTTCCTTCTCCCCGACAACCTTTCTTGCACTCTCTTCTCCATACTAACAACGCTTTGGTCGGCCTCAACATAGAACAACTAAGAACACATACCACCGTTAAACAACAAAAACTTGCACTGCTTTTGACCCATTTAATATTCACTACGCTTCCAGTGATCAACACCTGACCGTACCACGGGCGAAAAATATCACAGACACCCAATCACATACGACCAGAAACATTCCACCTGATAAACATACCCGCGGTGAGGCATACCATTACATGCGAAGGGTAGACAAAACAAATTTTGTGTGCCAGTACAACAACTAGGCCCTCTCGTGGGAAAACACACACACACACACAAAATTATCAAATGTAGAAAGATTAATGAAGCTTCAATAGGCCTACGCACTGTTTCATTGATGCAAACGAAAATGCGCTTTATTGTGTGTTTGTGTGTGTGTGTGTATGTGCTTTGCTTGCTGACTGTCCATGCCTGATACGCCTCATGCTTCCTGCTGTTTAGTTCCAACCCCTTACCTTTGCTTTCTATTTCTAGTATATTCACAAGGTTTTATAGGTCCCTTTCATTTTCTGCAATTAGCACGGTGTCATCTGTGTATCGAATGTTGCTTATCATTTTTCCTCCAACCTTTAATCCAGGGTCTTCTTCTAGGTTTCTTATGATGTTTTCGCTGTAAAGTGAAAACAGATCTGGTGACAAAACACAACCCTGTCTGACTCCTCTTTTGATGTTTTGGAAAGAGCTTATATTGTTTTCTATTCTCATTGCAGCTGTTTGTTCCCAGTACATATTCCTGATTATTCGTAGATCTTTCCATCACATTGAGTCTCTCCAGTTGGTTGATCAATTCTTCATATCGTACCCGATCGAAAGCCTTGGTATAGTCAACAAAGCATAAATACAAATCTTTATTCTTTTCAATTGACCTCTCTGTGATAGTTCTTAGGATGTATATGGCATTAATAGTTCCCTTCCCTTCCACAAATCCACACTGTTCTTCTGCTATTTCTCTTTTGATCCTATTCTTTGTCCTCATCATGATTATTCTTAACAGGATTTTTGTTACATGACTCATCAAACTGATTGTGCGATGGAGTTCGCATACTATATAGCCCCTGTCTTCTTTGGAGGTGCAATAAAAATTGATTTTGACATATCTTTGGGGATTTTTCCAGTGTCGTAAATTTCATTTAGGAGGACTGTTATTTTTTCTATACCGAATTCCTCCAGGGCTTCAATCATATCTGTAGTAATGTTGTCTGGTCCTGGGGCTTTTCCTGGTTTCATCTTTTTCAGTGCTGCTCTAACTTCATCTTTCATTATGGGTGGTCCTTCAAAGTTTTTTTTATAATGTGTTCTTCGTTTCTGTCATCCTGAAAAAGGTCTTTAATGTACTCTCCCCATCTGTCCAGTATTTTGTCTTTTTCCATGATAAGCGTGCCATCTTTCGATTTTAAGCAACCAGTTGATGTGCATGTATTTTTCCTGTGGACAATTTCTTCAATTCGTCTGTACATACCGTGAGGATCCATTTTGTGTCGGTCTTCTATCTCTTTGCATTTTGTGTTCAGCCAAGCTTCATTAGCTTCATTGCACCTATACCTGATTTCTTTGTTTATCTTCCTGTATATCTCTTCGTTTCTCTTTGCCCTCCTCCTTTCCTCCATCAAGCCCAAAATTTCATTAGTCATCCAGCTCTTTTTTGCTTCTCTATCTGCCTCGGGGATTTCTTCACAAGCTTCATTTATCGAATTTCTCAACTTTGTCCATTGTTCTTCACTGTCACCAACGTCTTCCAGAGCACTGAATTTGTTTTGAACATGTACATTACATTTTTTACGTATCATTTCATCTGTCTTTAAGAGTCCAAGGTTTAGTTTGATGTTGCTTTTGGTCTGTTTCCTTTTCCTCAATTTCAGCCTAAACCTTCCCACTACAGGATTGTGGTCACTGTTGCAGTCTGCGCCTGGTAGTGTTTTTGCTGACAGTAAAGAATTTCTAAATCTTTTGTTGATCAGGATGTAGTCAATCTGATCTTTGGTATTATCTCCTGGACTCATCCTTGGTACCGGCAACCAAAATTTCAAATCAGAAATAGAGTTTTAAAACCATACAACATCGAAAGAGCATATCAAGACAAAGAAAACAAAAATCAAGTGTCTAGCTTTATTGGTTCCTGAGATATGATTTTTTACATATTTAATTTTGCGTCGAGAAATGCATGCATTGATTTTTTCCAAAATTGGAGACTCACAGAACATTTTCTAATGAACATAAAACTGTCAAAATGCATTTTCCAAATCTATGTGTAACAGACAGTTAAAACCACCAGAAATAGTACCATCTGTAGGAATGAGAAATGAGTAATAACATGTCAAACATGGCAAAAATCCAAATCTGAGTATCGCGGAATTGCTAGAATGTCCATTTTCAACATGCCCCTGTACTAACATAAACCAAGAGATATGCTTCAAATTTATTTTCTGTAGAGTATATATCATATTTTATTGTGTCAAGTTTTTCTGAGTTGTTCAGTTCATTGGTTCCTGAGAAATACACCACCAAACTAGCTAAAATCGCTAATTTTCATGGCGGAAAAATGGGTTGGTTTAAGGGTAACGTCATTTAAACACCAATATCTCAGAAACTACTTAACCCTTTGCCACCTGCACCCTATCTACCAACTGCAAAAACTTAACCCTTTGACTCCCTCACCCTATCCACTTCCTGCAGGAAGCTGGTGGATAGGGTGAGAGAGTCAAAGGGTTAAGTTTTTGCTCTTCCAGCATGGTTGACAAAGAAGGATGATGTTGGACAGGCTGCAGGAGTCAAAGGGTTAAGGGGTTGTCATGAAATTTTGTGTACTTATTCTCTATGTTCACAGCAATACATACAAATATTTAATATGTTCCAAAATGTATATTGGCTTACATCAGGGGATTTTTCATCACTGTCCACGATAAAAAATAGCAAATGACAAGTCTGCACACAATCATTTACATTTTTTTTTTCATTTACCTCATTTTACACCACAAGATATATATTTGTTTTCACTACTGTACTTTAAAATAATAAAAAAAAAATGGCTGTGTAACACTGTTCTACTAGTCTTACTGTCATAGAAATCCACATAAAAATGTTAATAATAAACAAAACCTGTTTTCTACCAAAACACTGTCACTATCAAGCAATCATGATCAGGGGGAAGGGGAGGGAGACTTGCACATCAGCAGAACTTGGCCTTGTAGGTGGCATACACTCAAGGAGGAAGCTGCCCATATTCTTCTTTTCAAGTGCATCTGCAAGCTTAAAAGCAAGAAATGATAAGCGTTCCTATTCAGCGATACTCAAAGCTTCCCTCACAGCTGCATGCACTTTGGACTTGATATTCTTCTCTTCTCAATAACAGTCGGAGTAAGGGCTGCCATCTCTTCCCATGTCTTGTCTCAATCTTCCCACAAGCTGGAGAAGAAGTTTGTTGGTTGTAGGACATTTGGTCAAGGTTTTCCGCCTGCCTCTCCCCTCTGACCTCATGGTGTTGTAGTCATTATCAACTGAAAATACGAAAGATTTAGATTTTAAGTGTATGTTTTTTGTCTTTTTTACTCTACCATTAATTAAAAAGAAGTTTGTGTGTGTGTGTGTGTGTGTGTGTGTGTGTGTGTGTGTGTGTGCGGTGTGTGTGTGTGTTTGTGTGTGTGTGTGTGTGTGTGTGGTGAGAGAGAGGGGGAGCAGGGGCATTTTCATAATATATGTATTTTATACATACTTAACATGACACGCAGGTGCATGCTGCACAGGTACTTGCTGCAAGCACCCCCAATTTTTTTTCAATCACAATAATGTGACAGTACGCACTCAAAAAATTAAGAAATTCTGTGTGGATATGGGGGTTTAGAGTGGGGTACAGGACTGGAGGTAGACAAATATTGTCATGCACACATACATGATACAATATAGGCATAGGCCTGTAACTTATTATCATTCAGTCTCTCTCTCTCTCTCTCTCTCTCTCACACACACACACACACACACACATTTTCATTTTTAATTTAAAACCCTTTCACTGCCACTCGTTTTTTTTAGCTCTGCGCTAACTGTTTGCCAAGCCATATTATATCGCGGAGGGTAATAATTAAAAAAAAATTCTGACACAAAAACTACTCAATAAAAGTCCATAAAACTAATACTTTTCTGAAAGGTAATTGAATCCTCTATACACTGATCATAATTACACATCCATTCAACAAGACAGATGAAAGTTTATGTCCAATGAAACAAGATTTATTTTTTTTACACTATTCTAGACATGATGTCATATAAACATAAAACAAAGTGAAAAACAGTGAATAATAAAACTGAATTATTATCAGAAAGCAAAAGAATTATAATGAAAAATGTATTTCCTTACCTTCTGTCCAAGAAGAGTTTTCACAATCACCATATCTACACACGCTTACTTTGGGACTCGAAAGAATTTTCCGTGTCACTGGTTTTTTTTCCTTCCTTTTTTTTTTTATACAAATTTTGCAATAGTACATCACACAACACACACACAGAGATGAAAAATACATACACATGGGTGAAAGTGAAAAAATCTCCCAATCCTGAAACCTTAAATTTCCATGTCCTCTAAATGTTCCCATTCCTGAAAACCTGCGTCCATTCCTGAAGCAATGGAAACACTTCGAAACAATCGCCATCTTCTTCTTCTTCTAGCCAGAGCCATCGCCACTTGTTTTTTACTGATTTGTCTATTGCAGAAACATCTGCATTAACAGGCACGTCCTTCATTGTTGCTATCGCATGTGTTAGGCCCAAATTTGCTGTCGATACAAATCTTCGCTCGCAAACTTTTTTTTCCCCCGGTTTAGACTCGGAATGCGCATGAGCAAGAATGAAAAGGAAGGGAAGTAACTTTAAACCCTTTCTGTGTTGCCAAGCACCAGTGAAGAATCGCCGTTCGATACAAACGAAGACTAATGGAAAAATAATATAGATAATTGAATTATGCAGATAAGCCGAGCTGACAGTGTGAAAGACTCTCTCTCTCTCTCTCTCTCTCTCTCGTTTTTTTTTTTTTTTTTTTTTTTGCATTGGCATTTTCCTGAAGTCAAGTTTGCCATTCCGGAAAAGAACTTTTGTCAATCGGTTCATTCCGGAATTCCGGAACACTCCGGAACTACTTTCACCCATGCATACACATACTGTGTCTACATAGATCTATGTACAGGGTATCAGTCAGCAACTAGTAGTTTTTCTTGGTGTGGTACGCCACGAAGCAAGGTTGCACACAAAGAGATGGGTTTGAAGGACACTGTCCACACACAAAGTTGGTTTCTTTCCTGATGCCCCTCTTGCTGTACACCTTGCACCTCCTGCCAGAGGAAAGCTTTCTGACAGTCTTCTCCAGGGTGGTAGGGAAGTTTGTCTAGTATCTCATTGAGGAAGAGCCGGTAGTAGTCCACAGGCCTGTCCCCATCAGGCTGAATCTTCAGGCCAGGTTCCCCTGTGAACTGTGGAATATCTGGCTGGGTGTTGTTGGGTGGCACAAGGGTCTCCTCTCCCTCTCTGCTGAGTAGCTCCCTGTCCCCTGCCTCTGGTCCCATGGCCTCTGGTACCACCTGTGAATATAAAAAAATCCTGTTCACATCCTTGTGCATGGAAACAACACACACACACACACACACACAACTACACTGACACATGCACCATTGCAACACTAGTTCTCACTCAGTCTTGTTTCAAGCACACACACATACACACACACACACACACACACACACAACTACATGCAACCATATACACACAACTCACACACAGACACACGCACACACACAGCTACACACACATACAGACACACACACAGCTACAAACACAAACACACACACACACACATAAGTACAGTGTTGACACAAACACACTCAGTCAGTCAGTGCCACGCCCACACACTCATTCAGCAAAGTCTTCTCTTTTGCAGTCACTGCTCCGTGATAACACTCCATTTATCAACACACTGACACAAGACAATAACAATGGGTCTTACCTACGCTTCTGCCAACGCCTGACCGTCTGTGACTGACGCAAGCTCGCTTGACCACGAGCAGGCTGCTCCACCGTGTCAGTTCCGGTGTTAGCTGTGTAGCAGACGATGCTTGTACTAGGTGTCCAGTTTCACTCCCTCCCCTCCCCCTCTCTGAGCCATTGTTCCTTGCCTGGCCTTCACCCTCTTCAAAATCTGGGTCAGTTACAGCCTCCAAACTCGGCTCTCTCTCCTCTTGCTGGTCTATTCTCGTAACTGCGATGTCAACACGCCCCCTCCGCTCCACTGGACTGCTGTTTCGATATTTTCCTCCTCATTTGACGTAGCAGTTTCGTCATAACAACTGAATTCGTCGTCCTCTATCAATTGTAGAACTTTCTCATCATCAGTGGTAACAAAATCACTGTAATCTTTTGCTGTTCGCTTTCATTTCACGCCACTTCGGCCAGGTTGAGTTTCGTCATCCGCCATGTTGATCAGTGGGTTCGAAAGTTGCAGGGGGTGGTTTGGGAAAGAGCCCAGACTGACTCCTTGAAATCTCATTGGATCCTTCTACTTATACATATTCATTGCAGACACACTAAACGTTGTGATTGGAGTGAATTGGGAACCTCTGGTCTTACTGTGGAGATAGGAAAATTCCACTACTGACGCGAACGGAAATAGCCGTTCTACGGCACTTTTTAGACCATAGGTGCAGAACGGAAATTGCCGTCCCATGGCAGTCTAAGGGTGCAATTAGGCTACTAGTTACATTAACAAATACACATACACACTTTATTATCATTCAGACAACAATAAAGATTTAATTAAGCCTTTCATCTCTCCTCTCTCTTGTATGAACACGATTTCTAATCTGCAGATTGATTTAATTAACACTGTTCTTTGTAACTCTGAAGTAGATCAAATAAATACATGTCTGCGTTACACACACACACACACACACACACACACACGCACAAACACAAAAGTGCTGGGAGGGGCAATCTGATAATGATACTAATAAACTGGTAAAAGAATAAAATGCTTTTGTTAAGTACTGCACATTGCGCAATATAATCAAGTTGGTTTCAGTGACGTATACAGCTAGATCCAGATCCAGATCCAGAAAACATCAACAGTTCTTCTGCCTAAATCATGCTGATATTACATGATCTGCACAAGCACATTTAGGCTAATAAATTCTCGAGCTTGAAATGTGTCGCTGATACACTGAAAGACCTTGCTATGTTCGATCATGTCACTGATTCAAACTTCGAAGTTACAATCCTTTCTTTAATCAAATTCAGATCTAAAGCACAGATTAATGATCGAAACAGCCAAAAATACTTACCGATATAGATCTATTCTTCCTACATCGAAATGGCAGATGACAGCAAATTTGTTCGCGGCACAGCAGACGCCATTGTCGTTAAACGTGTGAGGGTTTTCCTCGGATCAACTGATCAGGGTCCTTATTTTAAACGGGTCTCGCGTAATGGCCACGTCACTGATCGAGCTAATTTGCATAGAAATGTAAACCGCGAATCTTCAACTTTTCTGGCGATCAAAAACATATAACTCAATTTTAGATTTTACATGAAAAATTTTACCGAGAAAATTTGGATAATTTTCAACACGGAATTTGACTGATTTATACTGGATAACTTAGTCCAAACGAAAGATTAGCTTCTGCTCTTTTGGAAGAACTCAAAACTGGGTTAATGTATGCAGTGGCCGTGACGCGCCAAGCGATTTGCCAAGTGATGCGAAATTCGAGATCGCAGACAGTGACGCGCGGACTTCACCACGGCGGCGTGACACGGCTTCCAGTGTGCAACTTTCAACTTAATTCTCTCCTTATGATGCCTACTCCTCTTTCATGTGAATTTACTACCAGAGTATATCACTGTGTATTCTTCTGATGTTATCATGCCTGCCCCCTTCCGTCTCACTTCCCCTAGTCCTAAAATACTGATGTTAAGCCTTTCCATCTCCATTTTGATGTTGTCTAATTTTCCCTTCTGCAACAGTGTTCTGATGTTCCATGTTGCTGTTTTGGTGTTTCTAAGTTTGAGTTTGGGTTTATTTTGGTCGCAGTAGCTGGCTGACGGTCTGGTGTCACCTGTGTCGCATCACAGTCCCTACCGGACGAAGCTGCTCCACAGGAGCACCTATTAAAGTCGTTAACTTCATTCTTTATCTTTCTTTTGTCCATGGTTGTCCTGGGGAAAACTACAATGGTGGTTTCCCCTTGCCTTCCATCGGTTTTTTTTCAGGGTTAACTCCCTTAGCCTTACTCTCCCGATATGTCCACAAGGCAGTGGAGCTATTTACCCACAGCTTGGGGATCTGGTTCGTGGGCACCAGGGCATATCCACACGCCGGTGGGCCTGCATGCCGCACGTCTGGGGGCCAGACCTCCTCCGAGTCCCACGAGATTTAGAGTCCGTGAGGTGCTCAGTTACCGCCTGTCGCCACGAGAAGGCACAACGTAGGGCTTGCTGATGGAGAGGCTATGTACTGACAGGAAGAGACTTACGCCTTCTGCTCTTCTTTTCGCATAGCTGCAAACAGCAGTGCTAGCCAGCGTTGTAGGCTGTGAAAGTGAGAGGTGACAAGCACGCAGTCACTAGTCACTAGCCGACACACTAGACGCATCACATCCACCTTTGACAAATACAAACACAAATATAGATATATATATATATGTGTGTGTGTGTGTGTGTGTGTGTGTGTGTGTGTGTGTGTGTGTGTGAGGAAGGCCAAGGGCCGAAATATAGAAATAATCCGTCAATGTTCTTGTTGAGTGTCTTCGAAAATACACACGCACGCACATACAATTTATACCTCACCCCTAGCTAGTATCATCAACCAGCGTGACATGAAACATTTTTACGCAGATGACTCACAACTTCAGAGTAGTAGCACCCCTGAAAGTATCACCTGCCTTATCTCAGAAGCATCCAGCCGCTATATTGATATCCAGAACAAGATGACACAAAATAATTTACATTTAAATGGTGATAAAACTGAAGCCATGTTCGACAGCACTGAAAAACAAACTTTATTATTCCAAATACCATCCAGCCAGGTGACATCATCCTTCTCTCTGATTCTGTCAAGAACCTGGGTGTAACCTTGGACAACACTCTTTCCATGCAGAAGTTTCTAACGTAAACCTGCTAATCGTGCTACTATCAGATTCGGCGCATTAGTTTCATGCAAAGAAATCTTTCAAATGAGGCTGCATCTAATCTTATGACATCTCTTATTTTGTCTCGTCTTGATAACTGTACTGTTACGCTCTCCTTCCTGGACCACCAGCTTCTTCTCTCCTCTGTCTGCAGCACATACAAAACTCAGCGGCTCATCTTGTCCTCGGAAAGAAAAAGTTTGATCATGTCAGTCCTCTCTCTGGTTGTCTGTTTTGAACGGAATTGAATATAAGCTGGACACTTTGTGCTACAAATCTATTCACCTGCCTGCCCCATCATACCTTTGTGACAATATATTTATATGCCAACTCGTACCTTGTGCTTATCTTCAGATATTCTTTCCCTTCAGGCGCCTAGATTTAAACTGTCAACTGTCGGCCAGCATTCGTTTACTGTTTTGGGGACCGTTTGTCTGGAATAAATTTCCATTTCCATTCTCCCTTCGTCTATCACCTACCCTTCCTGCTTTTAACCCCAATTTAAAAGCCATCTCTTTTCCCGACAATTAATTCTGCAACTGCCTCTTTCCATCACAGAGAGAGAGAGAGAGAGAGAGAGAGTGTGTGTGGTGTGTGTGTGTGTGTGTGTGTGTGTGTGTGTGTGTGTGTGTGTGTGTGTGTGTGTGTGTGTTTTCGCGTGTTGCATGTCTGGTGCGTGGGTGTGCTTCTGTTTGAATTATCAAGATTTGACGCCATATGAATATTGTTATTATTATTATTATTATTATTATTATTATTATTATTATTATTGATCAAGCTTTACGTTTACATTTCTAAGCGTCATAGACGAATTTTGCTGGAGGAAAAATAATAGTTATCATTTTCACTCGATAAGGAAACACTAAGGAGAAAAGTTAGAAAATGTTACCACGATATCTTTTGTGCCTACATCTGTGTCAGAATGCAATTCTGCAATTGCTTCAACTGCCTTTATTCACACAACTTCTGCAAGCTTTACACGTGCTCAACAACAAAAGAACATAACCCACTGCCTTATAACAGAGCATAAGTGATCATATTCTGGTAGAAATATTATATAAGCCTCTTGCAAACAATTCTATTCTTACTATTGTGTCAAACTTTGCTTGTTCGAATGTTCATAAATATATTACATTATTTAAATACTGCAACATTCAGTTTGATAGCCTAGAAATTTTCTTCTTGAGGACTTACTTAGACTGATGTTTACCAAATCAGGGGCACTGGGTGGAACGTTGAGGAATCGCATATGCTTACGTTTGGAAGTCAGGGTACCAAAGTCAAGGTCACAAGGCCAATAAAGTGCATAAAATCAGCACTTTTTCAGTGATGTATATGAACAGCACTTTTTCAGAAACTTCTCAGAATGTTAGAATTCTGTTTCCACTGTTGTGACAGTATACCATTGTTTCCATCGTTGTAACAGTATACTATTGTTTCCATTGTGATAGTATATCACTGTTGAATTCTGATTCCACTATTGTGACAGTCTACCATTGTCCTGACTTCAGTTTACTGTTATTGCATCATACATTTTTTCAAGGTCTTGGACAGTAGAAAATCTGTATTTTCTTCTGACAAGCTAAAATTTCAAATGGAATTTTCTCAGCCGTCTATTGTTTTATCGTTTCGATCTTTGGCAGAGTCATCGTATGCATATAGACAATCTCAACAATTATTATCGAAACGGTCAAGCCATGTAATGAATGGGCTATTATGTCATTCACGTGGACAGCAAGATCTCTATTAAAGATTAAAATGAATGTGAATACTTTCATAGCGTCAATGATGCCCTGAATCAGACTTGTCAACGCTGAGAATTGAATGACTTTGCAATACCACAATAACTACAATACCACAACATCACCCATCACTCGTCAGCATCATCGACTTCGATGGTAGTCGCACCAGCACTCCTCCATTCTTCTGGTCTTTACTTAAATGAGCTACTTCATAGACATTCAAACCGCTGAAGTTGGTAGGTGGTCTGCCCGGATTTCTTTTGGCCTCAAATTTTCTTTGCAAAATTGTTGTCACGTTGGTATTGCGGGTTGCATGGCCGATGTATCTCATTTTTCTTTCATTGAACGCAGGAAGCGTTGGACATTGAGTTTGTTCAAAATGCTTTCATTTGTTCTTTTATCGGTCCACTTGATTCTAACAAGCCGCCTGTAGAATCACGTCTTTGCTGCCTCGATCTTATTTTCATCTGCCTTTTCGCTAGACCAGGCTCTGCAAAAAGGCAGATGAGAATATGCATTAAAAGCTATATCAGACATTATGGAATTATAATTCGAAGGATCGCTGGTATACATCTGTCTTTCGAAACGTTATCTACTTGGACCATTTTTTTGTTTTGCCATTCCTACGCACCTGCAGCCAACCTGATGCCAAACGTACTGCGTTGCATTCCTTTGGAGTATACCGGCGAGGCCGAGAGGGGGTCTTGACGACTGGGTAACCCAGGACCTCCATATATCTTGCCCAGGCTTGCGCCCTGGAGAGGTCGCTCCAGTGCCGCTGTCTCAGCGGCAGAAACAACACGGGAGGCAGCAGTTACGAGTTATAAGTCTAGAGCATATTGGCGTGAGCTCGGGCGCTACGGGTTTCCTCCGACGGTGGGAGGGATCATAGCGTCCCACTGGTCAGCTATCGCCCGCCTCAAGCTGGGCAGCCCCCAGCCAGTAAGGTGCTGACACGTCACAGTCTGCCTGCTTCAATGGGTGCTTGGAGCTCAGGATAATACCGAAGAGCAGACTGTAAACCCTGCACTAGGCAAAGAAAATAGAAATAAAACAAAGCCGCCAGTGCTGAGACTGGCAACCTGGAACGTCAGGACCAGGTGTACTGGCTTCTCTGACGATCTCCAGCAGGTCGACGATGCAAGAAAGACAGCAGTCATCAGTCGCGAGCTCAAGAGGCTCAATATTGATATCGCTGCACTGCAGGAAACCAGACTTCCATCAAACGGCAGCCTAAAAGAAAAGGACTATACATTCTTCTGGCAGGGGAAGGCCCCGGAGGAGAACCGAGTGCACGGCGTAGGTTTTGCAGTGAGAAACTCTCTACTGTCTTCAATCGAACCGCCCTCAGAAGGCACAGCTCGCATCCTTTCTCTTCGCCTCTCAACCACCTCAGGCCCTGTGCACATCATAAGCGTCTACGCCCCGACACTTTGCTCTTCAGCAGAGGCAAAGGACGAGTTCTACGAGGAGCTTGAGACCGCCATCAAGAAGCTACCCACCTCAGAACACTTGTACCTTCTCGGTGATTTTAATGCTCGGATTGGTTCAGACCATATCTCCTGGCCCCAATGCATCGGCCACTTTGGCGTCGGCAAACTAAACGAAAACGGGCAACGACTCCTTTCATGACCTCTGCATCACGAACACTTTCTTCCTCACAAAACTCAGCCACAGAGTGTCCTGGTGGCATCCCAGATCTCGTCACTGGCACCAGTTGGATCTCGTCATCACTCGAAGACCCTCGCTGAATTGTGTTTTCACTACTCGCAGCTATCATAGCGCTGACTGCGACACTGACCACTCTCTGGCCGCCAGCAAGGTGCGTCTTCAACCCAAGCGAATCCATCGATCGAAGCAGAAAGGACGCCCTCGCATCAATACAGCCATGTCATCAGTCCCTGAACTATGCGAACGCTTTGCAGACGCCATCCAAGAGGCCCTTCGCAACTACCCAAACAGCAGTGCGGAAGAGAGGTGGAAACACATCCGTGATGCCACATACAAGTCTGCTGTTGGCACTTTTGGAAAGAAAGAGCAGAGAAATCCCGACTGGTTTGAAGCCGGAATTGTGGACCTTGAGCCAGCCATCTCATTCAAAAGAACTGCCTTACTCAACTACAAACAAGACCCCTGTGAAAAGACTCTTGCCGCCAACAACTACTGTCAAAGCATCCAACTGTCCGCCGACTGCGGCAACATTCGAGGCATGTACGAGGGTATGAAAAAGGCCTTTGGCCCATGCGCCATCAAGATCGTCCCGCTGAAATCCACCACTGGCGAAATCATCATCGATCGTGCAAAGCAAATGGAGAGATGGGCAGAACACTACCAAGAGCTATACTCGAGGGAGACCATTATTACACACTCAGCAGTGGAAAATACGAGCCTCCTGCCAGTCATGGAAGAGCTCGACGACCCACCCACCACCGAGGAGCTCAGCATGGCCATCGACTCTCTAGCCAGCGGCAAAGCCCCAGGAAACAATGGCATCCCCCCCGAGGTCATCATAGCAGGCAAAGATACCAGCCTCCTCAATCATCTCCACGAACTCTTGCTACAGTGCTGGGAGGAAGGAACTGTGCCTCAGGACATGCGAGATGCCAACATCATCACGTTCTACAAGAACAAAGGCGATCACAGCGATTGTAACAACTATCGCAGAATATCTCTCCTAAGCATTGTAGGGAACACCTTCGCCCGCGTCGTACTGAACAGACTGCAGTCGCTTGCTGAACGCGTTTATCCAGAGGCGCAGTGCGGGTTTAGAGCTGAGAGATCAACGATCAACATGATATTCTCTCTGAGGCAGCTGCAAGAGAAGTGCCGCGAGCAGAGACGCCCTCTGTACATTGCCTTCATAGACCTGACCAAGGCGTTTGATTTGGTCAGCAGGACAGGCCTGTTCACACTACTGCAGAGAATTGGATGTCCCCCCAAGCTCCTGAGGATGATCATATCCTTTCATGAGGACATGAAAGGCACCGTCCAGTACGTTGGCTCCTCCTCTGACCCCTTCCCCATCAAAAGCGGAGTCAAACAGGGATGTGTCCTTGCCCCGACACTTTTCGGCATCCTGTTCTCCCTGCTGCTGCGCTATGCCTTCAGTCAATCCGAAGAAGGCGTCTACCTTCACACCGGGAGCAACGGCAGCCTGTTCAGCCTCGCACGCCTCCGTGCAAAGAAGAAAGTGCGAAAAGTCCTCATTCGAGAGATGCTGTTTGCTGACGATGCCGCCTTGACGGCACACACCGAGGTTGCCCTCCAAGAGCTCATTAACCGTTTCGCTCATGCCTGCAAAGAATTTGGCCTCACGATCAGCCTAAAGAAGACCAACGTCCTGGGTCAAGATGTCACTCGGCTCCTTGCATTTCCATCGGTGACACGGCTGTTTCAGTATCCCCCTTTCTCGCCTTTTAGTTTGGTCGGCCAACATGGCACCAGATGTCAGATATCAAACGTCCGCCTTTGCCCGTAGCTATGTTTCCGCATTCCTTAGTCTAGTGGCAAAGGAAACAGAGGATTAATACTGCGCTGTACAGTGATTAAACCATTTTATCATCAACTTTGGCGTTGTGTAGAACGAAATTGTGCAACTTTGTCAATTCATTTTTTGGAATCCTTATTGTTTATTTATCATTTGACCGAGTGCAGCTATAAATTATTCATTTGGTTATATAATTTCAGTTTGTGCTTCACTTATAGAGTGTGAGTGTCATCATTTCTCACTGTGGGTGTGTGTGTGTGTGTGTGTGTGTGTGTGTGTGTGTGTGTGTGTGTGTGTGTGTGTGTGTGTGTGTGTGTGTGTGTGTGTGTGTGGTGTGTTTTGGTGTATTTCATTTGCCTTTCTATACTGGAATTATTTCATGTGAAACGGGAGACAGTACGTGAGTGAAAATATTTTTAAGTTGTTGTTTTCCTGTTGTTGTCTCTTTTGTTTTTGTTGCTGTTTTGTTTAATTTCTTTTGTCACTTTTGTTTTCGTTGTGTTTTTGTTTTGTTTTGTTTGTTTTGTTTGCTTTTTTTGTTTGTTTTTTGTGTATGTTTTTGTTTTGTTTGCTTTTTTGTTTGATTTTTGTGTGTGTATGTATGTATGTGTGTGTGTGTGTGTGTGTGAGAGAGAGAGACACAGAGAGAGTGTGTGTGTGTGTGTGTGTGTGTGTGTGTGTTGTGTTGTGTTGTGTTGTGTGTGTGTGTGTGTGTGTGATGTGTGTGTGTGTGTGTGTGTGTGTGTGTGTGTGTGTGTGTGTGTGTGTGTGTGTGTGTGTGTGTGTGTGTGTGTGTGTGTGTGTGTGTGACTCAGTTTCGTCGTTTTATTTAGATTTTTTTTATAATGAAACTGTTGTTTTTTTGTTGCTGTTATTCGTTGTTGTTGTTGTTGTTGTTGTTAGTGTGTGTATTTGCCGTATTTTAGTAGTTGTGCGTGTGTATCTATGACGGAAGTGGTAATAAGAACTGGCAAATGGATGTCTGCTGGTTCTGTATTAAAAGACAGTTAGTGTTGAGGCTACGTAAGCCTGTATAGTCAGCCTCTGCATTGTGTGAAAGAAGGCTACTGTCTTAGTACTGTGAGAGAAATCTGTGCCATATCAAAGTGATGGGATACTTACTAAACAAGCTGAGAGCGATCCTTGCGGACAACCAAATGCTTATTCGGTAAGTTTGGTGTTGTCCACACACATGCAACTAACATCTCTGAAAATATGAATGTTGTAAAAGTGCAGGTGCTTGAACAGTTTGTCATTTAAATTGGATTTTTTTATTTTACACATGTGGTTTTCTTCTGTCAGTCATCTGATCTTTGCAAGCAAAACAGCTGTTATATCTAATTTTTTCTGCATGCCTGATATCAGTTTCTACATGATTCATTCCTGCGTTTGGTTATATTTTTCATATTTCTCTTGGTGAAACTCAGACTTTGTAATTTAATGTTTTTGCAACCTACCCATGTACTTCAACGCTATAAAAAGTTAACTGGCCTTGCTACGTATCACTGACACCTGCGGTCTCGTATCACTGACACCTGCGGTCTCGTATCACTGACACCTGCGGTTCCCTTTTGACAGCTCAGCGCGTTGCACTCACACACTGCTCTGTGCAGAGCGCTCAACTGGCCAGCTGCCACTTGAGAGTCCACATCTGTTTATCGTTTATCTCTCCCCTCCCATCCCCCTTCCCTCCGCCGCTCCTGCTCTCAAACTAAAATCTTGCTCGGAAACAGCCGTGGTGACTGCACTCTCCACGTGGTGGAAGACTTCTCATACCTTGGTTCCACCATCTCCAGCAGTCTCAACCTGGACACCGAGCTGAACTCAAGGATCGGCAAGGCATCTGCAGCAATGGCCCGCCTGTCAAAGAAAGTATGGGAAAACTCCATATTGACCATCAAGACAAAGACTAAAATGTACCAAGCTTGCGTGCTGAGCACACTGTTGTACGGGTACGAGACCTGGACTCTATACTCCCGTCAAGAACGCAGGCTCAACACCTTTCACCTACGCTGCCTCAGAAGGATTCTTGGTATTTCATGGCAGGACCACGTCCCCAACAAGGACGTCTTAGCACGTGCAGGAACTCTCAGCATGTTTGCCCTGCTCACAAAGAGACGCTTGCGCTGGCTTGGCCACGTTACCCGCATGCAAGATGGAAGAATACCCAAAGACATTTTGTACGGAGAGCTTGCTACTGGCTCCAGACCCATGGGAAGGCCCATACTCCACTACAAAGATGTGTGCAAGCGGGACCTCAAGGCGGGTGGCATTGCACCAGCAGGCTTCGAAGTGGTAGCAGCAGACCGCAGCAGCTGGAAACTTGCCATCAATTCGGCCTCAAGACATCCGAGCAGAGGAGAGAGGAGCAGTGGGAAGTAAGAAGAGCACGCAGACGCCAGAGAGCAGGGTCAGCGCCTTCGGACGACACCATCTTCACGTGCAGCAACTGCAACAGGACCTGCCGTTCGAGGATCGGGCTCTACAGCCACAGCCGACGCTGCAGTTCCACCGCAGAATGACTTCCAAGGCGCAATCTCCATTGTCTCCCGAGACAGACGGATGCCAATACATACTCTCATTTTGATGTCTTTAGTACACACACCCATAATGAGCTTAAACTGAGCCTAAATATTCAAAACCACTCGTATTTTCTACTGCAGTCTTATTGAGTTGAATATCTCGATATGCTTGACTTTCTTCTCTTTCTATGTACAATCCCTTTGTCCCTTTGGCATTTATGTTTAGACCTGCCTTCCTGCCCGCTGTGTCTACTCTGTACACAATTTTTATATGCTGGTAATGTTTTCCAACATCAGTGCGGTATCATTACCATATTGTACATCTGTGATGTTTCGACTTCCAATTTTTATTTCCATGTGTTCAATATCTGCTTTCCTGACAACCTATACATATCTCGTCATAACTCCAAAATTTATAAGCCAGATGTAATTATATTTGATTTGTAAGAAGGTAACAAATGATAAAACAGAAGCAATGGTCTTCATTCCAACAAAGCTCCAAAAAGCGTCGTTCCCTTCCGTCTACCATGTCTACCGATGGCATTGACATTCCATTTTCACTACACATTTTCGACACTTAACAAAATGACCATCACCTTTCAACTGATGCCGCTACAAAACTTTTTGTCTATTAATTCTATCTCGATTCGACTATTGCAATGCATTTTTGACTGGACTTAAAAAACGTCTTTTCCACACGCTTCAGAAAGTTCAAAATAATGCTCTTTGGCTCGTTTTCAAATCTTCCAAACATAAGCACATCTCCCCTCTTCTCAAATCATTGAAATGGCTTCCAGTTTAATATAAGATCAATTACAAATTCTCCCTATTGTGCTTTGTCTAACAGTTCAGAACAAACTCCCTGTACACATTAGGCGTTACAGTTCAATCCCTTCACTCAAACCTCTTTGAAAGGCCTGTCTTTTTTACTGTTATCTGTGTTCATGTGAGTGAATGAATGGGTGCGTGTGTGGAGGCCAATGCGTGTGTGTGGAGGGGTGGGGGGAGGGGTATGAAAATTTTTCATTTTTGTTGTTCTTTACCAATGTATTATTTCAGTTCATCGGTTTGAATCGTAGCTAATAAATCTTGAAAAACCCTAGTCGTGGATCAAGTATTATAAATATACATGACTCAGTTTAAGAGCTATAAGTTGAAAACATGGTTTTTGTTTGTTTGTTTGTTTGTTTGTTTGTTTGTTTGTTTCTGTCTGTCTTTCTCTCTTTTCAAGGAAAAGTCAGGTTGTTAGAATAGTCGACATTGTATTATTTCATCTCAACTTGAGGGGAAAATGTATCTGTATGTGTGTCTGTGTCTGTGTGTCTGTGACAAAAATGTAGTTACCAAATGTTTTCAGATGTTTATGGATGCATCTTTACTAAATCTGGGTCAAAGATGTAGACCACTGAGGATTTGCTAATGAATAAGCTTAGAAATCATGGCGCCAAGGCAGAGAACACGGGCCAAAAAAAGTGTCTGTAATTAGCTTTTTTTCATGGTGTGTGAACATCATTACCTTAGGAACATCTCAGAATACTTAAATTCTGTTTTGTGTTGTGACAGTATAGTATTGTCCCCACTTCAAGGCAATTTCTATTTCACCTGTTGCTAATTCAAGGGCACAGTCATCTTGAGAAATACAAAATCTGGATTGCCTTTTGAACAGCAAACATTTCAAATGAAATTTTCTCAGCCATTTATAATTGGGTCATTTTCATTTTGGCAGAGTCACTTTGTGCATATAGGCAATCTCAACCGTTATTACAAAAACGATCAAAGCCATTTAGATAAATCTACTTTTATCTATAGGATTATTGTGCCGCTTGTGTGGACATTAGCAGCACCATTACAGAATAAAGTCTATAATATAAACACTTTTATAACGTTTAGTGATATCTTGAATCAGATTCGCGATTGCCAAAATTTGGATGACTTTGTTTCAATCACTCAGTTACAATTACAAGATTATTGAAATATACATATCTCGTCATAACTTCGCGATTTATAAGCCAACTAGAATTATTTTGGTTTTGTATGGTCGAGTAATGAATTCAAATAAAATATTCAAGTTTCACTATGCTAAAGTTAAACAATTATTTTTTAAATAACATACGTTTGTTATCATCTGTATGACATAAAACGAAAAAGGTCAATATGGCTGTCTTTTTGTTTTATGAACCCAACACATTCCTTTTTCTAACTCTTTGCCTTTTTTTCAATTCAATTTCTTTAAAGTCCATCACATTTTTTAGTGTTTATTGTCAGACCTAGTCTTGTTGATCTTTGTCGTTTCTTCTTATGAAAATGAACTTATACGTGGAAAAACGAGAGAGAGAGAAAGAGACAGACAGACAGACAGATGGATAGATAAATACTGGTTTATGGTTAAAGCAAAAATAAGTAAAATAAATTATCTAGTATCATCCAAACAAAAAAGGTGACTAATTAAATGTAATTAAACATTTTGTCAAATCCAAATGAACTACAATGTGCCACAGACGTTTTTAGTTGTGAAAAGATTCGTACATTGTGTCCATTCTTATTCGAAAATAATATCCATTTGAGGTGCCTAATGTCAAGGGTTGTTTATTCTCGCCCGCCTTTTTCATTCTCCTTTTTTTTTCAAAGTGATATTACGTTTCATCGACAAGATAGGAAGGTGTACCTGTGTCAGTCTATCGGTACGTCTGTATTACCAAATTTCGGTCAAAGTTTTAAACGTATGAGGAGTTGCGAATACGTACGTTTGAAGTCACGGCCAAGCCTACATGTGCAAAAAAAAAAAAAAGGCATAAAATGTGCACTATTTTGTGAATGTGCGTGAATAGTACTGTCTCGGATATTTATCATAATATTTGCATTTTATTTCCACTGTTGTGACAGTCTTATATTGTCCTCACTTAATGTCAGTATTATTTCATTTAATGTTTCTTCAAGGTCAAAGTGACCTTGAGAAGTACAAAATTTGGATTGTCTTCTGAGCTGCAAAAATTTCAGATTATTTGACAAAGACATTGTGCGCATATAGGCCATTTTCACGTCATTATAGAGACGGTCATTCCGTGTAAATAAATCTTTCGTCGTGAGAGTCATTATGTCACCTATGTGAACAGCATCATCACCACTACAGATTAAAATGAACATCGCTTTCATAGGATAGAAAAGTCCATTTGAATTTCTAATTGCTCAGAAGACGATCCAGATCTTACACTTCTCAAGGACAGTGGAACCTTGAGGAAGCATCAAATGAAATAAAACTTGACGTGAAGTGAGAACAATGCTATACTGTGAGAACAGTGGAAATGTAGTTAAAATATTCTGAGAAGTTCCCGAGCAAGCATTTTTCATACACCTTCATGAAAAAAAAAGTTATTTTTAGGCAGGTACTGTTTTGATCTGTGTGACTTTGGCTTTTTGCACCATGACTTCCATTGCATTCGCTAATCCTCAGCAATCCACATCCTTGACCCTGATACAGTAGAAATCCATTCAGAAAATCTTGCTAACATGTTTTTATACACACGCTCTCTCTCTCTCTCTCTCTCTCTCTCTCTCTCTCTCTCTCTCTCTCTCTCTCTCTCTCTCGCACACACACACTTTTTTTTCAATGGAGGCCGCAACAGACAACAACAAAAAAAGACATTAAAGCATGCAAAAAATGACAAAATACACTAAAATGCTAATCTGCTCTTTGATTTAATCCTGCAAGCTTGACAGCACAGCGTATTAAAACGAAACCAATAAAATCGTCCGAATGAATTTTCGGCATTATCTTTTCCGTTCTTTAATAACACACACACACACACACACACACACACACACACACACACACACACACACACACACACACACACACACACACACAAAATCTATGCATCTTACCTCAGGCTCAGAGCCATGTTAGGACAATAATAAGTTGCTGGTTTTTCATTCTACATATAACTTTCCTCGTCAACAGAGCACAAATAAACATATCTGACAGATACATGTACATGTGTGCAGAGACAAAGAGAAACCAACCTCATTCAGTCTACGAACGAATACAAGCAGATCAACTGAGATTGTCTGGTCTACAAAACAATATGAACTCTGTTGACAACCTTCAGTAACTATCAAAGATATCTGTGCTGGAACAGTCGGACATATCAAGTCATTATGATCTAAGCAACAGACCATGCCAAACAGGACTTTATCATGATGGTTCTTACTCTCTCAAGGAGGCACAGTGGAGGCAACGATCAAAAACATGACCTGAAGTGAAGCAGGGTTGAAAACGTGGCCAAAGGCAAGCAGGGTTGGAGGACTTTCAATGTTACCCTGTACTCCAAACAGGAGGACTTTCAATGTTACCCCATACTCCAAACAGAAGGACTTTCAATGTTATCCTGTACTCCAAACAGAAGGACTTACAATCTTACCCTGTACTCCAAACAGGAGGACTTTCAATGTTACCCTGTACTCTAAACAGGAGGACTTACAATGTTACCCTGTACTCCACACAGAGGGACTTACAATGTTACCCTGTACTCCAAACAGGAAGACTTTCAATGTTACCCTGTACTTCAAACAGAAGGACTTGCAATGTTACCCCGTACTCCAAACAGAAGGACTTACAATGTTACCCCGTACTCCAAACAGGAGGACTTTCAATGTTACCCCGTACTCCAAACAGGAGGACTTACAATGTTACCCTGTACTCCAAACAGAAGGACTTACAATGTTACCCTGTGCTCCAAACAGGACTTTCAATGTTACCCCGTACTCCAAACAGGAGGACTTACAATCTTACCCTGTACTCCAAACAGAGGACTTACAATGTTACCCTGTACTCCACACAGAAGGACTTACAATGTTACCCTGTACTCCAAACAGGAGGCCTTTCAATGTTACCCTGTACTCCAAACAGAAGGACTTGCAATGTTACCCTGTACTCCAAACAGAGGACTTACTATGTTACCCTGTACTCCAAACAGGAGGACTTTCAATGTTACCCCGTACTCCAAACAGGAGGACTTACAATCTTACCCTGTACTCCAAACAGGAGGACTTACAATGTTACCCTGTACTCCAAACAGAAGGACTTACAATGTTACCCTGTACTCCAAACAGAAGGACTTACAATTTTACCCTGCACTCCAAACAGGAGGACTTACAATGTTACCCTGCACTCCACACAGAAGGACTTACAATGTTACCCTGTACTCCACACAGAAGGACTTACAATGTTACCCTGTATTCCAAACAGGAGGACTTTCAATGTTACCCCGTACTCCAAACAGGAGGACTTACAATGTTATCCTGTACTCCAAACAGAAGTACTTTCAATGTTACCCCGTAATTCAAACAGGAGGACTTTCAATGTTACCCTGTACTCCAAACAGGAGGACTTTCAATGTTACCCCGTACTCCAAACAGGAGGACTTACAATCTTACCCTGTACTCCAAACAGGAGGACTTTCAATGTTACCCTGTACTCCAAACAGAAGGACTTACAATCTTACCCTGTACTCCAAACAGGAGGACTTACAATGTTACCCTGTACTCCACACAGAAGGACTTACAATGTTACCCTGTACTCCAAACAGGAGGACTTTCAATGTTACCCTGTACTCCAAACAGGAGGACTTTCAATGTTACCCCGTACTCCAAACAGGAGGACTTTCAATGTTACCCTGTACTCCAAACAGGAAGACTTACAATGTTACCCTGTGCTCCAAACAGGGAGTTTCAATGTTACCCCGTACTCCGAACAGGAGGGCTTTCAATGTTACCCTGTACTCCAAACAGGAGGACTTTCAATGTTACCCTGTACTCCGAACAGGAGGACTTTCAATGTTACCCTGTACACCAAACGGAAGGACTTTCAGTGATATCGCGTAGACCAAACAGCGTTACCGCAATAAAGCAAGGCTGTAAATAAATCGGACAACACAAAAAATATAACTTTCATGAACAAACAGACTGAAAAGAGAAATGCTGTTGTCTCTAATATGGAGTTATCTCCGTCTTTATACTAAACATCTACATATATTTCGAAGTGTTTGGTGAATTCCGCGTTTAACCTGAAAGCAAACTAATTGCCATGCCTCTAGGTAAGCATCTTAATGTTGATAGCCATTCGCCATTGTCCACTTGGAAATTTGTGACAAATATAAAAATAACAACTTTTATTCGGCTCCAAGTCTTGATATACAAATCAAATCAAAGCATGCACTGTCATCATTTACCAAAGCTCCTACTTGTAACAACATAACTAAAGAGTACAAAATACACACAAACTGGGAGAGGGAGTACAAAAGGGGAATAGAACGAAAGGGTCGGCACACTGAGGGGAAAAATCACTCGTGGATAAAAAGACATGTCTTCAAGTTAGATCTGAAGGAAAGCAGAGTATGTCACTGTTGAATAGACAGGAGAATCTCATTCGAACTATGTGGACCGGACAGAAAAAGCGCAGCGACCGACTGTGGAACATCTGTATCAAGGAATTTGTAAAGAAGCTGTATCAGAGAGCAGAATGAATAAGGTCGGGCAAGGTGTAAACTCAGTGGCGGTCACAAAGATAAATAGGTGCATATGGTACCACTGATATACTTGTAGCATAATGTATTGGTTTTGTATAAAATTCTTTGAGAAACAGGCAACCGGTGGAGAAAGTGAAGCAAGAGGGTGATATGATCATGTCTCTTTTTACGAAGGGCAATATGAGCCTCAGAATTCTTCTTACCTTGGAGGCATGCGATAGAAGAAGCAGGCAAGCCAGATAACAGAGAATTACACTTATCGTTACAAGTTAAGAGAAGTCACGAGTTTAGATGCTGTTGAAATTAGAAGATAACAACGAACAGAACTGAAACGTCGCACAGTACTACGACTGACAGGTTTGGATGATGAATTTCTGCATGGAGAGTTGCTTCAGTCTTATCTGCATTCAATTGTAGCTTATTCTGTGTCATTCATGTCTGGATCTCAACATGGCAGTCAGAAGCTTGAAAGATTTTCAGGAGACAACTGTTGCAGAGCTGGGAGACATCAGCATAAAAACTATATTTGATTTTGTGCTGATTGATGACATTGGCAAGCGGTGGGCTGTAGTGTATGAAGAGGACTGGCCCAAGTACAAAGACTTGGGAGACCCCATATGCAACCTATAACTCCGGGGCATAAAGCACACGCAAACTGGAAGGGGGAAGACAGTAGGGGAATGGGACATGTTACCCTTGACTCAAGCCGTCATTATCCCTCTGTCTAGCACACAAATACACGCAAGATGCTGATCTAGGGTACGCTCATGCCTGTTAGGCGAGTGACCCTTGACCCAAGTTGTCCTCTCCCCTCTCTCTCTCTCTCTCTCTCTCACGCACACACAAGACTAAAGAAAGAACTTTAAGGGGAGGGAACTGGGAAATATACCTATCTCTCCAATATTTTCATGCCAGGGCAGCAGGACGCTTCACGATTTTTAACTGCCATGGGATCTTTCTGCGTGTGCAGGCTAGAAGGCACATGGGTCAGACTCGAGGTTGTTTCTTGTTGTTGTTGTTGTTGTTTTCTTTTTTGTTTTTTGTTTTCGTCCCCTTCTGAAAGACTAGACAGACGTTCCGTTCGATATTCTGGTCGAACTGAGGAGAAAGGTCGAGGGCTAACGGGAAACGAACCCTGGACGAGTTTACTTATTGGCAGGCAAACTGGCTCCGAATGTGAGCTCCAGTCGGGACAGGAGGATAGTGTGATCAATAGTGCCAAAGGAAGCAGAAAGATCTAGAAGAATAAGTACTGAAATTCGGCAGCTGGCAGCTGAAAGCGACAAATCACTTGGGTATGTTTCAGTGACAGGGAATATGCCACTGTTGTTATGAGTTTTTGTGGGTTTTATTTTTCTCTATAATGATGCAAATGTGCCATTGGGCCATCATTCAGTATGCCACAAAAGAAAATCACATGATGAAAATTCAAACCATTTACGGTAAATCATCATCATCCATCTCCATTGCCGTGAACAACGTGGTAGCTCCACTCTTTGTCACGAAGGATTGCCAGGCGACACGATCTCTGCTCCTGTATATGATGTCATGGAGACTCAATTTGCAGGCGTCAGCGATGTTGTCCATGAAGGAATTTGCTGACCCTCCTTGTTTTCTCTTTGCCTCGACTCTCCTCTGCAGGACTGATGTCATCAAGTCAATTCTTGTGTTTCTGTTCTTGTGCCCAACACACTTCAATTTTCTTTTGTTTATTCTGGGAGCATTTTACTTTGGACAGCTAATTCCTTTAGCACGCTATCCATTTTACTCTCAGAAGATGCCTATAGAACCACATTTCTGCTGAGTTTATTTTATTTTCGTCATATTTCTTCAAATTCAGGCTTCACGTGTGTACATGACAACAGACCAAATTAAGCAGCGTAAAATTCTTATTTTCAGTTTCGTTGGTATACCTTAAACCTGCAAACAGACATGCTAGCGAGGTCTTACTTCAACTTCCAGATTCTGAGATATAAGATAGTGTTGTCCATCCCCACATCTACTTAGAAGTGAATCCATCCATGCATCGCACGATAGCAACTGGGCTTGTTAAAGACACATTATTTGTAAAATTGACAATGGTTAAAGAAAGAACTTCAAAGTGAGTTCATTGCGATGCATTCGTTCTCACAGTAAACTGTGTGGCTTGACATCAACACATGCTGTGTATGCGGATGCTTAGGTGTCTTGGATACCGTGTGTATACTTGATGAAATATGCACGACAAGCCGCCCTCATCTCTATCTGTGTTCTCTCTCTTCTTTGTACTGTGTGTGAGGGCTTGTGCATAATGGATCTGGCTCTTCCATGAAATGGAATTGAGGATGTCTTTGTCCTATTGATTCTTTTTGTCCTTGCCTATGTTCAGGGAGAGAGACAGACAGACAGACAGACAGACAGACAGAGAAAATACAAAAAGTTTGTTCCTTTTCTCTCATTGAAGACAGCAGCAGGGAAGTTTCAGTCTTTTTCTCAATTTTTTGTATCTAGTGTTTGTTTGTTTGTAATCTTACGCCTGACAGTGACAAAGGCCAGTTGGCCGAAAATTTGCGCCTGTCTTGTTTTATTGTATTAAATACGCGTTCATATTCTTCTTTCGTGTTTTTTTCTGGTTCCCACTTGCTATCTGTCAAGCACAAGCTGCTTTCACAATCTCCATATTATGTAGGTTTTAAACTTTAACAAAACAGTATAGTGCAGAATTGATTTTCTTTCTTTCCTAACCTGAGGACCGTCTTCATCACCATTTATCACTGCTGACTTCAGAATGCTATGTATTAAAAATTTGCTTTTCAACATAGCAGATGCTGGGTGGGGTTATAAATACCTGCTTCTACCAAGGCATTCTTTAACCAACGAGACAGTGTTTTTGATGCAGATCCATGTGGACGAGCAGTGCAAACAAACAGCTAGTTTTTATCTGATCTAAACTCCTTTGTTCTACTGATATAACTCTTAAGAGAACGAACAACACAGATCTTTTTCACGTCATACTGTAACAGCTCCTGTGCATATGTTTGAGGTTTTGACTAAAGTAAATACAAGATCCATTATCAGTTTTTTTACTAAACGAATAGTGCAAGATTCATTATCAGAAAAACATAAGTCATACAATTTTATAGAATGAATAGCACTCGCTATATTGAATGGCAAAAGTAAGGATCACAGTTTTTCACAAAAGTTTTTTTTCAGGGATAGAATGTTTCCCTGCTGTACAAAATGCCTTGACTAACACAGCCATATCCCACACCCGCGAGAATTTCGGCAATAGTGTTTTAACTCAAAAACGCTTTTCACTCCTGAATGTGATGGAAGACTTCAGATATAGCACTTCTGGCAGTATTTACTGCGCTTTATCCCAGTCCTTTATTCTATAATACTATTAATAGTGTAAAAAATGTAAGAACTGTTTCTGTAGGGGCACGAAACTTTTTATTTTGTTTGGCAGTTTTGCACAAAACGCGTACCATCTCTTGAGATATGTGGCACACCGTTTCTTTGTTGAAAGATCTCCATGATGCACACATGATGTTGCACACGTCTAGAGAAATATATTTTGTTTCTTTGACTTGTGTACCAGAAGCTGTACCTTTCGATGCAGAGGGTGTGCAGCTGTTGAATGTTGGAGTTGTAGTATGTTCTTCCTTTGGGGTAGAAATATGGGATTTCTGATTAGCAGGTTGGTCATTTGAGGAAACCATACTGCCATGGGCCAGTCTGTTACGATAAACCAAACTTTGACCATGTTTGTCTCCAACGTTTTCATATTCTGATGAAGGAGATTGAAAGGAAGGAAACAATACACAATCCATTTGCTCCAATTTACAGAGAAAGCATGTACACCTCAAGATTCTGGATCTGGTCTCCATAATATAAAGGTTTGATCTGGTAATTGAGCCTGGATGCAAACAGATCTATTTGAACAGGCATGATTTTGTTTAATCTTTCAAATACACGTTGATTAAGTTTCCATTCTGTAGTGTCCTGACATTTTCCAGACTGTTCATCAGCCTTGGCATATAACCTGTTTGTTTTTCCGATCAGTATGACATTAACTTCCAAGTCGGACAAATGAGCTCTCCAGGCGTTTATGAGTGGATTCCCTGACTTAATTGTCTTTTTCTTTGTTGTATTACTTTGCTTTTTGTGTCACTTTTCTTCTTTTTTTTCAGTGTCAATGTCTCTCTGCAAACAGTGTTCTGCATCTGTTTTTGTCTCTCAACCTTCTCTTGACTCGATTTAGAGTAATCTTCACCGTCCGAGTCGGACGAGATCGATTCTCTTTTTCACTTTGATAACGAGAACTCTCTGACACGTGACAACACTAACCTAACAGCTTGAGAATTCTTTCATTCTGCACTTTAAGGTACACCCAAACTTTGATAGAAATTTACTTTTCAAAGTGAAACGATTTAGATTTTCCTGGAGTCTGTGTAAGTCCGAGTCGTACTCAATAAGTCATTTTCGCTCATTTCAGCCAACTCTGTTCCGTTCCCGCCAGTGCTAGCATCAGCACTAGTCTTGTTCCGCTGAATTTTTCAGCTGCCATCACGCAAAACAACGGTCTTTAGAGGTTGAAAAACGACACACTAAGATCGTAATATGATGGTTCAATCAATCTTTTATGAAACAGTTACCGAGCTCAACGGATGTTGTCCTATTTCTTCCAAATCAATGACAGGGCGTAGAAAATGCGCCGCTATGGCCGCCGACCTAACAATTATGCGCATCTTAGAATTCGAGACGAGTAAATAGATAAAAGGAGATCTCTACTTTCGTTTTTGATCGAGCATGGGCACAGCAATGCTCTATATCTTTGAATAAAATCTTATCATTACTTAAGTTCAAAACAAATTCCTGCTGCAGATAACGTTTGTTTATTCAGACTCATGAAATATGACTGCGTAGAGTTTCGGAGCAGTAATCTTAAAATTATTCTCATAATATTCAATAAAGCATTCTTTTTAGCTTATATATTTAAAATTTGCATTCCTCTTCTGAAAGAAAACTTTGTGGGTTTTTTTGTGTGTGTGTGTTTTTGTTTGTTTGTTTGTTGTTGTTTTTTGTGATAAAACTGTAATCCCGAAGTATGTATGTACATTATCGTTTATGCTTGGACTTCAAAACGTGTGCGAATTGAAAACTCTTGTCTGCATATTGTTCACTATTGACCCTCATGTTTTATCTTGTTGTTATGCACTGGGCATATATGTGCGAGTATTTTGCGTGAAGCGACCTGGAAGTTTGCAAGGTATGTTTTGTAGTCTTTCAAATAACGCAGTGGGACGATGTACACGGAGCTGGCCTGGATGATTTATCATCTTTTTCAGCACATCGCTGATTTGTGGAGGTGTCAGGGTTTGCTGTTCAGGAACATCGTTGAGTTGGGAGTTGTCATAGATCTCCGTGACAGAAGTGAGTTTTGTTATCTTGATCTTCAATGCCGTGGATTTCATTATCTGAACTATCATCTATTTGGATTTTAATTCCAAAACTCTCGTCTGCTTGGTCTCATTTTCTGAACCCTATTTTTTTAACATCATATCGGAGACAGAACTACAGATGAATTGGGTGTGACACGCATGTGCGCGCGCGCGGGTGTGTGTTTGTGTCTGTCTATGTGTGTATGTGTGTCTATGTAAGTGTGTGTGTATGTGTGTGTGTGTATGCGTGTGTGTGTGTGTATGTGTCTTCTGTGTGCGTATGTGTGTGTGTCTGTGTGTCTCTGTGTAATGGGAGGTGGGGGTGAGGTCTAGGTGAAAGAGCGTAAGAATTTTCACTACAGTCATGTTCACTTTCTTTTCCTTCTCTTTTCGTTTGTTCATTTTGTCTAATTTCTATCCTTTCCTTTTTGTTACCTTTCCTTTTTATTTCCTTTGTAGTGTGAGTGGTTTAATTTGTTTCTGTATATGTAATAACCGTACATGAAAGCAATCCCATGACTTCGAAGTTTCTGTACACATGACTTCGACAGTTTGTGTGGATGTGCTCGCCTCCACATCATTTTTCGTTATCTGGAAGGGTGTGTTCGATTAAACCTAGTTCTCGAACATATCAGCCCTTGTGACTGATAGGGTACAGCTGTGCGAGGATGTGTGCAGTGAAGGTCCGAGTCATTCATACAACAAAACAAGGCAAATTTGGAGTTTAGCACCCCCACCTCCCATTTCTGACTTACTTTGGGTTACAGATGGACTATTTCTTCATACTGATGGACAGGTAGGACCACTACTACAATCTGCACGTCTGCTGGTTCTTCAGTTTTATTTCAGACTGACCAAATCAAAAGACAATTGATAGGTACGTCACAATCGGCGATTACGCGTGCGCGAAAAATTTAGCGGAAGACTGTGTGAGTGAGTGTGACCGTCGTGGCACACACGCGAGAGGGTAGGCAAACAATCGCTCTTTGTTTCGTTAATGTATTCATGTGTCCGATAATTACCGATCTGAATACCGAAGTCCGTACTTTTCCCATGGTGACCTGGTCATTTTCACGAGTTTCCTCTCAACTGCTGACGTGGCAGTGGTGGTGTGGATTGTGGTTGTGCGGCCGTTATCTCCCAAACTTACGGGTATGATCTTGAGTTCAATTGAAATTAATTACCAATAAGAACATGCATTTTCCTGCTTATGTGTAAAATTTGGTGCAGATTTTAGTCTCTGGAACCGTTTTAGGCCATATTACAGATAGTAGGTGTGGTGACCGTTGTTATTGCCTTGTTTACAATGGCCGTCAGACTTATCAGTGCCGATTAACCGTTTTCTTTTTGTCATACCAGCTGAACCTATTGGCTTAAGTTCTCCATTTTTCACGACATATAAGACAATGCATTTTTAGTTTATTGCGTAAAATTTGGTGCACAGATTTGAACCTGTATTCGAAATACAAGCTTCAGTTTGACGCTGTTTGTCACTAATGTCAGTCAAGATCTGGTAGACGCTGGTTCTCAGTCTAGATCTAGTAGACGTTGGTTGTCAGTCTAGATCTAAATGACATCAAACTGCAGCGATGGGCAGCTGAACTTCGAAGGTCTGCTGCCCCTCATTATCAGCTTTTGGACTTCTGGACTTTAGATTGTCAGATTGGATAAGATTAAAACTCGCACTACTAGGCAAGTTTAGCAAGAATCAAAGTGTAGATCTAGATTACTACAATCAAAGTGTAGATCTAGTTAAGGATGGCGAGGGACAGTGGATATTGGTCACATAGTAGTGTCACATCTCCCGATATATGTACACCCACACAACAGTCTTGCTGACTGATGTTTGACGGACACAGCTCAGTGACTATACACACACACACACACACACACACACACACACACACACACACACACACACACACACACACAGAGCAGATACCCAAAGGTGTGATGAGCCGATGCTGAACTTATAAAATTAATATTATTAGTATATATTACGCTAAAGAAAATTTGAATTTTCCAAATTTAAGACCTAGGTACAATGATTAAGATTAATGCTTTAAATGTGATTTCTTTTATTTCAAATATTCAGCATTTCTTTTAAAATTGATGTGTGTCCAACTGAGCCTGTACTGCATTAATGTATGGGCATGGCAAACCTCCCCCATCTTTTTTCTCTTGTAGTTTGTTTTGTTCCTATGTAAAGCGCACAAGGATGCTTTGATATGGACTGATGGCACTGTATAGGTCTTAATAGAATGATTATTAATATTAGGTGCTAGTATTTGTCATAACTAGTAGTAGTAGGCCTTGTCTATCATTACTATTAGTATTACTGTTGTCATTAGTATTACTGTTGTCTCATAGTGGGTAAGGTCTTTATTTATCCAGATAAAATGAGTGATTGATGCACCCTCCCCGCACCTGGGTATGGGTGGGATGAGTCAGACTGTTTGATCATCAAGTCACGGACTGATGCCATTGTAAGTGGATATTTTGATAATTTTTGTGCAAGACTTGCATATGTAGGCCTGTACAGCCAGTCAACTCATCTTCTCTTGCTCTGTTGATTCACTTACACATATTTTAGGATTGTCTCATCTGAATGGTAAATAAAATAGATGCATGAAATTCTCAAAACAAAAGCTTCTGATGGTAGTAAAATGTCATCTTAAGTCAGCTTGAGCATTGTGCTTTCCATTTCTCACACTATCTCTTTGGAATTCACTGTTAGTTGAACCAAAGAATCGGTCAGCTCTTTCTCATTTGACCAGACTGTTCCACAGGTCTTAAACAATTAGCATAGTACATGCACTGTCAGTTCTATCTACAGGTCGTTACCTGTTGTGCAATAATTCATGTTTGTACACATATTGATCGAGTAACCAAATATTGTCAGTCTTTGTGTTTTTTGTTTGCATTTGATTTTGTTTTTTGAGTGATGTACCTAGATATTTACATAAATGTGTGTGTGTGTGTGTGTGTGTGTGTGTGTGTGTGTGTGTGTGTGTGTGTGTGTGTGTTTACGCATACTGATACATGTACACACACACACACATATATATATATATATATATATATATACACACTTATAACACAACACGCACACACATATTTACATACAAAACACACTATCTTTCCTGTTGTATGACAGCTTATGAAAAAGTGTGCATTTATGCAAGAAAAAAAAATCAACATTTTTCAAGGTTTGCTTGTTAAGGTAACAAATTGAAAAGATACACTGTCCTTACAACCAGCAGAAATTTAAAATCAAAATTGCAAGATTAAATTTCAAGAAGAGCAAGTTATAAACCAAATCTGTCTGTGAATCTTTTTTTCCCTCAGATCACGTTCAAGATCTTTTAGATCTATCGAGTCAAAGTCGTTCCTCGTTCAGAAATTGCGTCATTTTCGGACGACGTCGTTGAACCCTGTCCCCTGTGTCAGGAACTTTGGCTTTCGGAACTTTTACAAGCGGCAGCCTGTGTTATACTATTTGCACGATCTTAAGAACAATTTAATTCTCTACAAAATGAATGGTAATACAACACTGTGCGTGTAGAATTTTTGACTTCACGATGCCTTTTAAAATACATTTGTTTTTCGGCACTGAAAAAACAGTATTCAGTTAAAGGAATTATGACGAAATGTATTACACTGGATTCTTCAGGCTGTCCCCTTTAATTTGATACCAAAATCACCGCTGTGCGTATCGTTTGTATAAGTTCCGACAGCACTGGTGTTGATCGGTCCCGGGAAAACCGCGTGGGGAAACTTTGCACGTCGCCGCCAACGTTGCGTTCGGTATGTGTATTTAGATCGCTCAGGGTCAAAGCACACTTCTTTCACACCACAAATAAAGACAGGTTTTATGCCTAAAGCTCATTTAATGTGTCGACATAATTTTTTATCTTTCAATCGTGAATGGTAGACGAGCTGAAGCAATTAAAAATCGGCAATTTTTTTACTAGTTCTGCTGCATGTTAGCCATTAGCGTAAGAGTCTGGACCTGCCTAAATTAATGCAAGGACCCAAAGAATGTGACAGATTCATGAAGGTCTTAATCATCTTGACTAAACAAAGACCTTTCTAGTGATATTAGATATTTTTCAATCGGTTCAGTCGTTCCAAAGTTATGGTGCTTTTTGTGATGAAACGGCACATACGCGGTCACTGTTTTTGCTACGTAATCCAATGAAGGAAAACGTCGAAAATTTAATTATTCAAAAAATCGTAACTTTCGTCACAGACAGTCAATCGAAGAACTTTTTATACCATTTTTTTAAAGTTTTTTTTTTTTTTTTTTTTTTGCTCTTTTCAATGATGGTAATTGCATATTTATGAAAAATATTTGAATTTTTTTGTAACATAGGCCTACCTACAATTGAAGTAATCGTACATTTCGGCTTTCTCTGTCGTGTGTTGCTTATTACAAGATCAGCTCTAGCTACGATGACTTTGTAATGTCATCCGGCTGCCTCTGTTCAAAGTTGTCTGAAATCAACAGAGTTGAGTGGTAACTGGTATGGCGGGCAGTCAATGAACACAGACATGGACAGTGAGACTGACAACTGGTGCCCGGTGCTGTTGTATTGTGATTGGATCGCCTCGCTGTGCCACGGGGCTCTCGAGCGTGAGCTTTGCCATTTACTTATATTTGAAGGCACATTATTGTTATTAGAAAAATAGGAACTAATAGGAAAACAACTTACAAAACCTGTGTCCAATAGAACTAATAGGAAAACAACTTACAAAACCTGTGTCCGAGGGGAGACTCAAGTAAGTGCATCAACTTAAACGATAACAAATGCCCACTACTGAATAGAAAAATGAGATAGGGGAGGGGGGAGGGAACTTCCACCTATCGTCAAATAAAGACAATAGGCCCCTATAATTATCAAAGAAAAATCTTGATTAATGTGTATCATTATTGTTCTTAGATGTAAAGGCATTAATCCAACAAAACAAGTGGGAACTGATGCCGGGGCCAACAGAGACCACTGATTCGCTGAGTAGCCTAGTAACTATTTACATCTGCGGGTTTGAATCGCAGGCCGTTGAAGCAAGCTGAAGCCGACATAGTCTAGATCTACGAGTTCGCTGAGCGATGTCATAAGCCAAGTCAATGTTACAAGTTTTATCTACCGATCTGAACAGGAGACGGGGAAGCCGACGAAAATCAAAAACACACAAAAGGATTAGTATTGTTAGAAATCGATGAATACATTGATAAAACTTGGTATTTTGAAATGATGATAAGAGCACACGATAGAACTAGATCTAATTAAGAATGAAAGTATTGTTACATATAGAAAATTTGAGAAGTTACAAAGTGTCTAAATACAAGCATTTTTGCTAAAAATAGAAATAAATCGCTTTCGTCAAAGTCTGCAAACCGAGAAACTACGTTACCATTTAACGTTCAAAGCATACACCATGCCACATTCAGATACGTATTCTTACCTGGTCTGCTTCTCTGGCTCATACTGGCCAGACTCCATGGTTGCGTGAGATCATTTTCCTGAAATCACGTCCACAGACATGGTGAGTTTCGTCAGAAATATGTCGTCATATTACGTAATGTATGATGTATTGTATGTGGTATTGTTCTTTTACTTCTGGCGTACATGTTCCCAAGCGAAAACAAAACTGAAATGTTCCACGTATTTATGCCGATAGATGCACTAGTCCTCATGCGCGCGTTTGTGCATGTGTGTGTTTTGTGTGTGTGTGTGTGTGACTGTGTCTGCGTCATTTTTCTCTGTTTCTTTTGATAATGTGCTTTTGAGCTCAAAAGCACATATCAAAAGGAAAAGAGAAAAATGATGCGCCTGCTCTACCTAAAAAATAAAAATAAAAAAAGCGTTTTTTTCCCCAAAATCCAGCATAGAAATACACAATCGTGTCCTCTTTCAAAAGAAAATCGATGAAACAATGTAAAAGACAGTGTCAGTAAATACCTCACAATTTGCAAGAAAGTCATTTCATCATCTTTTTTTTTTTATTATTCAGTTTCACAGATTGTGTATGTGTGTGTGTGTGTGTGTGCCTCTGTGCGTGTGAGAGAGGGAGAGACAGACAGACAGACAGAGAGGTTTGGTACAGGCAGGATTCAGCTTTACGTAAGAATCCGGGGACATCTCGATACGTCCCAGGTACGACGCGTCCCAGGTTCGATACGTCTCAGGTTCGATATGTCCCAGGTTGCGCGCGTGTGTGTGTCTGGTTGTGCGCACACGCGTGTGTGTATGTGTTGTGCAGCTGTGTGTATGTGTATGTGTGCGCACATGCGCGTGCGCAAGCGAGTATGTGTATGTGTTGCGCGCACACCCCACACCACACACCCCACACCCATACCAACACACACCGACACCCACACCACCCACACCCACCCCCTCCCCACCACACCCACACACACCTTCACCCAAACCCCACACCCACACCACCATGCCTCCACCACCCACACACACACACCCCGAACCCACACCACCTCCATATCCACACACTCCCCACACATCCACACACCAACACCCCACCATCCACACCCACCACCCACACATCCCTCACACACCACCACATCCACACCACTCACCCACTCACACCTCCACATCCACACCACCCACAAGCACACCCACACTAACACCCCCACACCCACCATATCCCAACCCCTTCCCCCAACCCATCCACACACCACCCACACTCCACACCAAGCACACCCACAACCATCCACACACCACCCACACACCACACCCACATCACCCCCATACCCACACCCCACACCACCACACACCCACACCAACCACTCCCACACCACACCCTCACCACCCACACCCCACCAAACCACACACCCACACCACCCCTCCCACACACCATCCACACCCACACCACCACCCCCACACCACCCACACTCCAGCACACACCACCCACACACTCCTCCATACCACACACACACACCACCTACATCACCTACCCACACCACCCACACCCACACCACCCACACTCACACCATCCATACCCACACCATCATCGTCATCACCAGGTGCCCTGCCGCATGGCGTTGGCGATCATGGACTTCCATCTGTCTCTATCTATTGTTGCCCCAAGCATCTCCTCCACCGTCCTCGTTTTCAGCCAATCTGCAAGTCCGTCTAGCATTTTCTCTCTGGGTCTACCTGGTGCTCTCTTTCCCTCCAGCTTTCCCGTTGTGACCAGGTGCTCCAAATCCCCCTTCCTCCTAAAATGGCCTATAAGTGTTGCCTGTCTTCTCCTAATCTTCCTTATGAGTGTGGCTGTGCTTGTGGATGGGGTGTGGGTGTGAGTGGTGGGGGGGTGAGTGGTGGGGTGGGGGGATGTGGGTGTGGTTGGGGGGGGGGTGTGGGTATGGGGGGTGTGGGTGTGTGGGGTGGGTGTTGGTGTGGGTGTGTTAGTATGGGGATGTGGGTGGTGTGAGGATGGGGGTGGTGTGAGGGTGGGGGTGGTTTGGGTGTGGGGGTGTTGATTGTGGGTGTTAGTAGTGTAGGGGTGTTGATTGTGGGTGTTGGTGGTGTGTGTGTGGGTGGTGGGGTGGGTGGTGTGGGTGTAGGTGGACAGTTGCTTGGCTTGAACTATTTTGTTGGACTTTAAAAAAAGATTGATCTCTCCAGAAACTTCAGTTCTTTCCAGTTCCTCATGGAGGCCAAGGTGACGATTGAAGTACTGTCAATACGTCCATAAAACGACAAAGAGTCCAGTTTGGGACATAACTGTATCAACCAGGACGCTGTCCAAGTCTGACTTGCTGTCATCAAGCCAAACAAAGTCAGTGAGAGTTCTAGAGTAGGCTGGCAGTAGTTTCAGGAACTCTGCCCTACCACACTTCTCAGTGCTGAAAGGAAAGCCTGTTATTTTGACAGACTTAAATGGAACGATGGATGGAAATGCTTCAAAAAAGACATATGTCACATAAAATCGTACATCAAGATACACTCGTAGGTCTGGCCAGGAGCTGAGCAATTGGGGCCACTTTGTGACACCTTCCAGGGAAAAAAAAAGAGCCACTAAAGCCCAACTGTTTCAAGTGAATGGTCATGCAATTCGACAGTGTCTCTAAAAGCAGATCTGATAAAAGAAAGACGATAGCCAGAGTGTTTGCAAATTGTTGAATCTTCTAACACATTCCCCTACTGTAGAATATGTTCCAGATGAACTGTCCATGGACTGGTTGTGATTTCTCCCAGCACTAGAGTTTGCAGACTGTCAGTAAAGGGTGAGACCTTCAGTGCTTCTAAGATAACTGAACTCTTTATCATCGAATATCCATGAACACCTTTTACTCATCAGTTCCTGCATTCCCTTCATTTTCACTGAGGCCAAACAGTTCTTGATTAACTGAGTCGCATTGTTAAACATGGTCTTCCTGGTAAGTGCATTAGGTTCTTTATCTGTGCAATAAATATCCATTTTTTTCAATGGCCAGCTAGTTACAGACTCATTCAAAATATGTAAAGATTGCTTACAAAGGTCGAAGAGTGTATATAAGAAATTTCATCTTCTGAATCTGATGATTGTCACACTTTAACACGGACAATTCTGTGGAGTTGAATTCCACGTAGTGAGTTCTACAATTATACCCCACGTTTCCTAGGAACAGGGCTGCAGAACGCCACAAGATCGACTCAGTCTTACAAAGGCTGTAGAGTTTTCGACAGGTCACAACTAGCACCAGGCTGTCGCGTTGCTCAAGATTGGACGTGATCAAGGTCCACACTAGTTCTGGTAACTGTGAGAAATCACTTTGTTGATACCTACGTCTTGATGGTCGTCTGATGTAATTTTGCTGGTACCTATGTCTTGGTGATCGTCTGACGTCGTTTTGCTGGTCCTGATCTCTTGCTGATTGTGTGACATCATTTTTTTGGCTGTCACTTCTTTCACAATTGTAACTGACGTTTTCACTTCTTGTACAACGTTTCTTTCGGTGAGTTAATATCTCCGCCATTGAGTCAACATGGCGCTTACTTCCAGGAAGTTCAGGACGTTCCATCTCTGCCCTCCAGGTGTCTAGTTTACCTGTGTGATGACATGGCAAAAACAGAGTCATGCAGTTTAACCAAATCATGAGCCCACGAAATTCTGGTACCTAAAAAAATCCTAATGATTGGCGTCTTTCAGTCGCTAGGGACCATGGCATTGTGCCACTGGATGGATGTCTCCACGGAACATACCCAGGCATAGTGATGAGAACCTTCTTTTGCCTACGCAACATGTTTCATATTCACTGTGATAAAGAAACTCTCACATACAAGTTCACAAATCTGTTGGCCTACCACGACCTTTCTCTCTCCTCTTCTGTTGAGACAGAAATCTGTGACTAGATGAAGAAGTCTGGATCTTGCAGGTGAGTCTCTTTATGTTTTAATGGCAAAGTCCTGGGATCGTTTCTTACCGGCTAGTATGCTAACATGGAAATGGCTAGGTAGCGAGTGGCGACGGTGAGAAAAAGTGTGCAATGAAACAAACGTGAGACGGAAGACTTTTAGTCAATGTACAGCACTAATTTCACAACAGAAGATGGAGCAGTTATTAAACACAATGGTGACTTGCACGGCTGCCATCTTATCTCAGTGGAAAGATCCTCTCAATGCCATCTATCCTTAGCAAGCCAGTACCTAGCCACGCCTGCCACCAGGAGGAAAAAAGAAACGTGCTTACCTAGCCTACCTCGTGAAGACCTCAACTACCTATTGTGTAAAAAATGAGGTCCGTTTCTTACATGCTGACATGCTCACATGCAAGTGACGAGATAGCGAGCTGGGAAGGCGAGAAAAACGTGTGCAATGCAATGGACACGAGGCAGAAGTAGTTTTTTTTAACCATGTACAGCTTCCATTTCATAACAGAACACGGAATCGACGTCAAACACAAAGGCAACTTGCATGATCGCCATGTTTACCTCACTGGTATGATCATCTTGATGATGTCTAGCCTTACCTAGCAAATACCTAGCCATGTTTGTTACTAAGTGGAACATAGAAAAGCTTCTACCTAGTGTACCTCGCGAAAAATTTGCCTGCATGACGTGTAATAAGTGGGCCTGGACCTCAGGTAGCACATTTCATGTCTTGACGTCATCATGATACAGATAGAACGAAAGATTCATATTAAAACAACATAATAATTATAGAAATGATTGATCTGCTGTATGGTCAACTGTCTACTTTGGGGATCCTCTAGAAGTTTCTTGTTCGTAGAACTGAGAAAGCTAGAATGAACTTAAGTGACATCTTAACTATTTTCCCTGCCATTGTGACCTACGCTCCCACGTATGTAAACAATAGATTTAAAGTGCAAGCAGACAGGGTTAAATTCAGGCCTTTGAATCGAAAGTTTAACAACCTAGCCACCTGTCTATCATGCTCATTACATTAACCTGCACAGAACATTGAACATAAAAGTCCACAAAGTTCTGAGGTATCCCAAAGTGGTTAGCTGGTCAACAAGCACTTGTCTGATTACTTTCGTTTGTTCTCCTTAAAACGCATTTTAATGCTTTTTTCAGCAGTAGAGTAGGAAATCCCTGGTTCCTGACATTTTAAGTACAATGCCACAGCATGACAGTTAGCACTGAGGACTCAGATTGCAACGATCTGACTTGAAGCAAACAAGCAAACGTACTCACCTTGTGACATTTGAGTGGGGTTTTGTAGACCAATATGAAGTCAGGATAGGACCAGGCGAGAGAATGCAAGAGTTCGTCAGATTGAACGTGCAAATGGCGCAGGCAGTATCGGGGGGGGGGGGGGGGGGGGGGGGGTTAGAGAGAAGAGACTCAGAAGACGTGAGGAGACAGATATCAATTTCACTCAATATTTTGTACATTTAAAAGATCTATTCCATACACTGATACAGATCAATGGCGAGGCGCCTGATCCTATCCTGACTTCATACTGGTCCCAGAAAAAAAACACGAAAGAAGAATATGAACGCGTATTTAATACAACAAAACAAGACAGGCGCAAATTTTCGACCAACTGGCCTTTGTCAAGCGTAAGATTACAAACAAACAAACACTAGATACACAAAAATTGAGAAAAAGACTGAAACTTCCCACTCAAACATTACAAGATGTGTTCGTTTGATTGTGGACGTTTGCCTCCCAGAATTCCATGAGAAATCTGGATCATGCGCGATTTGAGACCTGCGTCCATTTGCTTCTATGTCCTCGAAGGACAGCTTTATCAAAGTGACCCTTTGTGAGTACATGTACAGGCCTGTGGCAATATGCAGCTGAAGTCTTTCACGTTCCAGACAGTCGTTTTCAGAATTGCCTCATTGCCTCAATCTTTGATATAGCAGTTGAGTTGATGGAATGAGGTATGAAACTGTCATGTCTGTGCTAGCTTTGGATAAACAGTAAGCAGATTTTCATCCACAGTTTTAACGTGTCTCAGGAGATGAAGCTATGAGGGTCCCGCCAGATGACAAGGAGTCCAGTTTCAGACCTTCATAATACTTCTGAATGCTTGAGGTATGCTTGTAGTAGTAACAGGCACACGAGTGTGCCAGGAGGATAGGCTATTAAGGGTAGTCCCTATTGATGCCATGCAGGCATTTGAAGTTAAGATCAAATTTCCAGTCCTTAACTTAACCTCTCTTTAACTCTAAGGCATGTTGTGGTTATCTATCAGCCAGGCAGTCTGAACCTATTTTCCTGATATGAACAAACATAACAACACTACTTTCAGTGATGTCTGGGGAAGGATAGGTATCTAGCAGGAGACCACTGCGTAAGAAAATTAAGAACCACAGATCTGTGCATACCAAGTAACCCCAGTGCCTGGTAAAGTAAAGTTCAGTTTGAAGCTATTTCATACATCTTTTGCAGACAAAAAAGTGGGAGCCTGTAGACTTCCATCATTCAAAGAGAGCTGAGACAGCATTCCTGGAGTTACAATCTTTGCTTTCTTGGAAACTTCCCTGCTGCTGTGTCAGTGTGGAACCATTTTGAATCCACCATACAGTATCTTCTATCAGCAGCAGGGAAGTTTCCGTCTTTTCCTCATAATTTTTGTATCTGGTGTTTGTATGTAATCTTACGCTTGACGAAGGCCAGTTGGCCGAAAATTTGCGCCTGTCTTGTTTTGTTGTATTAAACACGCGTTCGTATTCTTCTTTCGTGTTTTTTCTGGTTCCTATACATGAAGCAGTATTTTTCTTGGAATTGCTTGTGTCCAGTTCGTCGCACTGTCTTTGTCGCCCGTTTAAATTGTGATGCCGTCATTGTTTCGATTTTCCATGTCATTGAAGCGAGAAAAAGGTTCGTTTGTAGTTTACTAAAGTTTTTCCGTTTTTGTTGTTGTTGTTTTTTTTATGTTTTTTTTTTTATTGTTTTTATAACGATGGTACGATTTCTAGAAATTTATCAGTGTAGCAGGCTGTGAATCTTTAATAAGCTCTCCTTTCCCTTCGTTTCGTCCCGATTCAAAATAGTGTTAGAGCTGGTTTTAGTTTTGTTTTCTGAATGTCGACCCGTTCTTCGTCCATCATTTTACCCGTGACAATAGCCAGAAAAAAGTTCCACTCAATCAGACGCTGTTAGAACGACCGTTCACTTCAAAGCATTATATGAGACTGAAGATTGCCAATGAGACTACGCAAGTAGCCAAAGAGACTCAAAAGTAGACAGTGGTGCTTCATTAGTAGCCGACAGGACATTAAAAGTCGAGTTTGAGTGACCGGTAGTTAAAACTCAGTCATAGCCACAATGAGGTCGCTGTCGTCAATTCAAAACTACACTTGGCCAGTTCACAGTGTAAAAGAATTAAATATCAAATCTTGTAGCTCGTCCAGAAAATGTTGAAACATACCTCCGCCAAACATAGTCATTAATCACAGGAAGACAATTGCCCAAAAGCGAGTTAGTGAAGGGCGAATAAAGTGGGAAAGAAAGACAGATAAGCGCCACACGTTCCACTCCGAACAAAGCTCTTGCGTGAATGGCGAACTCTCGCGTTCTCTCGCATGATCCTGAACCCTGACGGAATTCTGGGAAGCAAAACACCTATCATCATCATCATCATCATCATCATCATCATTATTATTACTATTATTATTATTATCAGTAGTAGTAGTAGTAGTATCACCATCATCATCATCATTATCATCAGTAAGTATTATTATTGTTATTGTTATTATATTATTATTATCATTATTATTATTATCATCATCATCATCATTATCATCATCACTGTTGTGTTGTTATCATTATCATTTCGAAAGCTATTAATCAATACATATAAATAAAACAATATACAAAACAAATTACGAGAGAATTCTAAGCAAAACGAAAGCAAGCTTCAAAAATTCCAACTAGATGCAACAGAGACCACACAGTCTAGTCTTATCCATTTTATGTTTGAGTCATTAAGAGAGTTGTTCAGATTTCCTGAAAAACACAGCAGGTATGTGTTTCCCTAGGACCTGGTTGATGCCAGGATACGTGATGAAAGAACGCACTGAGTTCAGCCTTGTCACGCGTTCTGTGTTTGTGTGTGCACCTGAAACCGAAAGGAAAAAAAAAGAAACATGAAAACAAACAAAAGCTATCATTCAACACTATGGTAACCCTGTTAAAGCTTGGAGTCCTAATTCATGTTGCTATTTATGCATAAAACTACAAAAATGTATTAGAGTGACCATTTATCTAACTGTCCTGTCTTCTAAGTTATGTTGCTATGCTGAAGATGGGAAAATGTGGAACTGTACTTTGTGTATCAACCTGACTTTGACAATCTCTGATTACACGCTTAACAAACTATATGTAATATATGTTTTTACCTTCTCTACCTGACTTACAGAAGACAAAGTACCAATTACGGGGTGAAAAAGTACAATAGGTACAAGTATGTCTGGATGAAATATACCAACATCACCTTTGGAACGTCCAATTCTAGGCACAGCAGAACATAATTATTCTACTTTGTTACCCTTGATACATGACTTAAAGAGTGAAAATAATCAAAAATGAGTAAAAATGTAAGAATAGTTAAAGATGTGTCAGGGTGAAGTATACCATTATCAGTTTTGGTATGTCCCATTTTAGCAAACTATATCTCTTTTAACTTGTCAACCATCGTACACGACTTAAAGGAGAACAAATATGCGTAAACGGAACCAGGAAAACAAAAACATAAAAGACAGAAAAAGAGAAAGATAGACAGGGGGAGAGACAGAGATACAGAGGGAGAGAGGGAGAGAAACGAGAGAAAGAGAGAGGGAGAGAGAGAGGGGTGGGTGGGAACATCCTCATTTTCACAAACCACATAATTCAGTCACTGCTTGCACACTATAACTACACATCCACTGCAGTGACAAAATGTAAAGTCCACTATTCAGTCTACTATGTCGACGTCAGACTTTCAATCAGGTCTGGGTTCGGTCCTGCCTGTATACCGCCTGGACGGTAAATGGTGGAGATTTTTCCTTTATCCCAGGTATGGACCTACTAATGAGCAAACATCCGTCGTATAAATACACACGCAGAACATTAAGTAGGCAAGTCACACATCCACTAGTCACAATGAAACATCCAGTGCTCATACTACATAGTATGCAGACTGTGCAGCAACATAACGCCTGCAAAGCGTGGGTCAAGCAAAGTGCGCACACACACTCAACGACAATACTCAGGACAAGAAACAGCAACTAAAAGATAGATAAACAAATGATAAAGAAAGTGTATTGTATCAGCTAAGGTGGTCAACATACTGTCTGTGGTACGATGCCTAGAGCTACACACGAACGTCAGCCAGGTTGACTTGAAGTCCAGTTTGTGGAATGTTTATGGTTTATGGCTGTAACTGTTTTGTCTATGAAATAAAATTATCACACAAACACCAGGTGTAACGTCCCCTCTCTTCCACCTCTTGCGCGGGTCCCCTGATGTCCCAGATCGTCCCCCGGGGGACAAATCACTGTCCTGAATCGTCCCCGGGGGGATTTCTGAGCAGTCCCCCCCCCCCCGTGCTGTTCTGGTCCCCCCTAAATTCACCATCATACCTGTCCCAAAAGGTCCCACCCCCCACCCCCCTGTAGTACTCTTGTAGGTGCACATCTGTCTGTCTCTCTCTCTCTCTCTCTGTCTTTCTGTCTCTCTGTTTCTATCTCCATGTCTGTGTCTTTGTTCCTCTCTCTCTCTCTCTCTCTCTGTCTGTCTGTCTTTCTCTCTCTCTGTCTCTGTTTCTCTGTCTGTCCGTCTCTCTCTCTGTGTCTCACTCATTCTGTCTCTCTCTCTCTCTCTGTCTCTCTCTCTCTCCCTCTATTTGTCTGTCTCTTTCTCTCTCTTTCTCTCTCTCTTTCTCTGTCTGTCTGTCTAATAATATATTTTAATAATATATTTTATTTATATAGCGCAAAATCTTGATAAAATCAAATCTAAGCGCTGAGCGTATACATGCATACATACCTACATACATATGAGCGTATACATGCATACATACATGCTTACATACTTACATACATAAATCTAAGCTGAGCGTATACATGCATACATACATACATACATAAATCTAAGCGTATACATACATACATACATACATACATACATACATACGTACGCACATGCATACATAATAATTACAATATTTATATAGCGCAAATCTCGACAAAATCAAATCCAAGCGCCGAAAAGACACACACGCACACACGCACACACGCACGCACGCACACACACGCACACACACACACACACACACACACACACACACACACACACACACACACACACACACACACACACACACATGCATGGCCACAAATGGGGAGAAAAGAATAAAAGCAATAAAAGCAAGAATAAAACCAATGGAAAACCACAGAGAGCACATCATATACAATTATATATTAAAACAAAGTGATTCCCCTCCGAGCGGAGACAGGCTGCAGAGGGGGGTTGAGTGAGGTTAGGATTTTATGCAGAGGAGAAAAGTGAGTTTTGAGAGCGGACTTGAAGGAGGCAAAAGTAGGTTGCTGACGGACTGAGAGAGGAAGTTTGTTCCAGGAGAGTGGACCAGAAACAGAGAAGGCTCGTGGACCATAGGTATTGAGCTTAGTGCGTGGAAAGCGAAAAGTCAGAGGATCGGAGGCAGAGCGGAGGGTACGTGAGGGAACATAGATCTCAAGTAGGCTTGACAGGTAATCGGGGGCTGCGTTATTGAGGCTTTTGTAGCACATGGTGTCTAGTTTGTACTGTATGCGCTTTGATACAGGGAGCCAGTGAAGTTGTGGCAGGAGAGGAGATATGTGGTCAGCTTTTTTCTTTTTGAGTACAAGGCGTACAGCATTGTTTTGAATGCGCTGTAGGATGTGAATGGTGGAGGCAGGAAGACCAGACAGGAGTGAATTGCAATAGTCAATGCGAGACATTATGAAGGAGAGAACGAGTTTTGCAGTTGTTTCGACAGAGAGATACTTCCTGATCAGGCTTATACGATGGAGATGATAGTAGCAAGATCTGGCAGTTTGAGAAACAAAGTTGTTCATGGACAGGGTAGAGTCAATGCAGACACCAAGGTTTTTAGCTAAATCAGAAATTGGGACTGATGTGTGGGAGAGAAAGAGGAGGCAGCTGGGAAAGTTTCTGACGGGTGCCAATGAGGATAGCTTCTGTCTTGTCGTCATTAAGCTGAAGTCTATTGTGTGTCATCCAGTTCTTAATGTCCGAGTAACACTCAGTGGTGCGAGTCAACAGGCGCTGTATATTATCAGGTGAGTCACTGTCTTGAAGTTGTCATCAGCATAGAAGTGGTGTTTTATAGAGTGGGAGTTGATGATGGTGGACAGGGGGGAGGTATAAAGAGTGAAAAGAACAGGGCCAAGGACAGATCCTTGTGGAACACCACAGGTCAGGTATGCAGGTTGAGAGTAAGTGCCATTGATGAGAACAGTTTGTTTTCTGTTTGATAAATACGAAGTGAAAAAGGAGAGAGCAATGTCAGAGATGCCAAAAGTATGATGAAGTCTAGAAAGGAGAATACCATGGTCAATGGTATCGAAGGCTGCAGACAGATCAAGGAGTGTGAGGAGAGAGACTTTGCCAGTATCAGTTGCAAGGAGGAGATTGTTGAGAATGTGTAGTAGGGCAGTTTCAGTGCTATGGCACTGGCGGTAGGCTGACTGGAAAGGATTGAGGAGATTGTTGGCAGACAGGTGAGAGTTCAGCTGGTTGAGGACGACCTTTTCAAGGAGTTTTGACAAGAAAGAGAGATTAGAGATAGGCCGGTAATTTTTCAGTTCATTTGGGTCTAAATTGTGTTTCTTGAGGAGAGGGTGAACAATAGCAGACTTGAAAGAATCTGGGACAGTTCCAGTTTGAAAAGAAGTGTTGATGATGTCAGTGATGAATGGGAGGAGAGTAGGGAGACAATCGGAGTAGAGAGAACCTGGAAGAGGATCCAGTTCGCAGGTTTTGAACGACATGGATCTGATTGTGTTGAAAATTTCTTCTTGTGAGACTGGGGTAAAAGTAGTGAGAGGTGTGCCAGAGAAGGAAGGGTCAGGTGGGCATGTCTGTCTCTCTGTCTCTCTCTCTGTACGTGAGAGAGTGTCTGCGCGTGTGTGTTTGTGTGTGTGTGGTGTGGTGTGTGTTCGTGCGCGCGTGTGTGCATGTGCATTGCTTTCCGATTTCTTATTACTCACACATACACACACACACACACACACACACACACACACACACACACACACACACACACACACACACACACACAGTTCATGACAGTGAGAGAGAGAGAGAGAAACAGAGAGAGAGAGACAGACAGACAGACAGACAGAGAAGGGGGTGAGAGAAATCAAATCAAACCATGTTTATAGCCTCGTCGACCAGCTGTCACCTTGTAAAGCTTCAACCACGTTTGTTTTTCCGATCTTCAGTGTCAAAAAAACTTTCGACAAACTAAGATAAACTGAAAAAATAACCTTCTTAAAGTCATTTTAGCCTTGCCAACCAATATGAGTCATCTCAAGGCTCAAATCTGTTTAAAAATTCCAGTCTCTTTCAAAAATTCCAGGATCACCCATGACGGGACGTCCAGGAACAAGGTCCTTATTGTCTCTGCCATGTAATGTTTATGCCGTATCTCGTTTAAATCATTGCATGAAATTAAAATATGTTTTACTGTGAGAGGCTCATCACATGGAACACACCAAGGGGCCCCTTCACCCTTCAACAAATATGAATGAGTTAAAAAAAAGTATGACCAATTCTAAGACGAGTAAGAACTACGGCCTCTTCACGGGTTCCTCCCAATGAAGGCAGGGACTCTGAAAGAGTAGGACGGATTTTAAAAAGTTTATTATTCACTTTCATAAAAACATGAAATCCCGTCATGCAAAATAACAGCAAATGGCACAACCTTGACACAGGTTAATAAGTTCAAATACCTGGGAACGGTCATTTCATCAGACGGCAGATGCACGTCGGAAATAGCTGGCAGAATCGGCCAACCAAAACAGCATTCAAGATGACAAGCATTCTTACCAACAAATGCCTATCAATTAACATCAGAATGAGAGTCCTTGAATGTTATATAGAACCAATACTGTTGTACGGATGCGAGGCGTGGACAGTCAGCAAGCAAAGCCAGAGCAGGATCGAGGCAGCCGAGATGTGGTTTCTCAGAAGAATGTTGAGAGTTCCATGGACAGCAAAGAAAACAAACGAGACAGTCTTGATGGAGGCAGACACAAGTAGATCACTCATAAGGAAGATTAGGAAAAGACAAGCAACATTTATAGGCCATTTTATGAGGAAGGGGGATTTGGAGCACCTGGTCACAACTGGAAAGCTGGAGGGAAAGAGAGCACCAGGTAGACCCAGGAAGAGAATGCTGGACGGACTTGCAGAGTGGCTGGAAATGAGGTGGGTGGGGGAGATGCTGGGGGCAACGAGAGATAGAGATGGTTGGAAGTCCATGGTCCCAACGCCATGCGGTAGGGCACCTGATGATGATGATGATCATTATTCACTTGTTGGCTCCATTCTTCTTGCCATAATGCATTAGTGTAAGAGTGGACTTTACACTTTAGATCAGTAAAGGGCATAACGGAAGTGGGCATTCTGTCTGCTGTGGCCTCATTCGCTACAGCATCTGCCATCTCATTCCCGCGAATACCCACATGACCAGGGACCCAAACCAAAACAATGTCACAGTTTCGATTTTTCAGTTAAGTGAATACACTGAAAAAGTCTAGCAGCTCAGGGTGGTTTAAGTTACGACATGATATAGCCTCCAGTGCTGACAGTGAGTCAGAAAAAATAATAAATTTCTTTCACTTGGAAGCCAGAATTATCTCAAGTGCTAGGTTAAGAGCAGTCAGCTCCGCTATGTACACAGAGCTGTCAGAAGGTATGTGTTTACTGGATTTTTTTAACACCATCTGACAAAAGGATTGCAGAAGCAGCCACACCATTTTCTGATTTGGAACCATCAGTGAAGACTTTTTCATGTGAGGGATATTGCAGACCTTTATAAACAAGGGAGCTGGTAGAATGTTTACGGTAAGATGCAAGGTCGAATCGAACTTCCGGTCGGTTGTCTGGAAATTTGGAGAAGTCACAGATCATGCCCCGGTGATCTCAGCCTTCTCCACATGTGGGCGGATACCAAACGGTGGAATACAATTAAGATTTTTTTCATATTCTTTCACATATTTTGGATCAAAAACACAATCGTAGGCAGGGTTTTTCATTTCCGAGTATAATTTGATGTAGTAGTTCAGAGAGTTTTAGTCGGCGGTTGGCAAGAGAGGCTTTCCCTGCTTCTGCATATAGACTGTACACAGGAGATGTACGAAATGCGCCCAAACACAAACGCAGCCATTGATGATGAATAGAATCTAATGTTTTAAGGTAGGAGTCCCTTGTCGAACATCCGTAGTCCAATTTAGATCGGACTAGGGCTCTATAGAGTTGCAGGAGACTTTTCTTATCAGCGACCCAGTCTGTGTGCACCACACGACTCGAAGAATGTTCAGAGCCTTCTGACAGGAAGTTTTAAGGTGTTTGATGTGGCTATAGGGGGGAGCGCTAGTGTAATGGATAACACGCTGAACTTGAAATTCGGCGAGTCTCACAGCTGTGACTTCGATCCCAGGTCACTGCAGGCTTTGTGTTTGTGGGAAAAACACTTTACCCCCATTTCCTACTCGTTCGGATGAGAGTATAAACCTAGGTCTAGTCTGAGCACACATGCATCTAAAATCAAGCTTGGACTTAAAAGATCCTGACGCTGATGTCCAGAGCTGACGTCAGTGCCGGCTACAGAAACATGCCCAGCATGCATCTCCCAACGAAATTTGAGTGTCGCTGACTGTACTCTCAGAGTTTTTTTTTGGGTCCCATACAGGGCAAACGAGCACACACGTGACCAGTTAAACAAAACTGAACACTGAGAAGACAGAAGGAGAGATGTGGCCATGGAAGTTAAGTTTTTGGTTCAAAAATGACCCCCAGAAATTTAGCTTCCAAAACTGCTGTAATTGTTGATTTACCAAGACCGATTTCGGGATCCAGAAAAAACATTGGTTATGAAAATGAATACACTGAATTTTTGTGGTGGAGAAAGTAAAGTCATTCTCTTCAGGTGGATCTTTTCCACGCAGAGCTGGAGACTGCGAACGCCAGGATATACTGGGAGGTGAGAGATAGAGAGAGAGAGAGAGAGGGAGAAAGAGAGAGAGTGAGAGAGACGGAGAGAGAGAGAGAGTCAAGAGAGAGACGGACAGATAGACAAACAGAGAGAGAGACAGAGAGAGAGACAGAGAAAGAAAGAGAGACAGAAAGAGGGAGAGAGATAGGGAGGGGGAGGGAGACATGCAAGCAATCAGCATCGAACCGGACAAAGGAATCAGTAATGAAGCCAACATTTAATTAATAATGTAACAAAAGATAAAGAATATGAACTTTTCATGAGAAATGAAATGTTTCATAGTAAACTTTCATGGAATTACATTGAAAACTGTGACAGCACCGAAACCGAATAACATATCGGACATTAAGTTGGGTGTTTTTTTTCAAAACTAAAACATTCACCTTTCACCGAAGCAAGGACACAGAAATGACGTTCTTTTTACAACGAAATACCCACATATATGTGTATTGATCGAAAGGAAAAAATGTGATCCGTATCACACTAGCAAAAGAGCAATGGGATGCACATCAAGTGATGTTCCATCTATCTGTTAATGACTATGACCTCTCTCAGAAACTAAAACTGAAAATTGCATGGTAGAACAATCAATAATAAAGCATCACTATCACAAGATTTCTCTCGGAAATCAAAACTGAACATTGCCTGGTAGAATATCATTATGGATTAAAGGTTGGAGGAAAAATGATCAACAACATTCGATACGCAGATGACACCGTGGTAATTGCAGAAAATGAAAGGGACCTACAAAACCTTGTGAATATACTAGAAATAGAAAGCAAAGGTTAGGGGTTGGAACTAAACAGCAGGAAGACTGAAGTCATGGTGATCAGTAAATTCTTGTTTTTCTTCTTCTTTGTTCTATTTCTTTGTTATTCTGTCTTCTTCTTCGTTTTTCTTCTTTGTTCTTCTTTAATTTTTCTTCTTTTCATTCTTCTTTGTTCTCCTTATACTTTGTTCTCTTCTTCTTCTTCTTTGGTATTGTTTGTTTTTTTTGCTTTGTTTTTCTTCTTTTGCCTTCCTTTTCTTTGTTCTTCTTCTCTGTTCTTCTTCGATCTTTTCTTTTTTCTTGTTTTTCTTTGTTCTTCTATTTTGTTCTTCTTCTTTGTCATTTTTCGTTCTTCTTTCTTCTTCTTTATCTTTGTATTTGTCCTTTTGTCTTCTTTTTTCCTCTTTTTTTGTTCTTTATATTTCTTCTTCTTTGTGCTATCATAATTTTATGTCCAGGTTATCTTCTGTGTTTTTATTTCATTTTATTTCATTGTATTTCATTGTATTTTTTTAAAATTTATTTTATTTATTTTACTTTTTTATTTCATTTTATTTGTCTTATTTCATTTTACTTGATTTGATTTGATTTTGTTTATTTTATTTGTTTTAGTTTGTTTATTTTATTTGTTTTAGTTTGTTTTATCTTCTTCTTCTTTGTTCTTTTTCTTGTTGTTTTCTTTCCTTCTTCTTCTTCTTCTTTATTCCTCTTCTTTTTTCCTCTTATTTTTTCTTCTTGTTTTTCTTGTTTGGTCTTTTTTCTTCTTCTTTGTTTTACTTTTTTCTTAGTTCTTCTTCTTCTTTTATGTTCTCATTCTTCTCTGTTCTTCTTCTTTCTTCTTTGTTCTTCGTCTTTTTTCCATTCTTTCTTCTTCTTCTAATTTCTTCTTCTTTCTTCTTCTTCATTGTTCTTGTTATTTTGTTATTCTTCTTTCTTATTCTTTTTCTTTGTTGTTCTTTCTCTTCTTTGTTCTTCTTCCTTGTCTTTCTCCTTCTTTATTCGTCTTCTTTGTTATACTTCTTTTCTGTTCTTGTATGTTTTTCTCCTTTGTTCCTCTTGTTCTTTATGTCTTCTTCTTTCTTATTCGTTCTTCTTCCTCGTTCTTCTTCTTTCTTCTTCTTGTCCTTTGTTTCTTTTCCTTTGATCTTGTTTTCTGAGTTCTTCTGTTACTGTTTTTTTCCTTGTTCTTCTCCTTCTTTGTTCGTTTTCTTAGTTTATTCTTCTTTTCTGTTTTTTGTGTGTTCTTTTCCCTTCTTCTTCCTTCTTCTTCTTCTTTTGTTTCATCGTCTTTGTTCGTCTTCTTTCTTCTTCTTCCTTCTTTTCTTTTTTGTTTTTCTTTTTTTCCTTTTTCTTCCTCTTCGTAATTGTTCTCCTTTCTTTTTCTTTGTTCTCCTTCTTCATTCTCCTTATTTGGTATTGTTTTTTCCTTTGTTTTTCTTTTTCTGTCTGCCTCTACTTTGTTCTTGTTCTTTGTTCTTCTTTTCCTTCTTTCTTCTTCTCCTTTGTTCTACACTTTTTTGTTCGTCTTCTTTGTTTGCCTTCTTTGTGCTGATTTTTTGTTGTTCTTTGTCTTTGGTTTTTCTCCTTTTTTAAAATTCTTTGTTCTTTATCTTTTTTCTCTTCTCCTTCTTTGTTGTTCTTCTTCTTTGTTATTCTTCTTTGTTCTTGTCTCACACAAGTGAGTGTCCACGCCAGACATGACCGCTGTCTAAGGAACGTGTCTTATGGCTGCTTCTGCCCATTGTTCAGAATATGGTGATTCTAGAGAAATCAACAAAAACACGACTTGATGAAAATCGTATCTATCATCCAGATCACCAGACTGATTATGTAAAGCGTAATGATGTTCGAATGCAACAAGAAATACAGACAAATAACTCAAATGTGCACACCTCAAGTTTTATGTGGAGTTTAACCTCCTCCTCGTCTTTGTTATTCTTCTTTGTCACTCTTTTTTGTTACTTTTCTTCTTTGTTCTTCTTTCCCTTCTTTGTTCTACTTTTTCTTTGTTTGTCTTCTTAGTTTTTCTTCTTTGTTATTCTTCTTTTTGTTGTTTTTACTCTTCTTTGTTATTCTGCTTTCTTCTTCTTTGTTCTTTTATTTGTTTTCTTCTTTGTTTTCTTTGTTCTTCTTTTCCTTCCTTGATCTATTTTTCCTTGTTTTTCTTCTTTGTTTTTCTTCTTTGTTTTTCTTCTTCTTTTTTTCTAGTTTTCTGTCTTCTTTGTTCTTTTATTTGTTTTCGTCTTTGTTTTCTCTCTTTGTTCTTCTTTTCCTTCCTTGATCTACTTTTTCCTTGTTTTTCTTCTTTGTTTTTCTTCTTTGTTTTTCTTCTTTGTTTTTCTTCTTTGTTTTTCTTCTTTGTTCTTTTTGTTTGTTGTTCTCTGTCCTTCTTCTTCTTTATTCCTTTTCTTTGTTCCTCTTATTTGTTCTTCTTTATTCTTCTTTGTTGTTTGAACTTTTTCTTTTACTTTGTTTTATTTTTTTCTGAGTTCTTCTTCTTCTTTTATGTTCTCAATGTTATGTGTCTTCTTTCTTCTTTGTTGTTCGTCTTTTTTCCTTTTCTTTCTGTTCTTCTAATTTCTTCTTTTTTTCTTCTTTTTTCTTCTTTGTTCTCATTCATTGTTCTTTAATTTTGTTACTCTTCTTTCTTTTTCTTTTTCTTTGTTGTTCTTTCTCTTCTTTGTTCTTATTCTTTGTTCTTCTCCTTCCTTATTCGTCTTCTTTGTTATACTTCTTTTCTGTTCTTTTTTGTTTTTCTCCTTTCTTCTTCTTTTTCTTTACTTATTCTTCTTCTCCTTCTTCTTCCACTTCTTCTCCTTTATTCTTTGTTATTCTTATTTGTTCTCCTTCTTTGGTTTTGTTTGTTGTTTGGACTTTTTTCTTCTTCTTAGTTTTACTTTTTTCTTAGTTTCTTCTTCTTCTTTTATGTTCTCATTCTTCTCTGTTCTTCTTCTTTCTTCTTTCGTCTTCGTCTTTATTCGCCTTCTTTCTTCTTCTTCTAATTTCTTCTTTTTTCTTCTTCTTTGTTCTTCCTCGTTGTTCTTATATTTTTTACTCTTCTTTCTTATTCGTTTTCTTTGTTGTTCTTTCTCTTCTTTGTTCTTCTTCTTTGCTTTTCTCCTTCTTTATTCTTCTTCTTTGCTTTTCTCCTTCTTTATTCGTCTTGTTTGTTATTCTTCTTTTCTGTTCTTTTTTGTTTTTCTCTTTTGTTATTCTTTCAAGGCATATAGGTAACAGTAAAGGAAATAAGAGGGAAGCAGAGAGAATTTTTCAAGATTACCCAAGGATTGTAACTCTTGAGAGTCACGTAGGAGTTATCACCCATGTTGTAGAATTTCTCAAAATCCAATCTTCTTTGCGGCACCGATTCAGCTAGCATACAAACAGCCACAAAGCCACAAAACTTTACGCTCAAAACATTCCCCAATAAAGGAATGCCCAAACCTACCTCTATACCCAGCAACTAAACCTACACACAACTATGATGGTGTAGAGAAATGCACACAACATATTGGTGTCATGTTCAAGACTGACATAGTCTTTTATTCTTGAACTCACCATGCACACACATAATAGGGAAGACAGGACATATACAGGGTTACTTCCAAGGCATATAGGTAACAGTAAAGAAAATAAGATGGAAGCAGGGAGAATCTTTGAAGAATAACGAAGGATTTTAACTCTTGAGAGTCACGTAGGAGTTATCTCCCATGTTGTGGAATTTCTCAAAATCCAATCTTCTTTGCGGCACCGATTCAGCTAGCATAGAAAGAGCCACAAAGCACAAAACGCTCAGAACATTCCTCAATAAAGGAATGCCCAAGCCTACCTTCATACCCAAAAACTATACCTACACACAACTATGATGGTGATGAGAAATGCACACAACATATTGGTGTCATCTTCAAGATAGACATAATGTTTTATTCTTGAACTCACCATACACACAGATAATAGGGAAGACAGAAGATATACAGGGTTGATTCCAAGGCATATAGTTAACATTAAAGGAAATAAGAGGGAAGCAGGGAGAATCTTTTAAGATTAACCAAGGATTCCAACTCTTGAGAGTCACGTAGGAGTTATCTTCCATATCGGAGATTTCCTCTAAATCCAAAATAGTTTGAGGCACTCATTCACCTAGCGTAAAAGCAGCAAAAACGCACAAAAATGTATGTTCAGAATATTCACCAATAAAGGAATACCGAAGCGTACCTTTATACCCAGCAACTACACCTACACACAACTATGAGGGAGGAGAAAAATGAAGTATACATATTAGTCCCATGTTCAAGATTAACATAGTCTTTTGTTTTTGAACTGACCACACACACACATATAGACAAGACAGAAGATATATAGGGCTGTTTCCAAAACATATAGGTAACAGTAAAGGAAATAAGAGGGAAGCATGGAGAATTTTTCAAGATTACCAAAGGATTCTATCTCTTGAGAGTCACGTAGGAGTTATCTCCCATGTTGAAGATTTTCTCAAAATCCAATTTTCTTTGCAACACCGATTCAGCTAGCATAGAAACAGCCACAAAGCACAAAAACCCACGATCAGAACATTCCGCAATAAAGGAATGCCCACGCCTACCCACCCAGCAACTACACCTACACACAACTATGATGGTGTAGAGAAATGCACATAACATATTGGTGTCATGTTCAAGACTGACATAGTCTTTTATTTTTGAACTCACCATGCACACACATAATAGGGAAGACAGAACATAACGAGGGTTGCTTCCAAGGCACATAGGTAACAGTAAAGGAAATAAGGGGGAAGCAGAGAGAATTTTTCAAGAGTTATCTCCCATGTTGTAGAATTTCTCAAAATCCATTCTTCTTTGCGGTACCGATTCAGCTAGCATAGAAAGAGCCACAAACCACAAAACTCTGCGCTCAGAACATTCCCCAATAAAGGAATGTCCAAGCCTACCTTTATACCCAGCAACTACACCTACACACAACTATGATGGTGTAGAGAAATGCACACAACATATTGGTGTCATGTTCAAGACTGACATAGTCTTTTATTCTTGATTTCACCATGCACACACATAATACGGACGACAGAACATATAGGGGTTACTTCCAAGGCATATAAGTAATATTAAAGGAAATAAGATGGAAGCAGGGAGAATCTTTTAAGATTAACCAAGGATTGCAACTCTTGAGAGTCATGTAGGAGTTACCTCCCATGTCGTAGATTTCCTCAAAATCCAACATAGTTTGAGGCACTCATTCACTTAGCGTAGAAGCAGCCAAAACGCACAAAACTGTAAGTTCAGAATATTCCCCAATTAGGAATACGGAAGCGTACCTTTATACCCCGCAACTACACCTACACACAACTATGATGGTGTAGAAAAATGCACACAACATATTGGAGTCATGTTCAAGAATGACACAATCTTTTACTTTTAAACTGACCAAACACACACATATAGACAAGACAGAAGATATATAGGGTTGTTTCCAAAACATATAGGTAACAGTAAAGGAAATAAGAGGGAAGCAGGGAGAATTGTTCAAGATTAACCAAGGATTGTAAGTCTTGAGAGTCACGTAGGAGTCATCTCCCATGTTGTAGAATTTCTCAAAATCCAATCTTCTTTGCGGCACCGATTCAGCTAGCATAGAAAGAGCCACAAAACACAAAACTCTGCGCTCAGAACATTCCCCAATAAAGGTATGTCCAAGCCTACCTTTATACCCAGCAACTACACCTACACACAACCATGATGGTGTAGAGAAATGCACACAACATATTGGTGTCATGTTCAAGACTGATATAGTCTTTTATTCTTGAACTCACCATGCACACACACAATACGGAAAACAGAACATATACAGGGTTACTTCCAAGGCATATAAATAACATTAAAGGAAATAAGATGGAAGCAGGGAGAATCTTTTAAGATTAACCAAGAATTGCAACTTTTGAGAGTCATGTAGGAGTTACCTCCCATGTCGTAGATTTCCTCAAAATCCAACATAGTTTGAGGCACTCATTCACCTAGCGTAGAAGCAGCCAAAACGCACACAACTGTAAGTTCAGAATATTCCCCAATTAGGAATACCGAAGTGTTCCTTTATACCCCGCAACTGGACCTACAACACAACTATGATGGTGTAGAAAAATGCACACAACATATTGGTGTCATAGTTCATGAATGACATAGTCTTTTACTTTTAAAACTGACCAAACACACACATATAGACAAGACAGAAGATATATAGGGTTGTTTCCAAAACATATAGGTAACAGTAAAGGAAATAAGTGGGAAGCTGGGAGAATTGTTCAAGATTAACCAAGGATTGTAACTCTTGAGAGTCACGTAAGAGTCATCTCCCATATTGTAGAATTTCTCAAAATCCAATCTTCTTTGCGGTACCGATTCAGCTAGCATAGAAAGAGCCACAAAAACAAAACTCTGCGCTCAGAACATTCCCCAAGCATACCTTTTATACCCAGCAACTACACCTACATACAACTATGATGGTGTAGAGAAATGCACACAACATATTGGTGTCATATTCAAGACTGATGTAGTCTTTTTTCTTGAACTCACCATGCACACACACAATACGGAAAACAGAACATATACAGGGTTACTTCCAAGGCATATAAGTAACATTAAAGGAAATAAGATGGAAGCAGGGAGAATCTTTTAAATTAACCAAGATTGCAACTTTTGAGAGTCATGTAGGAGTTACCTCCCATGTCGTAGATTTCCTCAAAATCCAACATAGTTTGAGGCACTCATTCACCTAGCGTAGAAGCAGCCAAAACGCACAAAACTGTAAGTTCAGAATATTCCCCAATTAGGAATACCGAAGTGTACCTTTATACCCCGCAACTACCTACACACAACTATGATGTGTAGAATGATGGTAGAAAAAGGCACACAACATATTGGTGTCATGTTCAAGATTGACACAGTCTTTTACATAGTCTTTTACTTTTAACTGACCAAACACACACATATAGACAAGACAGAAGATATATAGGGTTGTTTCCAAAACATATAGGTAACAGTAAAGGAAATAAGAGGGAAGCAGGAAGAATTGTTCAAGATTAACCAAGGATTGTAACTCTGGAGAGTCACGTAGGAGTCATCTCCCATGTTGTAGAATTTCTCAAAATCCAATCTTCTTTGCGGCATCCATTCAGCTAGCATAGAAAGAGTCACAAAACACAAAACTCTGCGCTTAGAACATTCCCCAATAAAGGAATGTCAAGCCTACCTTTATACCCAGCAACTACACCTACACACAACTATGATGGTGTAGAGAAATGCACACAACATATTGGTGTCATGTTCAAGACTGACATAGTCTTTTATTCTTGAACTCACCATGGCACACACACTACGGAAAACAGAACATATACAGGGTTACTTCCAAGGCATATAAGTAACATTAAAGGAAATAAGATGGAAGCAGGGAGAATCTTTTAAGATTAACCAAGGATTGCAACTCTTGAGAGTCAGGTAGGAGTTACCTCCCATGTCGTAGATTTCCTCAAAATCCCACATAGTTTGAGGCACTCATTCACCTAGCGTAGAAGCAGCCAAAACGCACAAAACTGTAAGTTCAGAATATTCCCCAATTAACAATACCGAAGCGTACCTTTATACCCCGCAACTACACCTACACACAACTATGATGGTGTAGAAAAAGGCACACAACATATTGGTGTCATGTTCAAGATTGACAACAGTATTTTACTTTTGAACTGACCAAACACACACATGTAGACAAGACAGAAGATATATAGGGTTGTTCCAAAACATATAGGTAACAGTAAAGGAAATAAGAGGGAAGCAGGAGAATTGTTCAAGATTAACCAAGGATTGTAACTCTTGAGAGTCACGTAGGAGTCATCTCCCATGTTGTAGAATTTCTCAAAATCCAATCTTCTTTGCGTACCGATTCAGCTAGCATAAAAAGAGCCACAGAACACAAAACTCTGCGCTCAGAACATTCCCCAATAAAGGTATGTCCAAGACTACCTTTATACCCAGCAACTACACCTACATACAACTATGATGGTGTAGAGAAATGCACACAACATATTGGTGTCATGTTCAAGTCTGATATAGTCTTTTATTCTTGAACTCACCATGCACACACACACATACGGAAAACAAAACATATACAGGGTTACTTCCAAGGCATATAAGTAACATTAAAGGAAATAAGATGGAAGCAGGGAGAATCTTTTAAGATTAACCAAGGATTGCAACTCTTGAGAGTCATGTAGGAGTTACCTCCCATGTCGTAGATTTCCTCAAAATCCAACATAGTTTGAGGCACTCATTCACCTAGCGTAGAAGCAGCCAAAACGCACAAAACTGTAAGTTCAGAATATTCCCAATTAGGAATACCGAAGCGAACCTTTATACCCCGCAACTACACCTACACACAACTATGATGGTGTAGAAAAATGCACACAACATATTGGTGTCAATGTTCATGAATGACATAGTCTTTTACTTTTGAACTGACCAAACACACACATATAGACAAGACAGAAGATATATAGGGTTGTTTCCAAAACATATAGGTAACAGTAAAGGAAATAAGAGGGAAGCAGGGAGAATTGTTCAAGATTAACCAAGGATTGTAACTCTTGAGAGTCACGTAGGAGTCATCTGCCATGTTGTAGAATTTCTCAAAATCCAATCTTCTTTGAGTTACCGATTGAGCTATCATAGAAAGAGCCACAGAACACAAAACTCTGCGCTCAGAACATTCCCCAATAAAGGTATGTCCAAGCCTACCTTTATACCCAGCAACTACACCTACACACAACTATGATGGTGTAGAGAAATGCACACAACATATTGGTGTCATGTTCAAGACTGATATAGTCTTTTATTCTTGAACTCACCATGTGCACACACACAATACGGAAAACAGAAACATATACAGGGTTACTTCCAAGGCATATAAGTAACATTAAAGGAAATAAGATGGAAGCAGGGAGAATCTTTTAAGATTAACCAAGGATTGCAACTCTTGAGAGTCATGTAGGAGTTACCTCCCATGTCGTAGATTTCCTCAAAATCCAACATAGTTTGAGGCACTCATTCACCTAGCGTAGAAGCAGCCAAAACGCACAAAACTGTAAGTTCAGAATATTCCCCAATTAGGAATACGAAAGTGTACCTTTATACCCCGCAACTACACCTACACACAACT